>CM030369.1:116761909-117361909 GCA_003604175.2 Clonorchis sinensis
CGCTAATTCCCTGGATGGAGAAAAACGGCAAAGAACGGTTTCCTGTTGCCTGGCTTGCAACCTCATTAGAGGACAACCGTATCGTGAACCGTCTGTCTCTGGTGGTTTTAACGAAGCACTTCGTGTTAGTAATTTCGATCAATCCGTGAAGAAGACCTACTTTGCAACACTTTAATATCGAATTGTATTTTTCACGGCCCATGCATATCCCAACTGATTACGGAGTGTATAAGATTCATAAACATTTTGCGCATGTCCCTGAGGTTGCCGTTAGCGGGGATTTTTATTCAAACATGATAGTTAAAGAATGCTCATATATGCAAAAAGTATATATGAGAAAACCCCAGCAAGTAACGTCATCATGAAATGACGTGATATTCGATCTATTTACATTGAGGAATAACCTGTGAACAACAATCTAGCACAATACTCACTTTGACCGTTTGCTCCACTGGTTTACTGCTTTTATTCACTTACATCTGTCTGATATACATGTTACTGAGGGAAACCTGGACACGCCTCTGGTCATTTGCTACATCTGTCACATTCGTGGGTTGGGGTTCTCTTGTTCCAAAGAAGACTAGCGACGATGTAAACCATGACAAATAGCAAACATAATTAACGTAGATGCCGATAAGGCAAAAGCGCATGATGATTTACAGCACCCTGTGAAACAATCATCTGTTTTCCGAATCCGGGCGCGTCGTACAATTTTAGTACATTTCCCTCCTCTTAGTATATACATATATATAGCAAGATTCAACCGAATTCTCCTGATTTCCGGCTTATTCATTCGTAAAAAATTTGGTGGGCTACCTGCTGTGCTGAATATGTCCTTTGTTGGTTCCCAGTTCCTTCCTATTTCGTTTTTAAAAAACATCCTCATTGGGATGCTCAATGAAACTCGATCTACTTTCCGTACAAAAGGCCACTTGTTGTATGTTGGCCATCGATCTGTGATAGGAACCCAATATGTAATCTTGCAGCAAATGAGCATTCAACCATGAGTTTTATTTGAAATCCTGGGTTGTTCCAAGTTCACACTTCAACGTGCGCTTTGCTCACTTCTCTAGACACAGCGTCCTGAGAAAACCTTCCCAAGCATTATGTTTGACTCGCAGCGTTTAGTGCCACTCATACTTTAGTCACGGAAACCACATCACGAGGTTTGTGGTGAGTGAATGTGAAACTTCTGTCTGAGGATTCCTTAATCGAGGAGCCAGTGAACACATGATCACGTAAAATGGTTCGTGTGATGGAGGGCTGAGCGGTGCTATATCATGTCTAAGTGAGAACCAATCACATTGCTAAACATTCAAACTATCAGCATGGAGGTCGGGGTTCGAAAATCCCTGAAATTTCATGGGGTGCGCCATGCTGATAGTTCCCAATAAGGATAAAATAGCTTTACGAATCAACCAATCAATTTATCAGCTATAAACCACGTATAATAGTCACATTGGTTCCAGCTGCTACAGTTTCGATCACCGGAAAGCGAGAGAGAGAGAGAAAGAAAGAGACAGCGGGAGATACGGCCAAGCCGTGGAGGCGATGACGTGCTCAGTTAGTCCAGAAATTGAGTAGGTACGCATTAAAGGTGACAGCTTTGATGCACGGGCACCACTGTCTGCGCGATCGCGTCAATACTGCCAGTGTCACTGACTATTGGTGAATTGAGTCCCGGCCTCTTCATCCAGGGGGGCGGCAGTTATCGACTCGACGCAGTTTACTGATTGGGGGCTTCATACTTAGTTGACATGTCATATAATGTCAACCTCTTGATCGCTTTCAGTCACCACAGGGCTGGGTGAAAAAGCTCTGCGAGGCAGTCTTCGGGAGTGTGGAGTACATGTTCTAACCAGCGTGATTTATGGGGCGTAGGTAATTTATCTCTCACGGGAAAGTTCCTTCTTCCCACGACCATCCGGCGTACCTCAGCATTACTAATCTGATGTTTCCACCAGACCACTGACAAAGGTTTCGGAGACACCGTATGTCCTCTGCACGTAAAGACCACATCTCTGATCCACAAAGCAGTATGGATCAGACTGCTGCAGTGTAAGCTCTGCCCTTGACAGACAAAATGACGTCACGTCGGCGCCATTGGTGTCCGAGGCTGACAAAAGATGTCCTGGCCTTCTCGACTCGAGAAGTAATCTAATCGCCAGCCAGACCACCGGAAATTACACAACTGCCCCGGTAAACAAATTTATATAACACGTCTGTTGGCTCACTTGCAAGCATGAGGTTTAAGTTTGATCCAACCCAGTCTTGTAGTAGCACTTCAGACTTTGCAGGGGTGAAGCGCATGCCAAACCGTGCGGCAGAGTTGTTGAGATTATTTAAAATCGTTTGCACTTGGGAAGGGTCTGAACCAAGAAGAAGAATATCGGCCGCATACTCAGTGTCTTCGAGGAAATATCCCAAGAGCATTTCAACTCCCAAGGTTTCAGAGGCAGGCAGAGTAATTTCAAGCAGCATATCAATAACACAGTTGAAGAGAAAAGGTGAGATAGGGCAACCTTGCCTTACGCCATTGAACGTGGTGAACTCAGGCGAAAGCTTGCCGTAAACTCGTAGGCCTCCACAGGAGTTCGCATACAGTGCCCTCATAAGGGAAATAAATTTGGAAGGGACACCTTCGATTGCCAGATACTGCCAAAGTTTCTCACGATCGACAGAGCCAAAAGCAGATTTCACGTCAAGAAAAACAACCATTGGGACGTTTGAAGTAGTGGCGCTGTTCAAGAATTTATCTCAAGGTAAAGTAATGGTCGATGCATTTTCGGCTACGGCGAAACCCAGCTTGATTTTAACGAACGTGTCCCTCGTGATAATCGATCAAACTACGCAAAACAATGTCAGAGAGCACCTTGGATGCGATGGATACCAGGCTGATAGCACTATGGCTTTCGCTTGACGTTCTTGTGCCCTTTTTGAAGACTAGGATGACGGTCGAGGAGCTCCATATGGCTGGTATTCTGTTTTCGTTCCAGATCTTCTACAGTAGGGTTGTCAGACCTCGTCAGTACGGGGTGCAGACCATCCGGTCCAGATGTGTTATAGCACTTCAGGATTGATATCTCATGCTGGATTTCGGTGGCTAATATCGACTTGTCGTCGATAATACATTGAGGCCTGCTGGGTTCTTCCATCGTTTGTGTTCTTTGAAGTACTCAGCCCACTGATCAAGACGACGACTAGGAAAGTGAATTAACGCTACATCTTTTTCTCATATTGTTTCACTGACACCTGCTTTCTTTTGATCGGTTGACCAAATCAGGCTGTTGCATGCAGCTAAGGCCTTCTCCATCTCCTGGGCCTTCAAAATTCACCAGCTTTCTGAATCATTCTTCAAACTTTTGATTATCCAGTGTTTGAGGGATCTGCGTGCGCCATTACAGTCGCCAGTTGCTGGTATGGTTTTTCTGGCAGCAATAAGATCCACTGATATGAGTTGCTTCCAGTATACATTTAGTTGAGCACAATTGAATGATCAGAGCCAAGGTGCATACCGCAAAGGGAACGACAATCCTTAACTGAGACCCTCCGTCGGTAACTGATGGGTTTTCGGTTTTTCGGCTTAGATCGACTACATTTGCATGACAAAATCCCAAATGTCAAAAATGCCAAAATTGCCTCACAATACATTAATCCCAAACGAAATATCTTGCTCATCAATCCGCTTTAGTTCGGAGGAATCTTTCATGCCTAAAGCGATTGTCAGTTGACCAATCTGAAGCTGACTTAATGTCGCGTTCGGATATTTCAATTAATGTGAAGCAAAGCTGCGAGGCGCCCAGGAGACTTAGTTCACTGGTTGTTTCAAATTCCACGAGTTTAATTGATAGTTTACTTCATATAAACCCTACTTATAAGATTTTGTGCCGTCATTGGTAGGTCACTCAACTACCACACTATGAGTTGACCCACGTGTGCACTCACTCCTTTGGATAGGCGGCTAAATGAGCTATACATATCACTGATGATCTATCTTTTGGTATGCAACCTAAGCGTTAGTTTCGGATAATGGTCGTGGGCTGAATTGTTTCAGCTCTCAATTACTCCACAGGTTCCGTTAAAGAAGGCTCGCGGTTGTTCTATTCTAAATGAAGTGCCCGCACTTTAATGGCATATTGCACCATATATTTTCTGGTTGTCATGATTAGCAACTATAATAAGCCAATATCCATTTGTTTTGGATTAGAAAGCTTCCCACAGGCTTCGGTGTGAGTCGTACCCGCTTTAGTCTCCATCTGCTGTTTTCATTCCTGGAGATCTTCAATTGACAGGTCAGCGCACCCGCTTTACATCGCATCTTCTGCACCAGTAATCTCTGTCCAGATGGATAGCAATGTGACGAAAGCTTTCGGCCAGTTAACCCACAAATTACAGGTTATTGAAAATTTAACCCAGGTCTTTGTCAGGTAAACCAAACCATTACCTGAGGGCATGTCGGATTGGGTATTTGCATCTCTTTTCCACCACTGTCGTCCCCTTCACCAGCAAGCAGACTACTGTCAGATTTGGTGTTTGGACATCAGACAAATCCACCGTAGGCATGCGGTTCACAACAAAGTTCTCTGTGTTTGTCAGTGTGCAAAATCTGTCATTCTGTCTAGGTTTAGATCTTGCTGTTGGTGTGTACGGGCGAGATAGGGGGGATTTCTGTCACCCATCTTGCGCTTGTCTGTCAGTCCACATGCGTAAAATTTCAACCACAGGGGAACAGCAGTGTAACTTCTGTCACTGTCTCATTCCGTCATTATCCAAATAAAATCCGTTGCTCAAAAGGAGCGGTTAGTTGTAACGTCAGGCAGAATCCGGAATCCGTTACACTTCCGGTGAGTTATCGTTTCCTAGTTTTGTTGAATCCGGAGTTTAGATAGAGCAAAATGTGAGCAGGATGGTTTTCAAGGTACATGGAAAAAGTTTATCCTAGGCTATTGGTGAATTCAAACATTTGCAAATTCAGTGAGAGCTAACAGTGAACTCATCTGAATCCCAGCTAAATCTCCCGTTTATAACATTTTTATGAGAGGATCTTTTGTCACTTGCAAACATCCTGATGTTCAAGCAGAAAAAAACTGATGAGCCTGAAGAAGAGCGAAATTGGTCGTGGGTTTTCATCAAGCTTATGAGTAACGTGTTCCGTTGAAAATCGTACCAACTGAAACATCAGGTGACCTTTGTGAAGCGAATTCACTTGAAAAATATCCTAAACAGGAGATACAGCTGCAATCTAGTTGAATCTCGCTTTAAAACCAAATTAGTCTACAGGCGCTTGCGTTTTGATAGTGATGTACTACGGGGTTAAAATACAGCATTAGTTTAATTGGAGGGAAACTCCGAAGCTGCATCTACCTGGCGGCTTTGAAGAACCGTGAAACCGGTCATCGAAGAGATTTCATCGACCTTGTGATTAGTGTGATCCTGGTGACAGTCCTGCTTGAAATGAAACGGAAAATGAAATGGATGACTCACTTTTTTAGAGTAACAGTTTCCTTTGGTTCTTGTTAAGTCCAAAAACAGGTTTTTGGCCAGCTCATCAGGAAAGGCAACGCTGACCAATTTGACAGCGTCTACACTGAGTTGGAACCCAGTTCATGACCTAGTTCATGGCTACTTGGTTTGGTTTGTTGGTCCAGACATTTTTTTACGTTTACAGGTGCATAGAATGAGGATCTAAATGTAGTATAACAATTGCTTTCAGTGCTTCACTGTGATGGATTGAGGTCCATCATCCATCCTACGATAGTCGGTAAGAGAATATACTCTTTATGAAAGGGCTATCAACTGAGGAAAAGATTAGCTCTTTCCCGCACGAGTAATATGAACCAATCTGTCGACTATAATCTACGATACAGTTGTATTGTCCATGTGATAAATGCTTTTAAGCAAGGATGAGAAAAGTAGGAAACCACCTTTACCTCCGCAAACTAAAGCTAAACAGACCGTGCTTCAAAACAATCTATGGAACACTTTGCGTTGGCAAGTGGATGAGAAAGAGATGATCATTTTCTTATAAGACAGGCAAAATGAGTTTAGACCAACTATCTATGATTGGAATACCAATAGGCTCTTTCTGAAGGATTAGAAGTTTCTCGTCCGAGATACCTTAACTAACATAGGACAGATGTGCAAAGACTTTTTGACAGCCTGGCTTACTTGGAGACTTCAAACAACTGCTTCAACCGTTTCTATTTCCGAGTCTTTTCTGTTAGTGATGCTTTAACGAAAGGCAACCCACGTAAAATGCTACTCCTTGCAAACTTTACAACCTACTGCCCTGTGGGAACGGGCTTTATTTTTCCTTCTCCTCCGAACTGGGAACACAAATAGTTGCTTACTAATCCGTTTCATGACAGAAAGCAGTTATTCAAGGTAAGACCAGTCATTGGGTGACTTATCAAAATACTTCCTGATTACATCAGCTCTCCACCCTCTTCATTACACTTTTCAGATATGCACTGCGAGTATCCCACCGAAAATGTCGATGTTAAGTTTACTTCAAGTTTTAGAGCAAATTCGCGCAATATCGGTTTTTGAAACGTGGCTTTGAAAAAGCAGACCTGTTGGATATTTCAAAGTAACCCACAAATTAGGATACGGCGTGAAACAAGGCCCGTCTATAGTCTGCTTCTATAGTGCGCATAACACTATTGAGAGAGCCAGATCCTAGGTGGTTCTCTTAGCACATCCCGGAGGTATTTCATAGCTTCTTTAGGTGGTTGTCTACTGAAACCACATATATTAGGTAATCCATCAGCATAAATGGATTGGATGGGTCGTAAGTCGATACTCTGAAGCCAAGTAGAAGAAGCAAACTATGCCCAATTTTCATGAGTTATAGAATGCTCACAGGAAGAAGGCTTCAGTCAAATTCTTTTGGGTATCTCGTTTTTTGATGGATTACTGAGGAACAGTCCGAGTTAAAGCGCCACATGTGTTTCAAATTTCGCTTTCCATTTTGATATATAAACTCTACTACAACAGTTCATTTGCGCTCGACGCACTTGGCGCTATGGTTAACAAAATGAACCAGTATCCCGGAAGAGCATAGCTCATTATATGGGTTTGCGAAGAAGCGGTTATTAGAAATTCAACTGTTCTGACTTTATACAAAAGTGAAAGGTTGTGACGTAATTTACATCACTGGTAGTTAGCTGGAAGACACTCCGCCCAAGAAAGGAATTTCCAAGTTTCAATGGGAAAGAGTATCAGACATTCGAGGTAACGACTGCTGGGATATTTCGTCGGATGTTGGATCATCTAACGCTAGCAATTTTCTTATCACAGAGAATTAGGCCACTGACCTGCCCCATTTTTTGTAGCGCCAGTTTTGCTTTGGCTGTCCATTTCACTTACGTCTGGTGGCTTGCATTGCAAGCGTATCCCCATGGTTTCCCTTTTCATAAAGCTATATAGTAAAACTTAAGATACCTGTAGACCCCAGTCGAGGAATGTTGAGAACGGAAGTTTGCATGATGCTTGGTAAACGCAGATCAACCATCCGGACATCTAATCGGGAAGGTGCAAATGTCCTGACTTCCTTCCTCCCCTGATTGTATTACAGCAAATAAAGTCAACGAGCCCGCAATCAGGGTACGAGCAGCTTCAACCAACTTGCATCGTGTGTGGTGTCGGAAACGAAGTAAACTGAAGATAAAAGGTCATGTATACAAGGCAACTGTAGGAGTGGTCTCAATTTTGATTGCAAAACTTGTCCTTTTCCTTCCCAATGACCGTAAACGTCATCAGACATGTTAATACTGGTGTCTCCGTGTCACTTCAAGAACTATCTATCATCTGGGCGGGTAACTGACATGTCGTTAGGAATCACTCAAGTAGCATGTTGAATTAATCACGTTGAGGTTTTTAAAGCGTGAGTTCAGTACTCGCTGGTGAAACTCAATAACTTGAACAGCAGCTCCAACTGAATTTCGGGCTGCAAATTTAGTAGAAGAATACCAAAACTGACTCGCCTGTAGAGTAGTTCAACATACAGACGACTTATTCATTCAAAACTGCAAATGATAATAAGCAGCTAAGATGAATATTGTTTAAAGATTAGAAGCAACACATGTTTGGTGATATTTAATCACATAAATCCGGTGGTGGTTGGTCGGCTAGTTCTATCCATCTTGGCAAACCATTGGCTACTCAATCAAGTTAGCCCTTCGTAGAGACTTTGTTGGATACGAGGACAAGATCTGCTGACAATTTTACTACATCCGTCGACATAGAAGCCTTCATTATTCACTTTTAACCACCGGACTTACCTGCTGTGGTTTTCGGTTTCAGGTATTTTTAAAGAAATGCATAATTGTCTACTATTCACATGCAGTTAGGACGTTTATTTTCTGTGTGAATTGGGGCTTGGGTAACACAGGCAGTTTGTAACACATTTGTTTGCCGAACCTTTGGGTACAATAGGACTAATCTATTGGTATTTCACCGACTCCAAAGTAATCCGCTGACATCACTCTCCCTGTTTAGAGAAGATCACCATTTCTTCAGTTTTTCTACAATAAATCAACAATCAAATCAGTATCACGCTCTCTAGGATGACGCATGTATTAGATCGTACTCTGTATTGCACAATTACCATCAACTCAGTTCTCCGGAAGAACGATCAAATTGGTCCAAGCTAAAGTATCGTCATTGTTATAGGCGACGTTATCTAACTGGTTGACGAGAGCGTATTATTGATAACGTTATCATCTGTATGTATCATAGTATAGACTATAGTTGCGGGTATATCGTCAGCTGTGATGAGGCTGTCATTCAGCTCACCACAGTCAGCTGGAAATGGGGTACCACATTGGTAGCGAAGATGGCCAAGCGCATTACCCACCGTAGGGGACTGCCAAGTCTGACATGGTTAAAATAATGACGTATACTCTTTCCAAATTCGTTTGAAATTCAATGAGTTGAAAGCCGAGTTGGCAATCGTTCTAATCCGAATCAGGATTGGTTCTATTTTCTGAGTTGCCTTTTGTCGTTTTCATCGTTTAAAGAAGATTTGTAGTCACGGATCCTCCATCATTCCTTAAATCAAGGTTGTTTAGTAGAAAAGAACGTATCTTCAGATATTCATGGTCTCTAGCGCACACTCAGTTACAGGGTAGCCTTATTTTTCGGGCTGTCCAGACCCGTCTAATTACTTGGTTGTACAACTGCTCTTCTAACCCCATTTGTTGTTGTGGACGACTAAAAGAAAATATTTTCTCAACATTGATTCACCTAGGTTCTCCTTCTTCGACCAAAATTGTTTGTCCAGGACCCATATCTCGCAAGCCATACAGCAATGATAAAAGGACCAGCGACAGGTACTTGAGGACGGAATTCTTTCGTGAACCAGTCTAACTCTACATGCTTGCAAGTTGGTCTGCGAGGAGTAAGTTATGATTCTTGTTGATCAATAGATAAAAATTTACTGACAGCATTGTGCCTGGTGTCTGTGTGCAATGTTTCTGATAGAACCTCATGTGAGTTAGAATCAGACAATTTTCCTACCTTCGGTTGGTCCCAAAGCTTTTTTGCTTTGCGAACACATTAACTGCTGCACAATAACAGAGGTGCCTGCATTTGCATCCTCTCTTCTAACCACATACATAAGATTGTGACTTGCTTGCCAGCTGCACTCATTTTCCCCCAGTACAATGTGCTAAACAAACCGTCATTTCAAAGCCTAGAAACTGCGTTGGACAAGTGTTGTCGATCTTAGCAGTGATTGGCCGGAATAGAGTTATTATCTTGGTCCCAATTTTATCGAAAACCTGTCATTGAATCAAAGAGCTTCAGTGGCTTTTTCCAAACGGAAAAATTTGTCACTTTCAGAATGAATGTATGTCACAGTAAACTTCGCACACAGTAACAGAATTTCTGCTACCTAAGTGTTGCCGGCGAAAATAACCAGTGCTAATGAAAGGTATATCCGAGTTTCACACTTTTGTGATTGTGAGCTGAACAACTCAGTGGCTAAAGGAATCAGTGGTCGACATATGGTTCACCTATGAAGAGAACAAACTGTTCCGTTCAATTTCAGCTACTGTTGAAAGGTTGGGATAACTCAAAGAAATCACTTCCGTTAGCTCTCACGATAGCGTTAAAACTCCAAAGGGGCGTTAGTCATAAACCCTGTCAAAACTTAGCAATGAACTGGAAACACGTTGAATGGAACATTTGGTTCGAATCGCCCCTGGGGTTAATTTGATTAGGGTGTTCGTGTTGGGGGAGTTCAGTTCTCGGGTTTCGGTTGACTAAAGCTTTCCCAACCTAGTCAACCGGAAAGAAGCGATGAGAGATAATGAGACTGTTGTGTTATCCAAAATGGCTTTTTTACAAGTTAGTCTTTGCTAGAACAACGGAACAGGTGTTCAATGGATCCTGGAAAGGGTGGGACCAAGTCCGATAAGCGTATCAAGCACATTTCTCGTTTTTTATGTGCAGCGCTAAGTCTTAAACAGCCATTCACATCTTCAAATGATTTCAATATTACGGACTTGTTTAGCTGCGTATACTCGCACATTCCTCGTTTCTCGCAAACTTTACATTATGCAATATATTAATGGATACTTCATCTAACCTAGGACAACGGAGCGAGTGTATTGTTCTTTGTCCGACTGTCGTAGTAAACAGTGGAAAGTTGTGCAGGTGAACGCCTGCAATCTTTCAACGGTATGTCGGATAGGTCAAGTATAAATATGTCGTAAATCGCTGACTAAATACCTACGAAACCTTTCACTTATCTGAAGTGTCAGATCATTCTTTTCCCATGACGTCTTGGACAGCAAGAAGACGACACGGTAACCAGTACCTGAACCAACAAGAAAAACACTATCAAAGAACCACCAACTTTCAACGTGTAGTGTGAAACTATCAAGAGGCAAGTGTAATGCGATCGCGTAAAACAATGGGTTTGTTCTATACTTCCTAGTTAATTGGGCACAGCTAGTTGTGCTTTCCTCTATTTGAAGCCTTATTCTTGTAGAGTTTTAAACCTCAAACATTCGACTACGCATCCGAGGATTATTCTGAAATTGGTCTTCGCCTCCATAGGAACTCGTGTACATCAACTATCAGGACACCTGGGGGGAAATTCACGATGGTCTAAGCTGTGCGAAAAGTACTGCTCTTTATACTGTCATATGATCTACTATAGGCTAGCATGAATATGAAAACGTTTCATGTTCCAAGTGTGAATGGCTTTCCTGCAAATATACTAAGCGGCAACAAGTTCTGCTTTTGTGCTACGTACGGCCATATAGTTGGCAATTTCAGCTCTAATGGGAGTTAGCATTTGACCCACCATTTCTTGAGTCTGAATGAGTGACTTTAAGAAATAACTTTGACAGTGGCTGCTTACGAGCGGAGAGCAGCTGTCATGTGCATAAATCAGCCACTGCTGACGGAGACCATGGATCGAATGGGGACCAAGTTGTTCCATTTCATTTTTGACCGTGCTAAGCCACGTCTTACAGTCCCCCAAAGCGACAACACCACCCCTGACGTGATCAAGAAGCCGAAATTCGTTCGGGAATTCTGGCAATGTTATTGCGTTATCAATGCCTAAATTATTGTAGGCATCGTGCTCAAAGGACCTCAAGCAGGTGTAGTAGGTCATGACCAAGTTCCAGAATCTTTTAGTTTGACCTTTCCTCAATCTAGCAAGTTTTCAGTGTTTGCTCACACAGAGTTGAAGGCCCAAAGTAAAAACCAGCTGACCACCGCGTTGAGGACCCAAAATTTACGCACAGACCAACGTGAGCTGCCGTTCATAACGTGTTGTCCGTCCGCATGAAAGCAAGACAGGTGTTGTGGATTCGCTGTTGAAATTCTTTCGCTTGATATTTGAGCACGCTTGTTGAGCCCGGGTGCTAGTATACGGTAATTTGTTCGCAAAAACACGTCTATATGAAAGAGAAGCTTGGTCTTCATTGTACTGGGTTCTAGCCTTACGTTTCTCGAGTCAGCTACTTAGGTTTGTGTACTCGACGGAGTATCCCTCCAATGACCGTCCAGGTAACAATTCTACTGTGGATTTCAAGGACACTGGCGACAATGAACAGACTTGTTACATATCAAACACAATATCCAAATCAGAGGTCCCCAGTCTACGGGGATTCGTGGTCGGCAAAATCTAATGCGATGCCGAATTTGGCGATCTCCTGGACTCTGTCTCTTATTTATTTTGACAACAGAATATCCGTTGTAATGATGTCATTTCCCATAGGTCGTACATCACTCACTTCATGATTCTTTCTCTCTTCAGTTAATAACTGGTAGAAACTCGATCTTTGCCAAAACATGGGCATGATAACCACGGTCAAGTTGGAGCCTGGATTATGTTTCGGCCCGCTGCCCACTGACTGGATGATAGCTGATCCGGCATACCTGATTGCTCAAACTACAACCGACCAACTCCCTGAACTTCCGACTGTTATAGTGAGTATTTACAAGGAACTCATATGAATGGTTTGTATTCATAAACCAGTTTTTTTATGCAAGAACTCTGTCTATCCATAATTCAGACAATCGCAAACAAATCTGGCCCGTCGGTCTTGAGATATTTGCAGATGAAAAGCCCAGTATCCTTAAGCCAACACGATCCGTAAGCTAACTCCACTGGGAACCTCTGTTTATGGCTTCAGGCTGGAGGAAAATATAGATCCGATTATCGAAATTTTGGCCGGGCCTATAGTGTAGTTTGAAGTCAGTGGACACCTTGTCAGCGAACATTAGTCTGTTGCATCTGAATTGTTTAACTGATTTACGTGTAAAGTCATATCGTTAAGTACACTTACCGAACGGCCAATGAAGGTTAGAAGCCAGGAATAGAAATGTGAGCAATCTAAAAACTTTGTTCTTTGTTGCATTGTTATGTGCCACTTTGTATATCTGGAATAAAGTTTGAAATGGTATCAACCGCTGCTGAGAACGTCGGTTTGATGCACCGCAATGTGGAGTGAGCCCATCAGAGAGAGCATTCAGAAAGGTACCACCACGGACATACTCTTCTATGAAATTTCAAACTCCACGATACACTCCCATAATGAATCGACAGTTTACCTTTCCTGACAACGGTTGTGCTTGGTTTCTTTCTAAAAAGGACTTCAAACAAACCCCTGTGTTCGGAATGCGTCCAATAGATTTCCACTGATCAGTCCAAAGTTGAAGCGTTTAGTTTTACAAAACACTTTCTTGCTTTGTAAGATACTGCACTTCGTTGTTGAAAGAAAGTTGTAATTTAATTTGCAATTATATAAAATTTCTGTTGGAACCTGTTGTAACTAACTGACATCCCCGCTTGGCGCCGTAGTTTCGGAAAAAGAGTCGCCAACCAGGAACACAACATCTTTATTGCGAACAAGCAAGTGCAATCACAAGGGCCTCGCGGTATTTAAAGCGCACATTTTTTTACCTTGATCCGGGCTGTCTGAACGTCGTAACGTAAACACCCATCATCGTCGGTCGTTGCCGAATTGGTTGACTGCTTGTAGCGTTCAATGTGCCGTTTGCTTTTCTGACCCGGAGGCTTGACGTCTTCCCTGCGGCGATTTTGGTGGAGTTTGAGGGTCTCAGGAGGTTTCAGACATCCTGAGATTATTTTCAGGGATGTCTTTCCTGACAGAAGCTTACACCATAAAATAGTGTGCAGGAGTACAATTCAAGGCTAAAATGGTAATCAATTATTTTAGTTGAATGGGCCATTGTGAGCTCGGTTACTCTTGTGCCGCAGGTTGTTTGGGTTTCTGACACAGCCCACATGTTTCAACATTCAAGCACCTTTCTCTGTTGTAACTATACTTAAGTAGTCACACTGGTTTCGATTCAAGCTCGGGAAGATTCAATGGCAACACGGGTGTATTCGCTTTGAATTTGAAACACCAGTAAACAAACTCAAATGACCCATGAATGACAACTTCTTTCGATGTCCCGAAGGACTTGGGTTACTGCAATCAGAATGTGCTCTCACTGTGACCTTAACTGTCAGTTCTGATGTTTAACGTAAACTTGCATAGCCAGATTTATCCCCTACATTTTTATCAAATAGGTCAATCCACTGCAACTTTCGGACCCTCATCGACTCATTGAATGGGTCTGCAATCTACGCAGTGCACGATATCCTGGGGAGCAAAATGTGGAACTGATACGGGATCCAACCACAGGACATTCGTTTTACTACATTATACGACCTATTGATGCTGGTCAGGAAATGTTCGTCTGGTTCCGCCGAGCGGATATAAACCCACTGGCTGAGAGGGTGCTGAAACAACGGCTAGCAGTGGATGCCTGGTTGGGATTGGACGAGGCCAGTGATATGACCCAAGCAGCCTGTGATCAGGCGCCGGGTAGAGTTTCAGGTAAGTTACAATGGACTAGGAGATCACGTCTGTTGGGCATTCTAGTCGTTTCTTATTGGGTCAGTTTTCTAGAAGTCAGTTTTCTAGGTCTTACGTACTTGGATGAATTGCACTTGTGGAGGCTTGCTGAAACATCATCGAAGAAGACACCCGAGGGCCGGAAAACGGAAGCCTTTTGAAGTAAAAATATTATATTTGACTGCTGTTCTTGCTCCAGTACCTGGTGCCGGAAAAAAAAGACTCACCGATAAGGAACATGACAGGTTTATTGCAAACAAGCGAGTACGTACGAGTGCCACACTTACAAGGGACCTCATGCTATTTTGAATTTTGCTTTCATCGATCCAGGCTGTTGCTGAATTGCTTGAATACTTGAGTGGCCTGGATGCTTGCCGGCTTTCCTATTGAGATTTCGCTGAAGTTTTAGGGTCTCAGTAGGTTCCGAGCGTTCTGCGTTGCTTTCAGGAATCTAATCTTCCCGAAACATCCTCCTTTTGACAGTTCAAAGTAGGATTTTTGGCGCGGATCAAGTTGAAAAGATTCCACCAGTCTTCTGGCGTGACCGGTACGGCGTCTCGGTTTCAGCACTGGATCCGTCTTGGACGGTACATATGAAGCGATGGCTATTGGTACTGATCTTTCAAGCAGCAGGTAGATGTCTAGTAACTGTTTTTCCGCTTTTGGGATCCGGTACTCAGTCGGCCGTAGCTGATTGACACGTCCTTTCCATATCAATGCTCCCACCTGGATGCTGTAAATCACCTGACCGGTTCTTTTGAGGATGACTCCAACAGTCCGCCTTCGGTGCCCGGGGGGATAGTCCCTGACAAGCACACGGTTTACAGACCTGAATGTTGGTTTCACTTCTGTCGGTAATTGGAAACACGTAAGTGTTGGCAGGATAGAGTCACGGGTGAGTCTCAGCCGTGTGTTCATCATAACTTTTGCTGGAGAGCGATGGTCCGGAGACTGTGGATTAGGAGTTGCTCTATAATTCAGCAGGAACGTATACAGGACTTCTGCAATGGTCCCTTCCCGTTATGATTTTGTCAAGGCGCGTTTAAATGTGTCTACGAACCGTCCAGCTTGACCTTTGGATTGGGGATGGAATGTGAGGAAGTAAGATGTGTGATGCCGCATCTTCGAACGAATTCATCAAACTGGTGAGATGTTAACTGAGTACAGTTGTCGGACGCAATAGTTTCCGGGATGCCGATTATTGAAAACAAATGCCGCAGTTTAGTGGTGGTTGCCATCGTGTTGTCTCAGACATAATAAGAACTTCAGGCCACTTGTCGAATGCATCGACAAAGACAGCTTTGTCCGTTAATTGGTCCGGCAAAATCCACATGAATGCACGACCAAGGTTTTTCTGGCTGTGGCCAAGGCTGTGGCGACTGTCGGTTGGGTAACTTCTGGGCAGCTGCGCAACGGAAACAACTCCGACATACCTGCTCCATGTTCTCATCCATACCGGGCCAGTAAACATAGCTGCGAGCGAAAGCCTTCATGCTGCTTATCCCTGGATGTTCACTGTGGAACTGTGCTAGGACCCGGTGGCGAAGTTCGGTGGGACTGACATTTCGGTCAACAAAGAGAAGACAGCCACTGACAACAGATAATGAACTCCGTCGTTGAAAATTTTTCCTGAGTTCCCCTGATGGACAGGCGGTTAGCCAGCTGGATTGGTGGTACTCCATTGACTTTTGTAGTATGCTGTCATTTTGGGTGGCATCTCGGACCGCGTCAAAAGTCACTAGTCGTTGGTTCATGGTCTCCAACGCCACAGCATGAACTTCCGGTTCGGTGGCAACGGTCTGTGTCTCTACCAACAGCTTTGCACCGTGTGTAATTGGGTTCCTGAGAAAAGATACACAAACACGGTCTCCTCTACATCAGTCAACGTCTTGCCCATTGCGAGGTTATGCCAGGCTATCGCCAATGGCGCTTAGAAACGTTAATTACTAAGCCCTTTGGGCAGAGGAATTTTTGTTACTCTGTGTGGAATTGCAGTGGAATTGTAGTAGTTTGCTTATTAGAACGGCGAGCAACAGTTCGTGGATTCAGGTTCCGTGCAAGTGCACTTATTTTTTTGTCTGCATTGCGTGATAAGATTTCTATTGGACATGATTGTATTCCTATTCACACCCAATGCACAGCAGGAGATATAATTCTTGGATGGAGGTATCACCCGGTAACACTTGTTGGTACTACACCCAAGCCTTATTTTCACGCTTTTGTCTTGTTGTTTATCATTTTGTCACTGCACAACATTTCAAATATGCGAATATTTGACCCACAAAAATTCTACAAAGTATCGAGGACGACTTTGGCGGGGTTGTCCAAAAGCATATAGTTTTGTCGAATTTTATTCTGATATCTACTCTTAGTACATAATACGGAACCGACGAAGCGAAAGTAGCCAATAATCATCGAGCGGTTTGTAGGGGGTGTATGAAACTGTCTCACTAAAGATGTTAATACCAGGGGTGGGAATTAAGTGAGGTTCCGCGCAAAAAAGTTCGCTTTGTTCCAGCGACTTGCTGTCCTTTGATGACAGCGAAACTTATTGTGGTCATAACATGCTTTCTTTTTGGAGCTCCCTGGCACATTGGTACCAAACTTAACAGTAAACTGAACAAAAGATCTGCGGTACGTTCTATCTGCACGTTGTTCTACACAGTTTCATACTTTATTTTGTTACACCTGCTTGTAGCCGAAAGACGGTCAGATTACTTGGACTACCCGAGTCTCAGCTGCTCAAGCGCGGGGGGCGATGGAAAGGCTGTCCTAGATATCAAACCAGCGTGGGTTCCGGGAGCGCGGGCCGTAGACTTAGAAGTACAAAATCATACTCAGCACTGTCAGTCGAGTTTTCCTCCACCCACACTGGTAGTTGTGAAGAAATTTCGAGGTGGTTGTAATTCATGGTTTATTAGAAAATGCACTAAGCCGTCATTCGTCTTCCACGACTGATACGGTTGTATACTTAATTTCAGAAGGGAAATGATATATCTTTTAGTGATTATACGGATTCAACCCCGGGGATGCCGTGGTTAAACATTTTCCATAAGAGCACTAGTGAACTTCTTTTGTTTCAGACGCTTCCGTATGCGTTCGATCTCAGTTGTCGAGGTGAACCTATTCAGTGTTTGCGCCAGAGCCTCTCTGAATCGTAAGATGAGGAAACTCCTTGGACGCGATTACATTTCTTAGTTGGTGGTTTTGTGATGAGGCTGTTGACAGTGGATTTGGTCGCCTCTACAGTGGCAACTGAGACCGAAAGCATACTCAAGCGTCTGAAACGAAAGAGGTTCAGTGGTGCTCTTATGGAAAATGTTTAACCGCAGTCTCCCCAGGGGTGGATTCGTACCATCACTAAAAATATGTGTCGCTTCCCTTCGTTGGTGTGGTGTTTGCTCCGTACGAAGAGCATCCCTATATATAACACCAAACACCAACAAACGTTTTCTTGGCCTTTTCTTCTACACTAGGTTTACATATGTACAAAAAGTTGGCCTAAACGAATGGACAAGGCTTCTACATTTGTTTATTTTTACAGTTTTCCATTGAAGACATAATATGCATTTCCGGTGCGAAATGTTCCTAGGCTCTACAATTCATCTTTATAATTCCTGGGACGTACGAGAGTCTTATATTACTTCAACAGTTTTGTTCATCTGTAAAGATGAACTGTCAGGTGCTTATCCGCAGTCCTCCTGTCTTTTATCCGCTTGACAAACTACAAGTTATGCTTCATGCTGTGATGAAATACATGCTGTCTGATGGACACCACTTTAATGAACCATTGTTTGTCACGCAAGCCACTAGCCACAAGGGGATTATGCCATCTGGAAAGTCCATACGGCCGTGCGCAACGTGATCACCTTGGCTTTGTTGCATCAAGAGGGACTTCGTCCAAAAGATTTTGGGTTCTGGAGCCTTCAGATGTCTTCAAATAAGGGATCCGTCTTCTTAGTACCGTATCCTCAATAGAAAGTGCTGCCATCCTAGTTAAGCTTGTTTTTTTGTATCAATAGTTCTTTCTGTGCAATCCCTTGTCGGAGAACATAAGCGCTGGTTCTGTTTTAGCAAAGATTGCACAAACCCTATATGTGTTCTCTGATAAGTATTCAGTTCCGACGGAGTAGTAAACCGAAGTTAACCGGCTTTGATTTGAACCGGCTTTAGGAATCTTCTGAACCGGGCTTTGGATTCCCTCTTGATTCTCGAAAAGTATGTCGAAGAACTAAACTACCAGGTAACCGCTTTGTGTTGGGGTTTTTAGGACGAAAAAACGAAGTTTTGAGAAATCATAATGCATCGTATAGCTCGGGTTACCTCATGATAAAATGGTGACTAGATAGCCAGACATAGTCCTTTCTAAATCCACAATATCAGTAAAAGCAGGCTAGGTGACTGCGCAACAGCTAACAGGCATGACCGCAGGTCCGGTCCCACAGGTTAATAAATTTTCAGCAATCGTGGTATTTGAGGATTTCGTATAGCGAAAAAAAGCACTTTCTCCATAGTAATTACCTTCTGTATCCGGAATGGTGACTCAACTAAATTCTTTCGTTCCTTTTTAGCCTCCCTGCAGTGTGAACTGTGCAACGCAGAGTTCCGGTTCATATATCCATACATTGCCCATTTTTTGTTCAAATGCGGGGGGCACAAGCTTATTCGCGAAATCCAAGTACACTTAGATGGTCAAACTTCCAGCCATCCTAACCTGCTACCACGTGATACTGTCTGCAGCCACCAGCCTGTCATTAAACCAAGCGATGGAAATTCACCCTCTTTGTCATGGAAACTAAAAACCCACTTGCGACTTCCGGAAATCATTAAGGATGTCGTACGGGTTCCACCCGTTGACGTTTCAGGACTTAATTTGATTCAAAATTCATCACCGTCTTGGTATCCGCAGCCGAACCTGCCTCCAGAACACCAAGCGGACCCCGTCGATGGAGATTCAGTGTCAATAACCAACAGTCGGATAAAAAATAAAGCGTACGAAAAACCTCCGCATCCCACACCTAAGCCTAACAGTGTACGTTGTTTTGGAGAGCAGAAAACTCAAAGAAGATTTGAAGCCAACAAAGTGCAAAAACAATTGTGTGGTCAGTATCCAAATTCACAGAGAAACCGAAAAGCGAGCTGCTACCCAGCATCATCCTATCCACATAAAGATGGTTCGTTCGCTGCAAGAGCTCGGAACCCTCTGGTAGAACAACTGCTTCAGACGATCATCCATCGTTTGAACCAACCAGCCGCGGGTAAAACTGCACCGCCATTGCCCTCTACTTCACTTAGACTGGCACAGAATTGGTGCGCGCGGTGTTTTACAACATTTCGACTAACAAGCGACTTGGTCCAGCACATGCGCACTTGTCACAATAAGGAACAAACAGGTATGCGAATCAGAGCTCCGCCGCTGGAACGCTGTGCACCTGGTCAGCACGTTCCAGAAGAAAACAGAAGAGAATCCATGTCCACAGTAGACATATACAGCTCAAAAGCCACCCAGCAAGAACTACCCCCCGAAGCACGGTCAACGTTGGAAGTCGCTGATCTTACCCGAACCAGCCTGGTGTGTCACCTATGTGGTGAAACATTCCGCGAGAGACATCATTTGACTCGTCATATGACCTCACACACGTGATTTATTGCGCCCAAAATTAGCTGTGATTTAGCATAGATACACCTCTGAAATCATGCCTACCATTTACGTTTACTAACTATAAGTTCCCTCAACCGAGAAGGCGTAGTACAAAAATCGTGAAATATACAACTGTACCCGTAACATAGCCAATAATATCTTTCCTGTTAACGAGAATCAGTATGTTAGGTTTAGATGCAGCATTAAATTATGGGGAAATTCGTCCGTTCATAGTGACGGAATTTCCAAGTTTTTGAGGATTGCAAACAACAGGCAGCTACGAACACCACCTGTCTACAATCGATGTTTCAGAATGTTCCTCGAAAATTCTCCTAGTGTACATTTAAAATCGGGTTCACTGAGAGGAATCCACCCATATATATGTCCCCATATGTTTGAATAGCGTTCACTTTGAAATCAGAATGACGCCAAATCATAAACGCTTTCAAGAACACCACCGAAGTCAATTGTACGCACAGTGAGTGTGAATAAGAAAGCAAACAAGGACCATTCCTTCGGAACGGAAAATGTAGTCCTCGTCTGGGAGTGATCTATCTCCAAATGGAAACTCAGACATTCCCACAGAACGAGAGCATACCATATTTAACCTTTTTCACTGCCTTTGTGGTCCACTCTTCCATAACATCATTGTGAATGGAATTTCGGTTTAGTTCCCACAGCATGTATTATGCGAATACGACTCTCTCCCAACAAAAATCCAACAGAAATTCATCCTGCTTACAAAGAGCATGTTGTTATCTACTCGGAACCGGTAACTCTGGAATGCTTGGTAAAAAAACCCTATTACTTATTATGGTCACAACAGTTTCGGCCAGTTCTTAAGTTACTTGTCATACTGGTGACCAGAACAAGGCCTAGTATCTTCAAGTATATTTGGCCAAATTACAGATGCAAAATCCTGTCAGCTGCCTATTCGGACTATTTTAAAAAAATTATCAGCAGTATCACACTGGGCTTCCAGTGAGCTATTTCAATATCGAGCACAAAGAGGCAACCGCTTCAAGCTGGGATACAGCAGTAGCTTGGCAATACAACAGCACTTGCCTCTTGAAGATGTCGTTCGTAGGAGGGATCAGCTCGGTGGTCAGTCGGTTAATTCACTTGACTCAAATGACAGGGCGAGTGTTCAGAGACACGTTCGCATAGGATGCTATTTGTTCTACCAATGTATGCTGGACCGTATTTGTATGTGAACTAGTACACAACAAGTGAGGCAGACAGACTATGTACAAAATGTGGCACACATCGGAGATTAAGTTGTCTGGTTGGTGAAAGCAGGACATAAAGTACTGATCGGCCTTCACGGAGGGCTAAGCTTTCAGTTCTGGTAATAAAAGGACGAGAACCTACAGCGATGGTGTTCAGTTTTAGATGTCTGTACTCAAGTGAAACTGAGAAAGTTTGGGTAATCAAAAGCATTTCCTACCTGCACTCAGTTAGACGTCATACGGTGTGCGGAACGTCATTATACCACTGGGTTATCTCAATTTTCCTTCCCATTATCCAACTGAGAACATCCCGACCTCGTACAGTCTCCTCTCACTGTGTCTGATCACTGTTTTTATGAGCATGTTAACTTGCACGCAAGCACGAATATGATGTTCCGTCCTGAAGTGGTTCAAAAAGTCAACAGTGATAGTTTTGTTTATGTGCAAAAACCAACGAATTTCAAGCGCCACGAAGTTTTTTGAACATCATCATTGAAGGCGTTCTTGAGGAAAAGACGCAACTGCGTACAACCATACGACAACGAATATTCATCTTGGTGCATCTATGTTAGTAAAAGGAATACCCCAGCACTATAAAAGCCATTTCAACGTGTCACATGGTTTTTGGTGGATTTAGGTTCCTATCTGTGTGCGTGAGTTTATGGATCATATATTTAAAAGAAAATAACGGTCCTCCCGCATTGTCAGTAACCACCACAGTGTTGTCATATGGAAAAAACGATTTTTCTGCACGACTTGCATAGAAAAATGGGAAAACTTCATCGTGCTATTAGTAGACCAAGCCATTTAATCCGTGCTTGTCACAGCTGAGCATTCCCGTCTTTTATCCATATGAGGTACGACTTCCAGATGACCTCACTCCGAGCTTTATGTGGTTCTAACGTAGGGGACCAAGGAGTACATTTTGAGGAAAATTACTCTGCTCGATCCCTGTTCTATCCATCAATTCTAACTATTTATCGCCTCAGAGCCATTCGAGTAATCCATTCTGGCTGTAGCTAAAAACCTACGTTATTTTCAATTACACAAATGCTCAATCAGTGTGCCGGATATGGTATACTTTAGCCTTCTATGTGGAGTTAATGTTCAATATTCCTACATTCTGTTTATTTACAAGATCACATGCATAATTGACTATGACTATGATTTTCTTGTGCATAATAGACTTTGTAATGACACTGAGAGATAGGGCTCTACAACAGAGAAGAGACCACAAACTAAATTCCAAAATTCCGTCGTATAACGTTGGTGATCATTTACTTCTCGAAGCCCTGCTGAGTTCAGTAATCGTCTGTGTTTGCTTCCACTGTAAGAGGTACTAGAGTAACACTTCGAAAACCTTGACTTCAAACACTCCGCACACTCTCGCGAGGTCACGAATATGTCCTCTCACACAAGAGCTCACTACACCATAGCGAATCATCCCTATGGTCTTAGCTATGCTTGGAACTGTCTGCGCAGAAGGACATTTCTCACGAACATAAGGCTTATAGGCCTACACTTCAATATTGTCAATAAATGTTCGTATATGATGGAAAACTGTCGTATTTGAAAGGAGGAAAACAGGTGGTCTTTGCAGAACGGCTGTCGCTATCAACCTCACGTAGCTTGTATCGCACTCGGTCAGAACAAAGATAATGGGCTATTTTCTTAGAAGTGAAGTGTGTCGGGCTGGGTCAAAACAAGTCCAGCTCTACGGGTTCGATGCCTTGGGCACTGGGTTCACCAGACTGGCCGTAACTTGTAGTAATTATGATTTCAACAGACCAGTGTGTCTTCATTATGAGCCGGACAGAAAAACGGGGTGGATGAACAAATGTAGGAGGTTTTTACATGACCTAGATTATAATAAAATAGTTTAATTCCGCCACTTGGTCGATCATTAACTGTAGCTGTACCTGCTTGCGTAGCATGTTTAAAAAATTACCTTGATAATATGCTGCATCACTTTAGGTACGGTTTTTGACAGTCTTTGTATGTGGATTATACAAGGCTCCAAATCCTACAGCCTAGAACTGTTTGGCTCCATACCACTTACCGATCGCTGCAGATATTTCACTCGTATTCAACTCACTTTTTTGCTTTTCCAGAAGCATATGATTGTTCAACTTTTGCTGCTAGGTTGGCGCCGGATCATGGTGAAAATAGTGAAAAGTCGTTTTGATCCTGTGTGTCGCACTATCGTAAAAGCAACTGTCCGTCCTCTTTAAGCCCATCCTTTTCATTTTGGAAAATCGAAGTCGCAATGCAGAGAAATTAGTGTAAATGGATGACGGTGCGCAACATCACATACACACCAGCTACCGAATTCACCGTTGTTACAAGACTTCAATGGCTTGTTTCTTCCCCTAGACATATATACCTCTTGAAGGAGACCGTCCCGCAAAGGCACCCATGTTTACTTACGTCTTCCATAACTTTCAGGACCTGACAAGGACAGCTAAATATGGTAGGTTTCTTCGTATGATCTACCTAAAGGCGGCCAGCTGCAGTGAGGACGGAAAGATGAAAAAAACATGGCTTGAAACTCTCTGCCACCTAGGAACTAGACCTTCTGGGAAGCTGTCAGTCGACTAGTTTCTTCTTACTGGGAACTAAGGGAATCCAATGAATCCTAGTTTCGTTGGAAGGGAAGGTTGCATCTGGATAACTTGTTGAATTTTGGATTTCCAATCAGAAGGTACCATTTTAAGTTCATATCACAGCACCTAAGATATGTTTTGATAATCCCTTTTGAGCCTGCTCGTTTCCAGGCGATTGTGTTTGTCTTCAGGTTAGTTCAGTCCAGCTCGGACTCCAGGATATCAGGACAAAACCTGTTATTTCTCAGCCTTTCGTAAATATATGTATACCGAATGTCCCTTTGCGACGAAGCGGTAAAGTACCGTTTGTGAGATTTAAATATGAAGAGTTTGCGTTTGGAGTGTGAGTATGTGCGTGCACTGAGGCAAACCGTTAATTCGGAAAAGAATATGAGCCCATTATGTCACGTGATCCAGCGACGACTGTGCGTGATGAAAACTATCTTCACCACTACAGGCAGACAAGCAATAACAGGAAAATTCTGTCTCAGTGTCGAGGGTAAGGAGTAAACCAGTGTCAATAGTTAGAAATTGCCGAAGTAGGCAAGAGTAGAAAGGCAAATTACTGCTTTTTTAGACTTTTCAGAGACAGAGAAACTGAGAGAGTTAAGGAGTACTGACAACAACAGTAGGTAAACCTTGCCCAAAACGTTAGACCTTGTGCAGTGTTTTGGGTCATCTTGAATCCAATAAGCAAAACGTCTATATTCCCGTCATGTTTCTTGTTCAATCTTACCAAATGTGCAACTGTCCAATGGAAAATTTGAACGCTCTTGGAAAGTTTATCTGATTTATCGATGTAATGTTCACACTGAAATACAACTTATTCTCAACTTCTTTTATCCTGTGATCGAAGAAAAACACTATTCAAGTGGAGAAAAACTGGATTCATGCCTTTGGATCTCATATCTCTAGCTTTTCGGTAGATCCCCCAAGTAATTTCTTGAAATCCAAGAAAATCCCCCACTGTATGGACACGCGTATGAGAACAAATCAAAACCCATTTTTGCTGATTCGGACTGTCCTTCAACTTGCTACATGCGCCAGGGGGAACGTTGATATGTGTTCTTAAACCTGACCCAAATTTGACCAGGTGAACGTCGTAAATTTCCAGAAAATAGGTTGCAGCACAGTAACTAACTTATACCCGACATGAATAAGAACAACTGTATGCTACTGTGCAACAATGCGATCTAAAAAAGATTTCTGTGCCTGCTGCATGAACTACTGCTTGTATTATATTTTATAAAGGGTTAGACCTAATGTCTCATTCGCTTATCCGGTTGCTCGACTTTCTGAGGTTGTGGAGGAGTTCGGTCATGCGCAATCACTGCGGTCATAAATCTCGTCCATCGAGGCAAAGTATTATCAAAAATCACCTCAAACGTTGAAGAAAGTCTTATTCAGCGTGTTTATGCACGGTTTAGGCCGGGATTGGTGTTTGAGTAAAACCCAAAGGCATTGTACGCCAATACATCAAGGACGACAAACAACCGAATTATTGGTCAATAGGCCATTTTTCCTTTTAGACATATACTTCAGTTACCTCATCAAAATTTGCCACTCATGACAGGTCTCTTGTGTTTCCGTCTATTCAGAATTGCATCCTGAAGGCTTGTGCTCATGAGGCTGGTCTGTTTACTCCTTGTTTGACTGTGCGACACATCCGTGGTGTGAGCTGACTGGTAACCACTCAAATGAAACGACCATGCTCTATACGTTTCCATGTTAGTTTCTATGTTAGACTTAAATTACTAGGGCCGGCTAATCTGACAACACTCCGTTTTTAAGGCCCGAGTTCTGGTCTAGTCTTGAAGTGTTTATTTACTCATGTAATACAAACCAAACGCAAAGGAGTGTCGTCTGCAAGGTTAAATTTGTTTTGTGACTAGTAATTCGATAGGCGACATACCAGATTTCTTTAGATTTGTGCAGTTGTTTACCCGAGTTGTAAGACGCAAAAATCTCGCGTTATTCATGATGATCTTTACTGAACTTTGGCAAAGCTCACATACGCTAACTTTTCTCCCAAGCATCTCCAGCTCCCTTTTTGATTTATTTTGTAATACTTTCGACATAACCAGATTTATTTGACACTTGGTGGGCTTGCTGGGCACCTCTTGTAGGAAAGGACGGTGACATGGAAAGCAGGTAGTCATATGTCCACGATGACGTCTTACCTAGGTTTGTAACACATTGTTTCGCTCGCATTTCGCTCGCTTGCCCCAAACACCACAAATGCGGGCGAGTGTACGCTACCTGTGTCTCGGTTGCCGAAACGAACGAGACATTTTGAAGTAACATCAGAACGGAAAGGCAGCACACCAGTTTCCGCGCAGTAAAATCTCAACTGACTTATTTGTTAATTTGTGAAATGCATCAAACATGAAGCTTCTTATATATGCATGTGAATCGGCCACATCGGGTCGATCTCATAGCTGATCGGATGTCTTACGTCTACGTTCGTTGTCAATATGGATGGTTAAATAAACTATCTATACTTCAGATTGATAACCCTCTATCGCCATACCGAAAATTTTGTTGCTCCTGCCAACATGATGACAATATCTCTTGGTTCCACTGTTTCTTGTATACAGGAAGGCAAACGTTACCGTTTGTTATCGTTTTCTAAAACATTATTTTTCTGCCATCACTATCTTCAACTAAGGCGTTTACCGCCCGCGTCACTCCCGAAGTTAGCATTTGGTGGCTTATCAAATGGATGCTTGCCAAACCTATCTTGACGTCGAAAGAGGCTCAAAATTACCTCTACCTTCTTTTTATTGCACTCCAGTTTTACTGATTTTCGTTTTTTGATTTGGGCCTCAGTCGAAGTTACTTGGTGCACCGCGGTACAATGCGTTTATGCAACGCCAATGTGTTGCACACGGTGCACTTACGTTGTTATACTGTCCGGCCGATTTTTGAGGACAGACTATCGTTGCAGCTGCCCCAAACTGTCGTCCAATCAGGTATCTCTAATAAAAAAAGGATGCACGAATTCGCGACTCTATATAGCATACTGCATTGTGAAATTAGGCTGCAGTGGTTGTAATCCTACACACTCGTGTCTGGTCAGACCCATACAACACAGAGGATACTGTTACTTACTGATACCCCTGGCCAAGTGAATCATAGTTAATTATTTTATCTGTTAGTGTATGAGTTTGCTTGTCAATAATGTAACTGGGTATTCCAGTAAACTTACAGGATCACGTTAATGTTAAAGTATAGCAAGACGAACGTGATAATGCAGAAGCGTAAAACAACAATTAGACACTTACATACAGCTTATGTGGCGGAATTGTGAGTGAACATTTTATTATTGGTTTGTGAGAATCGGATTCATGAGTCTTCGCTTCGACTGCATCATACCTCTTTATAGTTTATGCAAAATTTATGGCCGTTGATTAGCCTTTGCATACATGGGGCCATGTAAACCCATGGCGGGTAAGTGGAAAAACTTCCGTGAAAGTAATCAGAACGCCTAGTTCGTTTATCCTTCATTCTTAAACAAATGTAAGTTTTGTAAATTTGGGGAGTCATTAAAAATACAGTAATTAGTGCTCCAGTATTGCTTCTATGTTTTTTATATTTGTTGACTTGGAGACGAAACCATATCACTGTTGGACGTAATGCACTGTTTATAATGTTGTTGGAAACGCTTTGACAGCTTGAAAACATCATAAATAAGAGATTCAGCTGGGTTCCGGGTGAGTCTCCCGTCAAAACTAAATTGATATCCAAATGAGTGTATTTCGCTATATCCCTGTTACTTTCTTCAGAGATCAGCTGGGTTCAATCACGATTGTTCTGATAATTAGGTGGATAGTAAAGCTGCAACCCAAGGAGCTTATATTGGAATCGCATATATGTATACATCATATTGCATCTTAGAACTACAAATAATATCAATTACTGAAGAGATATGTGACAACACAAGTGTGGTGACTGAGGCAAGCACAATGTCATCTGTCAAAACAGACCGGAATCTCCAAAAGAGATATGGTGGTTAGACGTAATATATTACTTATAAGGTTTCTGAAAACTTTTCGATAGCCCACGACCGGTTTCACCCTTCTTGAGGCTCATCAGGTAGACGCAGTCTCCGAGTTTCCCTCAACCGTATTTTCTACTTGAACCCAAATTAGACAAATTTTGGCAAATAAACTTACTTTCATATAAGTTTGGTTTTGACGGGAAGCTCACTTGGAACCCAGGATGGCCAAAACGGTCGTGTGCTGTCGAAGAGTTCTCAGAAGCCTTATGAGTAAGATGTTATATCTATACAATGTATTGCGATATCTCGAATATCGTACGAACTGAAACATAAGGCGGCCTGATGCGGCACACTCTGTTGCTTAAGAAAATTATAAAGGAGCGATTCAGCTGGATTCCAGAGAAGTCTCCCCTCAAAACAAATTGATGTGCAAATGAGTGTATTGGTCGAGATATTGTGATTCATTTTCGTATTTTTGACAATGTTGTCAATTATCTACGGCATCAGGAATTTTCACGCAGCTCAAAGGACATTTCAGACACATTCCAATCAAGTCAAATTCCTGGATGGGTTCGGAATGACGAGGACATTGTTAACAACTTAAGAGAAAAAGGACACGGATCAAAGCTGTCAAGGCTTTAATGAGCGGAGATTCCTGGAGCATAAAGGTCAAATGCATTCTCCCAAACCACGTTAGAAAATACTGTTGGCTAGTCAGTCAAAAGTTTATGAATAAAGTAAGCATCATTTGCACCTCGTACCTTCAATCCCGAAGGTTTGTTCCAGCAGTTGACTGGTAGCCTCTTAAAGTAGCTAGACACCAGCATTAAGCATACTTTACTGCTCTTTTCATGGGGTGCCTGCTCAACCTGTCCCGCTTGGTGGCTATAAACATCCCCTAATTCCGAATGCTGTCTCAACAGCGACAAGCTGTGTGGCTTATAACCAGCGAATTAGATTGTGGTATGCCCTGAGTCAACCAGACTCCAGCATTCGGTGCTCTGACTACTGATGCATTTAGTGTAATACGTTTGTGTATGGGAAAACTGTTCAGACTAAGTTCGTAGATGTTTCGAGGAAAGCAGTTACGTGAGGCCAAAAAGCAGACTACGATGCGTCAGATGTATAAAAAGGTAGTTAATATACTTCGATATACAGCGACGAAAAACGAAAAAGATACACCAAGACACCTCATTACTGGAGCACAAAGACAGACGGTGCGGTCGGAAAAGTTTGCGAGGTAGATACATATAAACAGACAGGTGTGTCCGTTATTTGGGGGCTCTTGATCTCCTCTGTAGGTAGTGAAAGATGTCCTCATGTTTCAACTTCATTAGCGCCGCTGCTCCTCAAATTGCGCAAAGGAAACCGTAACTTACAATGGTACGTAGTTTGAATCCTCTCACTCGGAATGTCCGGGGTTTGAAATTCACCGATTCTCGTGAGATGAGCACTGCCGATTATTCCGACTAAGAATAAGAAAACTGTAGAGTTGCTTCTAAGCATTTCAGCACAGCGTAGCTGTAGTGATGGATTTAAATCTTAGCTGAAAATTACCAACACCCTCCACATCATCATCAAAACAACAATTGGGCAATATCAGCACATCAACTACCGCATCAACCACCACTGCCTTTGAGCAGTGTTCTTTGCTCTCTGATTGATGCCGCATCCAGCATTTGTATGCCAACTTTGTTGCCGCTCCTTCATTGGAGCGCACTACTTTTACTGCTATTGAGGGGTGTCTGTTAAGGTAGAAGGTACATCATTCCAATGGATAAACCCTAAAATTCCTGCCTGTATGTGGTATGCGACAGCAGCGGTGTGATCTGAAAAAGCTAAACTAAATAAGCGACTCAATTTTTAAAGACAAAGGAACTTAAGATCCAGGTCATTTTGGCGTGACGAGTAAAGCGGATAGCAATGGGGTTTAATCAAAACAGTGTTTTTTCATGGCCACCCGTTCCTGATATCATGACGTCTTGACTGACCCAAGCGTCTTTAGGTAACTCAGCTCATAACCAGCCAAATCAGGTTAAATAAATCGCTTGGTCTAGAGCTGAATTTTTATTCATCGTGATTGAGTATTCCATAGGTATAAATGTGGAATTATTAGTGATGAGAAACGGACTGCTGCTGGTCTTGATAAGGTGGTGACTTTACTGCGTACACGGAAAGATACCGTTGTATTAAGGTGCGTACACTGTCTAGAAAATGGTTGATAGAAATGCGGGTTTGGTCCAAGAGCACTGAAAGTACAGTGAAAACTGCTTACTGAAGATAATCATGCAATATCTATTCAAGCTTGCTTCAATTTGCCCTCACTTCAGTGTGTGAGTGCAAAACAGGTAACTACTATCACGCTCTGAATGGTGTCACTAAACATCATGTTACACCGGAGCAAAGGCGAAAATTCAAACATGTAAGAATCCATCTATATGCTTTTTCTCAGGTGTTCCGATGCCGTTTGTCAGTCGAGAAGAATGTCACAACTTGTAATTTGCAGCTCATCAAACTAGACTGTATGGCATGAATTCTGTGCCTCCAGAGTTTGTACCATCGTACGTTCGATGCATAGAGATTTGACAAACAAGGTCTTCTGGCCCTCCAGATTGGGGTTGGATCATGGTTCCTTAGAGGAGTAGAAGTTGGACCATACTTCCCGGCCTACGGTGGTCACCACCGCCTTGAGACCAGGCCTTAAAATAAAAAAGTAGTTAGGAATCATTATCGTTCATCCGTATAGGTTTTGACACTAGTGGAAGGAAGATAGCCACCGCTGCGTTATTTATTAGAAAACACCAACTGAACAGTTACAGACTTTTGGACGGGAAAGCAAAACTCTCATATACATCTTATCTTTAACAACTGAATATCCGTCTTCTTCCTGAACGCGTCTTCCTGAACTTTCCTGGATATTTATTGACTATAACTCAAATGTAGACGAATGCTACAAAGCAATTCCACGAATTCCGTGATAAATCCCACCTTCCATTGGATCAGAACGGAGTTACAAGAAACCACATACTACTCGCATGTCTCATCAGTAGTATTCACCGTTACACACTTCCGCATTTAAAGTTCGCTCGCGTGCCACTGATTTTCATTTACCTCAGTTAGGTCGGCTCCAGCAGCTGGTCTATTCGACAGCTCTTCTCGTGTGTCATGCCAATTCTGAAGCTGAGTACCATTCACTCTTTTCGATCCCCGACCGTCCTGAATTGTATAGACGTTCCCTCGACGGTTTGTTTGCGGGTGATATGGTGCCGCCCTTAGCCGTCTGATGCCCAGCTTCTGCAGGCAACTCCTAAATTCTTCGCCATCAAAGCGAGGTCCCTGATGGGTTAGGATAATCTTTGGCACCCCACAGTTGGCCACGATGTGATGCATTACCACTCCGCTGGTCGTCGCCGCCCGTCATTTGGCACGGCTGCCGCCCCGACCCACGGCGACAGGTGTTCTGTCATTCTCACGATATACTGATTTCCGCTGGTCGTCAACAAAAAGGGCCTCTGAAGTCAGCGGACCATACCTTGCCGGATTTTGAGACAGGAACGGGTTCCATGGGATGATTTACCCCTTTCATATTCCCCTTCATCAGTTGGCACCGCTTGTAGAACACCACATAGTCCATCATCTCACTTCTCATCCCGGGCCAGTAGGCCCTCTGCCGAAGTAAGTCGTGGGCCTTAGTGCACCCTGTGTGTGCCATCTCGTGGCTTTCGACAATAAGCTTCCGACTCAAGACGCGTTGTATCACGGGCAGCACAACGTCGGATTCGGTGACGTTCCAGGAAATTATGCCAGCTTCATTCAAACTCAGCCGATCGAAGTGAATCTGGAACGTTCCCAATTTGTTTCCCCCTCTTCGTTCTCAATATTCCTTCTATCCAACAAGGCGGCTGCGACCATCCGTAACACAGGATCCTGCCGTTGGATTTGCACCAACCTTCCAGGACCTAATTCGACGACGAGTTTATTGGCACCAATCATGATCCTGGAGGCCTCATTTTAGCCTCTGGTCTTGACGGCATATCCACCAGGTGGTTCTCATTCCCTGGCACAGGTTGGATCGAGAAGTCGCACTCTTTCAACCGAAGTGTCTAGCGCGCCAGTTTTCCGTGAGGATCTCTGGTGGTCCTGACCCACTCCAGGGGTGTGTGATCCGTTTTGACATGAAATTTCTGTCCAAGCATGTATGGTTTCTACTTATCCATTGCCCAAATCATTACTAAACGTTGTTTCTCAAAGATCGAGTACTTCTGTTTAGCGTTAGTCAGGACGCGACTGGTACATTCGGTAACTTCATTCCTCTGCTTTAGGACGGTACCGATACCACAGTCACTAGCGTCTTGCAACAGTGAACATCTCTCCTACCCTCGGTAGTTAGAGAATCAGTTACTGATCCAGCATCCGCGGATTGACACGTTCGAAAGCCTCATGTGCTTCCCTGGTCCATCCGAATTTCCGATTTTGCCGGAGTAAGTCGTATTGTGGAGCAGCAATCGTGTTGAAGTCTTTGACAAACCGACAGTAGTATGCTGCTCAACTGCCGTTGTGACAGCTTTGAGTTGGGAACGGTGCAGTCCTCGATCCTTGCCAGGTTTCCTGGCCGTGGGCTAACCTCTTCGTGCCCCATTTTATGCCCCAGCAGTGTCACCGAACTGCGAGCGAGCCATGTCTTGGCTTCATTTATCCGCGGGCCAGCCCCCCGGATACGTCTTAATACGGCCTTCAAGTGAACAGCGTATTCCTGCCTCGAACTGCTGTACACAACGACACCGTCTCCGTACACGGCAAAATTCTGTAGTCCTTTCGTTAGACGAAACATCAAGCGCCGGAATATGAATGGTGCCCCAGACAAACCAAACGGCATTCGTCTAAATTGATATTGGGTGTTCCCATCAGTGAATGCCGTTTTCTCCCGGTCCTCCACCTTGCTAGAGAGCTGCCAGTATCCGAAACGCAAGTCAAACACAGGAAAATATCTGAAATGCTAGGGGAACCAAAAATCTCCGCAACCGAAGGGACAGCTACAACCCGATTTACGGTCAGATCATTCAAACGCCGAAACCCACGTAAAGGTGGTATTTTTCGTTCGCCTTCCTTACAAACAAAACTGGGGAGCTGCACGTACTGTGCTGGCTTCCTCAATTTCGCCATTTTTCAACATCTCTTAACCTTGCTTATAGACCTCCTCCCGTAAATGGAGGGGCAGCAAACCGGGGGCCGTAAGGTCGAAAGCATTTGGACGAGAGAGGAGTTTCGTGTTCAGTCCACGGGCAGAAGCCAAACGGATCTTCATTGCCTGTGAACAGTCCGGGATATTCCTCGACCACGGACTGTACTAATGACACGTTACAAGACGGGAGCTTTTGGACATGCAGTTCGCTCAGGTCAGTGCTTGGGTAACCGCCAAGCTTGGCTGTGCCATACCTTGTCACCAATTTTTCCTGCTTTAGGTCAACCACGGATTTTGCGTTCTTGAGAAGATCCACCCCGAATATTATCTGCCCTACGTCTGGGCTGATCAGGAATGCGTGATGCACAGACGAGTTGCCTGAGCGTATTGAGTGCATTGACCATCCGTCAATTTTCAGTCGGTATCCACCCGCCGCTCTCACGGCTAGCGCGCACGGTTTGCATTAAGCTAGGTTCCCTGTCCGCCTCAGCCACACCCCTGTTCCTGGATCAATCAAGCATAGCTCCGTTTTCCCGTCTACTTAGCTAACGGCTCGTATGGTAGCTTGTGTTACTGCGTCAATCACAACCTACCCGGGAAAAAAGGAGTGATTCAAAATTTCATTATTTACAAGTGGTCGGATAGAACGACATTGATTCCTCCAATGGCCAGGTCTGCCACACTTGTAGTACCGGCCCGTACCTAAGCGATTCCGTCTTGATGGCTGCAAGATGTCTCCTAGTTGGTCCATTCTGGTCGGAAGTTCCTCCACTGGTGAACCATCCCTGTTCTCCTGCGGCTGCAGTGTGGCCAGTGGTGCCTCGGTCAAATCCCGTGTCAGAAGCACAAGCTCCTCCACACTCAACTGGTCAGTTACTCTCGCCAACCGCAACTGGACACCAAGCACAGGCTTCACACCTTCGACGGACTGGTCAGAGAGCGACTGCTGGCGTAGCACTTCGTCCACCCCAGCAAAGCCTGATTCAACGACGGCTACAGGCTGGCAGAAAACACCGTCGGGTCACATCCAGGTGCCACCCTGACCTTCTTGAACCGCCTCATAGACTCCTGACGGTTGATCGCTGAATCGAACCATGCTGCAAGAGCTGCCTCTGCGGCGGACCGGTCCATCTTCCGAAGAACCCTTCTGGTCGCATCCCGGGCAGCCCTCGCCCGGCCTCTGGGGAGGGTCTTCAGTGGCGCCAACTTATCCCGGCTGGTCTCCAGTCCAGCAGGTTCCGCAACCTCCAGGAAGGTACGCATATCCCCATCCTCAAAAGGTTATGGCCACGGGATCTTCATCCTTGTCCTGATCACGGCATCAAGTGAAAGGAAGAAGGCTTCCGCTGCGAAGGTATTTATTAGAAAACACCAACTGAACAGTTACAGACTTTTGGACAGGAAACCAAAAGTCTCATGTAAATCCTGTTTTCCAAAACCGAATATCCGCCTGAGTCTTCCTGAACTTTCCTGGATATTCATTAGCTATAACGTAAATATAAACGAATGCCACAAAGCAATTCCATGAATTCCGTAATAAATCCCACTTTCCATTGGATAAAAGCGGGGTTACGAGAAACCACATACTACTCGCATGTCTCATCAGTAGTATCCATCGTTACGCTGGTAGTGTATATCAACCTAAACCACTAAATTCAAAATCAAATGCACCCTTGTGTCAAGTCGGCTGGACTTCTTCGTTCGCTGCGGTAAACAGGATGGGTGGGGAAAATCGGGACCGCTGACGCCTTTCACTTTCTTCGTACCCCGCTTATCATTAGCGCTCACGTAGACCCAAACTATAGGCACCTAAGTCAGGTACCCAGAAGCCTGACCATTTGCTGATCAACGCTCCCATCCGTCCCTTCGAATGCACTGTTCATACTTTTCCTTCCTTCATCGCGGCTTTCACTTACCAGCTCCTAAGCAAGATGACCGGCGTGATGCTCTTATTTCGGCTCTCGGTAATTTACATATAGAGATGTGCTGCCACTTCAAAACAATAAACGGAGATCCACGTACAGTGACTGAGCCCGTGGTGAATTTTTCACTAGACACTGTCGAGTGCGGACCTTGGCTGATTATGAAGTCACTGAGCTAGATATTGCTGACAGGTACACCTGTCAGTTTGCAAGTGGTACTTTCCTTGTTTGAATAATTACCCGTAAGCTGTCATCTGAGCTGTCCGACTACTCACACGGATTTCACGGATTGATACACAGGATTGAGGCTTTCACCCAAGTTTCCCGGATCGGTTTTGCTCTTGTCGTTCAGCGGCTGTTGTTCACCTGAAAGTGAAAAAGGGTGTAGCACTGCTCTTTAAGTTCTCGGCGCGGGGCAGTATGCTTGCCAGCGCACACACACCTGATCGGCAACTGAATGAAACAACAATCGTTGTTCGTGTATGGTGCGCATTAATGCACCAACCGATTGTTGCCCCGTTTTTTTTCAAGAAGCGTTCTGTCGGAACCTAATCACCTACTTGTGCACCAGAAATAGTCCTATGTGGTTGCAATATTTGGAAACTTCAACGCACAATTGCGCCACTTTAGTATGGCAAAAGCATAGCTGAGAAGTTATCGAGTGCAAGTGCCAAGCTTGGCGACAGTGGTGAACTCCTGCATCAGATGCCTTCTAGTAGTTGTGAAATTAGTGCAGCAAACGTCCTCACAACACCTGACGACCCTATAATGTGCAGCAATTATAAAATGAAACCGAGAACATTGCTATCATCTGCAGGTGGCATGGCTGCCTTCCTAACTTTCGGCCATCCTGGGGTATGCAATACGGCTTAGAACATGTCCTTGAGAGACGTAAAAGCGATGTGTATCATCAAAGTTCCATGAGCCCGTTCAAATTCTCCCTGGCGGTTCAAGAGACAGCTGAATGGGCCAACAAGCGGAAGGATTATCTCTTTCAACGAAGGAATCGAATCATCCTCAACGGAGAAAAAACCCCTGACGGAAATTTGCCTAGCTCCTCTTGTACAGAACATACCCTACTTGGGCCGGAATCCAACGTTAGCTGACCTGTTCCAGGCAAGTCATTAGGCACGGACTGCACAGTGAAGTCACACGTACAGAAATAGCATAGTGGTCGGTGAATATTTTCTTACGGCATCGTCATCGTGTAAACCTTGCCTATGCACAGCACTTTATCCACGGTTGGGCCCGGGTGTGTGTTTCTCAAATAAACGTGTCACACCTGCAGTGGTGTTCGCAAGCAAAACTTGCTAAACATTCCAATGCGCACTCCGGGTTAGAAAGAGAAGCTTCGCGAGCCAGCATATGACGACAAAGGACAAGCGACATCAAATTCCCGTTATGACTGAAGTTAAGCTGATACCTACATGTCTGTTGCATTTGTTATGGGAGACCTTTATGAAAGTAGGCACTTTTGTCAATTCCCTTCAGTTGTCTGACATGTTCTTTCTCCAGTTAAAAACAAATAGATCGGACAAACACTGCTAGGGACCTAAAACTTATCCGGACCAAGAGCTCCTTTGGAGGAGCCGAAATTCCTCTTTGAAACCACTGCCTACCCTACTGAGGCGACCGCCAGTTTCTGCGTTTTTTGGCACGAAACCACCGCCTCTGGAGACGTAAACTAAGACGAATATGCTCTGCTGCCGGTATAGGATACAAAACCACTGGACGCTCATCATCCTCCCTTACTTGCATTAAACAGTTAGTGAATACCAGCTGCATACCGCCGACCAGCGGAGACAAGTGTCTGTGAAAAAAGGCGAGAGATATAAAGCCTGTAGAAAGGTTTGGCCAACTGCCTTAAAGTAGCCTAAATACTGTTTTGGATCCCTGTCGTCGTCATGATAACCTCACCCACATGCGCTGGACTCCGAGTAAAGAAGCTAACACCAAATTGTTTAAACACCGTGCACACTGGAGTCACTTGCAGGTATAATAAAAAGAGACAAAATAGGATTATTCGTCACTTTATCAACCCGGGTTGTAAGCTTGCGGAATAGTCTGTTGGGTAAAGCTGTGAAAGTAAAAGTGAGAGCAGGTAGATAGTGGATAGGAACTCACAGACAGCGCTGTATACTTCAAACTTCAGTGAGTTCGTTGTTGCCACTGGGTCTTTTAGGCAAAGCTTACACAGGATTTGCTCTCATGGAGAGGACGCGGGATGTTGGAAGAGATCCTGGCTACATCTTTGACTTGTGTCATGTCACAGATATTCGACGGCGTGTTAAGACCGAGCTTTCCGTTTTGACCGAAGTGGCTGGTTAGACTGACGTACACCAGGGATCCGACTTCAACCTACGAGGTAAGCCATACTCAGCTGCATTATTTATTTTCAATTTCATTGCGGTTGCCCTTCATAGTAATCTCCAAGGGGCTGATTTTCGCTCCTACATATAAGTTTTGCCATATGCCGCCGGGGAATCCAAACTACTGTCCGGAATTTTAGTGAAAACTGGCTGAACGATATTTTCTGTTACCTTTGCATTCCTAAGCTTCTGCAGACAGTGTTTTGAAGTGTCAAAAAAAACAATCTTTTGTTGAAGTGAAAGAGTGGCACAGTGGAGATTCCAAGCAGCCAGCCATCGTCATCGACGGGACCCATATAATTAGGTCGAAGCAAACCGACCAACGCCGTCCAAGTAAATTATTCTAGCTGCTTCGAACCAAAGGAATTTTAAGATTCACGGATTGATGCACAGGATCGAGGCTTTCGCCCAAGTTTCCCGGGTCGGTTTTGTTCTTGGCGTTCAGCGGCTGGCGTTCACCTGAAAGTGAAAATGGGTGTAGCACTGCTCTTCAAGTTCTCAGAGCGGGGCAGTATGCTTGCCAGCGCGAGGGCTCGCATAAATAAGTGTCTAATAGTGCTTTGAACTGAGTTCCAGACAAGCGTGGACAACCGTGTGAGGAAGGTTATTCCACGCAGCAACTACCCGAAATGAGAAAAGAGTTTGCCTAATGAAGGTGTACGCTCCGAGCTTAAAAACCTTCTTACCATGTCCCCGCCGTGTGTTTGTTGAGTCAACGGTGAAAAACCTGTTGGCTAAGCCTTGTTCAAACAGGGGGTAAGTAAGAACTAAATCCCCTTGGAGGCGACGACAGACGCGTTTCGTAGTCCATGGACTTGAGACCGGCAACTATTTTCGTAGCAGCTCACTGGACACGCTCAATGAGGACAACGTCTTTCGTGCGTCCTGAGTAGACAACCGGGTTGGCATATTCAAGGAGCGGTCTGACATAGGCCCCGTAGAGTATTTGGAAGTCCGTGCGAGTAATACGTGAAAAGGTGCGCCGAATCATCCGTAGAACAGCGAATGCCTTCTGAGCCGATTTCTCAAGGTGCAGTGAGAAGGACATGTTTGGAGGAGCCAGATACCCAAATCCTTTTTGGCATCTATCCTCTTGATGTCTTCTGGTCTCTTCTCACCATGCATGAAACCGGAGTTTGCTGAGTCTCCTCCAATTGATATATGGACGCACTTTTCGTCATTCAGAGGAAGGTGCCAGTCCAACGACCACTGCTTTGCGGCGCCTACAGCAATTTGGAGGGCACTGGCATTGGGACTCCACGAGTTCAAGTCGTCCGCAAAAGTAGACATGGGCTTGAAAGGACATCTGGAAGTTCATTGACGAATATCAGAAACAGCAAATGTCCCAAAACGGAGCCCTGGGGAACTCCAATGGAGGCCGACGCCGCAGAAGAGTAGGTTCACGAATTGATACACAGGATTGCGATATTCGGGCTCGGTTTTACTCGTGTCTTTTTTGCTGCTTCCGTTCACCTGAAAGGCACAAGCAAAGAACAGTGTGGCACCGTTCTGCAGTTTCTTAAAGCTGAGCAGCAAGCTTACTAGTTTGATGACTCGCATGATAAAGCATCCCAAATTGTTATAAGCCGGATTCCATGTGCAGTATGAGCGTCGGAGGAAGATTATTCCACGTATCCACAACCTCAAGTCAGCAGAACAGTCGTATATAAATGTGCGCGATGTGGGCTTGAAAATCTTACCGTGTTAAGGTCTGAACCGGTAAGGTCACTGACCATACGCGACTTAAGAACGGGTGCACGGCATTGATTCTTGCGTCGCGTCCAGATATTTCGGCCAACAGGGGCGTCGTACATTACGCTCCCGCGTTTTCATAGGACCTAGCCCTGGATCCAGAGGTATCCCTAGGCCAATGCTCCCACGTAAAAGCATGTGAAACTACTTCAACCTTGGCCCCCTTTGACTTCACTGTGGATCTAGGACGATCTGTCAGTGTCAAAGGCATAGCCGAATTGATATTCAGCAATTTTCGGCCCGTAAGTGCTTCAGCGGACAACTTCCGGCCTTCCAAAGGGTCAATCGGTGTCCCGGTAGACCAGAACTAACCTCTGTGGAAATCAAACAGACGTCCGATGATGGAAGTGTTTTGAGGTCGTCGTCCATGGGTTTTTTTACCAACGTGTCCACCTGTAGGCGGAACGAACAGCCATTAGCCAGGACAGCTAGGAATCTCCGGAGGATCGGGGCTTGAAATGTTGCAGGCAGACACAGGACGGGACTCACCGGTTTAAAATATGGGGGGGTTGGGAGCTGCCTGTAGGCACACTGGATGGCACTGGGTGCATGTGTCAGATAACTTTGTGACCTTTGGTCTAGCATCTCCACAGCAGCTCGTTGGACAAGCCTAATAAGGGATACTTTTTCGCCTCCTGAGTAAACAACTTGGTTGGAGTATTCAAGAAACCAACTGACACAGGTCTCACAGAGTACATGGAAAGCCCTGTGAGCAGCACGCTGGAAGGTTTACTGAGTCGTCGAAAGAACGACTAGTGCCCTCTGAGATGACTTGCCATGGTGGAGTTAAATGCACTTTTTAAGACAGTAAGATATCTCAGTTAATTTCTACTTATCTATGTGAAGTCCCTTGGTCCATCCTCACCATGCACGAGGAGAGAGTTCGGCAGTCTCTTCCAAACGATGGATGGACATTCTTCCCGTCACCCGGATGTAGGTGCCAGCCCAACGACGGCTGCTTCGCGGAGTTGACATCCATGTGGAAGCTCTGCCGTCCGCAGTTAAAATAGAACCAGGCTTAAACGTGCACCTGGACAGTCGTCGGCGTAGATCGGAAAGAGGATCATTCCTAAGAAAAGGTTTTGAGGAACTCCAATGACGGCCACTGTTCCGTTCGATGAGAAAGTCCCAAGTCTCAAGCCGACTGTAGGGAACCGAGAAGCTTTTTGAAGAAAATGAGGCGGCTCTTTCCCATATGAGAGCACATATGGTTAACTTATTTTTGGAGCCTGGCCCCCAGCCCGTCGAGAAAGCGCCTGCCGAAATGCCCGTAAAGGAGGCGTCGACCTGGACCGAGGCACACAATCCTAGCACAGTGTGTCCCAGAAGTCTTCGTACGTCTGCATTTTCTGCTTCATAGAGGAGCTAGTAGGCAGCCATGAGTTCTTAGAAGAATATCACTGCCAATGCTCCAGAGCGCCAGCTGGAGGAGAGAGACGATGATAATCTCATGTGTCGCATGTAAGAGCCACAAGTCCCAGTAGGTTTTGCTGTTAAAGAGGCATGATGCATTTTAGGTAAGTATCATATTTCTTGAGGTCTAGTACTCAGAAGACATCAGCTACGAGAAATAAAACAAAACGAATGTTCCATTGAAGGTGAGTTCGTGTAAGCTAGGTTCTACGAAATTGTTGCCACCTGAGTGCTCAGTTTATAGAGTAAAATATCGCTCTCGTTTGTCAGCTGCAAGCTGTATGGCGATATTTCGATGGAATGACATATCCCTTTTACCCATTTCGGGACTTCAATAGCTTGATGAATGCTGCATACCAAGAAGGCCGTACGTTTCCTGCCGGGACATATGTGAGATTCAAAACTCCCAATAAACTTCAGCCTTTCATCCCGTCCAAGTTGGACCGTTGACTTTCTCCAGTCGGTACTGACGGACACATGTTAGTCCGTTGACTGGTTGTATGTAATCCGGGTGCGTCAGCCAAGTTCGTTCAGCTGCCCGCTGTGATCAACGTAAGTTACACCTAGCTATTTGGTTATATACATAGTCTCAAGTTAGTCGTGTGTCTCAGCTAAGTTTTCACTGTGCGACCTCTGACGGCGTCCTTCACTTAGATTGAGACAAAGTAGTGGTCATTACGGTGAGCAGCTCACCAAGTATATCTCTAGCCGCAAACTATCTGGCAATTCTCCGGAGCTGGTTGTGAAAAACTGGTATGTTTTGTCATTTGCAATGGAGAGCTCGGCGCATTATAACACAAAACTTGATCTGCGGGCGGAGATACTCGCCATCATCATCTGCAAGCCTTAAGTTTTTCAATCCTAGTACGAGTTACCCGATTATGATGGACTTGCTCATCACGAGGCTTACTCTTGAGGTCCGAAAACACAGTTTTCGGTATTCGTCTAGTCAAGCTGAAAATACAAGGCAAAATTTAGTTTTGGGAGTGTCACTCCTATATATTCTGTGTTCAACAGTACAATAAAGGCTCTAGTAGACTCAATAAATGATTGGAGACAAGCACTTCATGTCCGTGGTAAGTGATTCACGTCTTCCCGCGCTCCGCGACATCTGATTTTATTAGCAGCTGTTTTTTTAAGTTGACCCAATTGATGACATTGGAGTTTCTCTCACCTATAGAGAAATGCGTTGCACTTAGACGTTCTTGGCTATGAAATGGTAGTCTTGAATACCCCTTAGTTTCCCAGAAGTTCATCCCAGTTGCCGAATAACGAGTGGCCGAAAATGCAGCGCACAGCCTGCAGCCGACCAGAAGTAAGAAAAGGAAAGTAGCCCATGCCCAGGAGTCTGTGGAAACCAGGATTTGCAGATGACAAAACAAGTAGCACTTTTGAGGGGGAGATAATTGTCTTAATCTGGAACACCATCACAACTTTTCGACAGCTTAAGGTTGAAGAGTCGCACCCTCGTACCTGGAATTCTACCGTGAAATGATACAAGCATCCGGACACCATTGTCCAATTGGTTGAAACAGAATAAAGGACTGAAACTCTATAAGTTCACCGCAAGATTTCAGCATTTTGGTATCCTTATTTTCAGTGCCTCTGGAGAGGGGTCGTTTTAAGCCACTCAACCTCTTCCTTTGATTAAATCATCGCGGTGCACTTTTGGCTTGTCCTTTTCATGAATCCAATGATTTCCTTGACAATTCACATTTCGTTTCACGCGTAAGCGCTTGAGAACTTCCGACATTCATTCACCTAATAATTATTCCTACAGTCCAGCCGTCTTCCCTACCGCTCCCACTGCATAAGCTTGGGCCGCGAGCCACTACGGCTCAGACGGTTAAAGCCAAACCTAACTCGCCTACACCGTGTGTTGTACCAAAATGCCATATACTCGCTATAAATTCCGCAAATCCAGGAACCTCTTAGTGTGCTCTCCAGCGCGTACAAACTTACTTCTTCCTGGTATACTACACTCGCATCTCCTCGATCAGCTTCGGGATATCACGTGTAAACATGGGCTTTCGCAGTTTGTAGATAACTTCCTTACGTGTAAAGCGGCCCTGCGCAATACCCAAATACCCCCTGATCTCCTTTACGAATCGGTTTGAAAGCATCTCTGCGTTTGTTGAAATTGCAGTTACTGGACGAAAAAAGTAACTAAAACAATAATTAAAAAATAAACCCATCTCCTTGCCAGCTCATTGACTTACTCGAAGCAACATTTACCTGCTTTATCCGAGTGTGCTCTATTGCTGACTTGGCTTCTTCCTGAGGCAACTTGTACCGGGTTCCTTCCAGTTACGACCCTGTCCTGGGCTACTCTATCCCCTCTGTTTAATGAGTGTTTAATGAGTGGTGCTTCGTCTTGCTTAGCCCTTACCAACATAGACCAAACAAGTCAGTTTCTCATATCTTAGAGCGTCTTATACACCACACAACTAATTAAGTACACGCGCACATAGATTGCAGCACGCCTCCGATCGGCTTGGTAGCCCACACTCCGTCATGGTTTACCCGTGGTTCACACGCTCTGAGTATTCCCGTTCTGTTCCCATGGTCCCATTGACAGCCGCCACCTCATTCGCCTCCTCCGTGAACTTTCATTTCCATTGGCTGATTTCCGTTTGCTTATTCGAAATGACTGAGCTGTTTTACTGGCCTGGGTTTTCCCCGGCCGGATAAAATACCTGGTAGCTGGAGTTCTCTACTAGTGCACAAGCCACATCTATAACAGCTTGATGGCATGTCACCTTGCAGATCTAGTAGCATGCACGAGGGACAAAAACCTTGTGTGGCGTTCGGTACTTCCTGTAGGAAGGGTCGTTCTGTTGCGCCGCACCATGGTGAGTTCGTATGCTCGCCAGCCCTCCAGTAGCACGGGTGCATCGCACATCGCCGATGGTTCTGAGTCTGGCCTTTAATTCAGGAAATCCATAAAAGAGAAGTGTTGTTTTCTGTTTGTTGCTGCTGCTGGTGGACTCGTCCCGGTTATGTCACTCATCAGGCAACGCCATAAACAACAGATGGCAAAATAACGGAAATTTCTTCTGTCAAAAGATCCTCAAAAAGCACATGGGATAGCCTGAAATTACTCTGCGGCGCCCACGGCTTACATAGACATGCGAAGCTGTAGCCGCCTTTGTCACAATTAGAGATGCACGGCACCAAAGTCCACCTCGACAACCAAGCAAATCACCTACCTACCTACTGCTCCCAGAAGTGGATACACCAAAGTGAATAATAATAATAATAATAATAATAATAATAATGTATAACGCCACTACCAGCATACAAGGCAAGCGCCCAAAGGCTTTTTCACCACGCACCACTCGTTAATTGAAGCTGGTAGCAGCATTTCGGGGACTAGTAACCATTTCTTTTACATTCACCTTTTCCTCCAGATTATGGTACCGTCCAGCTCACGTGGTAAATTCCAGATAAACAAGTCCATCGTCTCGGAAGTCCACTCGCGTCTGTGCTTATACTTTTGATCTTCCTAACCACACCACCTCTCTGAGTGCTTATGCCGGTTAACTCAACATCTCTTGCATTTTAATATCATATGTATATATATTCTTGGCTAACCTGAAAAAACCCCGTCACTCAGAGGATTACACATCCCAGCCCGATGACATTAAATATGACGTCCGTTTCGAGGCTGTGCAAAAACCGAAGTATGTTAGGCCAATGATGGCACGGCATTGTCATACTTAAATTGATAGCACATCCGAAAGTGTTCCCTTTCTACTCTTGACCGTTCCCTCTCGCCTACTCGTTCAATTGACGGCAAACACGAACAAACTCATCATCTGGCTGCAACCGCCTCCAGGACGCGTGCACTCAAATCTGCTCAAACTTTCGTTTGGATTTAACCGTAATGATGGACTTTCAGTCTGCCAATAATTTTCTGTAAATTTCGCGTTCTGTCCTGTGTATTATCATCAACTCACTCTTCCGATTCCACTTAAACAGCGACACCGATGAGTCTCTGCGGTTTCACTGTACACCATGATTCTGAGATCTTGCTATCATTTATCCGCATTGCTAATCCTTCCACTTCATCATCCTTGCTCTTTTGGTGACCCTGGCAATAAGCCAAACAGTCCAATGCCACGAGGCCTCAACGTGTGCTCCTTGGCCGCACAATGCTCCTAAATGGGAAACCTTTGCAAATGGAATAAAACTTCTTACGCCGACACGTTGCATTTTTTTGCTTATATGATCAAGCCAAAAACCACTATACTTTACCTCCATATTTTCGTAGATCACTAAACTTCATTGTCCACTGAAGTAATCGTACCTCCGGCGCAAAAACCCTGGTGGAATCCTCTCCTAGCATCCGTGGACCCCGGGATTTGTAGATGGGGCTCAAAAGTTTAGACTGGTATTCTGAGCTAAACTGCCTATCTGTTTCAGTCCATTAGGGACACGTTAAAGCTTCCGGAAATTCAATTCCGTTGTACGAATACTGGGTGCCGCTTCATCGGTGGTTTTGTTTCAGTTCAAACTGACCGGCTGAATTACGTCAACCCTGCTGCTTCACTAGCTCCGTCGTTCTGGCTCCTCATTTTCCGAAATTTGCGGTTTTCTTCTCATGTGTTAGGCAGGATGCCTCTTGTTTTACCCTCCATTATTTTGTTTCTGTCCGCCACCTTCAAATTCTAACGTCTACGTCGGATAAAGCTTACTGCTCATGACACTTTCCCTTTTCCACCCGGTCCCTTATACACACAAAACTCGCCAGTTGTTATTTTATCCGGACCGTAACATTATTATCATGCCTGACGGTATGCCATCCACCAGTGGGGGATGAAGATTATTACTACCTCACACTGTTAATGAACTTTGATATCTGACTCCGTCCCAGTAGTGTGCACATCCAGCTTCTCCGTGCACCGTGATTCTGAGATAATAGCCACCATTTATCCTTATTGTGAATTTCCTTACCCCTTCATCCCCACTTGCGCCTTTTGTGGCCCTGGCCGTCACTCAATTGCCCAAGGCCCGCGACCTTAGCACTGGTTTCAATTTTAATTCTAATTGATCACCCGGATAGCTGAGACACTCCTGTCTCACGAGGTTCGTTGTTCTGCTTCCTTATTTCCCGCGGTTCATAGTCGCTTATCACATGTCAGGCAAAACCCTTTTAATTTTGGCCTCTCACGTTGTGCTGTTGCTTGCTATATTCAAGCTGCAACTCTCTGAGATTTCAATTTAGTGTGCCCCTTACAAGCTCAAAATATCCCAGTGACTTTGCTTCTCTCCCCAGTGCCAGTTACAGCACTACCACATCTGCGTCTGCTAATGTGTAATATTTATAAGGATGCCCGCTCCCGCGTGTATCTGGGCACTCACGATTAATTTCAAGCAGGTTTCTATCGTGATTGTACCATTATGATCATATTTGAGGATACGCTACACACTGGTTGAGAATAAGCATTATTAGTACTGCTGTAATGTGTAGTCTGAAATGCATCCGGTAGAAATTAGGGCCAACAGTTGGGTCAAACTATTTAGTCGTGCCAGCCAGCATATATTCATGCTGATACTATGGTACCAGTTGCCCACTTGTCAATCTACCCAATCTAACTGGACAAGAAATACAAAACTGAGTAATGTTTATCACGGAATTTCGATTCTGCCCAGCGGACGCCACATTCGTGCCATGTTTTTTTCTCTACTGCACCTTACGAACCTAGTTCAAATAAATTGGCAAGAAGGATTATTAGGCGTGCATGTATGCTTTTATTTCTGCCCAACAAATCGCTGTTCAATGTATTCCATTGTAAGAGTAGTTGGCCTATTTAGTTGTTGAGTATTACTAGTTGTAGAAAGTTGTACATTTTGCACAGGGTTTACGGCTGTCACAGTTACAGAACAGAAACCACATTGTGATATCATAGAGTTGTTTTATCTGCCTGTGGTGAACTTAGCGGGTGGCAGAAACAAATCATACTTCATCTATGCTGGGTTCGGAAGTCCGGGACCGTGTGGGAAAAAGGCGGTAAAATGTTAAGATCAGACCATAACCGAATCCTTGAAGTGCTCTGTTTTCGTCCATTCGTGTCGTGTTGCGAGTTCATGCCTTGGGTTTAAGATTGCCTGCTTATGCTAATGAAATTCGTGAGTTGGACATATATAGCAAAACAAATCTCAACTGTTGCACCTTGAGATAAGTTAACGTGTGTCAAACGCCGTCGGCGGTTTTATCTACATTTTCGAAGCACAGGGATCTATTAACAGCGGCCTTATGAACGTACATCTAGTATAACCTAGGTTGGGTGTCTGGAGCTTCTACGCACGTGGACCCTTGGGTTCTGTAGAAACCCACTGCACTGTTGGAGTTTTATCTGTAACTGTGAAGCATCCAGGGGGGAAATGGCGAAGAAATTCCGACATCAACTGTTTTACTCAATAGAGTAGTGCGATGTTGCAGTAATTAGTGCCATCAACTCTTTAGTATTTCTGGATTTTCTGAATTTTATCCCGAGCCAAGATTGATCTTACGTGAGGTTTGGGTACACTTTCGTGATGGCGTATTTGCACATCGACGGTCTCCTTAGGAAGTCCCCGTTGACAGACCACCATGCTGCAGCATTCTTTGAATTAGTTCAGAACTACCAACCTCCTTTATGACACTGAAGCCGATGCGATACGTGTCTAAGGGTAACCTCCCCTACGTTCATTGTGAAGCCAGAATGAGGTGACCTAGGCGGCTGAACATTTATATTTAGTGCGACATTTTGGTCATTAAAGAAAAACATACACGTATAGATAAAGGGCGTAATAGACGGGAGCAATTAGACGCGTGGCTCGGGGACGCGGTGAGCACCACGGCAAAAAGGCAGTTAGAGTCAGCAGCACTGTTTTTTGCCTGAATCGACAGGCCTTAATTAAATGCCAGCAGCATTATACTGTGCAGCTAGATGGTAAGTGACCAACTTGGATGAAACATAGGAACTGTTGTCAAAAGACACTCAGTCATCGGTGAGGACGATTTCCAACCTTTTGTACGCCATATTGCTGGATGCTGCTGAGTGAGGTTCAAAGTGTAGTTTGGAATGTGATCTGTCATTCGCCTTTCCAAAAGCCCACATGTTTTACTGAGTTAGGCTTCACCGTGGCCTTACAAAGCACCGACAATTCACATAAGCGGCCGAAAGATTAGGCGGTCCTACATCACTTGCCTATGATGAGTCACTTTGTGCATGGTGGAGTTGCATTTGGGTGGCAGGTTAGATGTGACGGTTGACCACCCCTTAACACTAGCAGAAAGGCGACCGGCGAGTTGAAAAAAGGTTACGCGAGTAGTGGTTGCGACAATACGTTTTTCATGAAATACTGCTCAACTGCCAGTGGTGACATTCACTGCATTTTGGAAGCAATACAAAGTCTGTCTTCTGCCGTTTGTAAGTGCTTGGTATTTTAAAAAAATAACATTGGGAGTAGGCCTCTTACCGCCGAAAACTTTGGCCACCGTGAGTGACCTCTTTCTAAGGCAAAAGAGTTGAAATAATAGGAGGTTTCATCTTCATGAGGTCCATTTTTTCTACATGTATCATCATCATGGAGTACGGATGCACTGCATACCCTGGAAGTGTTATGATAATTCTGGCGACGCTAATGCCTGTTGGCTTGCCTACTTTCGCGACCCAAACTTGCCAGTCGCTCTTGTTAAGTATTTAGTGATGCGTTGCCCCGTGATGCGAGCCCCAGTGAACTGGCTGCTGTCCTGCTGAATACCAAAATTCATAATTGGCCTACAGACACTTCAAAAGTCGTCTTGAAGCAGTTTTACTACGGACCTCAAAGAGTGCATGCTGGATCAACATTGTCAGGGAAACATATTTTTTAGTAACAAAGTAGCCGATATATTCAGTCGTTTACCTCTGGCCGCGAACAACAAGACTACGGTCTCACTTCCATGTAAAAGCACCGATAGGGGGGGAAACCGTTGCATGATAGTTGGCGATACCGACAGTTGGCTAGAATTACGGCCAAATCAATGCCAAACATGGTCCATGCTCTGAATGACGAAAAGTGCGTCCATATGTCATTTGGAGGAGACTCAGCGAACTCCTTTGTAATGCGTGGTGAGAAAGGACCAGAAGGCATCACGAGGATAGATGCCAAAAAGGATTTGGGTATCTGGCTCCTCCAAACCTGTCCTTCTCACTGCACCTTGAGAAATCGGCTCAGAAGGCATTCGCTGTTCTACGGATGATTCGGCGTACCTTCTCTCGTATTACTCGCACGGACTTCCAAATACTCTACGGGGCCTATGTCAGACCGCTCCTTGAATATGCCAACCCGGTTGTCTACTCAGGACGCACGAAAGACGTTGTCCTCATTGAGCGTGTCCAGTGAGCTGCTACGAAAATGATTGTCGGCCTCAGGTCCATGGGCTACGAAACGCGTCTCGCGATGCTTGACCTCTTTCCCTTGGAATGTCGTCGCCTCCAAGGGGATTTAGTTCTTACTTACCCCCTGTTTGAACAAGGCTTAGCCAACAGGTTTTTCACCGTTGACTCAACAAACACACGGCGGGGACATGGTAAGAAGGTTTTTAAGCTCGGAGCGTACACCTTCATTAGGCAAACTCTTTTCTCATTTCGGGTAGTTGCTGCGTGGAATAACCTTCCTCACACGGTTGTCCACGCTTGTCTGGAACTCAGTTCAAAGCACTATTAGACACTTATTTATGCGAGCCCTCGCGCTGGCAAGCATACTGCCCCGCTCTGAGAACTTGAAGAGCAGTGCTACACCCATTTTCACTTTCAGGTGAACGCCAGCCGCTGAACGCCAAGAACAAAACCGACCCGGGAAACTTGGGCGAAAGCCTCGATCCTGTGTATCAATCCGTGAATCCGTGAATGCGTGAATCCGTGAATCTGAACTCACCTTGACTCTGAACCTACAACCCCGTCCTCTGACCAATCACGTGAAAGTTATGTCCATTAGCCGTTGCAGCGCATAATTGCGATGTTTAGGGCACATTTGATGTGGAATGCCTTTCAGTATCCGGCCAGTGGATCCCACCTAACATTTATTGAAATAATAGAAGGGATACGGGGCGCTATTGAGGACTACTCTGTGTCTTTAAACCCCTGTACAGTGCATTCGATAGGAGAATATCATAAACGAGATTTAGTTGGGATTAGTTGAGTGTCTCTTTAAATCAAGCTTATTTCAATTTTGCTCGTTTCAGTTTTCCAGCTCACAAGCCGTGCACCGAAGTGCGGTCGTTCCAGGTGCTGCGGCTTCGTTCACCGAGGATAAGAAAACGGGAATATGAGAGCCACGCGTTGGAGGCGACGGCGCGGCCAACACGACTGAACTCACCGATAAGGGCTCCATGCTCCACTGCCAAGGTATGGACTGACCCGCTGATTCGTCTGCGTCTGGCACAAGGTAGGGATATACGAGGCCAGCGGTCCTTTGAGACAGGCCTTTGAGGTGCGTACCTCGTACATGGCCTAGTCAGTCCAACCTGTGAAGTGTGAACAGGTGATCTTCCGAGGTCGGGTTCACCTTGCGTACTTCAGCGTTACTGATCTGGTGTTCCTACAAGACACACGTGATGCTTCGGAAGCGCCGATGCCAAGGCACAGTCTTCGAAAGTCTTCCACACGCAGCGGTCAGGCCTCTGATCCATGCAGTGGGACTTGTTGGACCATGATATCGTACACTACCCTTGCCACCTAGTTTTGCATTAGAACTTAGCACTTTACAGGTGCGAAGTGCGTGCCGAAGTGCAACTAAATTCTTTAGGTCGTTTAAAATTGTCTAAATTGTCTGATCAAAGGAGAGCGATACTCAGGATCAAAGGAGGCGTACTCAATGCCCGTGCTTGGACACCCCGGAAGTATTTCGATCCCCTGGGTCTTAGAGGCAGTTAAAGAAAACTAGAGCAGAAAATCGACTGTGAAAGTAAATAGAAAGGGCGACAGAGGGCACGCCTGCCTGCACCACTGGATGTTGTCAACTCGTGTCCATGGGAAACGCCATATAAAGCCTTTATGAGACAATAATCTATAGGGACACCTTTCATCACCAGACATTGCCACAGTTTCTGACGACCAACAGAGTCAAAAACATCATGTGCAGCTCATGTGCATGTCGCAAAGTAGTGTTATGGCCGATGCAACCCCGGCCAGGGAAAACCCCGCTTGATTATCGCGAATTCGAATCGATACTTTTCGCCTAATTTTTTCACCACCTTTACAGATGGTTTCCAGCATGCAAACCATCTGCACAAGCCGCCTTGTGCTGAAGTACTGAGATTGCACGCTGAACCTCTGTTATCGCTGGCAAACTGGTATGGACGTTCCACTCCGGTTCATTTTGGTGGGGGGGGGCAGATGAGCTGTTCCTCAAATATTCAGCATATCGTTCAAGACGACGTTTCTTTGAATGAATTGAGGTCCCATCCTCTAAGGAGGTCGTTTCACGAACACCAACCCTCAGACCATTCAGTAGGATTGGGAACAGTGTAAACTGACCCCGGTTCCAAGAGCCTCCTCCATTTCCCGGGCATTTGCAACCCACCGGCTCTCTGTCAGTCTTCAGGCTCCTCATTATTCAGCGTTTGAGGGATCTTTTCTCGCTATCGTATTCAGTTGTCGATGCTGTTGTTTTTCTGGCTTCAAGCAGAACTGTTGCTCGTGACGAGATCCAGTTTTTATTAGGATGTGGGAGCGACCTGGGCAGACGGTTTCAAAAGCTGAGAGTATGACTTCTTTCACATTTAACCAATCGTCATATAAATCGCCATTACAACCATCGTATACGTCGAGTTCTGGACTCTCCTTAACCAACTCGGCTTAGTGCTGTGAGGTACAGACTCTTTGCAGATAATAAACTTAATTGCTATGTATCAACCGGCGTATTCCTGAGGGAAACCTAACAGATGCTCGCGCCTGCACAATACCGTGATCAGCGTCAAGTAGTGCACTCCAAACTAAACGACAGTCTCCACCGGTAGTTGTTGCCACATAGTCCATATTTTCACAGCGGGTTTGTGCTTGGTGGCCTCCAAGTTACACGGTCTGAGGGCTTGTTCTGGCTAGAAACAAATGCTGTTCAGCACATAACTGAAGAAGTCGCCCCTCATTATCTGCTCGAAAAGCGTCAACCCCGAATCGACCGTCAAAATGGATTTGCTCGGGATTTAGTCCAGCAACCTGAACATTCTTATAACTCACCAGAATCACGACATCTGTGCTTCTCGCTGACCGGAACAACCGTGACAAGTCACGGTAAAAGCTGTCTTCAGCCTCAACTGCCGTCTGTTGAGGCTTATTCTGACTTAGTAAACATTTATCGCGTCGTATTACATTGATCTTGATTGAACCAACCAACCTAACAGCACAGAGATGACTTTCTACTGGAAGCCAGTCCAGGAAGGCGTTTTCAGCCCTTTGGCCAGGTCCCCGCCGTAGTTGTCACGAGGTATTGTGTAAGAATCACCAGATATCTGAAGAGTAAAGTGCGATAAATCTGGGTTCTTCCCTAGCGGTTTGAGGTGTAAGACCGAAATGGATCTTCGAAGATAGTGGATTGGCATGCTTCTTGCTAATTTGCGAAGGCCTGAAGGAAAGCTATCTGTTGTCCAGTTTGATGTACGGATTTTGAAAGCTGCAACGTGGGACTGCTTCCTTGCTGTTAATAAAGGTTTTTTTCGATTTATTTCATCGGACACGATCATCGGTTGCGTTGTTGACAACTTAACGAATCAGAACGATTGAGGTGATGGACGTGTGGGGAGAAGTCTGTGAATGAAGAGCTGTAAGGGTGAATGGTACCTTACGGTTGCCAGACTGACGAATGAAGTCTTTTTGAAGTATTCCGCTTTGAGCTCTTGACTCAAAAGCCTAACTCACAAGGCAGTGGGAGAAGCCAGGGTTTTGTTCTGGGACCTCTCCCGGAGCCAATGACTTAGTGGTCAGTTGATTGCACGGAGTTGGCCTGACCCGAGGACGCATGGAGTAAGACATGGCCGTTTGACTTCTAATGCGGCCGCGCACGGTAGGAGGCTTTTGATCAGCGACAGACTCTTGTTTTAAAAGTATTTCGACCGTTTTCAATGATATGCCGGCGGTGACGGGCAACCTTTGGGCTATCGGAGTGTGATGTTTAGTTTGTACCTTATCTAACCCGTACTTCCTCGGAGGAGGACAGCATCTCTGCTAACATAAATCTATACGTGCTGGTCGCCTGAAGGAAGCACGTTACTGCCTTCACACTCCTATTGTAGAAGACTTTAACCTCAATCCGCCTCCTAATGGGATTTCTCGAACTATGGAAAATCGTTCATCAGTAGCACCCTTTCGGTGCCTAACTGCCATGCCACTCAAAGGAAGCACGAGGGCTGGGATGCTGCCAGGTTGCCCAAGTCTAGACAGGACAAATCAAAATCTAGAGGTTGGATTCGAACCACGGACCTTCCGATCATTAAATTCGCACTCTAACAACTGAGCCATCTCGCCTTACGGGGACTTTCTGCCCATCTTCGCACTGCTTCCCATTGTCCTTCAGGAACTGAGTTCCACCCAGCATACTCCGCACGATCATCGCAGCACGGGAGCATCACCACCACAACATGGTTACAGTTTTGATCGGGCGTAGTTAATTTGCAAATGTGTGTGCTTTGTCACTTGTTAATTGTTTGCCGTTAGAGTGGGACATAATACCAATGGAAACTCGTGAATTGTGCTTTCCTGATAAGGCCGAATAATGACTAAGTTGGTAGTGGGCATCGATGCGTTTGCATTAACCCTATGAAAATATGTTTTGTTAAGAGCACGATTCTCCTTTGTTGCCTCGTAGTATTGCGGAAGCTTTCAATAGAGTCGCTTTCCAGCCTGGCAAATACGATCCCTGAGAGAGAGCACCCATAAAAGTTGAGGAGCGTAGCATGTGTATTTTGCCTGTTTTGCACGGCAGCGGGTTCCCGAACAATATTATCATCGCACCGACGATTCATACGTCCGGGGTCAAAGTGGATGCGCATTCGTGGGACGGCTACTGGCTCGGACGTACGAACCCACACCAAGGAAACTTTACCGCTAATTTACTATTATTGGGCACGGCACAGGGGACTGGGGGTGAGATGGCTCAAGTGGTTAGAGCGCGAATTTACTGACTGGAAGGTCCGTGGTTCGAACCCCACCTATACCTCTCGAATTCCCCTGTCTAGGCTTGGGCAACCTGGCAGTATCCCAGCCCTCGTGCTTCCTTTGAGTGGCATGGCAGTTAGGCACCGAAAGGGTGCTACAGCTGAACCATTTTTTCACAGGGGACTCTGCACTGAAGAGCCGTTGTCCACCATCCTAATCCCGTCTGAATTCGATCTTGGTCGTAAGATATTCCTATAGAATGGCGGACGAGATAGCTAAGTGGTTAGAGAGCTGATTTACTCCCCGGAATGTTCGTAGTTCGAACCCGACCTCTGCATTTTGACTTCTTTCTAGGCTTAGGAAACTTGGTAGCATCCCAGCCCTTGTGCTTCCTTCGGGCGGCATGACAGCTAGTCACCGAAAAGGTGTTATAGCTGAACGATTATTTTTTATAGGGAACCCTCCGCTTCCAATGTCATCTTGACTTTAAGTAGTGGAGTCCCATCAACTCTCTACCGACACACCATTAAACATTTCCAGCACGACCCTATGGCTGTGCGTGACCACAAGTAAGGCAAATGAGTTTGATGTTCCTCATTTCGAGCGCCTGCATAATAGAATGAAATTTGCTGTTTGAAATCCATATAGTAAACTTGCATTTGGTGCAGGTGCGACAAAGCAAGTCGTGGTGGTCATACGGAAGTTGTTTTACTTGATGATTGGGTGAAAGACTAATTAAGACCACGCTGGTGGCCCCGGGATTTTGCTCTGCGTGAAGGTAATATAAGGTTGTTTGTCTTTGTTTCCCTCCAGATGACATGCTCTCCAAGCAGTTCGTGATCCACCAAGGTCTCCGTCATTTGCGCCGCGAGGTGCAAATTCTTGTGTTTCCGGGAGTGGACTATGGTACGCGAGCCTGTGTACAAGACTGTAGTCCACAGAAGAAGCATGTAAAGGCTTTGCATAAGTATAAGAAAGTCATTCAAGAAGCGATCCAGCAGGGCACACTCGGAGAAGATACTACATTATTACAGGTCACTGATGTAAGTACTGGTCTAACCGTTTATTGAATGCTATCGTTTTGAAGCTGTACTGTCCTTACACGTTCTAGGATACATCCACAAATAAAATATCCCTCATTGCAACCGTTGCGAACCTTAGTAGCCTTATTACTGTCCATTCCGGAACCTTATGAACACTTGGTTGACTCATTAAGACCGCTTAAATTACTATTAAACCAAGTGACAATCAGGCATGCACGGGGACTCATGCACATTGTTTGAATATCGTTTTTGTGTTTTGACACCGTATATTTTCATCATGTAGAGGTCAGGAGTTCTGTGTGTAGTTGAAAGATGTTGATCTCAGGACTGCAGGTCATATGTTCCCAAGTGATTCGGCTGTTGGGCAGTTTAAAAAAACATGTACAGACCATCTTAGAGAAACTTATACTGTATCAAATAATTGAATCAAAGTAGGACGATAAAGTTAATGGTTGTGGTGAACATGGGCTCTTCGATTCCAAAGGGATTTTGCTTCCGTTTATCTGCGGTGCTTTCGCTGTCATGAATATCTTCGGTTTTGTTCTAGGCTTCCTGCTTTAAACACTTGGGACACTCATTACTCATGCATACGAAAGGGTGTTGTGTTCGGACTAAGTGATTGTGTTTAGCGCATTCGCCCCACCAGTATTCGCCTCCGGGTAGTCTTAGAGAAGCGCAACGATAGGATCGTAACTGCACCGTTGAAGTGATCGTGTACACTCGCCCCGACAATTTACAGCGAGTGTGCGGGTTTGAAGGACGGTACAGGATTCCTGGGGCTCAAAATGGAGGAGGGGACTTAGATGATCTTTTTCCGTTAAATTGTACAGGGCATTCTCTTAATCGAAAAGTTTTTGGTACGAAACCAACCCCGACTTAGGTGGTTGGTAGGTAGGTCTTGGAAACCCGACAGGCCACATAGTGGTATGCGCAACTAGGCACCCAAAAGGTGTTACGGCCAAACGGTTACTGTTGTATATTATATGCGCTGGAACTGTATCAAATTTGAGCTGTATTTGTTAGATAGATTACTAAGGGAATGTGTTTTATCCTCCTGCTTGAAAGCAGTACGACATACTTTTGCCTGGGACTGCCAGTCTTTAATGGCTCTTATAACTCAGCTCCACTGTTGTCATCATCATTACTTTTTAATCCTGAATCTATCATCGATTTTATCTAGGTGTCCCCTGGCGACCGACCCAATCTTTACGAAGTTCGTTGCGCTTTACCTTGTTTGGTGACAGGCGATGCACTCAGTCAAGCGCGGGCGTTGGAACTTGCTGTGGAGCTGGAATGCAAGGTGAATGGCAGTTCAACTGACTTTCGGTGAGTTCTATTCCGACAATTGAAACCTGACAGCCAATCATTTTCTTCACCTTTCGCTTTACAGGAAACGTTTGAGCTCTCACAAGATTCCAAAATTTACATTTACCATAACCTCGGAAACTGGCGTAAGTTCTCTTCCTCCAGAACGATAAAAAGCGCATGTCCCGGAAAAGGGATTTTCTCTTCTTGAGTTGTATTTTAACTAGTTAGCTGTCCGCAACATTGAGTCCACTTTTTTCAGTAATGATAAGATCAACTAGAATTAGCTACCACATTAATCGATCATGCGTACGCTGAACCTCTTCCTCCAGTGGTTTCACATTTTTGGATGAACGCAATATGCATAGTTGCAAAGCCTTCCAATTCTGTCCCATATCCAAGTCTGATGCCACCTACTCATATCCAGCTTCCTTCATTTTCATCAGTTTGCTTGTCCTTGGTTGTTTTATTCCTTGCCACACTGGATTTTTTGCGCGAACTCAATCTCGTAATTGCTTTGCACGTTTTAACCTGGTGTGGAGTGTCCACTACGCAGGCACTTTCCAGGATATACAGTTGAGTGTCGAAAACTGAGCTTAACTAAACTGGGATAGGTTCAATTGGAAATACCATTCATCACCAAGACTTGTGTCCGTACCTGGAGGGGGTTGGTCGTTTTATGAGCGAACAGATGTATATATCTAACACGAGGGATACATGTAGCATGTTGGGAGGCGGACTAGTGCATTCGAAGCAGAAGGTGTCTGTGATAACTGACAGACACTGTAGAGACAAAAGCTTAGTGCCTTGTGAATCGAATCCTTCTGCGAATCGGAGTTGACCTAATGGAAGGCCCGTCGTTTTCTCCTTACGGCACCACACATTCTTGGCTGCATTTTAAAACATGGACACGGAAGGGCAAGTAGTGCGTCTTCTCCTTCTGCAAGGCTGCAAGACTGAGTGTCAGTCGCGGTGAGGGAAGTTTTTGCGCTACAGCTCTGCGTCTGGTTTCATTAGCACTTCTGTAATGTGTGCTAAACGCGCAAAATGCTCCTTAGACAATGTTGAACAAACGCAACCGTTACACGTCCTCCACATGGAGTGACGAAGTTTCTTTGTGTGGCAGTATCATGGATCGATGCACCATACGCTGATCTCTAAGTTGTTTATGTCAGCCGGTTGTCTAAGGTTTTGAAGAATCCCTCGCCCACCTTCGTGATCCGAGGTGTTTATTTTGCGCAGCTTGAAATTCCTCTGTAGCCAACGAAGGCAAAGTTGCACGTCACCAGCAAATAGTAAAGTCGATGTTCGTTTGCGGCTGTCATCAAGAAGGCAAAAGGAAGGCCATCTGGGCATCCTTAGTAGACTCCAGTACTGGTCTAAAATGGGTGAGGCGTAATCGTGAACGTATTCTTTTTTCATGTGCTAAAGTCGTTGAGTATATTCTGTTTTCATAAGCAAATGTCGCGTTCCTGTCCGCGAGTGTCCTTTTCTTGGACTCCCTGGTGCTTTTATTGTTCTGAGTTTATTACGTTTTTTTTCACTTACAACATGTAGGACGAAGAAATCAGTCGAACACCATCATCAGCAAGTACCGATGTTAGAGATAGCACATGGAGTAGCCCATCTTTCCCCTTGGTTAGCTGTATTAAACCGAACAACGTCTATGGTCTTCCGAGAGATGAGTTACTGCAGAAGATTCGGTCTGCGTGTAAACGAAATGAGTTAGTAAGTTAATCAGTTCACTATATGAAAAGCTTACAAGTATAATCGTATGATATGTTAAAATTCATGAATCTTTTAAAGAATGTTTTCTCCTGGTCGTAAAGTTTATTTCAAGGTCTTATGATATCACTTTCCGACACACATTCGGCTTTTGCTCAGGTTTTTATCCTCTAACTTCACACACAACAGCACATCCCTCACGTGGGAGATGATGCCTTAGACACGCTTCTCAGCGTTACCAGTTGACCGTGATTAAGACTGATGATGCGCTTAACATATCTTTATGAGTAAGCTCATGGGGGCACTTTACCAGGAACTTGGTTTTCATGCACTGGGTTCGCCGATGTTTGATAGGTATTGTTTGACAGTTTTGTTATTCACGCTTTTCCTTCTGTTTTGGGCTCGAGATAGCTCAGTGGTTATGGCGCGAAGTTACTGACCAGAAGATCCGTGGTTTGAACCCACCCTCTGCATCTCGACTGCTCCTATGCGGGCTTGGGTGACCTGGAAGTACCTAAGCCATCGTGTTTTCTTCAGGTGGCATGGCATCTAGGTACAGAAAGGGCGCTGCAGCTGAACAATTTGTGACCTTTATTTTCATTGTTTTCTACTCCTGCAGGACACGGATCACTCCTCCGAACAAAGTGGAGCGGACAAATCATCTTCCCAGAGTCAGGAAGTAAGTGCCATGTGGGCTCGTTTATGGAAAAAAAGACAAGATTGGCGTGCAGAGGCTAGGAGAGAGCGAAGGTATTTTCGACAGACTGCTAATCTCCATCGGCTGACTCTGGGCGCTTTTGGGCCTATTGAGCGTGAATGACTAATTATGTAGTTTGTGTACCGCATCGGGTCACCTCTCCGAAGGAAGCATTCGCATTGTACATATTTGCTACTTATTCAATGCAATTTGTTCAGATTTCGTCCCTTTTGATTTTTCATTGGTTCATGGTGAATGACGCCCTGGGCTCAGTTCTCTTCGAAACTGGTTTGTATGTAGCATGTTACCACAAATCTCACTTCCAAGTATGATGCCTGATTGGTGCTTCGACCACATCTAGCTGATGAATTCAATGTTTGACAAAAGTGAACTTGCGTTCTCATCTAGAGTCGGATTTTTGTCCTCAGAATCGTTTGACTGATTTGTGCGACGCAATGAATTTGATCGTTTCTCACACCGGACAATCATAAATTCACCTGTGTTAGTCCCGTATACTACGATCTGTTCCTTTACTGGTGGTTGATCAGATGGTCGTTGGTGTGTTCGCCGAGTTTGGCAATTGGCTTGCAAACGTTTTGCCCCCAGTCTAGGAGACATCGTCAGTGCGCAGTTGAGTGGGTCAATTCAACTCCTTAGTGGGCTATACAGAGTAAGAGAGCACACTCGCTCGTGTGGTCTTGTATGGTTCTTCATTCGGGTTGAGTCATAGTGTTTTGTAAAGGATGCGCTTCAGTAATTTGCTCAGACAATGAGATTGAAAAAGTTCAAGGAGATATAGGTTTATTAGGACTGCGTTCCGGATAACGAACGTGAATTCGCTGAACTTCGGTGAATACACCACTCTCGCAATAGTTTGCTCGACTGGAATCTAATCGCACATTACCAAATGACGTTCAGAACGGTTCAACAGCTTTTGGAGGCTACTTCTCGTTTCAACACTTGAAGGACCTATTCTAATGTGCGTCATCACTGGTAGTGAATCTATGAGAGTACAACAAATCAAGAAACAAGCACGAGTTCCAATACCTCACCCGGTTTAAGTAGTGTTTATGGACCTGAGTTCAACTTTACAACTTAGCTAAACGGGGATGAGAGAGCGTTTATTAATAAGCCGCTTTTCGCACTCTCAAACTGTAGTGTACACATTAATCATAGACTGTATCCACCCCTTTGACCATTTATAGATTTTGCGGCCTTCCACTGGAATTTACTGACTCTTCTGGATATGGCGATCGCAGGCTCTGTGACCGTTGCAGGATTAGCTGTGTAGATAAGCTGCAGGACACTTCCTTGGACATTATCGGGCATTTTTCATATTCGCAGCGTAATCCCAAAAAATGGTCAAAAGTCAATTTTTGAATTGGTTATATACTGAACTTGGCGCACACACTGTTATTTACAAGCTGATGGTAAAAACATTGTCTTGAGTGGAGTTCTGTTGCCTTTTGAACTTACTGTCGTACCTTGGCTCGAAATATTGGTTTTCTGGCAATTCGAGCCACGCGTTCACTTAATGTCAGCTGGTTAGCTGTACCGATGGTTCTAATGTTGACTGCCGAAAGTATATCTGGTCCTTCCATTCCTTGGTCGAATATCGAGTTAGAAGAGACTGGCGGGCAACTGGCTGATCTGCGCCGCCTGAGCAGCTGTACATCCATTTCGGTCAGTCTTTGAGGGGCCGTTTCCAGGAGGATTTCGAGCAAGTACACTGCGTAATTGTACCATCGACGCTCGGCCGTGGTGGACAAGTCAGGTTCGTCATATGAGGTTTTCTCAACAAATTCGTCACAATTTTCCACAATAGTTCGAACCAAAGCACACGCGTAGGATTTCCATCGATCGCGTTCCTCTGTAGTCCGGTGGATCAGCTCCTCGCGATTCGCATCCCGGTCGTCCTTTTAAATGATAAAATAATAGAAAATAGGCATTGTTTAAACTTCGTCATCAACTCTAGTTCGCCTTATTTATCAGCTACAGTAGGACTTTTTTGGAATGAAATCGTACGCTGTGAACTCCCGAATAGGGACCATTGTGAAGATGTCGCTACAGCCAAATTCACCATAAGAACACAATTTGCTCAAAATACCACCCTCATCAGAATAAGCAAGGTTCGACTTATTTGGAGTAGGAAGCTCTTAGCAAGGCAGCCAGAAGTATGGCAACAAACGCTGCCCGAGTCAACAATGACCGTTATCCAGGAATTAATTGCTGAATAATTATAGGTAACTTGTGGTCTATACACATCAGACCAACCCAAATTACGTTCACATCACTCGACTTTGAACAGTCCTTCTCCTATCCTAGTCCATACCAGACGAGGCAAGCACTACACTTGAGTTTTGGTCTTATTGAAACTCATCAGCAGCGCATATCCTTGGGCGTGATAGGTTTTGAACGCCGGACATCTGACACGCGAACCTGAACCCCTACACCACCAGCGCACTCTGGATACACCTGGACTATTACAGGAAAGCCAATCACGTTGCTCAAGTGTGAACACATTCGGCTGTTCAGACGTGATAATTCAGATACGTCCCGCATGTGCTGGTGAACTAATGGTAACACCCGCCTGTCCGGAGTTCACACCCCGCATCATCCATAGATATCCATTGTTAATAACCCTTAATAAGAGCTAAATTGGAGTACAGTGATCCCCTTAGGTGAGAATAACTGTGCCAGGACAGGAGGAGAACTGTTCAAACGGGAGATATGTGAGCGTGAAGTCCACAAAACCCGCAACCGCCTAGAACGAACACAAATCACTCCATTTTAGTCGAGGTCTATTTACCATCAGCTCTTCAACTAATGGACCCAACGTACACTTGTAACTTGAGTGAGATGGCGCAGTGGTTATAGCGCGAATTTACTGACCGGAAGGTCCGTGTTTCGAACCCGAACTCTGCCTCTCGACTTTCCCTGGCTAGGCTTGGGCAACCTGGCAGTATCCCAGCCCTCATGCTTCCTTCTGGTGGCATGGCAGCCAGGCACCGGAAGGGTGTTACAGCTGAACGGTTGTACACTTGGAATTATTGGCATAACTTACTATCACGGTCGATGAAGACTGTGGACATGCCATTACCCGTGTTGTGTTCCTTGAAGCAGTCCCCGAATTTCCGTCAGTCTTATTTCATACTCGAACACCCAAATGTACGTAGGTTGTGATTGACAGTACGTTATTGTTGATGGGAGACGGCTGTAATTCACCTATCCAGCTAGATGATAGTATTCTATAGGGGAAAATGTTGGTGGTATGTTTGGCTCCGCCAATAGGACGTTCGATTTCTTTCGCCTCTTCTTTTGAGTTGGATGACAAGATCTACGTATTTCAATGGTGTCACTTTTCCGTTCTCTTCACTTTCTGAGTCGAAAGGTCATGTAGGCACATCTGTACAGATGGAAGAACTTGGCCTTCGTAGTAACGATTTTTAGCCCCATAAACGCTTATTGGTTGTCATGAATGCGTTGCGGTTCCTGTGATCTATGAGTTAACAGAACAATATCATCGGGATATCCCTATTCTCGTCTTGTTGACCAGTCCCGTCAATCAATGGTCTCCGTAAAACATTATTTCTGGATTTTAGATCAATTCAATCGCCATTAGCAGGCTAATAACGAAGTTAACAACCATTTGGCCAGTTGCACCAGCTGGCGCGATCTATTTGATATGGGCAGACCGGAATAGTATTCACGTAGCTCCCATGACATATATCAAGTCAGTGACAACAGATGGTGTAATGCTGTTTTCGAGCACTACTGGCGCGTATTACCAAATGCGAGTCGTTCTGGCTTTGCAACTCCAAACCTTGTTTTGAAGCCAGATTGATCAGTTCTCACCCAGCAATCTACTCCCATTTAGTCTTGATTTACGACTCATCAGATGGATGTAGAAGGGTTCGATTATACAATCTTCAGGTTCAACGTCATAACGTACGGCCACAACACTAAGCGGCCATCGCTTTCATTCGTGAGCATAGCGTGAGTATAGCTTGGTTTAGCTCAGGCATTGGAATTCCTTATGGAACTAGTCACTTGTAACTATTGATAACATTAAGAGATTTGGAAATTTAAATGGTTTCACCTCGTAAGCGAATTCAGTCCATGTCGGAAAGCCGAGGAGCACCGTACATCGTCCTTTGGCGTTTACTTAGCTAGATTCATTTGTGTCTACCTATGTTTATCCGGTGAGGGGCCGTCGTTGATACACAGAAACAGCCTGCTTTCCGAACCAAAGGGGAAATGCACCTTTGCTTGCACTACTATAAGGTTGTCAGTAGTTCGATTTTTGAGGCTTCATTCTTCTTGTCTCCTTCATGTGAGCTCCTTGGTTAATTGACTTGGCTGATCAACTGGAATGGCCAGTGTCTCCCATTGGATTTCCAGGTTAGAAATCGTTCTCACTACTTTGAGGCACTGGACGACTATAATTGATTTTTTTTGTCAACAAGCGCTGCATAAATGTGTCTTGAATAAGCATTATTACGGTCGGTTCGCTTGTAAACACACAAGGTGCAGCATTCTTCAACGCTTTTCAGTTTTCTACCCCGTGGCTGCAGTTTTTTTGCCGGTTGAAAAAAAGTAGCTTAACCTAAGCCATTAGCTTGAACTGTGGAACGAATTCTGCAGCAAGCCCGCCTTAAAACTAACATAAAAAGTACCGCAGGATGAAATCGCACCAAGTTAAAGAGAGGGGAGCTCCGAACAGCAGACTGATGTAAAACCAACAGCTAGGTAACTACCAAAAGCCACGTTTCATTCTATAAATGTGCATGTAGTATGTCACGAAAGTATGAGAGCAGAACACCAGACCCGGACATGCTCGTCACGTACTGTTCGATTTGAACGAGGCATGATTGCCTTGAGGACCCGTCTGAACTAGCCCAAAGAACTTTGCCCGCCATAGCTGGTTAGTTGACGATTCAAACTTATATCACAATATAAAAACGGTGTGAAAAACAGTCAGCCAAGTGTTCGGCTGAAGAGGCTAGACCTTGGAGAAAAAGCAATTTGTTTGTTCGTACATCAGCTCATTTTCATCCAACGTATGGATGTGGTCTGAGGTTACTAGTAGCAAAATCCATTTGAAACCAGCCCTGTGTTATTCGACTAGGCCGTATTTTTGCTCTCAGTCACGTCGACTACTTTGTAAAGCCTAGGATTAGCAACAGTTGGTGTCTTTGGGCAAAAATTGGTATGCTAGGAATTTGCTCATTGACTTCCTGTACAAACCAATTTGTGACCCAGTTATAGGAGAGTAATCGCATCGAATGTTGACCGATGGTTTTGAGAGCACCAAGGTAGACCGCATGTCTATCGAACAGGAGTGATAACCCTGTATTGGTATGAGCACTGACAAAACGCTTGACTAAAATGCAACATGTAAATGAGTGCACTCCCGTGAACTTGATTTGTGGTCTTTCCTGACTGTGCGGCGAAATTGAACGTTGCGTTTTGATGAATTCTGTCAACTTTTGCGTTGCTAGTGCACGTGTTTTCGGTGTAACCGATAAGACTCAGAAAGCAGTGACTTTCAAACTAAACTGGGGCTTATCTTCGGTAGAGGTTTCATCTAGTCAGTGAAGTCAATATATGCTGGAAACCCGATGACCACTGCACAGTTGTTTCATTCTTGTTGGAAATCATCAACAGTGTGGATCTCACGTAACTCAGAGAATTTCGGACCCGCGACCTTCCGGCCAGTGGTTGAACGCCTAACTGGTTGGCTACGAGCGGCTGATCAACACTGATTAGACTTCACTTTGACAGGACATAGCGCCACGTATCCTTCAGTCACGCAACCACATCACGTGGTCACGTATCGACTGACGACCAATCGGTTTACCATCCAATAAATGCTTCTCAACTTGTTGCAGTCGCCAACTGACTTTTCAGCAGGCATGCACACATCTGTTGCACAGTAATGTGCAACCTTTGGTGCTTTAGGATTAAAAAGCCGCTTACTTATTCACTTCTGATGTCCTCTTGACACATGCGATCCATCAGAACCACAAATATAGAAAATGGGGAAGAAGCAATGGAGCTATCGGGGGTGGTGTATTATTCACAACGTTTCTTGTGTAGGGATTCCTGGTAGGATAATTTCATCCCACGACTGTGCAGCACACCACCATATAGCGCTGATCATCGCTATTTCGTCTTACAGTACGAGGCACTCGAAATGCACAAGGTACGAATTCACCTAAAAGTTACTCCAAATCGATCCAAGTACAGCTAGAAAGGAAACACGAGCGTAGTTTAAGAGTAACCGGTGTGTGCATAGGAATTACGCTTTCAATGGAAATCCATATAAGGTTACTGGGAAATGCTTTTTGCCTATGAGCAAAAAATGGGAACGATTAATTCTCCTTCAGGTCTTCTGATTTCACAAGTCAAATTGCGTAGAAGTCATAAACCAAGTGTGTTTGTGGAATGGTAGTTGGGAACATATGAAACTATATCAAAAATTTGGGAAATACCTGTGGACAGCTCAAGTGTGAGGAGGCTCCTGTGGGTGTTTTGCTTTTCGGACGCGACAACCTCTCAATTTTTTTGTTTTTTGCTTTGAGCTCTTCATCAAGGTCCTCTTGTTGTTCCAACAAAGTTTGATGGATATCGTGCCATTCTTGTTCTTTGCTTTTCCAAGAATCCATTTCAGCATGTAAACGATCCAACTCTTGTTCATACGCGTTGATTTCTTCACGATGCTTTTCCTCCAATTCCACCATTCGCCTTTTCAGCTCCTCATAGTGCTGATGGAGTTGTCTTTGTGATAATGGAAGCATGCGTTGAGGTACAGATAGCTGACTATCTGCAAAACCCGATTCTTCTGCAGATGGACTAGGGGAAGCAGAGCGTGAACGACTGTGGTTTTGCAACTGTCGTTTCAAATATTCGTTTTGGTTTTCCAGGCTGATTTGTACCCGACCAGATTGCCCCAGTTGTTTTCTCAGATCCTTCACCTCGGCGTCGAGTTGCTCACAAAGGTCGTACAAGTGCTGCTCGGCTGCCTTATCGTCATTGCCTTGTTTGCTGAGAAACAGCGACTTCAGCTGAACGAAGAAATAACTGATGGTAGTTTGAGGGCATTTAGTAACTTTTAATTAAGTTATCGTTCTCTAAGTGAAATACGTCTATCCTGTCAAGGTGCGAGTTAATCACACTTTTGATCAGCCGTTCGTCCCCGGGCGATTAAGTGTCCAAACCACTAGCCGGGCGGTCGCGGGTTCGAAGCTCGCTGAAGTTTCGTGAGAAGCGCACTACTGATGATTCCCAGTGAGGATGAAACAGCTGCACAGTGCTCATCGGCTTTTCAAATGGATTAGCTTCATTTACAGAACGAAATGTTGGAAGAAATAAGTATTGCACTTATTACGGATCTAGGAAGCGAGTCATGTGTTTTGTTCGTAAGAATTTTCATGGGATCAAGCTTAGAGTTCCTTTCTATGAGAAGATGGGTGCACGTTAGCAGGACGAAGGCCGGCAGCCATCTTGGTGTCGAGGATAAATTCAACTGAATCTTTCGTTAGTGATATTTTTCGACAGTCTACTACCGGCTTCTCCTTTCTTGAGGCTCGTCAGGTAGGTGTAGTCTTGGGGTTCCTATCAATCCCAATCTTAAGTTGTTTTGCCCTTGAACCTTTTCTTCCGGTTCAGGACATCTCAGTTGACGTCCCTGTTGAGTATCGCCTACTAATTTTACTGGTTCGCGTGGAACTATTAAGTGCTTTCATACTTTGGTTAAGGAGTCCGGGGGGGAGTCACGTAGATTCTGGCTGAAAGATGCTTTAACTTTGGACCCAGCTCGTTTTTGCTCATCACTAATAACTACACAAGGTCACATATCAACTAGGTTGGTCTATAACAACTTTTCACGTATTTGCACGTTCTTTTCACACAGGCACTCCTTGACTTCCACCACCTCGGAATTCAGCTGTTATTTGGTCTGTTTGAACCTCCGTGTACTCGTTACACTGTATTTGGCGTCCACAGTATTCAGTCATTTTAGCCGCAAGAATTCAACTGCATTAACACGGGCTTAAACGTCCCCCTTCTGGAATACTGCACTAGTGTGAGCTTCCTAGCAAATCCATATGTTCCTGTTTTGTTTAGAATGACTACCCTCTCTCTCTCTCCACTCCATTTTGGTTGCTTATACTTGGATCCATATGCTTAGTAGCGTGAAGACTAACCCAAAGGATACTGCTCGCCTTCAGGTAAACTCAATTTAGCGAACATAGACCTCATACAGGTTTTAGTAACCTGCGCTGCGCTAAGGCTTGAAATGTTCAAGTCGAACGAATTTCGATCTTAGTCGAACTGTTCCGAAATACCCTATTCAGTCTTTTACAAGGTTGTTCATGGGATTTACTCAGCTGCTTCTTTCACCAGTAGGCAGCTGTAGACGTCAGACCATAGATAACATCTGTTGATTGTATTCAGACTACTAAAATATTCTTACTGGGATGTGGCCCGTTGTTTTGTTTTCTGTAGTTTTTCTACAAATTCACCTAACCATTGGTTTGGTAAATTAGTCTCAACTCTTCGGTTATTTACCTGTTCACCGAGCCTGTCAAATGGCCATCAGAGGAGATATTATCGGTGCCCGCAATGGCCCGTTGATGATATCTGCTCCAAAAGAATGGCGAAGCTCGGTGGATGGGCCAAAAATAGGCAAATTTCCCTTAACTGCCAACAGTCCGAAGCATTGGCTTGATTCGTGATGGAAAAAGCCCGTAAACACAAGGAAACTTTCCTCCGGATACTGGTTTCATACATCCAACCTCATTATATCCGTAGAGCAGGAGAACTAACTCTGCAACAGGACGACTTGCTTATTCTCAACATGTACGGGTAGTACGAAGACTAATTTGTACCCGATAGTGTTTCATTGCTCCCCGTTGTGCGACCATTCGATGAAAAGCAGTAAACACTGATGTGCATAACAATCATGATTTTTGAAAATGGGCAACCTGGAGGAACCTATAGACGCAAAAGCCGCAAGATTCACTTCATCAGACAGCGCACTTACTTTGAGGTTTTCAACATCTGTCTCGCACTGGGCGGCTCGCAATCGAACTACATTCAGCTGGTCATGAAGTTCTTCGATGATTGTTTGCGCCTCAGAGAGAGCATCTTGTGTCTCCATACGTTGGGATTGGTCAATTGCCATTTCTTCCAGCAGTGTCTCGATCTCCGTTTCTTTCTCACGGAGCATATGAATAATCTCGGTTTTGTTGAAATGCTGTTACACAAAATGTGAAGCATTGATATGGCGTCAGCATTTAGCACTCTATCCGTGCTAATAGGGGAGTAAGTAACACGGTATTTCACTATTTCCCTTGATATAAAATTACTTATAAGGTTGATGAAAACTCTTCGACAGCTCATAGTTGGCTTCAATCTTCGTGGGTTCTCGTCAGGTAGGCGTGGTCCCATATCCTTGACCAAGCTTATTTTCTAGTTGAGCACCAAAGATTACGCAAGTGGCAAAATACGACCCTTTTCGAATTAAATTAGTTTTGTGGGAGATAAAATTGGATACCAGTTGAATCTCTTGTTTGTGATATTTCCCAATTGAATGTGCTGCACAAAGCCCACCCCAACTTTCAGTCATTACGATACTCAAGACACCTGTGTATTATTTCTCTACATAACACTACTTGTGGCACTGCTGAAGACCCTCCGACATTTCACGACCTTTTATAAATTTTCACAAACGAGAGGTTCGGTTGCAAGTGCCTCCATTCTTCGCAGTGTAATTCCTTGGTCCTACTTATAGATAGGATTCTGTTTTGCTCAGAAAGCGTCTTATTACTTTCCAGGGTTTTCCATATAAAAAACTCTACAGGATCATCATTGACAACGTGTTGAAATATTACTGGCTGGGGACGTTTATTGCCTTTTGATCAGGTGGCTGTGTGTCTGTTCGCAGAGCACAGCAATTAACTTGCAAACGTCTCATCATCAAACGAGGTTGCATCATCAGTGCGTACCCAAACACTCAGTGATATCTCCCCGTTGGGTGAGAAAATGTTAATTGACAAGTTCCGCTAACAGATCAATAGCTGTAAAACATTGGATTCATTTCTTCGTGACATTTATAGCAGTGGTACAGAATTAGTTACGTAATGTTGATGTGTGCCACACTCTGTAAACATAGGTTTCTGTTCTTAAGTACTCTTTCGCTTTGCTGATTACCATTCTCATCTGTCTTTGTAGTATGAGGGAGATTCAAATGGAAGCCTGGGATCCGTGGTTTCTCTCAAAACTAAGTCGGGATAATACAACTAAACAAAGTACTCATTACAGCATAATGCGGGATGATCAATACCTTCTCGTCTCTAGCTTCTCTAGCTTCAGATATTTCCAAACGTGGCCTGGAGGTGGCAAATATATGCGTCGATGATCAGTTGCTTATAGAATGAATCTTCAAAGCAAACCCGTGTGCATGAATGCGCCGGAAATATTGCTTCGAAATTCTCACTTCTACCGACTGAAAGTGCTTCGGAATGTTTTTGAGCTTGCTAGTTGGATCTCTGTCGAAGTTTCCTTTGACCGTCGCGCTAAGTATTGTATCATTGTAATTTGCTCATAGTGATCCGAAACTTGTAGGCTTAGACTAGACACATTACCTTGATGTTATTGGCTTGCCGGCAAGTTACGTCCGACGGTCAACATAAGTCTACTGGAAATTTGTTCGGACCCTTTTGGAACACATTTATTTTTGCACTCAGACCCAAAAGTCCACTTCACCTGAAACCTAGTGCAGTAGCTGTATTTCATCCGATGCGCCATTTCCTGTTTCATATGAGTACAGATCATAGACGTTTAGAAGCAGCAGGTGTCATCGTAGTTGTTAGTAATTCCTCCAGGGCATCACCAATCATCGTTATCAAAACGACAAATGGTTCAACTTCTTTGTAGGCTGAATGCTCAGATGCACTCAATGGTAAACTATGATCTCATCACTAGTCTCTCCAGAGGGTATGTGCAGGACCATTGATAATGTTCACTACTCTGTTAAACTGAACTCATTTGACGTTTCACCGGATTATAAACGTTTACTTACAATGCACATCCATCTTGGTTTATATCAGTGGAGTCACCTATCATTCGGAATCAAAACCACTCCAGGCGTTTTTGACAAACCATGGATATTATGATTACCGCTGTGGCGTGTGCCTCAACCGGAGGACGACATTGCAATCACAGGAGGCATACTGACGAAAAACGGTTTCCAGTAATTCTTTATCCATTCCATGCAGTTACAAGTCTGGAAATCAATAAACAGATTGGACCTGGTCTGTGATTTCGTGTAGCTATGGTTAGACTGTCGTCCACTTGTAAGGATATACTGCTGGTTCAAAGCAGTGTGTGCGCACATCTCTTTTGTAAGCAGAAGATTGGGTCTCTCGGCCTGATTTAGATCGACTCAGCTGTGACTAAGTCATGATCTGCTATGGACTGATTCGGCTGAACTTGGCGGACTATTTCGGATGCAGCAATGGCACCCGAAACACCCGGTAATGCATTTTCCGGGACAGACTAGATGGACTCATAGAACTCATTCTGCTAAGCGGCTGATCGCCAGACTAACATATTTCGCCACACAGCATCAGTTAGAGGTGAAAATAGGCGTAGGTTACTCTCCCATGAGGAGTCTGTCTTTCGGGTTAAGGTTGACCATCAAGTACCCTCTGCAGCGGGCGTCTTACGGCACAATTGTGCTGTATGGGTGAAAACCTATCTTTGAAAGAGAATCGTATGGATATATGCTTCTTATCAATTCTTACTCTCACTGGTCAGCTTCGTTTTTATCCAGCGTTTCTAGAGAAAACTTACCAGATAACTCTCGATATGACTAGTTACCTAAAGGGTTTTTGCGAACTTCTGGACACCCTACTACCGCTTTCGCTTTTCTTGGTTAAAGTAGTCCATGAGTTTCCATCAACCTTAGTTATACCAATTCTACAGGGGTATGAAACAAACCACGAAACGTTTGGGTGCTGTCGGTGCTACTCGCCTTCTAGGACGGGGATCGCGTGATCTTCACTGCGCCTGGTTGGAGACACTGCAAGGTATGGCTGCCAACCGATGTCAGTGGCGATCTTGTTGTCAGTTTCTATCCAGATTGCCTGAATGAGTGTTTGGAGGTGTAGGCACCTCGGAGTGATTATAGTAAGGCAGCAGTAAGTCCTCTCCCCGTCCATCTTTATTCTTTTCTTCACAAAAAAGCTTTCAAATAAATCATGGTTGTACGGCAGCGAAGCACCGGTGTTGAACACTGATGTCATGCTGTCGATGATGATGATGATGATGATGATACCAATTCTACTATTTAATGTTCCACTAAAACACCAAATTGTGCGTAATTAACGACATACGCTCATTCGCAAACGCTGCCGAAAGTCTCAATTGAATCTCCTATTTATGAAATATTCCGAATGAATGCGCTGCAAAAATTTCACTTCATGTTTCGGTTAGCACGTTATTTGAGAACACGAAATGGACTTTGCACAGCTCATTCAGTTGAGAAGTAGCATGAACGAGAGATTAACTTGAGTTCCTCAACTCCAGTGTAATTTGCAAATGAGTGTAGTTGTCGGGCTTCTGTCTTCTTTTAGCGTATTGATGGGAAACTTGAGATGATTTCTTAAACCGCCATTTGAACGTCTATTCTTGTTCCCGTGAAACAAATGAGTTAGCTTGCGTGTCTGTTGTGTGGGCAATGGAAGTTTTGTATATTGTCCTGCTCACTGTAGCTTTCCGTACATCGACCTTTGTAATAAGCCATCCAGGAGCACAACAAAGGAGATCGAAACTATTTTTACCCTCAGCTCCGTTCTTGAGACGATGGATAGGCTCTTTTAAATTGCTATAAGATAGATAAGTGTCGACGTACTAATGTTACGAAAAGTAAAATGTTAATGTGGAATTATTGAACAACAGAACTGCTGCTTGACGGTGTAAGCTGGTAATTTTCCAAATTTCCGATGGTCATTTCAGCCAGAAATGGATTCACTGATGACCGATTGCCGCAATGGCTGTGCATCAAAAGTGGGAACATAGGGCTCCTACTAGACATGTGTTGCTTGAAGGCAGTTGCCCTAGCACTCAATGCGGTTGCAATCCGTTGCTCTTGGCAGGGACACATGTGAGCCTTTTAAAGCGTGTAGGCCAATGGTAGGTTGGTGCATCCAAGTCTGCAACGCAGTCCACAAATCCCGAGCTGCTCTCAACAATCTACGGACACCGTCGCCGACAAATGAGTTCCGGCTTTTCGTGCAACAATTCCGCGTCTTAATGTTGCGAGTGTTCTGAGACTTTCTTCGTGCACTCTATCCAGGAGATGCATGGAAGGCAGAGGTGCTTGCAAATAGTACATTTACTTCTACTGGGTAGTACACCCAAGTTGATAAACAGGCGTTGGACACGTTTTGATGTAAATAACTCCCGACGATGATTTTCAGATAACATTTCAATTTACCGACTGACCAAAAACTTTTGTTTTCAGTGTTCGGTATCGAACAGGTATCTCACTGTACGCAGAATAAAGATTCTGGTCCTTAGCCGCTATTCCCCTTGGTTATGTTTTGACGTTTCACCATTGCCAAACGATGGAAATCGGGAAAACTCGTCCATTGTCATGCCTAATTGGTCGATAGCAGTTAACCGACGAGAATGCTGTTGTGGACTTAGTCGCAACGAAACAGTATGATGATCAAGTATCAGTTGATGCAAGTCGCAAAACACTAACATGTTCAAGCATGCTACGCATTCAAATGCAACATTTCGAGTCATACGTATGTGCGAAGTTGGCGGTACTAGCTAAGCTTTAATTCCCACGGCTTAGTGATCGTTATTCTTGAGCGCTTTATTAATTGTTTCCGGTTTTTTGCTGACTGTGTGGTAATCTCACCCACATTCCGAATGTTGTTTTTCAGAAATCACCTTCACTCTAACCACTCCAATGTCAACACCACGGACCTGCTCTGCAATTAACTTGAGTCGAAGTTTAAGCCTTAATGTCATTATTGCTGTCCTATTGAATCGCAAAAAAACTAGTCAATGGTTTTTGTTTTTCATACATATGACCTTGGTGCAAGACGTCGTTGAAAGCAAGCTTGTTTCCGACATCCTCTCACTTTAAGAATGAAACTCTCGAACCCATGTTTCGCCTCCTTATTTAACCTTGACCAAGTTGAGCTCTTGTATGAGTGTCAGTAAGTTTTGGAAAACCTAGGAAACTCAATAGAGCTTACTTCCAACCGTCTCTAATCTCGTTTTCACATTGATTTCGCCACCCTAGTTGGTAGTTTCGGTCACCTATTGTTCCAACTGACCCGGCACAATTAGTTCTTCGCAGACCACTGGCTTCGTCCGGTTTCAACTCACTTCCGATCAGTTTGCCAGCATGTGTGTTCATCCCTGTATCGTCCGAAGTAGTGTGTTTTACGAGCTACCACTTGAGGGGGAAGAAAATAAGTAACGGAATCAACTATACAGAAGTTTATCTCCTGGTCTTCCGTATCACAGCAAATATCACGATAAATGGTAGGTTATCTCCGGCTTGTCTGTTTGGACAAAAACTCGCCACAATTTTAGTGTCCGTAAAGTGAAAGTCATAACCTGGACGGTTACGGTGCTAAACCAAGAGTAGTTTATGTAAACAGCAGTGTCCTAGTAGATGATTTTATGGCCTGCTAGTCCAGTGTACTAAACAGCTGTATCGCCAAAAGCTTTCGTCTCGTTCTTTGCGAAGCTGAAGTTGGCAAGCAATTGTGGGTCTGTCGTGCCAGTCAGAACAGACGTTTACATGCACCCAGACTTTCCGATCGCTCAAGGTTCTCTGTATCGACATTCCACTTGTCAGACATTATGGCCGACAATTTTCCATCAAACCCATCCAAGGCTCATTCACTAGTGTCCCGAACGACTGTCTCTGACTGCAATTTGGCGATCAACATGCATGCACGCCTTTGCAACTGAATCCTACTCCCCTTATACTGTAAAAACCCAAAAAAGGAAGAGTATTACGATGACGTACTTCAGTAGCACCAGTAGTTGTTGCGCCAAAAACATCACCTAGGTCTACTTGACTTGCCAGTTTAAATTAATTGCACCGATTCTTGTCAGTCCTGTGGTTAGAGTTACCTACAATTTGCAGTAGGCTCTGTATTCTGTTCCCTATTCTCCTTGTCTTGGTCTACGTTATGATTGCGCCATCTCTGTTTCTCGCACGGTAAGATTTGACTGTTGAAATTCGTGTGTGACCAGTGGCAGTCCATGGTGTCCTTGTCCACCTGTCTTGCAAGAGTACCTCAATGTCAAATTGTGGCGCACAAATTATTGGGGACTGGCACCATTTTGTCCTTTAGGGATTTCGGAACAGTAGTTGCCGTAGACTGATGAATCCGTAACCAAGTGTGCTAGACGCCGGACTAATCGGCTTTGGCTGTAGCGTTGTGAAATCTCGCCATTCTATTCGTTGTGCAGTTACCTTCCAGAATCAGACATCATTACCAACTGCCTCAAGTGCATGAATAATATCGCCAGAGTTTCTTTTCATCAGAGAGTAGTTCTAGAAGGAGGGAACCTAAAGAATGGTTCCCCTGTCCTTAATTTTTTCGGCTTGAGATAGAAAGGGACTCTTCCGCCGAAGAAGACGCCCAATTGGAGCTTGGCCTACTTAATGGAAATCAAAATATGAAACCGATACAACGGAAAATTGATACATAATCTGGTCAATCAATGAATACGGCACTAATTCAAATTACATTTTCCAAAAACGTTCGGAGATCTTTCTAGGTATCTCAAACGCAGAGTTACCTATCTGTTTGTCTTCTGCCGATATAGACAGCGAGCCATCGGGCAAATAAATAGTTTGTTTGAAAAACAGTCTGAAAGATGCGGTGACACATACGGATTTTTTGGCACAGTGGAATAACCGACAGATGAAGACGACAGAGCAATCAGCTGTCGCTACGGTTTCGATTTAGGAGACAGGAAGGAGTCACCTGTATAAGAGAATGCAGCAGACGGAGAGACTTTGCCGTCAATTTCACCATAAGGGTGGCATCTACCGGAAAATTTAAACCTTGGAGTTGCATAAAGACCCAAATACTGACTGGTGTTTGGGGAATATGTGACTGCAAGGATAGAACTCCAATTATTGCCGTGGGTGTTTTAAAAACGACAATCTTAAACTGCTTGGCGTTCTGTACTAGGCCAACCGCAGAGAATGGAAAATGTTAGGTCAGTCGAACAATTACTAATACAGAGAGGGTTTATTTACATCTGGTAACGAATGCGTCATTTTACTTCACGACTTCTGCCCCCGTGAACATAATGCCTACTTCAGTCGCTGAATGCCAATTTTATAAGAGCAGCATGGGTGTTTCGACTATTATGGATCATTCGTCGTCGTCCACCAATGTGTCCAAAGTTGGCAGAATGTATCGTCCCTACTTCCCATGCGTAGCTACTTTTAGCGCATAGACCCGACTGAAGAAGGTTTGGGGAGATGCCTCCCATTTATTCATTTTCTGTTGCGTCCAGAAATTCGGCCTTACCGCAGGCAATAATTCTTCAATTGGCAGGTTGTCATTGTCAAATACAGTCGGTTCAGGAGATTATGCGTTCGTGATTAGGTCTCTCTGAGAGAATTCCGATTATGTCACAAACAAGCATTGAGACCGCAAATGAAAGAGAAACTTCCATCTGAATCAAGGAACTAATCGAAACGTGCCGTAGTCATGTTACTTGCAGTGCTAAGTGGAGCTAAGAAGAACGTGGAAGACTGAGTGCTGGAAGGTTTTAGAATGGTAGTCTTTCACGGCGATAACTTTTATAGTGAATTTACGAAATCTGCGGAGTGTTTTGGGGGGCATTTGTTGCGATAATGAATGTCGCCGTGGGGTAGCGAATGGAGCATTACCCCGGTCTTTTGCCATATTACTGGGTGCTCAGAATTTAACATTTGGTTACGATGACCAATGATAGAATTAACTGTTTGGTGGTGGTATGATTGGTGTGTATGATTCTACGTCGATCGCTTTGTTTTACATGAATCTTTTCGCTGATGTCCCTAGCTGAGCGATCATTTCTGCCTGTGTCCATATAGATTAGCAGATATTTCAATTCACATGCACCAGATGCTTGAACTAAAGTTTCTATAAGTTGGCATCTGTCTGTGGTTTGATTGTGCAAACCTCACTTGTATCTTGACAACACTTTCATCGTGGCCTGCACGGCACCCCACCTGAGACGTCTAAGTGAAGTGCTTTCGTTCAATGCACACATTTTACCTGGTGAAACCAAGCCAAACGCATTTTGGACCACTGCCGGCAGTGGTCAAAATCATACATTGAAATTTAGACCACTCAGGTTCGGTCCTCAGATTTGCTTCGAAATAAGCAGTTGAGCTCTCCTCTACACCACCACCGTAACGAGAATGCGCCTTATGTGTTTTCTCAGCATGAGTGGTGCAGAAAAGTGTTGATTAGGTTACTGAAAGAACACCACACTATTGCATCACATGAGTGGTGCAGAAAAGTGTTGATTAGGTTATTGAAAGAACACCACACTATTGCATCACACACATCACTATTGCTTGGACGGGACGACGGTTGCATCTGTTTATATTTTGTTGTTTTCTAGCATTTCATTTCTGTGGGAATCCCATCACTTTTGCTGTACGTCTGTTATCGAGGAACAACAACAGTTGCCAAGTAAGACCACAGAAACATAGAGAAGGTAGGTCCCATAATCACGGTGGAGTTATTGACTAGGTTTACTGCCCAAACGAACGCGATGGTGCAGGCGTACAGATGCATGACGCAAAACTAATCACACTCTCATTTTGGTTCTCCAGCTATAGGTAATTAACAAGCCAAGGCAGAAAGACAATCTGTTGGTTGTCCGGTAAAGTGGATATCCTGGTAATCTTCCCAATGAAACTACGGAAATGAGTCCTATACTTTTGTAGCCTGGGAAAGTAGCGTCAGTGATGATACCAAGCTATCCTTAATACCGTAAAACAAAGGTAAAAAGAAACGTCATCAGTAGTCGAGCCCATGTGCAATGAAATTGCCAAGCCTTGTGAAGAAATGAAATAGGATACTCACTTCCATTTTCATCGGTGCAATTTTTATCCACATACTGGATATGAGGACTAGTTCTTCTAGCTGCCATCGCGTTTTTCGAAAAAAAGTGATGACGTTAGAATGAAAAAACAGTCTGATCAAACAAATCCCTCAATATTTGTTAAAAAGCCGCAATCGATGACCTTAAAAGTGAGTCACACCGTGGTAGGTCATACAACGCGACAGGCAAATGTTTTGGCTGCCTACAAGCAACCATCTCTATGCAAGACATGTGTGCGATATGCTCCTTTATGCTCCTTAAATTTCGATGTTCAACTTCCTGTTCTCTGCATGTGATCAAGGCTATTGTGTGCATACTAGTAACAACTGGTATGCCTGTGCACTTAGTCGCTAGGATACAAATCGATTTTCTTCATTGGTGTATGTTCCAATCAAGAACGTGGTAATCAAGTGCAATATTTCTGTCTTAGGGAGGGTACCTCAGAGAAGATGTGTACTTATTTTCTTATGAATGAACTGGACTTCCTCCGAGAAAACATTTTTGAAAGATTGGGGTAGGCGCCAGTGTCAATTTTCACAACTACTATTCTAACTTAGCGAGAAAAGGGAAGAGAGTTTTGGTTGCTCAGGCCGTCCAGTTGCGAGACTTTGAAATGTCTAACGTAAAGCCCATTGGTTTTCAGACCTCTAAGGAGACGGAAAACGGGTGGACTAGGCAAGTTACTCTCCTCAGTGGCCTCAGTTACCTCTTCGAAAAGTTTCCGTTAGAATGGTACCGCACGTTTACTCCCACAAAACCATGCCCTGTGTTTGCGTTTTTGTCCCTTCAAGAAGTAGTCATGATTACATAGACGGAAAAATTTACACTCGGCCTCAACTACATGTACAGTGTGATAGTTCGAATTAGGTGAATTACCACTTAGCTACATCAAATCCAATTTATCGTAGAGACTTAGAGACATACGAGTGCATTGACTGACACATCCCCACTGAGTGTCACGCTCACAAGTCTTTTGCCTTGATGACGTCAGTTTTCATATCACTCCACAAGAAGGAATACAGCTTTGCAGGAATGAATTGACTTCCGTACCACCCTGCCAATAAGGTCACGGCGGAAGAAAGTTTTTTCTCCTTACTTTGTAGGTAGCTGTAAATGGAATGGTTTAGCTTAGTCGAAGTAGCTGTGGTTAACAAGGTATTTTTAGGCATGTGATATGGCTCCGATTAGGCTGCTCCTCTTATTGCGTCAAATGGACGACACGTGGTAGCTGTCAGAAATTCATAGTATGCGACTGTTAGCGTACCTGTGTGTTACTACTCCTGTCGGTTTGAATGCATTGCAGACTAGTGTTTGATCGCATGCGGTAGATTTTCTTCAAAGGTTAATGGAACAAAGCAAGTGAAATTCAGAGCCACCGTTTTAGTGTTTTGGATAGAGTGAGCGAAATAGAGCACTGACGTCAACTGTGTAACCAAATTGTGAAAGTTTGTGAGATCTACTTTCAGATAAACTAGGTACGCCTAAACACAGTGAAGCATCTCTAGAGCGCGTAGCCGCTCTAGACCGCACCGACCAAGTTTTAGCCATAGAGTGGGCGATGTTGGTCGGCGTGATGATCGGAAATGCCTCCGTATACTTTACGGGCGAACAACGTAAGTAGCTGACAGATGGGCACTTTATGACAAAATACAATTAAATTTGATTCGTACTTTTGTATGAAGAAATAACTTAATAAGATTTAATTAAGTGATCGTCACGGCAGTTGGCCCCTGTATGTAATCGGGCATAGTATTTGATGGTGGGGATGCACAGCTCGAATGATTTCACTCATTGTACCACGTGGCCTCTACCCTCAAACTGGAGGACTTTCATGAGGGATGAACTTGTTCAACGAGAACACAGTTTGTTCCGGCAAACCTGAAACACTTTCCTCTCCTTATTTGGAAGATGGTCAGAGTCACCTGTTACATAGCTGAGGTAACGTGATTTGTCATCTGGCCTGCTTACAAACTTCTATGAACCAGTACCAAAATTTTACACTAGCCCCTAAATATTTTATTCAAGTAGTTGAGTATACCCGTGGAAGTCATGAGGAGAACGAATGTGGCAGAAGAATTTTGTTTTCTATGAGTGCACATTATGGCCAGTACATCAAAGTATATGTGATACCAGAAACCACGTGACAGAGTTATGTAAAAATCAGGAGTGCACACTCTTCAGCGAAGGGAAAGGAAACATAAAGGGAAGGAGGGTTGAATAGGATGAACAATGGGCCAATGAGTCACGAAATCAAGTAGGCGAATCTAATGCCAGAAAAATTTGTGGGGCCGGATTTTTCGCAGGCCAGCTCATATTCAGAGGTCGCACAATTTTCTCTTGAAACGAAATCTGTGAGTCATGCAGTCGGATTCCAGTCTCCTCTGTGGTCGATGATAGTCTGGATCATACCGTCCGTGATCCGTTCATAGGTAGCCGGTGTGACACATAGAAGGTGTGCTTTTTGTTGATGAATTGGCCGATTTCGGCCAGATATGATGCGACTGCATTTGAGCCCTGTTTCTTCCAACTACCATTCAGAGAAACTGAATTGTATGCTCGCACTCTGTAAATTCGCTTACTTGATTTCGCCCATTGTTCATCCTATTCAACCCTCTTTCCCTTTATGTTTCTTTTCCCTTCGCTAGAGAGTATGCACTCCTGATTTTCACATAACTCGTGATCTATTCAACAAGTAAACTACCAGAAATTATGCAATTCATCTGGCATTTCGAATGAACTTAATGAACTCGGAAAACGTAACGGGTTTCTTGAGTTAAGTGTGAATGAAATTTCAGTCTGAAAAGAACTTTTTACCATATCGCATTCAACTGGCCTCAGTAATCCGACCCTGAATAAGAGGTTTGTGCAGCTCTGGAATTTTCTATCAGACTCACACGTTTGCTCGTGTCCAGTGGTTGGACTGCAGGGCCGAGTACTGTCCTTTCAGTGGCTTGTCTCTGAAGCGGTTTACTTTATAATACTCGGGTTTGAATGAACATCACACTCTTCAGTAAAAAGAATTTGAAAATGAAGCAGTTGCCACTTTAGGTTCACACTTCCAAACCGAGTCGAAAACCGCATGAGGATTCATGTACTTTCAGTGTTTCCATTTTGTACAGTCTCAAACGGCAACAGAATAATCTTCACCCTACAAACTGTAAGTAATCCGGTCAGAAAAGGAAAAATTCCACAAGACGATATTTGCCCCTCATTTCTGTGAAGTTGGCACTCGAGAAGCAAGTTATTACTGGATCATATGAGATGAAGTTTGCGATACCAGGATGATGGCACCAACTCTAATCTAAGCACAAAGTATACAAGCTAATGGTCAGCCACTAACTACTGAATGTTATGATGTTCTACCAGATCAGTTCAACCTCCGACCGGAATCTCACAGGTCAAAATTTTTCTATAGATTCGCGAGGTGTGCGCCGCTTGTGATTCCCAACAAAGGTGGAACAGCATTACAGTGCTACTGGGATTTTCAGCTTCAGCATCAATTAACCTCTGTTGTAGGACGAGATTTCTACTAAAACCTCAAGATCTCTTCATTACATCAAGTCTCCAAATTCCCGTTCCCCATTCCAGAAATGGCATGCCATCAGACGGCTCCACTAGGATGGAGGAGGGAAGAAGTTCTCATCGGTTGTTTTTGTTCTGCCTTTACATAGGCAATACCCAAATGAATACCATTTAACCCTATAATTGGACAGAAATACTGTGATTCCAGAAACCGTCATAAGCCCTTTCTCTTGCTTCTGAGCGTTTTAGCAGAGAGCATTTAGGATTCTGGCAAAGACAAAGTTGTGGTTGAGTCACCAGTGAGATGTGGATTCCAAGAAATGGCAGATTTGGGAATAACCGGAGTGTAACCTACTCAAATTAGCCTCTGAATTTTCAGACCAGCGGAAATCGAGATATATTGCTCTTCACATTGTGCTCCAGATGACGAAAAGTATTCATCCTTATAGAAGTACTTTAGAAGTGCAAACATTATTAAATCAAACATGGTTTAATGTCCTTTTATTAATGTACAACTTTTTGTTTGTATTAGATACTTATAACCCAGACTATGGTTCTAGTCTAGTTTAAGTACGAAAGTACGGCTTGTGGTATATTTTGCCGGAATTTACGACATACCACTGGTGACGGTGTTTTGGAACACAGTGACAACATAAAATACATTATCTTTGTATCATCGGCAGGGTTAGCCAGGGCAGATACGGGATTGTTGTTCGAGGGACGGTATGGCAGACCGAAAATCGATCATCACATTACCTCATCCAGTAGACATAAACTTGGTACCTGTTCGTATATTAGTGAACAAAGTGCTCACTTGGCGTGTCAGATGACCGGTACACGTGAGGACGTGCATTACTGGTTGGCTTTCGTGAGAACACTACCTTAGAATACATGATGTGAGTTAGATGATTTAATCGTGACAAGTTAAGAGAGCTGTTTTACAGAAGATGATCACGATAGGGTTACAGCAGAGCGTGCAAGTAAGGACGACACGAGCCATGAACCTGAATTTTTCTTGGATTGCAATCGGGCAGAGAAATCCGTGGAAGATTTGGGCAAACATCACAGATAAACAAAAACAGTCCTGGAGTGAACAGAAGGAGACTATCTGGAATTTGATATCTATCTCCAGATGGGGTGCAAACAACCCGGTCTGTCTGAGGCTTGGTTTATCCAGTCAATCCATGTCACTAAAACGGGTATCTATGCCATTATCAAAACCCCCGTCAACTCACATTTCCCACCGCATAAGACGACTGGGAGTTAAGTACGAAGTGAAAATCGAATACATCCAAAGGAATTAAAGCCTTGCGAGAAAAGATACGATTGATCGAAACCTGGCACATTACTCATAAAGTGGCTAAAAATTCTTGGAAGCAGAACATCATAAACTAGAAATTCAGCCGCCGGTTTGTCACTGTGACTTTTGGACATGTGCTACTGCGCGCGAACCTAAAATAAATCGAACAAATATGTACCACCCAATTGAAGAATCATGTTTCATCGCCACCAGCCGCTCCAAGGACCAGCCATTGAACGAAAGTCTTTCAAAATCTTTTACAGTATTTATTGTTATACAGAACACAGAGATACAAACGCTTGTATGATGCACCTGGTCCATTCGCACAGTAACGCGACTGTTACCAGACCATAAGTCTTCTGGGGAAGGAGTGCTCTTTAATAGGACTATACCACAGGCTATTATTCCCTGTCAATAAATAGCCTCATGGACGGGTCCCCCAAAACGGGAAGGAGTCATGCACTTCCTGTTCTTCGATGAGAATTTTCATAAAACCGATTAGTTTAAAGCACGCATAATCCAGTAGTGTGTGATTAAAACCTTCAGGTAAGTGCAGAATAGTGTTTGCATAGGTATCGTCCATAAGGCGTTAATTATTCACAAAACTGTACTAAAGTTTCCCGCCACTGCATAACTGATCATTGATGGAAGTCCTGCTCTAAGTGTTGAGGGAATGAAACACGGAATCGCCATCGATGTATACTGTTTATATAGCCACGAAAGCAGACCAAAAACACAGTAGCTTACCTCCGATTTTTCCAGTTCGTCGATCTCCCTCATTTGTGTCTCTCTTTGTTTGGGCTTGGGTAAAGTCAAACTAGACATGGAGGTTGGTTGATTAGATTGTGACAAGCTATCGCAGGTCGGGCTTCTCTCATGCGTTGCTGACCGATCAGTGTCTAGCTCGTTGAGCATTTTTTTGTTTTGTGGTACTTTGTTTGACTTCATTCAGTAGCAACGAAATCCATCGCTTCCCTGAGCTGCGTGTGGGAAGACATCTGTTTTTGTTTTCAACACTAATTGATGATGTCACTCGTTTTTGAGTCGGTTTAATCACAACGAATATACGTTAATACAATTTCAGTGCCATTCAGCAGTTGCACACTCACACTCAAGAATATACGTGCGCACGAGAACGACTAATCTTCGGCGATTCTTCCGAATCGATCACATGAGTTGGTCGTTGCGTACAATTTAGATCGCCAATCATCAACTGGGTAACACCCATAGGTGTGCTACGATTGGAAGCGTGACACGCCACATCGTATTACTACAACTGAAAGAAGAAATCCGATTCGGTGCAGGGTGAGGATACATGACCGTAGGTGATTGCATCAATAAAACTTTTCTGACAGCTCCTATTACTAATGCGGACTGAAAGGATTACAGGCACAAACCGCCTGCCTTCCATAATGCATACAAACATGTTAAAACAAGAGTTGCTTGTTCGGTGGATGACACCATAATGCATGTAGATGTTAGAAGTTTATTACGCACCCAATCCCAAGTGTAGAGAGGTACTGGGTTACAGTTGCCAGAAAAGAAGAATAAAAAACTCACTAACATTTCATCGCGTGAATCATTTGTCCACGTAACTTCATATTCTATGCGCTTAGTCCTCTGTACTGTTGCAAAGTTACTTTATGAATTCCGAGCCGACTTGTTTTCCGATGATCTCTTACCACACAAAGACAATTTTGAAACGCTGGTTGATGTTCGATTCAAACTGAAGACGCAAGAGGCGTGAACTGAGAATATTTTACACGGAAAAGTCGAGTGAACAGTACTTCTTATTCTCAGCATAAGCGCGCTGCATTTCGTAGTCTCGAAGTCCTGGTGCAAATGACACGAATTTCCATTCCACTTATATGAAATGAACCTGGTTACTGTTGTCAGATGCACTGGTAAGCCTGGTACATGGAGAATCCAATGAGTGCACTTGAACATCCTGAATAGCCATATCTCTATCCGAGTTGGAATTCTGCCTTGGTCATTCAAGGGTGATAACATTTTCCTCGAATTACAGTACCAACCAGGAGGAGACAAATTTCCAGCAGAGGGAGTTGTTACTCGCTGGTGGAGTTAGCAATAAGCGAAATCCTATCGCAAGATTTCAGAACTTTAGTGGTATTCGGCTGTTTAGAACAAGTTTTGCAATTGATGATACATTTTGCGCCATATCGGATGAATCCTGCAAATGTTCAATACTGATTCTGGGTGGCTGAAACAGTGTTGTGAACCTGCATTAAAGGGAGCCAGTCAATCTTCCGGGTGACTGCAGTTGATTGTTTTGTGTGCAGTCCAGTTGAAAGTGACTAAGAACGATAGTTCAAGCATTTTGGCTTATCAATAAAACAATGTGGATTATCTGGAGCTCTATGTTCCCAGCTAGTAGACCTTAGTCAGCGGAATAGTGGAAGTCCATTGTGGTGTTTGCTTTTGAGGGGTAAATCAATCATCCTGGAAAGAAAAAGTGTGTGATCTTTGGTTTAATATGAAGTTGTTCTTCGATTAGGGTTTCACTGGATATATTTAGTCTCGTGGAAGTGACTGTCCTTCAATGGACGCGTCTCTGTGGAAAGTACTGCTACATCATTTTTCCCCAAGGTGCTCCGATAACTACAGTTAATGGGGCCTCTTTGGTCACACTACGCCATGAAACCGAGGATTCATATGAAAAACGGTGACAACTTATCGGCACTACATTTTAGACACAGTGATACAGCCATTCGTCAAGTAAAAAAAACCCTGGGAGAGCTGAACAGAGGTCGCCATCCGGAGCGGATTCTGTGATCAGAGGAGATGCCCTAACAAAATTAGCAGTCATCTCTTTTGTTTTTTTTGTGCCTATGCCACTGGATTTTTCTAACTGTTACAATTACAAAATCGTCTACACGTAAATATCACAGACTGACTGTAGTCATTTCGACCAAGTAGAACACATGAATATAGCCAATCCCAATGAGAAAACTTAAAATCTGTAAAGGCTTTTCATAGGGTGTTGAGAAAAGATGGGACCTGATGTTACAAGTGATAGTTTCTATTAATGGACTCCAAGGAACGAGGAAATTGAAATCTATTCCGATAGAGAGACTTCTTCCTTGACCATATTGAAACAGCTCAACAAATCTGATCTGAGGACGTGCATCCTTATGAATGCGAATATTGATAATGTGTGGAATATTGGTAGCTCAGATGCATTCATTGGTGATTGATCAGGTGGCTGTTGATCTGTTCACCGAGGTTGGCAATTGATTTGCAAACGTTTCATCACCATTCGAGGCGACATCTTTAGTGCGCTGTTTGGTGGGTGACCCACCCAATGAATGCGAATATCGTTTCAGTGGGACAAGAACACTTGAAAAGCGATCAATATGCGCAGATGAGGATAGCATTTCCCACTGCGTTACCAGACTTCCGTTCCGGTCGAAATCCTTTACAACCTGCTGGCATCCGACTGTCATATTTTTTATGACTTCGCGCACATTTTGCTGGAAGTAGTTTGATTATTTTATTGTCGAAGGGTTTTGACCGAAGGTGGTAGGTAGAGAGATGACTTCGTTTAATTAAAAGGTAGACAAAATCCAATTACGAGGTCATAATTTCAAAGGACTTGATTATGTAGGAGGCTTTATCTTAGTTAACACCAAAATGGTCACCATGAAACAAAACAATGCAGTAAATGATGCTGTAACACAAGGGTTCTTTAAGGTTCATGACTGACACCTATACACGTGCATGACTCACTGGAGACGGAAGCGCGAGTTTACCTTAACCACGCTATCGACCAGAAGTAATGTCTTTTAACCAATTGAGGGGTTTTGAATTAAGGAAACCAATGACTTTCTAATGCTTAATTTGGATACTGAACATAGTCATTATACACGAGTCTGGCGTGTGGTGGATATGACGGAGGAAATCGGAAATTGAGCTTTCGGTCTAGCCAACCTGTAAGGCTGCTAGTCTGCTAGTCTGCTAGTCTGTAACGTCGAAGTGTTTTCTGTGTTCAGCCCAGGTGATGAAATTTTTCGAGGAATGAGATCGCTATACTCAATTCTCATTGGGAGCACTATGAGTCCCAACTGATATTTTGTCCTACAAATGGAACCGGTTTATGGTGAATAGCTGAAAAACACCGTACAGCTAGATCAGCCTTTGTTTGAAAGGTTAGAAGTGTACATCTCATGAAACTCTAAAGAGATTCGAGCTCGCAACCTTCTGCTGGGTGGCTGCCACTAAGGCACCAAATGTCAGTGCACATAAGGTTACGACAGTAATGTTTAATGACGGGTTTTCGCATACTGCCGGTATAATTCCCGAACTGATCGGTGCAAATTACAGTAGCAAACTCTGGCTTCGATTAGCAATTTCAAAGTTTGCATCATTTAGATCGGGACTATCTTGTGGACCATCGTAAAAGTGTGTGACTGAGCTGCCTATTTTAGATTCTTGAATTCAACGGGACCATATCCAGGTATCGAGACTTCCGGTGGAAGCGTTATTTCACCCCTATAGTGGCGAAGGTTGCACTTGGTAATGACTTGTCTTCTGATATCCGATGGGGCCCTTACATTTCAAAATCCGACATAAACCATACCCCAATGATTGAATTTTCTCTGCTTGCCTTACGCTCGCCTCCATCTCTGAGGCAGGTGGAGTTGCGACGTTTACCGAGGTTCCCATAAACTGAGAAGAATTACCGTACTATGTTCCTGACGTAGCATGTTACCTACACGGTTCGAGCAAACTGCTTGACAGTTGGTTACCGCTTTCACATTTCTTGGGGCTCATCAGATTGGCAAACTTCCGCAGCAAAAGCGAGTTTGGTTTCAGCGTGGTTGGGATTTCCTAACGTGATTTTTAGTTATGTCAAAAAATGGGTTCATGGGAGAAGAGGTTACTGCCTTGAGGAACCAAAAGTAGCACTCTTCGTTGTCCAAAATTACATTTCTGGAGAAGCCTGATGGGAGAAATTCAGCAAAGTTCACAGGTCAGCAGCATAACATATTCGCTCCATTCATAGGAGAACTTCCGATATTTTATGTAAACTAATGCTTCTCAAACTTTTCAGCCCATTGCTCTTCAGTGCACAGTGGACGCACCATAACCCCTCATTTTACATCTAATACGTAAACGTATTAAAAAATGACAGTGTAAATTGTTTTAAACTAACACTCAATGGACACCCTTCCGTGTAGAGGCCACTAGTCTGGAGAGTTTCATTTCTTTCCACTTAACTACTGTCCTGCATACCAGATGCCCCGGTCGATACTGGTTGTCCAGAGAAGGTATAAATTCATACTTAAAATTTTGCCCGCACTACTGATGCTGGTATCCGGTTTAATGACCCCAAAATAGGGGGTTAAATTTGTGGCATTCTCAAAGGCGTCAAAACTCCTTCAGGAAAGAGTATGTGAAGGATTTACTGCTTTGTGACTTTGCTATTGTAGGATGCTGGCAGGAAGTTGATTGCAAGATTATAGTACCCCATGAACTGTGTATCTGACCACATTTCAGCACATGTGTTTAGATACTTCAATGCGGAAATACACGGGACTTTCATTAGCAGACAGTGGATAATGCTGACTAAACATCACGAAACTGGTCAACTATTGTTGACTGGGTATACCCGGACACTGTTGTGCATCCGAGAATGGCTTTTCAAAGTGGCGGTATAATGCAATCTTACACCGTGGCGACAACTGGGTCACGCTAAGATCATATGCTCAGGTTCTGAATGATTTCACTACAGATGTCTGTCACGTTACGTGCCTTTCCATTCACTGGGTCAGAGACTTTCGTATACTTCGCGAACAGAGTGTAAAACGGTTGACGTTCACTTCAGCCGACACACTGAAAATTCAAGGCAAGTCCTTCCGCGCTGCCTTATAATTCACACTGTTCTGTGGGGATATTTTCCTCGAGAATATCAGTGTTTAGTCAGCTGGGAAGGATACATGCCAGGATATCGCCTGTAGTGTACAGGAGACTGATCGATAGAGAGCTGTGCGTTTCTGTCAGCTTTGCTTTCCTTTTAACAGCGATGTGACCGTGGAGTCCTTAGACTCTTTTCCGAAGTTTCCATTGTTCCATCAGGCTGAAAGTCAGATGGTGCTGTTTCTATGTCTTTCCATCATGTTTGAGCACCTTGGCCGATAATCCGCCCTCTCCACTTAGCAGTCTAGTTGCTGACTTTCGAATTTAAGCCCCCGTATGTGGCTTGAAAATGTTCATCTTCCCAGGGAGTTGAAGCAACAAATTGAGATAACAACATAGTTCAAACCCTCTGTTGCGTTGTGCATCTTCCAAGCAGTCGATATTTCTTCCGGGACCTTAAATGTATTTATGTTACTACAGTTTCGAACCATTTATCCTTTTAGCTCCACGGAGAATTCCTTGTGGCATCGTTGATCTGCGCAGGACGAAGCCTCATGGTCTATTACGACGCACCATTCACTATTTAATCTGAGTAGGTAATAAAAAAATTGATTCTGTTAGAGCAAACGTCGCTTCGAGCTGATGCGCCTGACGGTTTCTGAAGCAACATCCTAAGGGTAGTGTTCCGTTAACCGACTAGGCAATATATAGATGTGTCATTTGCGCAACAAAAGTCTTGACTCCCTTCTTTTTCATATAAAATGCCTTCGTGAGCAGAAGTTGTGATATGTTCCTTAATCTAAGCCCAGAAGCTGAATATGGCAACCTGCGAGCGACTGACTATTGCGACTTGTTTAGTAACGGCCGCTTGAAAATGAGCGTGGTTCACAACAACTTCGCTCAACGATGAAGAGGTTTCTTCTAGACAAGTTGCACTGTGGATCGTAGCAATGGATGATTCATGTTCCAGTCGGTACCGGGCGGATAAATTCCCTAAGATCCCTTTGTCGGGTAATGTCATAATCCAAAAGATGTCCGTATCTACTTATGGAATGCGCGATGGGGGTAATATCATGGTAATGAACCATGTATTTGTGGTTGTGAATACCATAGTCCAAAATTCTTTGTCGGTGGCTCCAATTCCAAAAGAGCCGACTGTCCGTTTCCATGTTTGTTTTTACGACGGATTGCGGCTTTGAGATTAACTATGAGAAACAGGCCATCGGTTGACAGAGTTCACCTGATAGCAAATGACAACTGCTGGTAGAATCCTTTCTGCTGACCGTCGGCGCAGAAGCCTACACACCGACAACTGTGACAGGAAGTTCTCTTGAAATTCGAGGCCGGGCAGTCATTTTCCTCGCATCAATACAGTTCGGTTCATCCGCTATTCTTCTATTCATACGACTAATTGCGGCAGTCCCAAACCAATAGATCGATTACCCTTCAACCTTCGTTGGTTAGCTAAGTTCTGCTAGGTGTCCAAGTCAACAAGATGGTGTTTGCTAGTCGTAGTTACAAGTACAGCAGTTTCTTTGTGTCCGTCGCTTTCCTTCCAGTAGAGAAGGCTCCTGGTCGGTGTTGGCGCGTCTTCAGTGTGTTTGTCAACTGGTGCAATCTTCGGGCTTTTAATTCCTTTCGGACGTTTCTGGTATTTAACTTCTGGACTTCGAGCCATAATATGACAGTAGCTTCTCTCTTTTTGAGGTAGTTTAACCAACGCCAACGACTTGAGACTCCTACCAGCTTGGCGATGAGGGTTACCTATCCCGAGGAAGAAGTGAGGCTTAATTATCTGATTCCAAATGTTGCTGTGCATGGCAGGTGTATTTTTAGCAGCACTAGACACTTGGCTTTTAAAACTATCCCAGCACTATTCGGTGATGTTTTGGCAGTCACAGTCAACGTCTGGACAGACAGGCAGCCTGTGGACAGACAGACAAACAATGGAGTATGTGGGTTTTAGGACCGAATTTTTCCAAACCATCTTTTCACGGGAGAAAACAGTATCGCCGCTGCCATAAATATGGCGATGTTGGTGGCCCGTAGGAAACACCTACTGTCCTCACGCTCATGTTGCCGGTGACGGTACGATATCACCTCCATACTTTGTGTTACTATTGTTTCTTATACAGGGCCTTGATGCTGTTCGACTTACTGTCATATTCCGAACTAACTTACATGTTTGCTACGTATGGAACGGAGTTCCAACCCCTGAAGCCCGCGGGGTCACTGTTGTATACAAGCCCGTCCATCACGGGAAAGTGGCAGCTTTTGGTCGGAGTTGCATTATTTATCCTCTAATGTGTCCTAGCTGTTACCAAACCTTTTTTGTTCTTCGAAGTATTATTGGTTTACTGGCACTTTGTCATTACAGAAAGATGTGGAAGATTTTGTTACTCTAGCTGAAGAGAAACCATGACTGGCACTTGGCCTTGCCTGGAGATCATCGACGCAGAAGTTTCTATCTCAGAGTCATTCTTTAGTCTGACGAGGACCATACTTTTCGTCTGCCTTAAAGTTCTGAATCTGAATCTTTAGGTCCACTTTCATGGCTCTGGTGCGACCAATCCTAATTGTGTGGGAAGTAACCAACCCCCGGTACCTCCACGATGGTTTTAGCATTAAATCGCGGCCCTCAGAGTAGCTGTCTCTACTTCAGGCCTCCTTCCACTCGTTGCAGAGTGATTTAACTCTCCAGACTTAGACCTGGCTGAAGAATGGGTTCACAGTTTCTTGCCAGTGTGTTAGAGCGTGATCTAATGAAAGATTTGCAGCAGTTTACTACAGGTAAGAGGGGCAGAACTTATCGGAACCCGACACACTGCTCACAAGTGAGCCAGAACTCATTGAGGACCCACAGGTAAGCGTGCCACTCGATACCAACCAGTACACAATCGACAGTTTCAGAGTGGTTGCATAAGTTTTGTCCAACAACAGGTTAATATTCACCAGGCCCAACTCCAATCAGATTTATTATGATGCAGTTGGGAGTTTCTTATTCCAAGCTATGCCGGCGAACACTGGCGACGAGTCGATTACTTGGACGTCATTGTCGCTCTCATCGACGATGCCATAAAGACTCATCTACTGTGCGTGCAAACGGGATGGTGCAGGTACTTATGGTAGTTAAGCGCCAATGAGTATTGCTGGCGTTATGCTGTCAATAATGAGGATGAATAGGGGTTATCGTGGAAATCGTCACATGAACACCACAGAGGCAGTTATCCACGGGCATCCAGTGAAGTAAGTAAGCCTCAGCTCGAAACCTGAGAGCTATTCTAGTGCCACCATAACCAGCCACAGAAGATGTGGAATGGCCTGAGTTTCGTAATCGGTGTGTAATGAAGTTGGATTACCTTGATTGGATCTTGTATTCAGATTTCCGAAGCACTAAGAACGTTTGCCGGTAATGTGCCGAGGTTGCGCAAGACAACAGCCTGTTGACCCATGTGTTTCAGAGTTTGCACACTGAAGTTTGTGATGAAAACGGGGACGACGACTGAGAATTGGCACAATCCAGCAGACGACTCAGTTGATACCTACTGCCAGAACCTGTGAAACAGTGATTGCCGAATGGGACTGGAAGGGATCTAGGAGGTTTTTGAAAAAAGGGTTGAGTGTTATCAGTAGCCCGTTTTTGATTTACCCTCCCAGATGTATACGATAAGAAAGACGACCAGGCCAGACTGCTACACGATGACCGATATGACAAGGAATGGCTGGTATATTTCATGGTTTCATATAGGCTTAAACTGCCAGAACACCCAAACGTGGACCGCCTTGCCAGTGTACGTAATGCAAAGCTTGTTGCTCTTTGTCTGATGGTTCTGGGTTAGGCTTTCTGAACCATTATGAAGCTTACACAGCACTAGAAGGTTACAGCTTTTGGTACTGACATATATATGCGGTAGGATCGGTGAGATAGCCATGAGTAACTTCCGCTAACCCACATATCTGTTCACTCCTGTCTTCGTATCCAAGCTTGCTCAAATTTGTTCAGTGTTACCTTATATGCCATATACCATATACCATATATATATACCATACCTGATATGTGGACGATAATCATGCTACCAGTTCAGGAGAGTGTGAACACCCACAATTGGTATTTACCTTTGAAGATTACCGAAAATTCACAGCTGACACATACCTTAACACAAGGCTTATACGCCTAGCAGGTGTTCTTTAGTTACCATCAGCAACGACAGCTGTATTTGCAGACCACCTGAATGTTCTGATCCTATATTCATAATGGTTTCGACAGCACTTAATACTGTTCCAGTAAACTATTAGCGTTAAAATTATTTAGCAGAGACCAATTTCAAAAGTATTCCACGTAGGAATGAGTTGAGTCGTCATCACAGTTAACTTCACTAACCTAATGGCTAGAATATCCGAGAAATAATGGGGTGTTTCTGATACCATTTGAAACTTTTTACACACGTGAATAGGTTAATATCTTCTCGTTTACGTACTTTTCAACAAGACTCACCACTTGCACCAGGGTCGGGCACGTTTTGCTTCACTAGCAGTTTTCAAGGTTATTTACCGCGTCAGAAGGCTACGGGACAAGGTTCCGCGCCTGAGGAATTTGAACTGAAGTGAATTGATGACTTAGCCAATGTTATAAGGAAACCTGAACAACAGGACCATTCAAGTGCTAGTTAATTGCAACTAATGATTCGTCGTTGAGCGAGCGACACTCCAAACCATCACTCTAAGCATCCCAGCGCCCTTCAAGTGGTCTTCTGTCACACTCCTTGACACCGGTTGTTTCTCTCGCAATAGTCAACTGGTGCATACATACCAAGCGCATTGACCATTCCGGTATGGAGTAAAACAGTCAAGTAAAAGTTAGGAAATGTTTTCTATATGTTTCTAGGGTGTACTTCACCGAAATGGTGCAACGGAACAGCTACCGTGCCACAAAACCGTCTCTTCAATTTCATGAGGCAGCTTTTTTCGAAACTACTTATCCTCGTCCAGACTATCGTTTCCTAGAGTTTGACCATAAAAATAGACTGAAGTTTCTCTTGAGGATATGAATTTGAAGTGTCATACTAAGTGATATCCAATTTTCAAGTTGGCGTTATGATATTCACTGGTTGTTTTTTTCCAGATAAAGGGATAGATAAAAGTATGTAACAGTTATGTAGCAACAGTTTCAGCAGTAATAAGGATGATTCAACTTACATGTAAGCAATGCTTCGAAGCCTGTTGAAATCTTACATGGTGACTGTTATTAATTGGCTGTTTCTTTAATGCACGACGAAAGCCATCAATATCCCACTTCTGAAGCCAATTAGGCATACGTTTGGCAGTACTAATGCCAAGGGGTTTCGTGGTTCTGCTGAGTTCCTGGGACAAGTAGGGTCAATAAAAAATGGATGGACAACGTTGGCAAAAGTCCGTTTGGGTTGTGCTTGCAAACGGTTCTCGGTAGCGGAGACATCAGTTCATCTAAGAGCTAATCCATCTTTCGAGGAATGGTCGAAACCACTAGGTTTTATAAACCACTCAATAAGTTCAAATGGATAAAATTAAAATATCTATCATCAGACAGCATTCCTGCTCTGTTCTCTGTAGTATTGCGTCTGACTTACCACCTGAACATCATCGGTAATTGTACTAAACTATTGCTAAGCTTTAATGCCACTCCTACGTTTTTTAGTATTACCAGTTATAACTGAGGTTGTGGCTTCATCAGACTTGTTTTGTGAAAGTCAGCGCATCGATCATGCTATAGGTACCTTTCCAGCTGTTCAACCACCAAAGGGAATTCCCAGGCCACACCGAAGCCTCATATGTCCGTGTACAGCAATCATCCGATCTAAGTAGAAGTCGTCATCTCACATTCGAGTTGCAGCAAGCCTTACCACAATGGGCGTGTTTTATTTAGTCTGCCTGGTCTATTAACTCGTGAGACAGTGCTCTTATTGAAGGCGACTGTCACCAAGTTGTCTACTGTTACCTGGGTTTCTAATTGGCACTAAGACTGCGGCGTTTTGGTTGCCCGATTGGATATTTCTGCAAAAGTGGCTTAGAATTTTCTAACTGACAGACGCATTGGGCTCACAGAAAGTATACGGACTGCAACTGGCAGGTTCGGAGGCGTCAAATTACTGAGCTAGAAGGCGTTCGGCAAAGAAAGCGAACTACTCATGAGTAGGCAAAAACCAACGTTATGCAGGGCGGACCTACACAGGTAGATGAAAAGGGGCGGTCGAGTTCGAGGAAAAGTAATATGTGGAAGAATAGGTTCCATCCACCGATGAACTACGGGGACAACGTAGGTCTTGAGAAATGCCCAGTTCCCTCGCGATGATTTTGGCTGGTGTGCTGGGTAACCTAATCATTTGAATAGTGCAAATTAATAGGTGTTGCATTTACAGCAGATTTAGATTTTGCCAGTAGCAGAACTGCACACGCGATGCTTTTTTTTAGGAACTGGAGAACTGAAAGCAAGCAGTACAACCCTTCTTTAGTCAAATTAGTGCAGTGCGGAAGAAAGTCTTTGCCTGTTTTATGGTAGCACTCAGTAGCATGCGACTTATAACGCAGATTAGGGTGTTTATATGACAGTAGAAACACACTACATCTGCTAATTTAGTAATCAGAGTAAGCCCCTCAGACGTAGTATGTCACGGCCTCCCAGTTATAGGCAATCTATATGTATGCCGTATCCCGTGGTTTCAAAGATTATCATTCACTTTTGTAACAAAGCATTCGTGGACAGAGCCACCTTTTCTAGAATGATATGCTGCTCTATGGTGACGCTTCAGACAAATGTAACTTTCCACACTCTTCATGGAGCGCCCTCTCTAGAGGGATTATTTGTCCTAACGGCAGTTATGATAAAGCTATTAGTAGTGTACAAGTTGGGAAAACATTGGGATGCCTAATTAATGACGCAAACCAGCAACTTGATCTGTGGCATTTCTTGGGGCTGCCATATCGCCCGTTCCGCGCACTTCTCTCAGAATTACCTAGATATCTACAGTCTTATTCTAAAAGTAATGATGACTGTGGAGAAAATGCTGTATTGTATCCACTGGGGGATTTTGTGTGGAGCTACCTGACAGTAGAATGAAGGTAATGGTATTGTTCATCCATTGAAGAGTCATGCACTAAGTAAGTATATAGCCCGAAGGCTTTCCGGTTCATTAAACGCCCTCTGAAGCGGCAAACGTGGGACTTTTCATGGAAAATACTGCGATATCTCGGATATTTCACCAACCGAAACACCAAGTTGCCTGGTGCAGCACGTCCAGTTGAAAAATATCGCAAACGAGAGCTTCAGTTTAGTTTCCCGTGAAAACCAATTTGAAATGCAGATGAGCGTATATGTAGAAATCTGCTCAAATTGGGTTCAAGTAGAAAATGAGGTTGACGAAAAATTGAGGGCTATGCCTATCTAATGAGCTTCCATGAAGAATGAAACCGGTCGTGGGCTGTTGAACAGTTTTCACTAACTGAGTGGTCGGAAATATTCGTTTTTTATACTTTGGCTCTTTTTGCTTTTCATTGCTTTGAACTCGTCCTTACTGGTGTCGCCATAGTACTTCATGTAGCTAACAACACATATGTGCTCACTTCAAGAAGTAATGCAGGCTAGGTCTTATCGGAATGCGCACATTAGCAGCGTGGTGTGAAAATAATGAGTTTCGATGCGTGGATCTTCCTAGGGTTGCATAAGCTGAACTCATGTCCGAATTTCTCTGAGGAAGGTTGTCCTCATACGTATCAACAGTCTGTTCATAGCACTAAATGGAGAAGTCTGTCCCAACCTCCTACCTTCCACTAACAACCATTATGAATTTGTAATAGAGGATTATAACCCCATTTCTCAGGCCAAAAACAGTCTGTAGATTTTTCCGAATAGAATGGCATCGTTTATGTGATAAGATGCCAACTTATGTGTCCCATATTCTAGTTGAACCCTAATTAACGCCTGGTACAGAAACAAATGTACCTGAGGTTCGGGGCTAGAAAAAGTAAACATGAACCCTGTTAAGGTTTAATTACCCTTTCTTTCTGCGTTAGTGCACTCTATGCTGGGCGTGAAATCATCAGCAACGTAAGTACTCAGGTCTTTTTCGGACCTTAGTCATCTGAAGCAGCTCCTTCTTCGAACACAAATTTGGTTTAGTTGACATCTCCCAACACCCTGGAAATTTCACTTTCTCTTCTAACGGATCTGTGAGCCAAGGTTATCTTGTAGCTTTTTTGTTGGCGTGGATCTCCCCCAAAATTTACAAATCATCCCTTGGGGGAATTAAACAATACAGCTACATTATCATTTTATATAAGGAACAAGAATGACTCCAGCACCTAACCCCGGGGAAGTCTGCCCTCCATACATACAGCACATCTGCGACCCATTTAAAGGTTTAGAAATTATCAGTACAATCAAGGATGTAACTTAAGGGCTCAGATGTTTTGTAACAGAATTTTGGGGTTAAGCGACTTGAAGATATTTACGAAATCTGCATAGCCAGCTTTAACTTTCTTACCTTCGCCTAGCCTTTTTAATGATCTCGTCCTTAAAGCCTAACAGCTATGTAGAGTGAATCAATGTGATTTTGTCTCAATCGAAGTATCCACCGAGGTGTTTTTAACCTTATCTAAAATTGATCTTTCTGGAAGTTTTAGAAAAGCGGCCGTGATGTAAATGGGTCTATGGGTAACAAACTACTCGTAAGGTTACTGAAAACTCTTCGACAGACCACGACAGGTTTCGCTTTATTGGGGCTCATCAGGTAGGCTTCCCTTGATCTTATGTGCTACTTGAACCTAGGCTGCAAGAAATTAGCGCCCTACACCCATTTACAGATCCATTTGGTTTTCAGGGGAGACTCAGATGAATCCCAGCTGAATCTCCCGTTTATGATGTTCTTCAACTGAGTGTGCTGCAACAGGCCGACTACTCTTTCAGTTGGCGTGATACCCCAGTATCACAACATATTTTTTTGGCGTAGCACACTACAACTTCTGTCTGAGAAGATGTAGCTCAAGGAGCCAGTCAATACATGACCACGTGATATGATTTCCGTGACTGAAGGATGAATGGCGCTATATCCCGTCCAAGTGCGAGTTAATCACACTGCTGATCAGCCGTTCGTTGCCGAGCCATTGAATGTCCAAACTACTAACAAGGAATTTGCGGGTTTAAGACTCTTCGGATTTTCGTAAGGTGCGCACTGCTGATGATTCCAGATAAAGATGAAACAGCTCTAGAATGCCTCTAAGTTTTTCAGCATAGATGGGCTTCACTTACTGGACTAGATTTCCATCACACACAACGTTGTCGGCCTTCACTTGTGTTGCAATTGACACATCTACACGGGCCTTCTCTTGGTCTACAGTCGATTTCAGTTCCTTTTCTCAGTCTACAAGTAGCTGGAAGAAAGGCACCCTCCGTTGTTCTGCACTCGATACATTCTAGTCGAACGCCAGTGCAAATATTATTACAAGCCGTTCCTTCTGTCGGTCTTCGAGGAGTTTTCAAGAGTTCAACAGGGGAGCTGTGTGCTATTGTTGGCAAAACAAGGTAAGAATGACAGTTTTAGACAACCAGAATAGTCTGTTTGGCTCATTTCATGAAACAATTCCGCACAAATGTGTGTAGTGCTAAACAGTTTGCACAGCCAAATAAGCGACTGCTTCAGTGATTTAAGAAGAAAAGGTGCCGCACGCAAGAATTTTATCTCTTCAGATAGGCAGTCTAAAGCTGTATTAAGCCTATTTAATATGTGACAATTAGCAACACTGATGTACACTGTGTGGTGTCGTCAACCGGCATTCTGGTTCAATTTTCTATAGTGTAGCCTTCCGCAACTGCTGAAATCACGGTTTTAATTTTTTCTGCCCGTTTTCAAGCAGTCAACTTCAGTTGACAGCAACCTTAAGTACAGCCTCTTTCGGCCTAGGTAGTGTAGGTGAGGATGATCTTGCTAACAAGAGATATCAGTGTTCCGAGAAATTCACATTTTCACGATTTTACTTCTAATCTTCGCAGCACCTCAGCTCATTGAGGCTGGTATCGACGACTGGTATCTCGACTGAGTGTCACTACAGCTATTGTAGAGTGCTAAAGAGACCTCCGTCTAAGGACAATAGATGTTCTTTAGACATTTGCAAAGACTCGGATTTTCGGCTTCTCCGGGGACATGCATAAATGCATACACTTAGCTAGCGGGCGATAGCAGATTTCAAAGTCCTCTGATGTAGGGAATTCGGTGGATGCGCAGCACATCTGGAGAATCGCAATGAAGAGAGTGTGAGTGTTAAGGGCTACAATAGGTCTCCTGGATGAGTTACTGAGTTTGAAGCATGAAGAATGTACGGGGTTTACTGAATCAATTACTTCAACATTGCTGTTGGGAAGGGGCAACCTGATAACATTCTGAAGAATAGCACGATACTCCGGAACCGGCACGCTGGCAACTAACAAAGGAGGAGCTATTTTACCCTTCGGAGGCGGAGCACTCACAAACTCGCAAGCCAAACTAACATGCACGTAAAGTCTGTCTCGAAACTGCGGGTACAAGTGAATAGAGGAATGAGCTGCAAGCAAATTCTCTCAATGCCCTCTGGCAAAAAATACTGAATACTGAGCAACAGCATCAAAAACAGTAATCTAAAGGTAGTTCTATTCCCTGGCCTGCGCTGCCCCCTATATCAGCGCTTCGTTGTTTAAACCTTTGGATTAGGTATAAGGAAGAGTATATTTTATAGCCCTGATATAAAAACAGTAGTGGGAGTAGCAGACACTGGGTTCACGAGTAGGACTGTGTGAACGATCTGATCAAGGATGCCTTTGAAGACAGGATTTACGGAGACTGAATAGTCCCTCGGCGGTATTGTTGTCCTCGGACAGCTCCTTGGCTTTGCGTAGTATTCAGATGACTAGGTGCATCCGGTTAGTGGAAAAAACAATGGCTGACTTTTTCAGGCTAGAATATCGTCTGGTTGCATGCTGAAAATAGCAGTTGTTTCCGAAAGCAAACAATAAACTGAGAGTTCAAATGACATGTTCGCAGTTAAGATTTTCTTGTTGGCAGGAGAACGCACGGAATGAATCGGTTAGGATGAAGAGTTGTCTGCCTTCTTAACGCTAGACAGTAGCTCTTGGAGTAGCACGTCATCACAGAAGGATGCGTTTCAACAGTGTACCGCAGTGTACCGCAACTGGTCGTAAACATTAAGTTATCGAACAGTACCCAAAGATTATAAACTGTCGGCGCTTATTGTGCGGCTTTCAAAAACCAAAATAAACAAAATTTATTTTTCGGACTCGTTTACTGGATGCGCTTGGTTATCTTTGCAAATTGTCAATAAAACTGAATACCAGATAAGGGTTTGCTTTTCCGCCTTCAGAACCCATATCATCAAATTAAATATTTGCATTCGCAGAAGAAGAGAAGCAAAAGTTTCGTAGCGTTTTTCGGTTAAAGTAAACCAAGTCGATGCTTTTCATATTTCTGCGGTGGTTCACAGTGGGATATTGAAGCTTTTTGACGCTTTCGACGCTATTTTTGCAAAAAAAAATCAACACCGGGGACATGTGAGTGCGTAATACATGTATGTGAACGAAGCGGAACGAAACATTTTGACAATCAAAAACAGCTTCGAGTCGACGATCAATGTTGACACATGATGCCGAGTGCAGAACGATTTACCATCATGCCTGTTTTCCAGAAGGAAATTATTCTACACCGTACATACCCCTTGATAATGTTTTGCAGACATTTTTGCCCTCTTTTCTCCTCGAAAGAAGTATTGAGCGCCAGCGAAACTTTTCCCGCTGTATAGAGCTGGGCAATAATTTCAGTGTAGTTGAGGACCGAGTTACTGCAAACGAACTTAGAGAATTGAATGACGCGGTGTACTGTTTTATCAGACTGTCTTCTCAGGCTTTTACTTGTTTTTTTGTTGAGGTAGTGGACACCATTTTCTACAAAGCTGAGCGCGTGCAGTGAAGTTTTCAAGGAGATTTTAGTGCGAACCACTAACACTGACTCAGTAGAAGTCAGGCAAATGATTTTGAAGACGGATAACCAATTCTATGAGTTGCAAAGCTCAAATCACTCAGTAAACTTCCGACTTAGTTCCAGTCATGCACTCTTCTCTTGCAACAAGCCGGCCAAATGGGGATTAGGGCGTTTCTATTGTACGAATGGTTCCGTTCAGTCTGTGCCATTTTCGAATCAAGAAACTCATTAACCGTCTAGTAACTCGGGGAACTCTGGTGGCGCACAAGGTTTTTACACAGTTTACTTATGAAAACGTCACCTGCATTTCGTCCCACCTGCAGCATCCAAGCGCTAAGAAACGAAATCAGTCAAATACACAACTTTTCACTACATCTCTCCAAACTGCTACCTTTAGCGCTAAAAGACCAAACGGTCGAGAATCCGAATAGCACTGTCGACGATATATCTCCTCATCACTACTTGTTCTTGTGGTCACTCATATTTACTGTCACTTTGCTAACAAGCGCTGCAACCACGCGGACCAGCTCCGCTCAAGATAATATGGACTATTTATTGGCAACTGCGCTAGTAGCCCATTATAAAAACTAACCACATCATAATGATCTTTGTGAAACCATCAAAAGTTTCTCATAGATATCTGATCCGTCCGCAATCTCATCTGTGGCAACGAAGGGGTCCAACAGTCAATTCGTATTAATAACGTCGGTCTCTATCAAAATGGTAGCGCTCGCTAAGATCGGAAGTGGACCGGATTCTATACACGCCGATGAGCCAAGGCTACTAAGAGTAACTCGGATGTCATTTCAAGATTTTAAATAAATTCCATTAGCCCCTTACGTCTTCCGTGCAACTGACGCTTAAATTATCTGCTCTGGCTTCTCATGGACGAAAAGTGTAGGACGCAGGGAACCAGCACTCGTTCAACGACTTGGTCTGACTGGAAGGTCCTGACCGTCATATCTGTCGAGTGGTACTTAAAAAGGATCTTTAGTTTGATCACTAATGGTTAGTGATAAAGTGCATATAAAAGCTTTTCTGAGTTGATTAGGTCTGAATGAATAGCAGTTTGGTATCTTCAGGCCTAAACTACAAAGAATGTTGTTCAAACTAATGAATAGCAGTTTGGTATCTTCAGGCCTTAACTACAAAGAATGTGGTTCAAACCAGCCATCTTTATCGCTTTCTTTTGAGTTCATTCGACAAATGGTCGTCTCGAATATGGAGTGCAGTCATGACTTGCCCGGCGTACTCCAGCTGTGGCTGGACAAAGGTCATAAATGGGAGCCAGAAATACTTTCTTTTGACTATTAGAACCTACCTGGTTCTCAAATGCATTAGTGCTGACCAGTTAGATCCAAATGTCCTTTTCTGTCCTATAGTCCGCTGGATTCTGACGACAGCTTTGACCCCGGTATGTTGTAGTCGAGGGCTTCTGGTTGTCGCTGACCTGAGTCCGCTAGCGTTCCTCTTCAAAAATCGCCGTCCCTGACCAAACAGTCTCTTCTTTGTATAGCCCAAAATCTTTTGATGTAATATTAATATTAATATTTTTTTCTAGTCCGCAAGCAATTATTCGAGCATGTGGGGTGTACGTTGATGGTCTACAAGATTACAAAATGGCAGTAAAAAAGATACATGAAGAAAACGTCTTGGAAGACTTCATTGATTTTGGGTTGTTTGATGCAGATATACGGATTTTACGGCTTCACGCGAAAGTGCGTATCGGTTTGCTTGCCAGGGAATTTCGGGTCAGTGTTTGCTTTCTGATAGTCTAAGTTATGTTGGCAGTCAGTGTCTCATCTATGACGGCTAGTCCTTAATCTCCCTATTATATACTTCCTGTATTCTAGGAGTTGACGCTGGTGTCATGCGAAACCTCATGAACAAGGTATTCTAAAATAGGATTTGTCCAAAATTGTGATTATATAGTACAGTGATAGACGTCTATTACTTGATGCACCGCAAACTGTACAAGTCTCTGTCAAAGGCATCAGTACATGTTACATTTGCACTCAAAATTGAGAGCAAAAAATTGTTGGAATAAAGCCGAAGATAAAGGACGTGCCTCAGCGAGATGGAAAACGCAAATAGTTTGAAATGTCCTACATAAATAAACAGAAAGTTTAACCCCATGTTGCAGTGAAACATCAGCTTTATTGAACTGAGGACATTTGTTTACAATCGTAGCATTTTCTAAGATGTGATTTTACATCAGCTTGTCTTGCACGTCTGACCGCTAAATTAGGTAAAGGTATTCGTCCAAGCACCACTCCACCTTCATTTTGTGCAACAAGTGTTCTCTAACCTATCTTTACCACGGAGGAAACAACATGGCGTCGTTATCTGATAGCAGTTCCAGATTATTTCCAGTAACGACTTATCGACTGATAGAGAACTCAGAAGAGAAAAACCGTGGTGTAGAGTCAGTTGCAGACGTCAGAGTTATGGTCTAGCTGTTCTTACCTGTGCAGGCTGGCCGAATGTAAGATGTGACTCGGATGCTCAATTAGATGCTTCTGGGACCAAAGGTGTTTAGTTTACCGTAGAATGATCTAGCCATAAAGGATTACATGGGTCTTGGAACTCGGATGTGTGATTACAGAAAAAAGCGCGAAACCGAAAAATCCCACTCAATAAGACTGTCATTTTTTGGATTACTGGTAGGCAAACCTGTGGTAGGCAAGCTGGTAGAACAATACTTTACAGGAACTGTCAAAATTGCACTACAGCCCACTATTGAATGGATGTTCATTTACCTCAAAATAGAACGCATTTCTATCCCGGACGAATAGCATCGTCCAAAAATAAGGGAACCCGAGCAAAAAGTGAGGAAACATGTAACTTTTGTTAGAAAAATTAATAAAACTTACTGGCAAAGATCCGTAATAGAGTTTGCTCCCTAACTGTAAGAATGAGAAAACACGACTACTACAAGATAGATGTTTGTAGGATCCTCCTCCCTGTCATAAGTCAAAGCATTGGAATGGGGGGACATATCAGTAGCAACATTAATTTTTAGTCAGCACGACGTTCTGCCAAAATGCAGTCCTACCACACAAAAGAAGACCGTGCAAAGTTGAGTTATTGCGGCCTATTATGCTAACTGCTTTAGCTAATGTATTGATTTTAAGAGTATGACTGTGAACCTCTTGTTTAGTTTAGCATACGATGTGCTATTAGGACAGTCCCATTTCTTGAAATTTTTGGGACTCCCAAATAAAACGGACAACGAACTTTGGTACGAGGATGTTGAAGCCCATCGCTCTATGGAGTATAACGCTTGGTTTGAATTTCCCCAAGAATGATGACGAAGCACTACTTAACGCTTACCTTAGCAGAATGTTTCCTGTGTAACCTAATAAACATAGCTTGTGGCCCGCGCACCCAGAGTTGACTCCGATAAAAACAGCCTGGGGCCTACTGGTAACAGGATGGTCAATTTTTCGCAGTACGTATAACTATACTTCAGTGGAGAAAGCTGAAACTATAAGATCTTTAGTTTAAAGCATGGATTGTATGTTTTGGCCAAAAATGACAATGACTTGCATTTCTGACGCAATTTGTGCCCTTTGGAAGCGTATTCCGCATTAAATCTACGCAAGCAAATCAGTTTCAAACACCACTATGTTTTCTACGCAGCAAAAATTCTTACGTCTCATGCTAAGCCAAAATGTTCTGAGTATTGGCGTGCCCGAGAAAAGTGGAAAAATGTGATATTTCCAATATCATTGTCGTACACTCCACACTGCTTTGGTACTTTGTCGCCGTCAGTTTAACAATATTTATATAACAATCCTAAACGTTTTGCCTTTCCAGCCTATTTGAGAGCTTGCAACAGTGATAGAAAGGTTGAAAAGCTAAGGGAAGTGCTGCAGCTATTCAACGTGGATGAAGTTCTATATGAACAAGTGCCCATAATGAAAATCCAAAAAATATCTCCATGCATAAAGCAGAGGGGTCGGAAAATAAAATGGTAGGCAAAACGTCACAGTGTGAATTATACCAGTGCCGATTTGCAAGTGCCATAGGCAAGTAAAGCACAGATAGACGGAAACTGAACTAGCGGCATATCTCGTGTTCTTTTGAAGTAATAGAATTAACACTATAGTTGTTTAAAATATATTTAAATTTCTCATAATGCGTGTAATACCAGCGTTTGGGCTTCATATTTTCTTCAGGATATTTTACTTAAAATTAAGAAAAATATGTAACGAAGAATGCTGTAAGATACGGTAAACAAAGCTCCAATGCAGACCCAAGTTATCGATAAATCGACATCCAAGTGGCTTCAATAAATAGGGCACTGATTTTAATGAGTACATAGTAAACCCCATAGTAAGTCACACTATCTAGAATAAGTTGGATGCCTTACAGTCTTCAGTATGGACTGTGCATACGTAGGTGTTCCGCAATCCCCCGTTAAACAAATACCATAGGTGCGTCTGAAAAATGTTTATTGCCCACTAGTTTGCCAAAGACGACGTGACAATTCTGTACCCGATCTGTACCCATAACTAGAAAGACCACGTTAGGTACGGTTTTATTAGTGAGAATACAGAACACGCACCGGTGGTGTGTATGCAGTGAACACGAGAACTCTGACAAGAGAATTCTGACAACAAGAACTCTGACAAGCAACATTTCGAAAGTCACGGCCAATTGCATGCCTTGGTTATGTAATATTCCAACCACACAAACATTTGAAAGGAATTCACAGTTTGCACTGAAACTTGCTCGGCAAACTGGTAGACTCACTCACCTGAAAAGCCGCTGACCCACAGTGACTGTACATTGGAGCTGTCATCGCCAATGAGATTCTTCCGTGGTCTATGGGAATATTAACTACTGTTTTGACAATAAATACGTTCTCTCCAAGTGGAGGTGAGTGCTGGAAGGAATTTGTTACAATATTCGTCGCAAACGTAAATAGCAACAGTTCATTGGTAAGAAATCGCTCGCTATCAGAACCAGGGTTCCTACTTTTCATCATGAGAGTTTGAAGACCCATGGTCACAAAAGCCCCGTAATCTGCATATCCACCAATCAGGAATTAAATTATTCAAAAGGTCTGCAGAGAGACTGACCCCAGCCATCAGTGACAAGTCCACATGGACCTGGCCTTAAAAACACTACGGTAATCAATGAACGCACAACCTTCTCGTAATTCCATTTATAAATTACGGGCACATACAAAGCACTGACAGTGTCACTCGGATTGGTGGTGAAAAGTTTGCAAACCAAACTACACAGCTCAGAAATAGCAATAAAACATTTAAGTGAAAAATACATGAGTTCAAAGGTTGATTGTACGGCCAAAACCATGTGCAGGGGCAGTGGTGACATTTAACAGAGCATTCGAAGGAAGATAGTTCATTTTCTTGAAATCAGTTCTTCCAATCCAACCCATTAAGGGCTCTCGAGATCAAAGAAGAGACAGTTTGTGGTCTTCTTTACATACCTGTCCCACATGATCAACATCATAGCAGCAAATATGACTGCGTTTTCAACTTTTTGAGCATTTTTTATAAGAGTCTGCGTGATTCCTGAACTTCAGAGGGATAAATATTACCCAATAAAAGGCACTCAACCTCTTCCTAATGAGACAAATAAGCTATAACGCAAGTATGGAGGGAAACTGAAAGAAGGTGGTGAATGATCTTAGATCTCCATTTGGCTAACAACCTTATCTGGAACGTTAATCACGTGGTTTACAACCAATATCTACAAGACGGTAAAGAGACTGATCGTACGTCGTCCTCTTTATATTTTTGCCGTAATTGTGTTTGCTTTAGTGGTGCTCTAGTGAACCTGAGAAATGTTCGGGCTGGTTTGGACCAGTTTTTCGATTCTACAGAAAAAGTTGATGAAGCATGAAGAGCTTATCAAGACGAGCGATGATAAAGATATATCTAATTACGAAGTATCTTTAAAGCATTGGGGCAATATCCGTTTGGTAGAAAATATATCAAACAAATCTACTTTTGGGAAAGCTTCTTTGTTCAGGTAAACTGAGGTTTTTGCTAGATTTACCGCCCAATCTTCAAAACAAGGGTACGGCAACCAGAAACAGAATCATTGTGGATAAAATCGAAAATGGATTGTTGGTGTTAGGTTGTAGCTATTCATCTGTTCCTTAGCATATTTAATCGTTCCATTCCTATACTTCAGCTTTCAAATTTCTTAGCTGATGTCTTGTAAAAGTCGCATAAGTTCCTTTAAAGTTCTGTCTTCTTTAAAGTCTTACGGGTTTTCCACACTAAGAACAATTGAAAACTCACGTAAATTAGAATTGGACCCACTGACAGTCAGTTATGAGGTATTTTTTCTTAGCTGTTCAACCGCACTTGACAGGATATATATATATATATATATATATATATATGGGCTCATTCATTCCAAATGCGAGTTCCTCACTTGTGAACATCAAATGGCAAGATATCGATCAAGAGATGTTGGCATACTGGCCTTCACACTCGAGCGGTAGCTATCACATTTTCGGAAACAAGTAAACATATTCAGAAATGATTCTTTTTGTGACGCTTCGTTTGTCACAAACAAGCGTTTTAACAACGTTTCTAAAAATATTAAATTTTGCTAAATCTGCACACAAAAGGCTTTGAAAGTTATCCTAAAAATACACAGATACGTCGGTTTATCTGGGATGAGTTTTAATGGGTGTGTCCCTTGGGGTGAAGCAGTATGGATGAACGAATGTAACAATCTCAGGCTTGTGAAGTCTTCTGTAGACAATTTACGGGCGGCTGAGTGGTGGTTGACTAGTGTCACGCCAAAATATTAGAAAAATTACGATCGCACTGAACACCCATGTAAATGATTTACGCACAAATGGTTAAACTTAAGTTTCGAAGTTATACCAGCTTACTATCACGGTGAATGATGAGCCTGGAAGCGTAATAACCGCCATTAAAAGATCACCTTTTTGAGGCCTTTCTTCGTCGAATGATACGGCGCAGTTCACCGAGGGAGAAATATAAGCCCTCTGTGAACATCACTCAGCTGATTTGGGAAGATGTTTGTTCAATCAGTACAAAATTTCGGTCAGGCTAATAGAACATCCTACAAATTTAATGAATAATGGAGTTTGTTCCTCCGCGTTAAGTGTTTTTAAGTTCTTAGCTTAAAGAGAGCTTAAAGAACAATTCCTGATCATCACACATTTGCCAGATGTATTTAGGCTCAGATAGACCTGGTTGATGCAAAAACCTCAAGTGACATAACGTAAGTTTATGGAGAAGCCATGTTTCCAAGGCTGTAGTGTGAAAGAAATTTTTGTGAATCTTTCCGCCCAGTCACACACTCCCAATCAAGCTATATAATACAACTTCTTCAATTGTCAAAGCAATTAAAGTCCATCTGCGTGCTACGGCATGTGTTGAAGGTCATGTGTCATTCACTGCCAGAAGGTAGGACAAATTAGCGCTGATTGGCATTTGGTAGGTTACATAGATAGAAGACACTAAGCGAGAAATTTCCAAGAGGTATCCAAAGCCACAACAAACATTTTTTTTGATCTAACAATTGATAACGGCTAAACTAACGGGGAAGATTGAGGCCCGAAATGGGACGTTAAAAACAGAGCACTGCTCTTCAAACTCAATTTTTGTGACATTCTGTCATACAGTCAGACTTTCCCATTTTACGGACAACAGGACTTTCTTGTTGACAAGATAATTAAAGAAAGATGAGTTCCTTGAAATGGGTATACCGTCAGGGAGGCCATCGTTTTTTGACGACCGAGAACGAGGATCAAATCGTCTAATTTCCGCAATTTATTATTCGAGTTGAAAACAGAAACCTTTGAATGCATGGTCGGTTTTACAACAGAACGCTCCAACTTTCATTGGATGAAATCAATTGTAAAAAGCTTTGGTTGGGGCTAGCCAGTGGTTCCTTGCTTTTAGTATTCTATCAGGTATTCTAACTCAGTCATCCTTTATACTTCTTTTAGCATATTCTTGGTTTGAATGACGTTTCACATTACGTGGATCACTATATAGCCCTCGGATTTTGGTTGATGCGCTGACGCCTGGTCACTAATTCGTGCACTAGGAAATAATTTTGCTCATTACAAGGTATGACCAGAACTAAATCTGAATTGAACATGACCTTAAGGACGGTTTCATTGAATTCCGTTGTGGTTTGAGTAACTTCATCGACAAACAGAACCGTGACTACATCGGGCGTGACACTGACAGGCGAGTTCATTTTGAGCCAATTTCAAATAAAATTTGATCACTGAGCTTGAGGATTCTGTCCATTCCACTGTCGTGCAGCCAAATGCCAAAATTCAGCAAGAATACAGCTAGTCGAGCACAACTCTCATTGGATTCTCGTCGTCAGGCCAGTAGATGTACACTGAATAAAATAAGGATAAAAATGATGTAAACAAACGAGGCTGGTTAGGATTAAAGAGGCGAAAAGACGGACAGTCAGTTGTGAGTGGAACGCTTGTCATCTAATCATTAAGCGATTGGTTCGATAGACGCGTGCCGCATCACGAAGATAGACTCACGATTCATAAGAACCTTTTTGAATGCAAAGTACCCGATTTCACGAACGTATTGCTATTGTTTTTAATGCAGTCAAGCAACGGCTTTGGATTGATAGCGATTTTCTAAGAAGTAGTTTGTAGATAACATGAGACAACATTAGGCTGCGCTTGCCAATAGTAGGATGTGTTGGCTTCCACGTACGGGATAAGCACATTTGGACAAGAAATCTTAAAGCATACTACAAAATTTATAAATGCTTTTAGTTAAGTGCAAGCACCAGTAATTTACCAGTAATTTACAAAAAATAAAACGGATCTTGCTTGTGAAAATAAACAACAAAAGACTGCTTAAAACGGTGAGGGTAGAACTTTAGTAGCCAATATCTGAAGTTGTCGAAGTCAGGTTGGCGTTGTAGGGAACAAAATTCCCGTGGTGCCTTCTACACCTAATTGAGCCAGATGAGGGGGTTGACGTGCATCTTCCGATATAAGGACCGGTTATTATCTTGACACAAATTACTAGCGCTGGAGGAGCTTACTGGTGAAAACGCACAAACCAATGTGAACTATTCACATGGAAGGTGTTTTCCGAGTTTATCACTGATATCAAGAATCAGAGTTTGACGGTACAGTAGCTCCAAACCGATAAAAAGCACACCACGCAACGAGGAATCCACCTCCTCCGAGGAGGCTGATGTAACGAGAGTTGCCGTGCCAATGACAATCAGTACATATGGTAACAAGTGCGCAATTTAATTCTCAATCTTTGTGTCGTATTAAGCTGTGTAGTAAAAGAAAAAGTTGCATTATGTTGCATTATGCAGATATTCTTGTCGATAGTGACTAGCTTATATTGTTTCCTGCTTGTTCCAAACGGTGAAATGCGGAACCGTATCCAGCATTTAGCTAACCGGAACTAGTTACTTTGACAGGATTGTTCTGACATGCTTGCGTCACATCCTCCACTGAAGCTGAAATGTTTTTCATTACATCTCGCTCTATGCTTTTACGTCGGGTCCGTCCACAGACAGTAGGTGTACATTACTGTGGTCTCTCGCTATTCTTCATTGTAATCACCGGAGTGTGGAACTCTGTTTGCAAAGGAATGCATTTCGACTGAGTTACAAATCCTGAATGCTCAGAGAGAACCCCATCTTCATAGCAAACCAAATGGATTTTACTTTACGTAATCTCTGAGATTTAAGCAAATGGCTAGAGAGGATCAGGAGAATCTTAAACACGAGGTAAACTTGTTGCTCTTTAACTAGAAACGCCTCAATCAGGCTCTTGTGGTTTCACCTCTTAGAGAAATCGCTATATCTACACATTGTGTTTTCTCTGGATGTTTAGGCATTGTACGCCAAAAAGAGACAGAATAAAAAGGACTGTATCAAAAGAACTATTGCAATAAATCCGCCTGGTTGGTACTATTGTCTCAAATACAGCCGACAGGGGCACAAAAAATAGAGAAAAATGGCTCATATTTTACCCAGACTGGGGAAAATACTTGTACTGACGTTAATTTGGGCTGTCTGGAACCAGATTAGAATGACAATTTTTTACTCCAAGGAAGTTTGCTTCAAAGGTGAAAGATATCTATGAATGAGCCATTTTCCTTTGTCAGTATGGAGCTTAATTTATCACACGGTTTAGAGTTGACTGCTGAGAGTTTTACTTATTTGTACTTCTAAAGTTTTCAGAGAGCAGATCTGTCGAAGAGCCCTCCAGTTTGAACTGCTGATGTCTGCTTCTATGGGTTTTACGACTGGAAGAACTTTTGTCGAGTACAAAGCTGTAAATTTGTCAGAGGCATCTTCCAGGCAAAAAGTCAAAAGTCCATAACAATCAAGTCCGCTTTGAGGAGAAAGAAGCTTACTTGCAAAAGATCGTTTGTCTACTTTGGTGGACTCAGCTGTCTTACAAAGCTACATGTCAAGCAAGATGTTCGCATTCCGAATAATCCTGTTACACGAAAAAGAATCAAACTAGTTATGCGGTACTACCAAATTGTTCATTTTGGTAAACACAATATTATCAAGGTGCACCGGCACAGTGATCCATAGATAGAACTGAGTGCACAATCTGACTTGTTCCATAAAAAATAACGAACTTAATTTTAGTCTGAGGTTATACGTGCTCCTTGTTACTAATGACGTCAAAACGGCTGAGCGATTTGAAGAAGGTCTTGTATGACTGGATTGTGATTCAGTAACAACGCTCGACTTTCAGGTCAACGTCGACGGCCCTCTTTAGGGGTGTTATAAGCGGAATTCAGATTAGTTCACTCCCGAAGAAAATCGCCTGACTTGGCAGAAAAGTAAGTCAGTAAACCTTCTATATCCTACAGTGTTATACTCAGACTAACACACTATCGATTGCGGCTGAATCTACTTGCACGCTTAGGCCTCAGGTACACTCATTAGCACGATCACTGTTTGGGTGAGACGAGTTCAAAAGGCAAATATATCTGTAGATTCCAAAAACAACAGATAGTTTCATTTTCACCAGGAACATGAAATATTTCTCGGAGAAAATTTTTCTGTGTCTAACAGGGGAAAATTTCCGCCTACTGTGAGGTAAAACAGCAAACAAATAGCAACAAACAGCAGACACACCCACATGACATTTTAAAATCCCCTCGGGTGTAAAAAGTGCACAAGAATTGACGTTAGGATACCGTCGCAGCGATCTGAACGTCTTCGGTTCAGTCGGCAATCAGACAGCACATTGGACGCTAAGGTTTGGACACACTGTTACATGGCTAACGACCTACTGACGGAAATCTGACAGGAAAAGCTTAAGTCCATGATGAATGGACTGACAGAGTTCAAAACGTTGCTACTTCTGACTGGGAATCTAGAAACGTAAGTTCTCAGGAAGAATGCGAGACAGGATGGAATTAGGTAGAATATCTTTAGAGTCTATGTAAGCGATGACAAGCCAAAGTCAGACAAAATATGACAAGACGTCATCTAGTTACTGAGATAGAAACTGACAGAACACATCAGCTGGTTTTAACTCGGAATTATTAAGGAATCTTCAGCGGTTGAATATCAGTCAATTTACTATTGCTTGCATTGTAATCTACTGAAGCACGAAAAGGAACTTCATAATAAATGTGATGTTTTTGAATTTTCTAAGCTCAAACCTAGCAAACGGATGAATTGAATAAACACTTACCAAGTGTACTGTCTGTCTGGTTAGCCAATTTGCTAGTTGCACACATCTCTATTGAACACCAAAAAGTAATTTCTACTTAAGGAAGTGGGCAATGAGCACCTACACTCTGATTTGAAATTGAAGACAGACTTAACTAGACAGAAGGTAATCTGTTTCGGAAAATCACCATCCTGTCCAGGTCAATGCACACGGACTAGCAGTCACGAATGTTACCATGAGGACATTCACGATTTGCAAATAGTGGTCTGTTGAAAACAGAGTGATAGTGAATTCGCTGTCACCGTTACCTATTAATTGAGAGGTGTTGGTCAAGAGCATCGTTTTGCATTGCCTTGGAATGTAGTCACTAACTCCAAGGGCGCCATTCAGAGACAAGGCCGCCTTTCCAGTAAAGTTAACAAAGGTCTTCCTAATTCTCTTCGAATTACGGTCCAATCGCTGAAATGAAAGACGGACTAATATCGTTTTTAATATAATTACAATCCATCTGAAGGAATTAAAGATAGATTGCAATTCCAAATGCCATAGCCGTCTTACTGGCATGAGATATAAGCATAGCAACTAGTTAGGTTAATTTCTTGTAACCTGCGGATAAAATGGTGCCCGTGAAGTTCGGGAGGCAACTAGCAGTCCCGCGTATGGAAATTTAGATTGGATAGACCCATGAAAATGGGTCAGTGACAAGCATCTGTGCAACCACTAGGCAACTCTGTCGACCACATGCAGCACAAAATGTTTTGTATTTGTTTCTATAATGGAGTTTAACAAGTCTGAAGGTGACCCACTAAACTAGACACGCAGGTTTAAAATGGCGGTCAAGTAGTTTAAACGTTTGTGTTTCGTGACGGCCCTGAAATATTATAATCTCTTCATTGAAACATGAGGTGCTGAACAAAAACAACCCTACAAAGGGGAAACTACAGCCCGGAGTATCAAACCGTTATTTTTTCTTGGTTTTAACTGAGACAAAAACGAGTGGTTTCTATCGTGAATTATTTCCATCCCCACCGAAGGTACTGGCACCGCTTGCACCTTATTAAAAACCAAATATCTTTATCATACGATTGAGAAGTAATAAAGCAATTTTGCTGTGAATGGTTGGGGACAAAGATTTTTGTTTAATGTATAAGCACCACCATTTTAGGTGGAACCAGCCACAGCGAATTTCAAGTTATTTGCGCGTTGATCTAAGCTGCGCAAGAATGAATCCATTGCTTGCACATACTCCTAGCCCGTGGCATAACTCATGAAGACCAAGGAAGTAGATTTGAACTAACATCACCATATGGTGGATCATGCAATAAATAACATATTCAATGGAAACAATTAAGTGATGGACTGCTGTTGAACTATTTTATTATGAAACAATGAAAAATAAAGCCCGTATCTAGTCTTACTTTGACCCACCTATCAAAGGAACAGTACTCTTTCGCAGAAAAATCTCACGGAAAAGGTAGTTCGTGGATGAGAACATGCTGACATTGAACCTTATTAATAAAGCAAAGTCGCAGATTTAAAATAACGACAGTTCCTCCCTTTTTTAACTACAGACTTACTCAAAACTGGCAGCACCAGATTCTTAATATTACACTCGGTATCTTTAGAACAGCCGGTCGTCACGGTGTATGGTCTACGTTACAAGTATTGTCACATCCATATTCACGTTTTTTCAAGATTTTGTGAGTCGCTTTTAAAGGGCAGGTCATTGTTGGGATCGAAATGGAAATAGAAACATCTGTGGGGGAACGATCCTTAATGAGAACAGAATAGATCAGGCGAAGTACGATTTGTAATGATTTTAATATCCCATCCTATTAAGAATTTTGAATGGAAAATATGAAACTACAAAGGAATGAATAGTCGAAAGCATCCATCCCATTCTGAGACACAAAAAAGTTTGTGCAGAGCCAGTTTCCTGCTCCCTGTTTCAGTTAATTACAAAAGGGTCCCAGTGGCCAAAGCAAGGAGAAACCACAGTCGAGAAACAAGTTTTATTGCAAAACTAGGACAGAACAAAAAACCCAGAGGTAAGGTAAACAACTACTTCTATAACCCTAATGCCGTTTAAGAGGACAACTAACTTTATTTCATTGTTTTGACAAGCAAATTGGCAATTAATCTAAGAACTCAGGCGGATGAATGTCATTCCCATAATATTTGACCACAGCACACTAGTAGTGGTTCTTAGTTGCAGTATATTTGATAAGGAAAATTATCACAGTATGAATTGAAAAGAAGGGAGATCGTGAAAAACTACTCCAAAGGATCTTGTGCCTCTGGAGAAAGCGGCTTGCGCCTTACGAAACAAAGTAAACAGACCTGAGTGGAGCGAGACGTTATCAGCAAAACCAACCCAACATCCAATATAAGCGTGTCCCAAAACGAATCAGGAGAGAAGCTGCAGTCTAGTTAGGAAATTCCAGCATACTGGTGATTACGATCGACAATCTGTCATGTGACGCATGGTTTCCACCCATGCGCCCCACGAAATGTGCCAAACTTGACAGTAGTTGCTTTTATTTCGTGTCTTCACATCATGGCCCGTCCTTCGTAAACCTCCTGTACCTGGAGAACACAAGGGCTTCTTGTATAGACGGTGCGCTCAAAATACCTTAATGTGATAGAAGTATTCTGCACGTCGGGTGAATTTGACTAGCCACCTAGGACTCGCTTACCGATCACGTCACGATGCACAGGCTGCAGCAAGTTACTGCCTGCTAGGGATATGTCAGCAACAAGGATTTTCAAGACGCTCGAATTCGCAGAATCAGGTAAGCCAATTGTCACATCTATCCTGGAGATGTTTGTCTCTGACACAAGAGGTGACACAAATTGCTGCTGCGTGCATTCGTAAGCCATAGGGCAACAAAGACTCTGTTGTCAGCAAGATAAGTAAATAAGTAAGTGGATGAACTATCGTCAACAAAAGAAGTGTCATCATCTTAATATGGCTCTAGCGATCACTTTCTGGAAATGGATTTGACATCCAGATTCGTGACAGCTTGAACAGTACACATCAGCAAGAAATAAGAAGAGTTATGAGACCACACCCAACGCAATCCCACTTAGTTTTGGGGGACTGTTACATTGTTCCTCGTAAATCATTGAGCTACTACATGGATGGAAATGAATGGTACAAAAGATATTCACCTACCTCAAGGGTATATCTCGGTGGCCAGGTATAAGATTTGGAGTCAAACTATCAACAAAGTCCGAGGCTGTCTCGAATTTGAGCAAAACCGCCACAGCTGATCGGTGGTATGTGCAACACCACGAAAACATCCGATAGAATATGGGAATAGGTCAGTGCACCCTGTGCATGGAAGAAAACGTGTCTGGCTTTGTTGCGCTTGTTTCTCGCATGATGCCAATAGAAACTAAGATTTATTAAAGCTAGCAGCCCGGATGCAAATGAAGTAAGGCTTTTAACCCCTATGGTTGAAAAAGCCGCATTGAGTACATTTTGGAAAAAGATGCTATGACTGACTGGCCTAAAGTTGTTGAAAGACAAATTAGTCCCCAGATTAGTTTAGGGAACTTGATTATGTCAGAACCCAGAGTCACCAGCGTTAAGGGGATCTTATTTGGCTGGTCGGCTCCATATCTCTTAGTAGTAACTCACGAACAGTGGGTGGGTCTGGACAGCCAGGCCATGGATTGGGCTGAGTTGACCGAATGAACGATTTTGTCTCAAAAGCAAATGGCCAACCAAAATGGCGTTCAAAATATTCAGCTCACCTGCGTTTGCCGTACAATGAACACCCGATATCATCCTTAGTTTACCAACTGACTGTCAACTTTCAGGTCTAGGTTTTTTACTTATTATTTGGAGGAGATTTGGGCATTCCCAAGTGCACTGGGACCTCTGTTTCCATCAGGTTTTTCCATATGTACGCAGGCTATGCTTGAGCTGACCTATACAACCCATTCTCTCTGAATTACGTCCAACATCAATCTTGCATCAAGAGAAGTCAGGAATTCTGAAACCCCATTTGGTTAATCTCTGTAAACACCATATACCGCCGTCACTTTCGTCCGAGGTGATTATCTTCTCTTATTTTAGACTGAGGTTTCTCAAAGATGCGGCTTTGAGAGCTTCACATATGTTAGTCTGACGAGACGGTTGAACTGATGAGCCATGGGGCATGTAGATGGAGAATCGAGGGGGTTGTTTCTTCGGTCTTGGCGGGAAACTTACTAAAAATTTACAGCGGATAACATCATTATCTGGATCAAGACGAGTGAATGCATAAGTAAAATGCCTATTTCTTCGTTCAACGATTAGGTGAGAACGTTGGCTAGCATGGTAGTATGTGTGCTTTTCCTTTAATATTCGAAGTAAGATCTGCAGTGGTTCTGTTAAGTCAGGTCGAAGAATAATATCAGAAACGTTTTATTTCACCATAATGCATAGGCAATATTAGAGTGAATAACTTTCATAAGTAAAAAACTTTGTCGTTTGGTAAATGGTTAATATGGACAAGAAACTGCGTGCATCCCCGGTGATATGATAAAATAAAAAATGCCCACTACTGTTGACTGGAGTTCTTTTGTGATTCTGGACACCCCAATGTTTGTCTTTCAGATACTGCTGTTTGGAAAAGAACGTCAATCACAGGTAAAATAAGCTTTATCTTAATACGCATTTTTAGTATCACGGCTTCCCGGTATTCAGCATGCAATGTTGTAGCTAAGTTTTAAATGGATTCCGAGAAATGCTTTGATGTCACAGCGGCCATCAAAATACCTTTTCAATACCGAGTTAAAAGGCCTCCAATTTAGTGTCTAGCTTTGAAGATAATTAGACCACTTGAATGTCGCACTTTGTCATTGCAAAATTTCAATTGAGACGCTGTACGATTAATGTCTAACTAGTTTGTGAGAAGTACTCAGACATTTTTGGCATTAGAAGGGTGTTTGGATCTGATAAGTGCACTTGAACTTAATAGCAATTTAGGATTTTAGCTACTTTCTTACTGACTTCATTTAAGGTCAAGTCAAGGTGGTTAAATTCAGGGAGGACAATACTAATATGCGGCTAAAAATCAGCAACGAAGATCGTTTGGGTTGTGTGAGAAAAGTTAAGAAATCTCTCGCATTGCGTCATTTGCGGCAATAGGCATCTGGCAGTTGAGGCAGTTGAATAAGTTGATCATCTGATCCAAGGACAGTCCACATGCTTCAGTTCCCTTGTCTTGAATTCCGTAATTTAAGTATTCAATGAGGCCATTAGAGTTCAAGATCACTAAATGGTTAAGCCGCGAAATTACTGACCGGAATGTCTGTGCTCCGAACCCGACCTCTGCATCTTGACTGCTCCTGTCTAGGCTTTGGCAACCTGTGGATATCCCGGCTCTTGTGCTCCTTTCGGGTGGCATGACAGTTAGGCACCGAAAGGATGTTACAACTGGACTAATCTTTCATTATTGTTTTATGCTGCCATTGTGTGCTTTGCGTTACATTCAGATTTTGGCATCAGAAGGGATAATTTTTCGAGGTCATTGAACCTAAATGGAACAATAGTCTACCCTGACAGAATTCACAATTTTCAGTTTCGACGGCAAGAAAGCAGCATGAAAGTAAGCGAATAGTAAGCTCATTAATCTGTTTCACAAGGATGAGATTTGTTTTTGTCTTATTGGTCGAGAATGTAACTTATTACCCCCACATTTGGTGGGATAACTGAACTTTGATGTCAATTATCCCAGCATAAGCATTTGGGCCACACTATTTTTGATTCCATCGGGACTTTTAAAAATTAGGCTGCCCTGAAGAAGTGACGGTCCGCCATCCCGGCTCACAGAATAAATCGGACACTTTTGGCAGATTATCAATAACGTGTTTGCATCTGGGACCTAAGAATAAGGATACTAATCTTCGGAACTCCTCTAATTAGGAAACTGGACATTGAAATCCAGTTACTCCCTTCGAATGTGACAAAAATTACCACTGTTCAACAGCAGCTTGCACAGTTATTCATCGAGACATATCCTACTTCACTACCAATCAAGTTCCCTAATCACGAGGTAACATGCAACTCACAAATTTACTGTCAGTTTTTCGACAGTTCGGTGCCTCTTTCACCTTTCTTGGGTTTCCCAAGTTTCCGTCAACCTGATACACTTCAGGCTGTTTGTAACTAGTAAAAACCATTCAGTTGCATAGAAAATATTACGAGAAAATTGAAACGTGGGTGTTGTGTCAAGGACTTGTATGGTGAGATCTCAAGGATGGTGCCAAGTGGAACATGAGGTGCTCTTTGTGCAACAAATTCATTTAAAAAATGCGGCGAACGTGGGATTAAGTTACAGCTGTCGATAGCAATGAAAGTGTACATGGCCAAGTTCCCTCATTCTTAGATTGGAAAAAAATTCAAGGTTCACTTTGTGAGAGTTCACTGGAGGTGAACTTGTGAAAAATCCTGCTTATGCTTGCTCAGAAGTTCAGAAAGCAGTTTTCTAACTCTTGCTGATACACCCGCGAATGGCCTCTTGGAATCAGATTTCAGCCTTACATAGACTCGACGGAATCGAAGAAAAGTTAAACTGTAAACCCGCTCAAGCGGTTATTTCACTCGGTATAAAACTCGTCGAATCGGATTAGATGTTTAGTAAGGTTCAAATTTAAGTTAACTGAATCATTAAAGCCTAAACAAAAACTACAGCTAGTGATACAATTTTGCAGAATTGCACAGCTGTACGATACAGTCCGCTTATTCTACTGGATATGCAGTTTGACCTTTGTACTACCGTTGATGTAAGCATGACTTCACCCTGGCCGACAGCAGAACCGTGGAATTATCTCGCCACTGTGGTAGGTAGCCGAGTCTGCCGGCTCTTTTGAGCAAGATGCAAGATCGCTTAAATAAAAACAAAAAAGTTTGACACATTAAAGAATTTTCAATAGGTGCATTCCCCCTTTGTTGACAGAATTAGTCCAGCAAGATTACCGTGGATACATATTCCTATATCTGCATTAAGTAGTGCACGTAAAAACGCTGAAAACCTCAAGCAGACCCTTCAGTGTCTTCAGAAAACGCAGCATTGTTTAGCATTGGAATCTACAACATCAACTAGGGATGAGTGACTTTAGTAAAAGGGACAACGTGACAAGTGTGACAAAGTGAAAAAAGACACTGATAAAGCTAGTCTTTCCTTTATTGAGAAGCAACAGTGAGACAACGAGGTTTGACAGGTCACGGGTATTGGGCGCAATCGCACCATAAACAGCCGTCTTCCGGTCGGATTTATTCTGGTATCGCTCATTTTTCCATGCATAATGTGGACTCACACAACCTGTCATAATTAGGCTGTGAAGTCTGTTTTTCGTCTACTTCTTTAGGCGTCGGAACCCTCAAGTGATTTTGATGCAAATCATTATCATTTGTCATTCTGTATCGGAAAATGAGAAAATTGTTTCAATTTATGAAACGCTGCCAAAATACGCTTATTGAGTTACTGTTCTGGAATATAATTCTAAGCTTAGAATAATGTTACAGCGCCGCCATATTTCTGAACATCTGCTATCAAAAAGTGCAAGTATTTTCGTTTTTGAGCAATCATCAAAGATAATAAATTAACCAGCTCGGCAAATCCAGACAGAAAATGTAACTTGTTTCTTAGGAAAACAAAAAAAACCATAGTCTCACAAAGCAAAAGTTGATGAACTAGCGTTTTCATAGAATGATTCTGTGGTCAATACAATCGAAATTTGTAGGGAAACAACAAAATATTTGTTGAGTTTATAAGGTAGACTGTCTAATATATGGACAACAAACGACTTGTGGATCGATTCAGTGGGAGCTAGGAGGGATGATGGTGTGTCGAGTTGGATCCTTTATAATGTTTTTATATTATGGAAATGTTGCTTCTTTACAGTGACTAGGTAGGTGTAGCCGAGTGGTTACTGATGGCATTTGGGTAGTGGCCAAGCTTGTCGATGCCTCATGAAGGAAAGCCTTCTGTGACCTATTTAGTCAGTGATGGCGATGGGTTCTTGTAGTGTTTTCGGTAATTTTTGACTGCACCTGGTGAGATGTTTGGCGGTGTTTCAATCTGGATTTGGATGGCTCTTGAGAAGTGCATTGTTAGTGCGTGAGGTGGAAATGGATGCGTAAATTCAGCTGATAAATAACCTTTTTCTCCGGCGTACGTTTTGTGCAATTAGTGGTTCACAAGAGCGCTAAACCCACTCTGCTCACTTGGCTGATACATTTGTATGGCTGTTTATGTTTAACGATACATTTGGTCACTAGTGAACCTTGTCATTTGTATTTTTCCTCAGATGTTCCAGAGAGACACTAACTTAATGGTTTCGTATTGGTTCTCAAAAGAGTGCGTAGGCTACCTTGACGAAATTTTTGATTCAGTTTGACCAAGACTGTGTGCATACAACGGAGGTAGCATCCGAAACGATGAAACCTCTTCACGTTACTTTCAGCCAGAGATTCTCTATAATTTTTTTGGAAGTTTGTTAGCCAAATGAGCTGTCTGAACCGTATGAATAATTCCTTAGCACCACTGAATATCACTTCTTTTGAGGTATGAATTTATAAGATCTCCTAACTCTAACGCGTGCTTCACATACATTTTTGAAAGACAGCCTTCTTCATCATGTTTGGGTGCTCCTTACCCGGGTAGATCAACAGCACTTCTTGAAATGCTGCCACTCCTGATTCACAGTTATAGGTTGCGGTGCTTTTGAAAATCCTAATAAAGGAATAGCCTTATCAACTGTTCACAAAAGCTTCTGCAGGTTTCCCCACAAGGTAAACGCGTTTGAAGCTTGTACTGTTTGTTCTGTACAGAGAGACAGGTAAGAGAAGTGGGTTCAAGTAGCACATGAGACAGTGAAACTCGGAGAAAGTGCCTAAGTTATGAACTCCAAGTAAGACGAATTAAGCCGCTGGCCGTCGAAAAGTATTCCCATGCTTATGAGTGGTAGTATTCGTCGACTATAACGTAATTGCTTTCTTGACGAATTGAATTACGACAAATAAGCTCATTTGCAAATCAAGAGACTCAAATGAACCTCTAGTTTATGAATGTGCTGCACACAGGCCGTCTCATGTTTCAGTTGGCACGATATCCGAGATATCGCAGTATATTTTCATGAAGGAAACTACTCACAAGGTTGCTGAAAAGTCTTTGACAGCAACCTTGTGAGTAGTTTCCTTCATGAAAATATACTGCGATATCTCGGATATCGTGCCAACTGAAACATGAGACGGCCTGTGTGCAGCACATTCATAAACTAGAGGTTCATTTGAGTCTCTTGATTTGCAAATGAGCTTATTTGTCGTAATTCAATTCGTCATTGCAACGAACAGTGCCACTTTCAATAGATCTTTGTCTGTATTCATGTGCATCAGTGCTTGTTCATGATGTACACACATACAAAAACTTCCTGCTCAAATTTACCGTGTGCTGGCATTCGCTTATATTTGACCCGTCATATCCAACACTTGCACACAACCCGTGATTCCACATATGGTTTGCGCTGTTGCATGTGCATCCAAATGAACACAATGCGCCCGATATAAAGCAGAGGAAAAAATGGCCAAAGGGTGAACGTGAGGACGCTGTTTTTAACTCATCCACATGTTCAGCTTAGTTGTTATGCTGGGGGATAACTGAAAATCTGAAAAATATAGCATGTGTAATAGCCTGACGGCCTCAATCGGGTACAAGAAGCATAGGAGGCCCATAAAGTCTGTTTCTCAAGTTGTTGCAAAATGATGACGAAGGAAAATCCCCCAACTGGACTTTGTAGTCATAATGCTCCGGAACTGCCAAAATGTAGTTGTGGGGCATTTGCAGGCGTATCCATCATAATTAATATGAGATACAGTAACAGAATTCAAAACTACACAAAGAACTAACGCAGGATATTTACAGAGTTAATTGCAGACGACAGCGTAAACAGAGGCACAACAATTCAACCAAACCGTCAATGGCGGGCCAAATTAGGCCACGATAGACTTGAGCGGTAATGCTTTCCCGGACGCTTTCTAAGACGCTTTCTAAGATCCATGCCGTTTGTTTGCATTTACACGTTTATCCCCCAGTGTAAACATTTTCTCCACAAATAAGCCAAATGCATCTGCGGAAATCCTGAGGTGAGCTTACAAGAGCTCCGAGAAGTACCTGACGAAAATCACACAGTGCTGGTGTATATTAGGCATATGTGTAATGTACCGACAGATGGCAAACTGCGCGCCATCGTTAATTAGAGTCTCTTTTGTCTACTTTCAGAAGCGGCTGCGGTAACGAGGTTAGAAATGTAAACATTCTTGAATACCATCCAGAGGAGATCGATAGCCCTTTCCAATGCTTATCACCCTTTATATGTTTATATGTTTGTACTCCCGCATTCTATTGTTGTCACCTCTCGACCCCATGTGTTCTGTGGCTCGGAGAATAAATTGTTAAACCTATGTTCTTGTGCTTCTCTGTGGACAGCTGGTGAGAGCTACCAACTTACCGATACAACTAACACGTCGCACCTGGCTACTATCCTCAGAACATCCACAGTGAGTTTGGATAATTTCATGCACGCAGACACACTACATATGTATTTGAAATTGAAGGATTTCGGAAAACAGACCAGATGTTCTACACCTAACCATTCTTGGACCCTTCAGAATGATAAAATTTTTGACTAGACAGAAAAAAATTGCTAGTATATCATATCAATCAACACCTATTTTTACGTGCAAAATTCTGCGTTATAAGAAATAAGTAGGAGACATATTGGAGTCTAAAAATCCTTGCAGCAAGCTGAAAAGTATTTAAGGAAAAATTATTGCTGTCTGTGACTGTGAAAAGCGATATTGTGTTTTTTATAAACAGGTGATTTTGCAATCACTAGACGTAAAAAAGTCCCCTCATCGTAAGAAGCGTTTGGAGAAGAATATTTTCCCTGTTTTTTTGGGGGCCTTAAAATGATAAGCTCATGATTACTTCGGATAAGTAAAAGATGTCACGGTGTGCACTTGACAAATCACAGACGACCTTTGATATATAAATACTCATGTCATCCACCCTATGTGCTCCTCCTGTTTGCCTACACATATTCACTGAGCTCAGTAAATCTGAAAACGAGGATAAATTTGATAGGCAAATTTCCGGAACCAAAAGCGACAAGCATTATTATCACGTATCTGTTCAAACGTCAGAAGTGATGAGCATCAAACGGAGAAACGGTCATTCCGTATGACTGATTCCCACAGGTTGCAAAATGGAATCGGTTGTAAACTCGGCAGTAGGGGGTGAAATCGGCTCATGCAGTTAGATGATGGAGTTTTCAATATCAAACATCCAAATTACAGAAGAATTATCAGAAAAATATGCATCGACATTGTTGCTGGTAGCCAGTACCTCGGTACCATAGATGGCAACATGGTCAAAATGCGTTTCTAAATGGATTTCTAAAAGCTAGATATCATAATTTTATAGGCTTAAAGTGTTATATTAGACCCATGAAGTAGTTTAGTTACCCACTTCTAACAACAGAACATCAGGGTCGGTATGGAGATGAAGGGAAGGCCTACCATAGCAAATGCTTTACTATGTTTTGCCCAGTCTTTGTTGCTAGATGCAGAACTGTATAAGCCTATGATTACATCTCAAAGACACTTTGTGGTTTAACATATGATCGGATATTGAAAGTCCTGTTCAAAAGCGCCATTCTGCGCCTGTTTGAACTTATTGATAGCTGGTGGAGATATTCTTGGATATAATTGTGGTTGGTTTGTACTTCGCAGGTATGTAGAAACTGGTTTTATCTACCTAGCAGACTACCTAGGGGGTTGCTGAGAGCTATTCAAAGAATGATGGTTAATTTGGAGTTCCTCAGCGCGGCGTACTTTCTAAAAATTTTAGTCTAATATTTGCCATTCGTAGGCAAATGGCAAAGCAAATTTATTTGCGAATTAAGTTGGTGTTAAGTGGAGTTCCAAGTGAGACACAAATTCTGATTGGCCTGCTTACTGAACAAGGTGCTTGACCTTACCCATTCAGTCGGACATTGGTAATGTTCGGATGCTCAAGGACATCAAAAACACTCGTGAAGGACACAAGATAGACTGTTAACTATGAAACACTCAAGGACATGTAATTTAAACTCCTGAAGGTTGACTCGATAGATCAGCACCCATTGAGCAAATGCCCTACAACCTGAAATACTTAGATTTACGGACCTGATTTATGCATTTAACAATGTGACACTTGCATATTTCCAGCGTGACTTATTCCATTTGCAACGAACTCAATATTAGCCAATGTCTATTAGCACCGTGGAACTTTCAGACATGAATCTATAAACCTGGAATCCATTAGCACCACGTCTAGTGACAATACTGACTTTCAAGCACTTGAAACCTGCATTTCCAAGATTATTTGCAATCATATGTGTACGGGTATGCCACATCTATCGTTCATACAAACGGCATACCTGACAATTAGAATTGGCAAAGTTTTTTTTGTCGACGTGTAATTCGTTTCAGAATACGTTCAGCATCCCTTAAACACGCCAGTCTTTGGTGTTACCAGTTCATCGTAAGCAGACACCGCCCAGAAATCTGTTTCATTAATATCAACAAAGGAGGGATCCTTACAGGGGAGTGAGTCCACACACCACGATAACTCATAATATCAAGCAGTTTCCGTAGACCAAGAGGGGGTAAAAATAACCAGAGAATCGTGGAAAAAAGTTGGATTTGTTCACAACTGTAGACAAACGGGTTGAAAACCCTTACTTAGAAACAGTGCAGTTTTATTACGCTTGGTAAAAATTTTACTCGACGGAATGACTACAAAAATAAACTATTCGGTTGCGCTCATCAGACACCTATTTTCTACTACAAGAATAAATGCAAGAAGTTCATGACAACGGAAGTCGCGCCAGCTTGACAGGCATTGCCCTAAATTAGCCTATCTGTTGGTACGATTACAAAAAATTAGTTAAAAGGCGTCATTCGAGTAAAAAGCAAGGAAAATAGAGTTTGTGCTCCGAAGCTCGTCATTTTGGGAGTTGTCTGGGAAAGGACTTATCGGGGACAATCATCCGAAAGTACAAAACGCAGTCTTGTTCAATAAGGTACAGTGCACTGTGAATACATTGCCTTTTAAAATGTCTATTTTAGAGCTAGCAAGTGGGTTAGCGAAAACGGAGCGTGCAATTTCTGTCTCACAGCACAGCTAAAAACGAGTAGTTCACCGAGGAAACAGCATCACACCCAAATAGCGTTTACTCGAATTCAGCTGTGAATAACATGGCCGGTAACTTTTCTCACTAACATTGTATGCAAGGTGGTAAATGAGAAGGAAGAATAAAATCAGCCAAACAGATCAGGTAATTTGGCGCCAATCCCCTCGAAGTCAGTTTGGGAAGAACGTGTTACCGTATTCTGAGATTTTTTGCAGGACAACGAAAGTTTTCTCTTTGAAAACTACTGTGTCATGAGAGATAATTTGGAATGAACCACACTGTCCGGCCCGTATAGAAAGTGTGATACTGTTTGCCTTGTCAATGCACCAAACCTTTCAGTGTAAGATGGTATCATAGTAAAGCAATACTGAAAGGTTTAGAAGATTTTTGATTGGTGTGCTGTACAAGAGACTGAGATGGTGAACACAAGTACGGATTCAGTTCGATGTGATGACACCATCCGTGTTGAATAGGGTGTCAGTAACCAACCGAGTAACAAGCATCTTCCTAAATTTTCCTCAAGTGTTGCTCCTAAGATGAAGGTGTGCTACTAACTTGTAAAGTCCGTTAGACACTAAGTTTTTACAAAGTTTAGCATTAGCATCTACCTCCGTTTGGAAGTCTGTAGGGGGTTGCCTTAGTACTCCTGACGACCGCTTTTTTCCTGAATTTTACCAAATTTGGCCGCGGAGTTATCTGGATCTTGGGAGTTTTTGTCAAAATTCAAATTGGGGTACTCCTCCGTAAACATTTGTCCTTTAGTTGCCACCACATCTGTGGTACAGAACTCCTTGTACAATGCCAAATCTAAATTGATTATTTTGAGGACACTCGGAAAGAAGATTTTGAATTTTGTAGGAGCAAATTCTGAGAGTACTTTGGCCTTTGGGGCATAAGAGGAACAGTACCCGTTTGCTACTACTAGCCTATGCATGTTCAAAGCAACACGCAGTCTCAAGTGAGTATTTCTGTGTGCTGATTCCAACGAGCCTCCTATTATTGATTCGCTGCCAGTAGTTGGGTTAAATGGGGTTGTTAAATGCGTTCAACAAAACTGGCAATTGCACAGTGTTTTATGATAACCCGTAATGCTAATTGGCCTTTTATCTTGCTTCAAAACCACGTAAATTACTCCGATTAAACTCGGCAATCATGGGTGCGTAGCATTAGATTATCCGCGTGCCCATGGATTACAGCGCAAAACCACCAGATGCTTATTATTAGAATATGCCTTGGTCAAACCTTTTCTGCAAATAAAACAAACCACCGAGGATTTCGGAGTTTAAAGGCAGTCATGTTTTTTGACAGACGTCAGCCTGCGAGGAAACAATGCATGATGGAGGTTACGATACATGTAGAATTCTGCAGACACTAAGCTGCGAGCCTAAAAAACGACGTGTCGTGTATTCGTACTGTGGGTAATCTACCTTCGATTTCGCCATGAAGCAATAAAATAAGTCAAGCATTCACTTTTCGAGTAAAGCCGACAGGAATTCCTAAAGTAAACATGTAAACATGTAGGTCAGGCTTTCAAAGAACATAAGACCCCTAGTTGCTCAAAACCACGTCTTACTTAAAACTGATCTTTACAGCAAATTGGTTTGATCGTCAAAGCTAATAAGCAGTTGTTAAATTCAAAGAAATGAGCGGATATGGCTGTCACTGTGTCCTAGCTTACGGTATGTTACAAACTGTGCATGCAGCGATCCAAATAAAATACTGCAAATTACTGTATCATATCTAAACGCAATATAATTGCTCGACATGTGGTCTGGACTTTGCAAGACAGTTGGTTAGGCGTGATGTTCTATTAAGTTTGCACAAAAATGGAAAAACCATGCCGAAGCAGCAGGCATCGTAAAATACTCATCTTATACCTACTAGTCCTAAGAGACAGAAAAAAAGGACAAAATATGCCAGTGAAGTAGGCAATCGAAAATAAATGGTTTCAAGTTTAATGACCAACATGCATAGATAAATATACATGTAGTTGCTAGCCGCTGAGTCGTGGGCGGCAAACTAGAAATGAGAGTTAATTTAAAGACATATTTTTTGTTCCCTCTTAAAAGATTGTTTCGCTTTGTCAACCTAGACCGACTAACAACAGTAGGGGAGAATTGCAAACAGGTTTGGGACTTTTCTTTTATTTAAATTCATTCACCTAACGAGATATGCATCAATTTTATCAAGTTTGCCAATTAGGAACCCAAAAAATCGATGCAGCTGAGTGGGCAGGTTTAGACAAACTTTTTTTGTCCTTGTTCGAAGTTGCATAATATATTTCTGGGACTCGGAGTTCAAGACTAACCTACACGAGACACCAAATGATTTTCACCATTACAAAACTTAGCGTTACAGTCATTTTGCTTAGAATCTTGCCACATGTTTGCAATTAAAACGCCTAAAGTTATCAATGGACATGACCCTCTGAAAACCTTCTCAGAACCACATATAGGCATTTTCATCTAGCATTAATTTACGTATTGAGGGCTGGTGGCTGCACAACGGAAAGTTTGTTGTGGTTAGTTAGATAATGACAAAGACTATGCATGTTACAGGCTGTTTCAGGCAAGCAAAGCAAGCATCCCAAAGTGAGGAGTGAACTACCAAGATAAATGTGTTGTGATGAGGATGCAAGAATTTCACACGTTGCAATTTATATTATAACTTTTGACAAAAATCCGGAAACAGGTAAACTACTGCTCTTTTTGTATTGGTCATATGGCATTCAGCAATACCGCTAAAGGTGTGGTGTGTTCAGCTGTTCAGCTGTAGCACGCTTTCGGTACCTAGCTGCCATGCCACTTGAAGGGAACACGAGGGCTGGGATACTGCCAGATTGTCCAAGCCTAGACAGGGGAAGTCGAGAGGCGGTGTAGAACATCTGAAAAAGGACAATAGCTATAGACGCGCTTAACAGAGTTAACGACAAACTAGCCATACACACTCTCGAAGTTCTGCTCTTTCCTTACAGTCAGTTTCTCTGCGCCAGCCTAGTACCTTCACCGGAATCTCTAGGCTTCTGTCAGTAGTATAACCTAAAGCAAGTAAGACAGACGTTTTAAGTGTTGTGCCAGGGTTTCTTCAGTTATTTTCACGAGTGCAACGTTAATAGTATTGAATCTATTCACTGAGAAGTCAAGAGTATAGTATGTGGTAATGTGCGTCCATACAATTTTTAATCTTGCTGATCTGGCTAGAGTTAGTAAGATGGGTTGCCAGGATAATCTAAACTATTGATTCATCAGGGAAAGAATTTTCCGAGGTTTTACAACAACAGAGTACCTGCCGTACGGTTTCTTGAGGGTCATATAATACACCCCTCATAATAAGCATTCAGTGTGTACTAAGACCGTTGATAGGTTTGGGTAGAAAAGCATGATAAAACTGTGCGAACTGGGTTCAGCAACCTACCAATAGTAATGATTTTACTTTGCGTTAAATCGCGTTGGTCCGATTGGTTCGTTATGGGGTGAGAACTGAAATACAAAAAGACGTTTATATGATTGTGTGCACAAAGTGCTTGTAGACCATACTGGGCACACTGTAGACCAGAGTGTACTCCTGAACAATAAAGATGCTCTTAAGATCTAAGTTCTATTCCACTTAGTGTTTATAGGTCTGGCTATATTATGTTACACGAGCCTAGGCCCAGGTACGCTCAATCAAGTATGACAACAGTTTCAATGCAGGAAGCGTATTGCACCTAGTATGTTCATCCTTTCTTCGTGAATCAAATATGCATGTTGCGGATTTATTTTAGCTATTTTAAACTTGATTCAAAGACTTATAAACTCCCGAAAGAATAAAATGAACGAGCGTACTAGGAAGGATATAAATGCTGATAGAACACAAGTACGTAAAAGTAAAAAAAAAGCAATCGGCCTGAAATGGAATGTTTTTTCAGCCAGTAGGATTCCCGCCGGGGTCGAATTGTGGGTGTTTTCCAGTGGGATGCTTACTTGAAGAAATTTACTTATGGGCGAGTTTTGATAGCATATGTGTCAAGTTATCGCCTAAAATCTACCATAAATAGTGATTCATCATTTCAAGTGAGTTTTGCTAAAAATGTCTTTTTTACCAGAGAGGGTGGACAACAATGATTTTGAACATGATACTAAGCCGTGCGCGCACCAATTTGCAAAGTTATCCTTGTGATTATCTAGTCCCAGTAAGCCTCCCATCGAGTGGACAGAAATAGGAGGAAGGCGAGGACATATCATGATGGGCTATCTGATGAGCAACGGCGTAGGCACAGCATGTGGATGCTGTGAGGCTTTCTGGACTAAAAGACCATTTAGGTCCATCCATTTTCTGTCTTCTAATCTACCACTGTACTGGTAACAAGCTATTTTGACCAATTATCTCTAAAGTCACCTCGTGAGGTCTAGACAAATGACTTCAGCAGGGTTAATCACGTTGTGTTTGGTGAGAAGTTGAATTCCTAGAGGTAAAAGCCGCAATATTATTAAATCACTGAAGTCAAAATTGTCTGCCAAATTCAGCTTGGTCTGACACATTTTCATCACGAACTGCCATTCAAAAGTCGTTGAGGAGAAGAAAATTCCATCATGCAAAACCTCCATGAAAGAAAAGTCTCAAGGAGCCTGCCACGTAAAATGTGGCAACAAAGCCATGTGAAAAAAGTCTCACACAAAAATCTGCTTTTACCAAAATGATTCCCTGACTTCTGTGCCTACTAACACCTCGGTGGTTACCAGCTGGATGAATATATGCTGACAAAGACTGCTTTTTTTTTGGGGGGGGGCGGGGGTGCGAACTACGTGACATTCATGATGATGAAGTTTACGTTGTTGTGTAATGGTAAACCGATCATTCCTTGATTAGTATAGGATTGTGATTTGGATTTGGGATTCAAAAATATTCGTCAGCAACGGAAAGAGAATTGCAAAGGCTTAAATTGATGTGTACAGTGCAATCGACAACACTCATACTTGTTACGAAGACCTTAAAATAACATGTTTTTGCACAGTAAACTTCATAATCTTTCACCGAAAATGTTATGGAGTATGCCTCGGGGAACACAACAGTTGATTCTATGCGAGACTGGGAGCTGTGTAGGATCTGTGTAGATAAAATTCCTGAAGAATTCAACACAAGAACTCTCTTCGTGGTCTTCATCATTATTGTCATCATCTGTAAAAAGCGCGTACTTGGCATACAGTGGTAATGGCCTCTATTATTTCGTTCACCGACGATCTCGGTGGAGGTGGGTGTTAGGGGTAGATAGTGACACATTAGAGGCGGTAGCAGGTACAAATGGTGCCAATGCGGGAGTGTCAGTGGAGTCATTGCTTGTCCACCCCTGGCTCGTTTCCATCCTTTTGTGCAAAAATTGATGTTCGGGGAAATTGATTGACTGGCATACTGAACTCGTAACCCATAGAGTGCCATCAGTTCATGTGTCATGGGCGAGATATTGCTTCCGAGAGCCATTCGATGTACTTCAACAATTTTGAAGTCTGGCGTTTTCATCAGAGTCGGACAGTGCTCCGAAGACACTGATGGTCAAACCGTGGATGTATCTCAACATCTTCAGTCCGAACTGACTGGGTTTCTAATGCAAAGAACAATGTGGAGAGTACTAAAGTAATATAAACAAATTTGGAGGGTCACAGGTTGGTCGGAAAACCACAAACCACACTTTTTACGACTGGACAAGGACCTTCCACATGTGAATGCTGAACCTTCTCCGATAGGAACACGCGATTATTGTAAGGTGCACCATAATCTGGGACGGTTCTGCTTTGAGTCATTAAACAGTAAACTGTCTCCTACATTTGGATAAGCAAGTTAAGCAAGCAAACTGTAATAGCAGTAATTCAGAATAATTTAACCCATGAATAAATTATCAACAAGTTGCATATGATGATCTGGGATTCCCACTCATCTCAGCGGCATCTATACATCAGTTTTGTTTTCGGCATTCATTTGAAGTTTGTAGCTTTAAACTTTACATTTTGCCGATGAATACCAATGAACGGGTGATATCTGATGCGTGTGGAATTGGGTTTCTAAACTGTATTCACAACACAACGGGTGATATCTGATGCGTGTGGAATTGAGTTTCCAAACTGTATTCACAACATTAGATTATTTTCTTGCGTGCAAGTTTCCCGTTACATCCATAGTGCTGTGAGCCAGGTTGTCGAGTAACAAACACTATGAATTAAACATGAACTCAATTAACTCTGCCCCCTATTCCAGTAACTGAGCCTTGTTATTTGCAACGCTTTAAAGCTATAAGTTTCTCTTTTGGAAGAGGAGCTCTTTTCATACAGTCCAGTGGTTGACTGCCAATCGAAATCCTTCAAATTACCAACATTTCCTTCAAAAGTGAATCATTAACGTAAAAGTTGTGTCTCCGAGTCTTACATGCTAGCTAGGAAATGGCTCATCTGTGAAGCGTGACGAGTTTGAATGCAATTTTGATGCTTTGAAAATTGAAATTTTCGAAGCGAATTTATGGCAATTTTGATGCTTTGAAAATTGAAATTTGCGAAGCAAATTTATAACTTCAGCCCAACGGTGGTTCGTTTACATTCTGTTGTTGCTGTTCAGGTAGTTATTGCTGGCTGTAGGCAGTATCTTAAATGCAAAGAGTTTTCACACATCGTATGTGTAAACAAGCTTAACTGTAATTATTTGTGTTTATGATTTTTGCCATTGAGTTATGTATGGTATATCGGTCGGTCAGTTGTAATAAAAACAAGGGACAGCGGCGGACTCTGTTGCAATTCAAGGTGCAACAATTTATCCGCATTTACAAGTAAAGGAAGGGCGCTGCTGTCAATGGCCGACCACTTTGTTTATTGAACGCAACCTACTCCGAAGGATTGGCTCTTCTGCATCTATTGACTTCAAGGATGATGAGCTTTTGAAGACATCCGACGACGCAACCGAATTACACCAACGATGGTTGCTAATGATGTGTTCAAACATTTTCTTTGCAGATTGTCACTATGATCTTGGAAAAGGGCATTGGCATACACGTACCCAACAAAAAGCAAATAGTTTGCAATCCGCGATAAAAAAAACACAATGCCAGGGAGAAGTCAGGTTCACATTCAATGGCATAACCACACATTCGTTACTATTACCGGTATCCCATCTGAAGGTGTAAGTTGACCATAAGAGTATCATCATATGTATTTTTGTTGACAAAATGGCATATGTACGCAAACTCTTAAGTTTAGAGGCAGACATGCGCCAGCTTAACTTGGCCACTCGAAACACAGGTCCTGTAACTCGCAGAGAATTTGGTATCTCATAAGAAAACATCATTTTTAAAAAATTCCACCATATAGAAAGATTAATGATAGACGGAAAAAGAGCTTAGAAATACAAGCAGTTCAAAGGATTTCAACCCAACGATTTTGTAGATAGTTCTTTATTCCAAATTGGATACAGCAAGCCAGTTTTGCGTACTACGCTGAAACGGCAAAGTGCTAAAAATAGGCATGGGAACAGGTTACTTGTAGACTCACTTACCACTGTAGGTCTTTTATGCTTGGCAAAAATCCGGTAGTTCGAAAGCGTCGCTATAGAGTACGCCAGAAGGCATGCCACAGACATCTTTTTGTACCAGCTTACAAAATACAACAGAAAAATTTTCAATGGTGAAATTTTGAATGAGGTTTGGTAAGCAACACAGAATGCTCGAAAGACCCATTTAATAATGTTTCTGTCACTTTTGTTGTGGGCCTAACTTCAGTTTGATCTATATTTGGGTCGTGTCAATCACGAATATTGCACATGCAGGCGAAGCACAATTTTCAAGAACGCGAAGTCAATCCAGTTTAATCAGCCAGTGCTCTGCGAATTAGCGAACCGGCTTTTAGCAGAATTAATTTCAAAACTTTTGTATCATAGTTAACAAGGAAATACTGCAGTACTCCCTCTGAATCAAAGTTCTTCTGTGTACTGTGCTCCTGGACACTGAAATTCTCAGTATCCAAACAGCGTTTATCCAATTTTATGCCCAAATTACTAAAAGGCCTTTTGCGGGGGTCTCAACAAAAGCTGCTAGAAGCTGAGTTAAAAATGCTGATACAGAGTTCCAAACCACGGTGTACCCGGGGAGCAAGCACTCAGCATTAGCTACCTGGATCTGTATTAAGTCATGCATTTTCCTTTGCAACCAGGAGAAATCATTACCCGTGTAAAATTTGACAGAAGATTTAGTGGTTAGACTTAGTATAGTTATAAGGAATGGATGCGTTCAATCAAGCCCTTATAAACGGATGAATTTTTACAATGTTGGTATTTCTTGTCCAGAAGTTAGTATTTCGCAAAACGTCGCAGCATATTTTAGGTTCACTGATGTCATTCTCCTCAGTAATTAAAAATCCTGAGAAAAAGTTATTCAGAAATCTTTAGGGTGAGCAGTCACCTAATCCTCTGAGGAAAATACGTTTAGATTTTATATAAACGTAACACACTACTCACAAAATTTTTTAGTAGATACATACTTAGAGTCAGGTCTGATTGGGCTCATTTTGCTTCAACGCAGCTTTCATGAAATAACCATCTTCCACAACTTTCTCATGGAACTAAAAGGCTTCAGTTGAAAGCAAACAGATGGACCACTTGAAAAGTTAGAAGATGTAAAAGATGAAATTTTCATGACATAAGAATCTAGATTACAACAGACAAACACAAAAGGGAGGTTTGTTTGAGAATCAACTCGAACAGAGAGCCCTGGGATATATAAAAATAAAGCTCGTTTGCAGGCTACAGACTCCTTTGTGTGTGAGCTTAAAAGCTAGTCAGTCACTTCCACTAATAACATTCAACTTTTAGCACTTTGTGACTCGAAATGACCCCCACAACATTATCTAGCTAATCAGCAACCGCAAACCAAACCAACCAACCAAATTTAAGTATGAGATACAGAGGGAAAACCATCCTGCCTCCCTCAAGCTTGAATACTGTGCTGTATTATCATCCCAAGGTTGAACTGGTTTAAGGCCAGTTTTCCAGTGATTTTTGGGAATGGTATGCTTAAATCAACAAAAGTATCATGCTGGTTTTAACTAAATTGTCCTCAGTGTCCAACGTAAATAGATTTCAAGTTGATACTTCAATGATATCCGTGATTTCCAGTGTTCACACAGAATTCCATATAACTTTGAGGGTAAACAACACATTACAGGGTACTTTGCATCATGGACATATTCACGCTGGATGGGGCGTGTTGCCCTTGCGTCAATCACAGAGGCAATCAAGTGTATGCAGCTTTCGCAGAAAAAAACTTGGTTTTCGTTCATCCGTCCGCTTTTCTACCCTTCAGCACGACGGTGCACCCAACCATAAAAAACGCACCATTGGGTCTACAACATATTCACAAAAATGAAATGCATGCGGAATCTATTACAACAGCAAAGTGCTAAACGTGGTTTACTTTATTCTGCAAATAACGTTAATTTTGTCTGCTCGATGCAACGAATACTTGATGGAAACTACCTGTTAACTAGCTAACGCCCCACAAAGACGACTAAATTTACCTCATTTATTTAGCACGTCTGCTACAATGTTCTTATTGACCGTTTTTATAAATTGTAAAAATTCAGTGATCAACTGATGGCCCTGTTTAAACCAGAAAACAAAATCGCAGGCGCAGAGTTTGTGGTTATAAGATTCAAGAACGCTCACTGGAGGACGGTAAGAAAGGGAACTCATTTAACTATATCTAGCTTACTAAAACAGGGTACCGTCGAGCGCACCAAAAATGTTTGCATAAGTTTGTTTTTACACTTGTTTCGTTCTGCCTGATAAAATTCAGCAATTTTCCTATCACCTTTATTTCTATGTACTCATGAATTCATTAGCCCCAATATGTACACCCGTGAAGACAGAATCTCTGCCATGAATTCTTTCTGTTGCGGCTCCAATAGGTGATTTTCTGGAGAGGTCTACATTTCCAAGGTAATCGCAAGAATTGCGTTAGTTCGTGAGGATGTCTGTGAGTGGGACATCCCAAGCCTCTTCAAGTGGTCGGCCATTGATATGGACACATTCATGGCGAGTAGTGGTTCAGTCGTGTAGAAGGTACCCCGATTACGAAGCGACTGAGTAGTGAGCATTACATACGCCTCACTTGCTAAAGCATTACCTATGAAACTGAACACTGGGCTCTATATTGCTTAACCTCTGCGTTAGTGCAAGAACATAAAATTTGCTTTCAGTCGTCATGTTTGAACGAAGATAATGCGAGGTACGGCGATCAGCTGATGTTAGTGACAATAGTTCTACCTCTGTGTATTCAGATCGCCCGATCAACAGCAAAAAAATCTAAGAAAAACGGATACTTTTCCAGCTGCCCAATAAGCATTTTGTTAAATGCTTATTACGTCGCTTCGAAGGTAGTGTGGAAAACGGAAGAACGTTGAGGTGTTTTGTTTCTAAGGTGACAGTAGATTCACTCTAACCATTACCGGAGGATTCGTGGGTATTTGCATGCAGGCAATTATGTCGAGCTTCCTAGTGTGCTACTGACAATTATCTTTTGTCTGAGTAGAATGGTTGATATTTCTTCATAAAACACCACTTTTTTGCGCGGAGTTCCTCGTTATATTTGTTTCCTAGTTAGGTGTACTAGGTTGCGACCTAAGTTTTCTAACAAGGGAGGAAAGAGCACTAACAAGGAGAAATTTAGGTTTTATTCTATGACAATTTAGAGCGTTTTACTAACTAACGATCATCCGAAAAAATTTGCTAATCTGATGTACTGGTACAGGCTCTCAAGTTTTAACCACAGACCATGAGCATTTACGTGTGTAATGCATATCCCAAACCAAAGGGTTTCAACGTCTCCGGCTCACAAACAATGTACATAACTAAACATTAATTTAACCATTCTAAATATTACAATGCACCATACCAAACAGCTTCTTTTTGCTTGCACTGAACTCCATTAGTGTTTCTATACATTGTTTTTGCCACTATCACGCTCCCAGTGTTCTCATTCTCAAGTAAGCCCCCAAAACCAGTACCAAGCTATCCGATGCTTTTGGTTGCTTAGCCCTTTAAAAGAACGTCTGAAATAACGAAAGCTCAAATTTTTAACGTTCAGAACAAAGCTGACGTACTTGTATTTCTAGATTTGTGTATCCATATTTTGTGTGGTACCCCAACTTCGACATCTTAAGCTGAAGATTTACGGTTCATTACCTTGTGAAGAGCGTAGTTTACTGCAAAAAATATTTTGATCAATCGGTCAATGACGCATTGAGATAACGTCTGTCAGTTCTTCATAAATGTAAAACTAAAACTTTGAAAACCAAAGAATATTTGTTAATAGATGGTTGGCGAAATGATGAAGCTACTGTGCGGAACGACGTACACAGTGATTCATTCTGCCTAATAGAGGTTTTCTTTGTAGCCGTGCAGCGGATGTAGGGCATATTGTACTACAAAAAGTGAGGTGATATTTATTCTAAACTAGATAACAATCCTATTGTTTACTAAAGTCAATTTTAGCGTGTCACATAATATGCTGTAGCGTATTACAAATTCACTGTGATTAGACCAGGATGTGCAAAGCCAACTTACGGCTACGTATAAATCACTCATAGAAGTTGCACAACAAGTCGAGACTATTTTCGAGAAATACACTCATTTGCATATCAATTTGGTTTTTGCGAGAGACTCACCTGGAACCCAGCTGAATCTCCCGTTTGTGATGTTTTCAGGCAACTGAATGTGCTGCAACAGGCTGCCTCATGTTCCAGTTGCTACGATATTCGAGATATCGCGATACATGTATATTCGTAATGCACTACTCAGGTGAGTCTCTCGCAAAAACCAAATTGATATGCAAATGAGTGTATTTCTCGAATGCTGTTCCCAACTTCTGTTGACGGGACATTCTAAGTTAGGTGCACCTGCCAGCTTTGTTAGATTTGATGAAGCACCTCATGTAATACGTCTCACGTACCTTGGCAAACTGAGTAGTAACTGTCAAGACAATATCCTGCTTTATGAAAACATTTTACTTCCACATATCGTTCGCTGTGACCTAATAAATAAACATTGTTGAACCAGTCACAGATACCTCTTTATTCGGCATAGACTTTTTATTTCTTAATATATTGGGCACAGAATTCTTGATTGATAATGCGAGTAACCAACAGCAAAAAGAAAAGAGCACATTGACAGTATTTATTATTATTTGAAATGTATGCACCAAACGAGTGTTTCCTCGTTTGTCTAACTACAGTAATTATGGACGATCTGGCATGGTGGCAAACATTGTGGCAGAAAATATACGCCACTGAAACAAGGAGAATCAGTTACTATTTAGGTAAGATTGCAATATGGAACAGATAAAGACACGCTCTTGGTTAGTACAGCCTTATATAACGGCTGATTGACAGCAGTGATACATTTCAACCTTCAAATAATGCGTTATGTTTTAGAAACTGGGCAGCCAAAAGTTCACATTAAGAGATATACTTTTGGATTCACTGGTATTATTGCCTAAAGAGTTGAGGGTAATCCAACCAGTGGAATAGCCTTTGATAAAACAAAGTTCATTTTCATATGCCGGAAGCACTGTTGTGAAGGCGTAAGCAGGTTAACCATATGAAATGTATTGGCAAGAGACTGATCAGCCAATATGTTCCCTTTAGACTGCGATCTTACGTCCCTAATTTCCGCTAAAATACTCTGGTGACAGTTTTGGAAAACGCCCATTTTTGACCCAGAAAAGTGGGTGTCACGGCAATAACTTTCAATAAAATGCAGTTCCTTGTAAACCAGTTTAGTTAGTTTTGATTCGTATTTTTTTGTTGGGATTCATCATGTGATTTTACCGGGTTAGTTCCATACCTCTGTTTGGCAGCTCACATCGTTTGCCACAAAGAGCACGGTCACTAACCACACTTGCGTGCTTGACAAAAGTGATTCAGACCAAGCTCTTGATTTAGCCTATGTAAAGAAATTTAATCACTTCATAGCATTTTCGGATTTTCGGGATCCTCGTGGGAAACCCGGTAATTATCAAACCGTGTGACATGGAGTAAGGAATAACAACAAATAACAAGAGATATTCCGAATCGAGTTGTGCCCTGAGATTTGCGTTTGTCATCCGCTACCAGAGAATAGTGTAGGTTTACGTTTGTGTGGGCGAGTGATATAAGTCTACAAGGAAAGTCGCCCCTGGCTTGTAGGTTTCTGGGTTTTCATGGGGAGGGTTTCCTAACAAATTAGCTCTAATAACTCCTATATATTTTGCTAAACCTCCTGTTAAGACATGGCTTAAAGTATAAAAAATCAGCTTTTGCGTTCATCACCTGCCTTCAAAAAATGCAAAAAATTGTGAACGTTTTGAGTGCCATCTGATTTTAACCTAAGCTGTGCATTACGAAATCGAGATAGAAGATCGAATAATCATTAGGTTGGAAAAAGCGCGGCATCTTTATGCTCATCGTCGTGCGACATAAGCACTAGTGTGAATTTTTTTACATCGATTGCTTAAAAATAAACATAAATCCATAATTTGCTGTTGCAGTCAGCAGCCTGAACGCAACACGGATGTCCTGAATAAGATTGTGAAGTAATTTAATCAAACTATCTTCAGATTCGTAACTGTGAATCCAATAAAGAGGATGTGGGTATCTTGGAAGATCCACTTGGGAGGTTTTGCGAGCTAATTGATTGCAAAGTGTGATGCTGAGACCAGTTGTACCTTTTTACAATAAATTCGAGCAAGTGGACCCTAAAATGAAGGCTATCTATAGGAAGCAACTTAGATATAAACACAGCGCCTAAAACTGGGTGTACGAAAATCGTTAACTTAAACTACCTGGTAAGCTTCCCCAAACAAAGGCCATTATCCAAATCCATGAATTCTAACGTGTTTGATATTTTTTTCCGAAATGCTGTCGTGTTTTTTATATGTGGCTGCGACAGAAAGAACGGTGTGATTTTTAAATCTCGCTCTACGCTAGTCCTATCAAAATGAATGAGTCGACTGGCTATCCATTGAACAACTGGATATAGTTGGCAGAAACGATTTTGTATTAAGTGAAACCACTACAAATCTTAAATATATTCACTGAAAATTGCAGCGTTAGATGGTAACTGAAAACGTAGGTTAGCGGACAAAACAAGTATAACGTTTAATATAACAACCGTCAACCGATGGAGTGACTATTTTAGTCAGAGTATGCCGTTGTAAGGCTAGGACCGATTTCTATATTTGCAAATCTTGTTTGTCATTCTTCGTCTGCTGGCTCACAACACAATTTAAATAGGACAAACGGACTGAATGTTACCAAGAGATACGAGCATTTTCCTGTTATCTTCATCTTCTATCTGGTATGTATGAATTCTATCGTCATTTTGAATAAGGGTTCGTGATAACCCGTTTGCACCTGTCCCAACTTCTCCAACCTTATTTGTATGTTGTAAAATGTGGCGGATTGTTCGGTGTTTTTCTGCCTCTTACATTCTTCTAAAACTCATCAGGCAGACACAATCCATGAACTTAAGTTGTCCCATTTTATATACTAATAGTGACCCAACTTCCAAGGTTTTACGCGACACTTCTGTTTGATCGATTGCCACAAATGATAGATTTATTGGTTGTTGATCAGGTGGCTGTTGATCTGTAGATTTGTTGATCTGATAGATTTATGTAAGCCCTGCTTGAGCCTCTCTTTAACCCCTTATTACCTTGCTGGTAGACGTTTAAGGAGCAAAATCAGCTTTAGTGTAATATAAATCATAACAGTGATGTTGACAAAAAGTAATCAAGAAAAATACGCAGGAGGTTTAGGTTGGTGATGAATGACGCGTAAAAAAACAAGGTGCCTTATGTACTTTTTCATTCATCCAAAGAAAGTATGACACTGTGTGAAGGGGAAACTCGACGCAGCCATTAGATTAGTCTACTAAGTATCCACTCTTTCACCACGTGATCACCCTCGGTCAAGAGGGTTGAAGATTTTCTATCAGCTGATCTTGGTAATTACAACAAAAATGACTGTATTTACCAGTACACGTCTTCTAACTCCTTTTTATTCGTTATGGGCTACAGCTTTCACAAGTGCTATAATGAGGCACGAGAGAATTCTTGTTATCTTTGTTGATGACTACAAGAGTCAGTGGCAAGTCGAGTTACGTTGAGCTAAACTGTAGCTTCCTTTAAAGCGCCCTATCAAAAGTGCGAATGAGTGAGAACTGCCCTGTCCATGAAGCTGGACTGGAGGTGACACTCTTCAAAGTACTCATTGAGGGATGTTTGAAACCCTAAATAATTGTGCTTGATGGTTTGCTAATATTATCCCCTCGTTAAACTGCGACCACTCAGTTGTGCGAAATCCCTTAATCTAAACAGCTTTCAAGACGAAATTTAAGTAAACGCCGTGGGTAAAACATGTTTTGACGATTCTAGCACTTACTTTGCCGTCCAAAATGGCATAAATGTCCAAGTGAGTAAATTTGTCTGGAGTCTCTTCTGGTTTTTATGTCACGGCCAGTTTCAGTGGGGAATCCCTTGCAGTAGCAAAATCCATTGCATATATTTGAACTGTTCGCTCACGCTAAAAAGTTCCGCGAAATCTAAGGGGTACCTTCTACCAGTTTGATTTACCGCCGAACGCGTGACTTGTTTCATAGAGGAGGTATTCCCTACCAGCCGATTCAATGCTGAGAGTGGTCGAAGCCTGGCCTGTGTGAGTGACTCGTGTTTTTATGTGGGTAATAGCGGTAGTGTCGGCACGAAATATGCGCATAATTTTTCATCAACGTACTTCTTCTAGTAGCTCCAAGTTGTCTGGTTTGAGCTGCGGAAGGTAGCCTATTTCACGGCATATTACGTCATAGTGAAGTATTTGGAAGTGCCTTAATGGATATTAAATTTTGATGCCTGAAGAATAACAAAATTTCAAATATCTCATTATTAGGCTGCACACTGATTACATAATGGTCTAAAATTCCCGTCTGGTATCGAAATCAGGATTTTAAAAAGGAATTCGTTACTATACTGTTTTAATATATGAAACAATAAAGCAATTTAAGAGGCATCATGGCTGATCAAAATATAACATTAGAAGGTCGATCCCAAAAGTCCAGCAGTACCTGAAACCATTAGTTCGCTTAACTTCTTGCAATGATGCGATAAAAATGTGCGTCACTTACTCCATTCTGGTAGATCTTGACTTAAAATTCAGTGTGATATAAGACTTTTGATCAAGCAGTTCTTTCAGCAGGGGATAATGAGTTTCCACTTTGAGAATGTGGAAGTCGTCATGAAGGTCTTCATACAACATTGGTTGGGAGCATGGCTGGACAAAACGCTAAAGAACAACAGGCATCTGTAGCCAGTTTGCCTGCTGATTTCAGAGTTTGGCCTCCCGACTGGTTTAGGTGAACCAGACTGATGAAAGGTCTTTCGATGTTGTATGCAAATTAGTGGTGCCCAAAACACATCTGTATTACAGTAAGCTTTTTATTGATTGCAATGGCATCCTCTCATATTGTATCTGGTTCTAGCTGGAAGACCTGTGTCCCATCAGGAATTTTGGGTGACTTCACAAATCCTTTGAATCTCTTGCCTGCGAGCCTTATTACTTAGAAATGGTCGTAATAAACTGTGCTTGGTATGGCACGGGGCTCTGTAGGTGCCAAAAACACCGTCTCCTTTCGAATGCTTCATCCTTTGGAAGCCTTTTTGCACATTACTTTGCATCGGTACGCGTCGCATATTAACTGATCCATATTTGCTGTCCTTCTAGCATGTCCAAAAATAAAGATAGACAGTAGAGGTTCAAGAAGGGTAGTGAGCTGGAAGAATCATCAGAATTATCGGGGATAGTTCTTAACAAAAAGGCTTGACTAAGCAACACTCCAATAGGTGTTCACAAGTTTTCTCATCCCTTTTGCTTGTCGCTGTGGTGCATGAAATCTTTTGGTCACGCTCAAACTCTCGAATTTCCATAAAATTTCTGTTTGAATGTGTGTAAAATATTTTATGTGGAGGTTTTCTGTTTATTGCTTTATTCACACAAACGGACCAGGTAACTTAAGTGACCTTTGAATCTGCATTACTGTATTTTAATATCGAAGATATCACCCTTGTTAATCAGCCGAAGTAAGCCATTGAAACGAAGTTATTTATGAACGAATTCATGGCTATCATTTTGTTGACTAAAGCATATGAGAGCGCTCTCAAGCATTTTCTTCATTGTGATTGTTTAAGTATACCTTAAAACTGCGTTTGGAATGGAAATGTTTATCTGTTTTGGGACAAGATGTGGAACAGTTATTGGCCTCAGCTATGGCGCTAACCTATTTGTGGAAACGCAAGTCTCGCACGATTATATCGCAAAATACACGCGACCAGATAGCCAAAACGTCCTTAGAATTTTGGATGATTTCAGTTCGACTGTACTTGAGGAAATGTTATTTCTCCCGATTCAAACAGTTGGGAATAACAGGATGTGTCACGTGAATCGTTTTGTTGATACTTACCATGTCCCTGGTTTTTGGACTTTACTAATGAGGCGTACATTATTTTGTTCACGGCGTTTTGCTTAGGAAATAAATGACCGTTTAGCTCCTTATCTGTCATGAGCCATCACAATAGACAGGTGTCAAGAAACGGTTTTCTGTGTTACGCTCACTTAAGACTAAACGCTGAATAACTTCTAAGTGGGCCACGGCTAATATAAAACTCAGAGTTTGGGTGCACTCGTCAGGTGACTGAATTCATTCGGAGTTAGGCTATTTTTATTTTTATTTCTTATTCTTTTCGGCCAATCATATAAAGTACTAAACAGGGAATTTAAAGGATACAACATGGAATAAACAATGTAATCGAGACCCTTGTCTTCACCCACCCAACCGGCTCGCGTAACTCATCGCAGAGAAGATCTTCACGGTCTGCTCAGACATTTTTGGGAATTCGTAAATCCTCTGCTTCTCCTTAACAACTGATATTTTAGTAAACTGCCCTCCTGATAAAACAGCCTGTTTAAGAGTTTTATTCATCTTCTTGAACAAAGCTAAGCAGCTGAAAACTGACGGCAGAGATTTAGCCGGTAAACATTGGTAAATAAGCTTAATTTTTCAAGTGTTCTTTTTATCTAGGTAATCGCAAAAAAGTGATTTCCAAGCCTCTTGGGTATCCAAGCACTCAAATTAAGCAGGGAGAAACTGGGGAGCTTAGTACCACAAGTCCTCAAATAAATGTTACATGAGGACCTATGGCTTCCAAAATTAACCTGGGCTTTTCTCCCCTGCTTCAGGATGCAAATGTGGATGGCAAATTTTCAGCAGGTGCTAAATAAGTTGAAAATCATTTGCAGGTTGATTTGGTGCATTCCCCATTGGCCTAACTACCTGCCGTTTTCCGAAACACAGCAGCTTTTCGCAGGCCTGAAAATATCATAGACCCGGGTGTGGATCACTGAACCTAGACACAACCGTCAAATTCACAGACAGACTTCTAGGATGGCACATTATTTACTGGGCGCGTAAAAGGTCAACCTGTTATTATTAACACCAAGGCCACTGACGTTTGCCTGTAAAATTTTGATTTTTATATTGTGGATAATTTTGTGTAGACCTGAACCCTGTATCCGGCCTCCGATATTATCGTTCACCCGGGTCACGCGCATTCCACCAGGAGAAAAATCCTTCATCGCACTGGGCAAACATTCTTGGTTACTGATTTTGGAGCATGTGCTCAACAAACTGTTGTCATAGTAGTGCTTCACAGATTAAGAAGCCTTGGAAATCAACTAAACTTGCAGGGGCTCTGTCTTCGTTACTGCAAAAAGTTTCTTCCATCGAGTTAGACAGGTATTTTTGAGGATAGTTTTTTGCATCATTAAGGTTAGTCATGATGAACCCAAGGTTTATTTCGATAGCACATGGCGTCATATCTCAGAATTCCTCGCATTTTTAGGGCCCAATGAAGAGCGAGTAAAGCGAATCCGCTTGAGTGCTTGATATAGAGGGTGTAGTGAAATTTTTCAAGACTTATCTGGGTAGAAATGCAGGTATTTCTTCGACAGTACTGTAACAGAGTGAAATTTTTCAAGACTTATCTGGGTAGGGATGGAGGTATTTCTTCGACAGTACTGTAACAATCTTACTCACTACTTCCTAGTGCTGTTCAGTTTAAGTCGCTCAACGAAATGCACCAACGCAAATACAGAATTTTCTTAGACTTTGTGACATACCCGTTGGAGGCACAGGATTACATAGTAAAACATCAATGGCTACTTAGCGGTAGTATGTTGACGAAAGTTTCGTCATAGCAAAAAGTAACAGGATTTTGAAAGATGCAAATCATCTTCGAAGCAATCCATTTTAGTTGCATTTGGGGTTTTGCGGGATAGGTATTTTGTTCATATTCACACCACTCTCGTTTGAACGGTCGTCCTCCTGTTCTGGCGTAATTATTCCGGTGAGTCCACACCAAAGGAAAGCACTGGACTCGAGTTTCGCTCTTATTAGAGCTCATCAGCAGTGCATATCCAGTGGCCGTGCCGGGATTTGAACCCCGGACATCTGACATGCAAGGCGAGCGTGTTACCACTACTCCACCAACGCACGTTGGACGCATCTGGATTTTCACGTCTGAACAGGCGAACGTGTTCACACTTGAGCGATTTTAACCGGAATTTGCCCACGAAGCCACAGCTGAATTGGTGGAAGAAATTTCGCGCATGTGAGTGCCGTAAGGATTGGATACGCATTAGAGACATCCACAAGCTTGAAATGTTCAGAATATAAATTTTGAAAGCTCTGTAGAGAGTTATGGCTGGACAGTAATTCTATCTTATGCTTGACTTAAAAGGCGGCAGGATAGAAGCTGTTCAGCTGCACCTGCCGTTGGCATATCGAACAATCCACTGAAAACCGCAATATTTTAAAGACAACAACCTCGTTAAACCACATTAAGCAAACCCATTTGAGAATAATAGCCGGTTCACTTAAAGGCAGGTGTGCAGCGTCATTAGCTATGTCAATCAGCAGACTGCCATACAGCGTTGAATAACAAGTTAGTGGCAGCATGAAAAGAACGGGTACGCCTGAAGATCATGAGACATTTAAAAATCTAGCTAAATGTCCATGGGTTTCTCTTAAGTGAAATGAATATCTCTCGCCATTCAAAATAACATTTTCAAAACAATACAGTGTGATCTCTTTGTAGATAACCTCATTTATTTTGAAGATTTGAAAGTGTGATAAAAATTGACACCTAAGGAAGCGGTATTGGAAGAAAGCCACCTGAATACCAGCAAAGATCTTGGACATGAATTGTATTTTGGTGCTCGAGTAGAAACTGTTTGATGAGGCTGCAATTCATCCCTAGAAACACAGCTACAGGAAGGTCTACAACCTGTGAGTTCATACACCTTGTATAAATTGGATTCATTGATCTCCAGTATGCTCACTGAAAACCGCAACGAGCGAGTCGTGGAGACGTGTTTACCACCAATACTAGTCCACACCCATTGAACTATGATCACACGCTGTCAGGTGACAACGAAACAAACCACAAAGACTAAAAGAACCGTCGCAAACTGGAATTCGGCCCGGTTGCTTCAGAAATAAGGGTCGGTACCGTTTTTTTATTTATCCTTAAGGTGTGGGCTTTAGCTCTTGATTTCGTACTGTCTGAATGCAGCATTGTGGCGTCTTTACTAGTTTACCGTACGAAAATAATCAGGAACACCCTAATACGGATAGCCCAAGGACATTCTATCAATCGTATGTCCAGCGGCACTGCTGTCCTTGAGATGACAATATGTTGAGCAGACTGAATTTAAAATTCTACGTAGGCTACATTGCTGGCTCGGTATCATGTTTATCATCAGTCGGGAGAGACTTTTGTTTCCTAAAATGGCGACTTTGCGTGTATTTAAAGCGACAGATCTTACTTGCGTTGTCCAGTCAGATCGGTCATAACTATCAAACGGGTACAGCTTTGTTACTCAGTCATGATATGCAGGGGCGAGATAGCTCAAGTGGTTAGAGCGCGAATTTACTGACCGGAAGGTCCGTGGTTCGAACCCGACCTCTGCCTCTTGACTTCCCCTGTCTAGGCTTGGGCAACCTGGCAGTATCTCAGCCCTCGTGCTTCCTTGGGTGGCATGGCAGCTAGGCACCGAAAGGGTGCTACAGCTGAACGACATGATGTGCAGACATCGCTTATTCGGTATTTTTATAGTCTGGAAGAGTCTGTTAGAGACCATACGGTGTAACCACACACACCTGAAACCCTTCTGATATATTGCCTCTGTCGATAACAAAACTCTATCGTTATATTGGTCAAAAATGCGACTAAAGCAGTGCGTACCGTATCCAATGAACCGTGATTTTGAACTGCTATTCAACGTTACTGTAGGGATCATGCAAAAATTAAGTCTCCAGTCTGGCAGAGAGCAAATCGGCAGTATAATGGGATTTCAGGACTGTGTATTAAATAGTGGCGAGATAATTTTCCAGAGACAATAGCTAAGATATGCTGACGCAGCCAGATATGCGTTACCTGGACTAGCCATTCCTATTTTACGCGGGCCTGACGATGGTACCATACGTAAAGTTACAGATTCTGAAGAACAGCGTAAGGCTGAAAGCTGCACAAATTTCAGCATAACGTTCAAGCTGTTCAATGGACAGCACCAAAATAGTCATCGGAGTCAACTACTCATAAGGTTGCTGAAAATTCTTCGACAGCCCACGACCGGTTTCGCCCTTCTGCTTTGGGCTCATCAGGTAGGCGCAGTCCCGAGTTTCCGTCAACCTTATGTTCTACTTGAAACCAAATTGCACGGAATTAGCGAAATACACTCATTTGCAAACAAATTTGGTTTTGCGAGAGACTCACCTGGAACCCAGCTGATGATCGCGATATCTCAAATATCGTAGTAACTGAACCTGAGGGGGCCTGGTGCAGCACATCCAGTTGCCTGGAGACATCAAAAACGGGAGATTCAGCTGGGTTCCAGGTGAGTCTCTCGCAAAACCAAATTTGTTTGCAAATGAGTGTATTTCGCTCGTCGGAGTCAACTTTCTGATAATCAGGGTGACAAAACCGCAAAGCCGAACCAGGCCTAAATGGACAAATCAAGCGCGGAAGTAGGACAACTTTGACGAAGTCATGCATAGGTGCTCGGCAGCATGTGAGCTGCAAATTAAGAGTGCTATCAGCTTACGTGAGCATCGGTATTAACATGACCCTCGGACATACTGATGTTTCAAAAAAAAGATAAATTTGAGGTATTCAGAGTGTGAATTTGTGGCGAAAGTTGAGTATTAAGAAACCCACACGTAGATAAACCATACTTACTGGCCCCCAGCTGATTTAAGACTTCAGGTTACTCAAGGGTAAATTTGAGCCAAAAAGCACTGGACAAAAAGGACTGCCGAAAAAGGGTACAACTAGCATAAAGATAAATAATATAGTCGCTAGGATTTACCGGTCGACCCAACTGTCTCTTAACTGTTCGAGTAAGTTTGAACTGACTATGTCGTGGCAAGCATGGTACGTAAACAAAGGGCTACTGAGAGAAAATTCCGGATCCCTCAATTACTATGGCCAGAGCTTGCATACTTTTGGGCGGTGCAGTTTACTCACCAAGGTAGCATCTTCGAAAGCACCGAATCCTGTCACTGGATTAAAATGGACATGTGAAGTAATTGACGCGATGGTGAATGAATATAGATGCCACTAGACAGTCCCAAAATATTCCAGTTTTGTGTTGGAAATAGTCTACAGATATACAATTCGGGCATTATATTCAGTAGCAATAAAGCTGCTTTTTGCTCACCATCTGTCACTAGCAGTTTTTACGACGAACTGTCATAACTCCTTTTTTATGGGTGAACCTGACAGCAGATGTCTTACACTACATTTTCTCCCGGTTATAAGTTACTACCGACAGCTCATCTGCTCCCGTTAGTTATGGCAGCAACCACGTATTATACTCTCTCGGACATGCATACGGTGTTTATTCAAGGGAGAACCAAGGTGGATGAAGTACTTTGGCTCCTGTTTAGGAGAAGATTTCCAACCACAGGTACACCTGGTTACAGCAAAATGCGCGAACATCCTGGCCATTCATAGAAGTGTTTTTTTACAGAGTTATTCAGTAAACTTAGATTCGTATTTTTTTCCGAAAGTATATTATACAATTCACGTCACATTCTTTCAAGCATCGTTTGATTATTAGTTTGTAAACTCAAAGAATGTCTTCTCTGGTGAAGTGTTTAGCTGTTGGTAAGGGAATTTTAGGCTTCCTTTGTTCCTACTTCATCCTTTAATATCTTTTTATCAGGGTCTTTACTCTTTTTTTCAATTTACCTTCTTCACGCCCTGCGTGACTTACATAGATATCAACCGGCGCAAAATTAGAAATCGTCCATAACGATCATGTACTTATCGAACACTCAAAAGATCCTGAAATTGGAGTCTGAGATTCCGGTGCCATTTTATTTGCGTCTTAGTATCACTTATAATGGTGCACAATGCACAATACCTTCCTTGATTTCATAGTACCTGCTTCATTAAGCTAACTCAGCTATGTAAAAATGACATAATCATTGAAAATGTAAGCTAACTTAACACAAACCATCGCATACGTGTACCGTACCTTCTCTGGACTTGGTGATATAGTTGGATGTTCCTAGGTTATTTTGAAGAGTATAACTTTCGTGCAACAAACACTCTCCATACCAAGTGTTTGGTGAAGTAACAATAGAAGAACTGGAGCCTTGAATGACGTTTCCACTGTGCCGTCTGAGTTAGTCAGAAACACATTGGTCACAAAGTAGCAGCGCATTTCTTGCCATGTAGTCGTTGTTCTAACATGAATATTTCGGTGGAATCTAGGCATCAACTTTGGTTTGAAACGTGTTGCGTAAAGCTTGGCAACAATATATAACGCTATGTTCGTAGAGACACGGCAGCTAACTCTTCTCGATGTTCAGTTTTCGTCCTGAGGGATAAGAGTGTAAAGATGAACGTGGCTCTTTCCCAAAGGTAAAATTTCCATTGGGCACTGCTTCACTGTTGGACGAGATTTACTCCTTTTTTGTGTTGCCAGAGGTTTTCATATTTCGACACAGTATTGACCAAAAATTTGCTTTACCTTATGCAAGTAGTCTGATTAAATTTGCGTTCGCAAGGCAACCCCGAAATTCCTGCAGTGTAGTACCTTAATCTTAATTTTTGTCAAATGAATTGTCCCGTAATAGATACGTAGTCATCTTGACGATTACCGGTTATCGCACTGTTAACATTGTGAGTTGTTCTCAGGAGCAAACACTTTGATGGAGTCAAAGACCGAAGTAGGGCATGCCAACTAAAATCAGAGATGTAGGCACATTTTGAGTTTGCTTACTACCAACTTACTTTGACTCATTCTAGAGAAATTGTTATTAATGAAATGCTATTGTGGCTGATTACTTGAATAATAATTAAGTGGCTATGGTCAATTCTAAAGGTAGATTTTTCAGTGTAGCCACATTCGGATAGGTTTTCTTGTAGAGAAGGTATTTTCACTTCGTACCCAACCTAATTGCTTTAACTCTGTGGCAGACAAAGAAAACTAAGTGAAGTGTATCCAACCTGTTGCTGGATAGTCAGTCTTTCGAAAATTCCAAGTAATATAAAAATCAAAAGCATGGTGCCTAAGAATTATATATCTCAAATACGGGCAGATAAAATCGCAGCAGCGTATTTCTTTAGGTTTTATAGCTGTAGCGTTTTTCACCGTGCTTCCATTTATAACTCTTATTGTTTAAAATCCTCAAATTTACTCTAGAAGTAAGTTGTCATGTGATTGACTCTTGGCGAATTCTCACCAACTTTCTCGGTGTGATTGACTGAATTCAATTAGCCCCATCTAAGACGTAAACAAAGAGTGCAATTAGGCTAGAGTAGTATCGTAATGGGAAATTGATTAGAATGTCACTGAAACTCTATTCATCAAGTGTGGAGGAGAGGTATACTGTTTACTGAACGTGCGATGATTGGCAAACGCGACGGAAAGTCATTGTCCATTTAACGAGGAGAAAGCTATCATTAATCCATCACTCGCTTGCTTTCTAATGATCGTAGGTGAAGTGAACGCATAAGACACCTGATACCACAGAGGTGCAAGTTAGGCGAAAGGCGTACAATCCATCTAAAATTTTAATGTTACTGGTTCCATAATACCAAGATAAACGAAACTACATACCAGTCTATGGAAGATGAGAGTTTTGTTAATGCAAATTAGATTACTGCATTATTTGTTTATACGACACGTGCCCCCGGAAAAACCTTCAAAAAACATTATTTTTTATCCATGAGTCCTATAGAACGATCTTTTTTGTGCTTGGGCAGAGGTGAAAAAAATCAGGCTAAACACGAATGAAGTAAGCTAAACGGTGCGCTAAAACGTTTATCAGGACTAAAGCCTCATAAAGCAAACAATTACAATTTTCACGCTTGTTAAAACAGAACAGAAAACAACCATCGGACGCGTAACAGACGATGCTGAACCTATTTTGTTTAATAAGTAGGGCAAATTAGAATGGTGAAATAGAAAAGAATATGCAACGTATGTCAATCTTCGGGAGGACTCAAATACGACGGAGTTTGAGGTCGAGGGTCCCTTGCATCATTCACCAAACCTATGGTAAAACATAAGTCTAATGGCACTGAAGGATTTCAAAATTGCTTTGTCTTTGTTTGAATAGGTTTTCTTAAGCCTGTGAACTTGAACACGTAGGAGAACACCTTGTTCCAGACCTAATAGCGCTGAAACAGCTTTCAGTATCAACCGAACACCTTGTTCCAGACCTAATAGCGCTGGAACAGCTTTCATTATCAACAACCGAAAATGTAAACACGAAAATATGAAGAAAATGTGAAGTTTTGCAACAGGAACGATACTGACTGGCCCTTTTAATTTGATGAATTTACTCCTAGCAAGGACAAAGTGAGCGCGAAGCTACAATGTTCTTATTACGGAAACAGTCCGAGTGAGACCTTTCAATATCCAGAAATATATAACGCTTATCTAATACTGAAGTCTATGTACTACTGATATATGGGTATTTTAGTTAGTTTAAATGGTGAAATATTTGTGTTTTTGAATGCGTTTACACTTAAGTTTCCGCTCGTCACCGATGTTTTAACATCTGATACCAATGAGGCATGAAAATTTCCTCACATATATTTATAAAATATAATCTTACTTAAGTCCAGTCAAGTACGCTTGACTTTGGATCCAGATCACTGCAAGTAACCAAGTGTTTACATCTATGTGCCTGAAAACGGTCAACCTTCCCGCTTTTCCGGTCATCGTCTACGGACGTCGTAAATATTATGTAGTAGACAGGTGCACAAGTTAGCCGCAGAATTAGAACCCACAAGCGGCTTTTATTGAACTCTGTCTGGTGCTTGGTACGGGGATATACAAAAAAGCGTAATTTAGCACGCAACTACGCTTTAATTACCTAACGGTGTTTTCAGCCGATGGGTATATCTAAGCAATCTGACAAACGATGATACAGTATAAACTTCTGCGGATATCGTTGAAATCTCTATGTACTTTTTGTACAGTGTACTTTCACCATTCCTAATGCTAAATTTTTTTCCTTCTGAAAATTTGTCTAGCAGATCCCCGAAATTACGGATAATCTGACTGATTCTAAATTGTTCAGCTCTAAAATTGGGTGTTATGGGATATATTCAATAATAAACATATATATATATATGTTTATATATATCGTAGTAGACAAATGTCCAGACAAGGAATCCAGACATTTTCTGGTACACTGACGAGATAGTAGAGTGCAAAAAATGATTTGCCACACCTTCAGTCGGCAATTTCGATATTTTGACGCACGTTTCACACACTCGACATTAATTTGTTATATATGTGCAAAGAAAAAAGCGTATATTATACTTCTGTCACAGTGATACTTTGCACAGATCTTTACCAAATCAATGTCATTTGTGTGAAATGTACATTAAAATATCAAATTTGCCGCCGGAAGGTGGAACAACTCATTTTTGCACTCTATTATTGCGTCAGTGTACCACAAGATTCTGGATTCCTTGTCTGGTCATCTGTCTCATACGATAAAACCGAATCGCTCTGTCCATAAAATCCATTGTAATGCTCTGATAGCGGTGTTTTTGGAAAACAATAAAATGTACCTTGCAATTTTTCTTCTGCCTAATGAACTGTGGTAAATGGACCGCCCTAATTGTGAGAGTTTTTACCAGGAAGCTCTCTTATCTACCTCAAAGTTTGGATTACCGGATAACTTAGACACGAGGCCACACTAAATATCCCGCGGCATCTTGAAGAACAGGTATGCAAGGGTGATAATGCGCTGTTCACGCTTGCAAGTATTCTAGCTCCTTTTACGGGGATGATCTCTAATTTCATAGTGTGATAAAGTCTGCAGACAATAAAAATGAGTGAATGTATTTTAACCACTTTTCCTCTGTGGTACAGAAGAGAAACTGCACAACAAATATTAGGACAATAATAGCCATACCAACACCAGTGTAGATCAAGGGTGAAAGGTATAAAACACCACAAATTTGACCTCCAGCATCCAGTAACACAGTGTTTATAAGTTAAAGCACGTTATTGCACCTTAATGCTAATGTGGCTCATCGTTTGCTTAGAATTGAGTACCGGAAATGTTAGATATTGTTAGCAAGAAGGTCAACCAAATCTGTTTAATACGATAGAGACATCTCATGTATTTCAAAGCAACTATACAGGTGATATCATATTAAAAAACTTCAGTTGTTAAGCTCTCCCGAACAATTATGCAAATCCTCTGAGAACAACAACAGGTGGCACAATGAAAACTCTGGACGCTTTTTGGCTCCGTGGCTGCCTCACGTGTCTCTGTGTACAAAGTACGCCAGCACAAACTATCCATGTGGTGGGCAGGAGGTAAGTTGTTAACTTTCCTGATGCAGCCCTATTGACGCCAAAAGCCATCTAAAGGTATCGGAGGGGATAGGAGATATCAGCCTTCCTGCAGTGAGGAAGTATGTGCGCAAAACAGCCAGTAACCGGAAACCGCTCATTGGGAGAATGAACAATGCTCACTGACTACGTGTGCAGCAATTTATGAGCTCTGTTTTGCCATAATATATTATGCTGCGTTGCTACATGTTATCTTTTTTTAAAATAGCCATACGTTGAAGGGGAAAGTCGCCGTAAGCTAGCAAGCTAACTACTCTAGGAAATGACTGGTCACGCGTAGTTAAAAGTGGATTCATTATATTGAATTCTTTCAGTGACTTACACCACTTTTGCCAAAGCCCACACCATCATGTAAACGTCCTTCGTGTGTAAGCTTGAGGTGCTTACCATTCTTCATTTTCATGGTGTGCAAATTGCTTAATTACCGTCGTCATAAACAATCCTAAACTTCGGTAACTTTGTGAGAATAAACACAATTACCAATAAGAAGAGAAAGCTGCCCACTTTATTTGAACAGAATAACTGGGAAGTTTATGCAGTGGAACATTGCTAACTGTTATCCGCATTTTCCAGACGCATTAGCAAGAAGTTTTTAAATATATTAAAAAATGGACCCGCGCATTTTACTGCTGTTTAATGCGCACGCACATCAGATTCAATGGGGGTGACACAAACTATATCAAATTGTGGGTGTCGCTTGAGCACTTATAATTCATCTTCAGGTAAAATTGAGACAATAACAGTAATAATTGTTAGATACTTCATGTTTTGAATGTCATACAATTGAAGTTACACGACGCGTGGTTTTCATAAGTACAGGATTGCGCAACAAATCAGCTCCTTCCATGAATATCTGTTATATTTGATATAGCTGGTGTCGGAATCTGATAAAATCAGAAAGGATACTATCTTTTGATGTCACGGCACGGTGAAATAGATGGAACTGCAGACTTGATGGAGAAATTTCACGAAATGTTTTTGCCACGAAAACGCAGGCCAACCTGCGCACAGAACATTTTTGGGAAGAACGTCAGTGAATTATTGAATACATAGCATTCTGTCGCGCTTCCGGATCAAAGAGTTAACTCACCCATTAAACTTCAAGGTCAGAATTCGACCAAGTCACCGTTAACTTCAAGGATTAGTTTTTCTTAAGTTACCTGGGTCTACATATAAATGACGATCCACAAAGAAGGTGAAAAGCATTGTGTCCTGTCTGCGAATCTTGAGCAATCAAAGTGGAATAAGCTCTTTTGAACACCTTTGCGTGTGTCTCAATGCAGCATAGTCTCCGCGTGCTATGCTGCAAGTTAGCAATACAAGAATCACACCTACTTTCACATTACGACAAATATTCCAATTGATTTAATGGGTAATTTGTCTCAGAGAGAGAGATGTGGCGATAATTTACCCACAAATTAAATCACAAGAACATCCGCGTCCAACTATACAAAGTCTGATATTTTTCGGAGAAACTTGTCAAGAATCCGCGTATTGCTCTAAACAATACATTACATTACATTTTTTAGACTTGCCTTGATACTGTATCTTGAAAATTTTACCCTCCTGAGTGGTTGTAAACCACCAAATCCGTATTTTTAATGAGGAAAATTCCTTAGTGAATACCAGAAGGCCGAAACTGATACATTAACTTTGGATCAGGTGCAAAGCCTAAATGCGCAGCTTCCCTTGCCTGTCTGCGTTGTTGTGTATCCAATCAAGATCAACTCAAAATAGAGCTTTCACCAAAAGATTCTCGAAGAAGACCTGTTAAGTTTTCGAAAATGCTATTTTGTCACCAAAATTAATGAGCACGAGATTACTTTTATGATAATAAATACTTTTTTACGAGCATTTAAATGCCAGCAGAAATAAACAGCACTATCTACATATTGATGCTGTCATGCTTCTCAGCCCGGTGGGGACGCTCATAAACAACGAAAATTTTTGTGCATCTGGAAATTCGGCACCGTAACTAAGTGCCTGTCAAGCTGACAAGAACTCCCTTGATAACGGTTTGGTTTGAATTATTACGCAATCGTATCAGAATTTTGATATATTATGTGCTGCTCGTAAAAAAACAGAAGGTATTTTTTTACCTGGTTGGGTATGCACAAAATCAGAACAGTATACCACAAATGTGTGTCATGATATGATGCCGAAGTGTACACTGTAACCAACAAGTGAACTAATACATCAAGCGATGACTACGGTCACATTTGGAAAACACCGAATATTTTTTCCTTCGAGCCGATGTCACATCGGTGCCACAAATGCCGGAAGTTCTCACCAGCTGTCTTAGTCTTTGTAATTCGGGATGTGGCTTCCTCTTTCACTAGTCGGCAGAAGTTATGCAGCTGCTGATCGATCGATTCAAGTGTAAACATGAGGTTGTGTGTTAAACTCATCTCATCTTGAAGCAGAACTTTACACTGTACATGTCGTCGAACGACGGACAACCAGTTCCACTAATGCTAGCAGACATCTAAAAGCATACACCTGTGGACAAGTTAAAGAGTGCTTTTTCTGCCGTTAAAATCTCAGAATATTTTTTTCATTTACTTGTATGCATTTATTAGGTATATGACAAGAGGTAACTTTTAGGCTAAAAACATCTTGTAAGGTTAACTTTTCCTAATGTTAGCGGTCTTTTAATAACGTATCTTTGCTCTGCAATTTGATGAAGGGCTTTGTTGTTCTAATCATCTCAAGCAACAAGTGTCTGAGAGGACCCACCGCACTTGGTCACAATGAAGGGGGTGCCCAACGTAGACAGCTATGCTGCAAAGTGGTTTCGTAGTTTGTGCTAGCGTATGTCCGCGTGTGCATGAGATGCAAGCACAAATATGCGTAGAACCGTTGTCTGACAGGCCAAGTCCCCTGGTAATTAATTATCGAGAGTACTCTGTTTGCACTGGGAAGATCAGTAAGCAAAGACTGGCCAGTAACTTTGTTGAAGGTTATTTAAAATTAAATAACTGGCGTCAGCCCGACATATCTGAACCGTTACGAAGGAAAGGTCCGTGGTTAGAACCCAGTCCTGAATTTTAGGTTTATCCCACCTGGCGAAGACAGACTAACATTATCCCAATCCCCATACTCCACTTCAGTTGTGCGGCGACTCTAAATTAAAAGAGCACCACCGCTGAGCTGGTCAAATTGTCTCGTTTTATCCAAATCAGAATACCCCTGCGTGGAGTAGCATTTTAAACTGAAGTTTTCATGGACTCGTAGATTTTGGAGTGATAATTACGAGGAAGGTTAGCGAACTAGTCCCAATTATCTTGGTCAGGTTTCATCAGGTTAAGGAAATTAATTCAGACGTTTTAGTTTCAAAGTTCACGCCCACTAGGCAACGACTTAGCTCACTGAGGCTTACGTTGCATAATATTGTACTGATTTTACTCTTTTGGCCTTTAATTATCCTTTTCTTGGGCGCAGAATTTAAACTGGCGCTGAAAACGTATTATTACAGTGAGCTGAATCCTAAACTACCCCATACGATTAGTTTAACGTTTTGTCTCCCATACTAACTTGACCGCGTTTTGATGTAAGCAGGCGAATAATAATCGCCTTCTTTAGGTTCAGTGTAGAGAGCACGTGTCTTCGGAAACTAGAAGCTTAAATATACCCGATGATGCAAGCTCCGTTATAGAGGCAGAGGACTTGTTCAATTCTAACCTAGTACTAGAAAGTCACTTGCTTATCCTTGTGCCTTTTGGAATATCTGAATGGTTTGAAAATCTGTTGATAAGTACTTACAGTACGGGTATAGTATGAACCAAGATCCATTTGTATCTTAAAAATGACAGTATCACAGTAAACACAGCCGCAAACCATGGTGGGCAAAACCGATTTGCTTAGTTACTGTCGTGACTTGTAGTAATGATAACATTTGTGCTTCATTTGGTGTGTCAGCCGGTACATGATAAAATAACGCTTGCACGACAGTAATTATCCGCTGCAAAATATACCTAGCTAAGATTAAATAATCGTAAGTGCTGTTCCTGAGGATGAACTCTGCCTTAGAGTAAGGGAGTATTTTTTCCTTCTTTGACAGTGCTCATACAACACACGTGGTTCCGGAGAAATCGAAGATATATTAGTTCCCTGGAGCCGGACACGAACGTTGTTCTCCTACACGAGACTAACCTCGTCAATCTCTACATATGCCGTACCGACTGATTTACGCAAAAAATGAATCCACCTGGCGAACGAAGATTTTGGCCAATCAGACAACAGTGGGTGTCGCTGTTGGCAGTTGTCTTTGACTGAACACAGACGTTATAACCATCTGATGCAGGAATTACAAAAACGGAACTAGACGAAGAGAAGAATGTTCTTCTCCTATTTTGAATAAAAATAGAACCTGGTGGATATATGGTGAATTCATGGTAAATAAAGACTGTCAACCGTTATGCTCAATTCTCACATAGCCGGTGTACAACATAATCTGCAGCCCACCGTTTTTTATTTAAGGTTCTTAGTAATCGTGTGTACCCCTAACAATTCTACAACTAGAAGAACATAACAGCAACACGTCACACCATTCCTGTAATTTTTATTGCTTATACTAAGCTTTCGACGCCCCTCAACGAAAGCAAACCTGTTCCGGGCCATCTGCGAATATACACTCTGCTACTTAGTTCCGCAATGGGGAAGAATTTATGGCGCACATTCACGACGGAATTCCGAAACCCAGGAAACTAAACATGGTACCAAATGCTAGTGGAATACTTCCATAAACTTTGCTTCTGGTGTTGAGCAAGTTATTATGCGCAGAAAAATAAAACGCTTTGAGTATTAAATTTATCAAGTGTTATGAACTAATTTGAAAGTGGTTGGATCACGGGCGTCAGCATATGCTTGATAAGTAGTTAGTTTTAATTTGGTTTGTGGTTGAGTAGTTTGCTGCTTTTATAATTTTGAAATCAGAATCATTGGATAAGATGTTGTAGTTCTTTGGACAATGATATTAGCACTCCTCCGAATTTAGTTTTCCTACTCATCCAGATTTGTCATTTAAAATTCTAACCATCACTTACAAGTAATAAAAAACAATATGAAATACCAAAATTTTGCGGGGTCAAGTGTTCGAAACCACTACCAGTGGGTAAATTGACTAAAAACTCCGAAGTAACGTGAGCACTCATGCCCACTACGTCTACCAGTCACACATAGTCACTGTTAATGATGTAAAGCTTTGAACTGGAATTTCGGGTTTGGTGAATTGCTGTTTTGTGTGCTTGTAGGGTGTATGGTGTTTGGTTAACAATTTCTAATTCTAGTAATATCCCATTTGGTAAGAATTAGACAAAATAACCGTCCTTATTACGGGTGGACTGTTCAAACCCAACTTATCAGCATCTACTATATCAGAGAGCTGGGAATAGAGTAGAAGCGACTGGAAATTATGCTGTAAAACATTCTTAATAGGAGGTTAATAGACCGTTTTTCGACTTACTTGTGCTTCAACAAAAACGTCTCGCAAATAATGATTTATGGTTTTTTAATTGCCTGAACGAGTGCCGTTTGGAAGCGCCCATTTCTCCAAAACACTACCAAAAATGAGTTTAAATTCTAGGTTTTTACTGCAGTAATTTACAAAAAAGCGGTCATTTGGCGTAACCAGAAACCGATTTTACTTGTACACCCGCCAAATACACGTGTCAAAGTTCTATTGGCACAAAATTGTGGAATTTGGCCGCTTTGCAATGTCCCGGCATCGTGAATACTTGCCGAACACGTCCACCCCTGACTGTAGAGGTGTACAAACCACTGAATAGCAAGACGCACTATACACTTCCAACATTCAGCTTTACCACGAATTGCTCGCTGACATAATTGATACGATTTCATGACGTCATCATAACGGCTCTACTAAAAGGTGCCCTCAGTACTTTTTACAGCACACTCAACATGTATGAAATTGAATGACATAAACTGGCAGGTCAGTGTACAATGCAGAAAGCAGTTATTCTCTATGTGCAGATGTGCAGAACATTTGCTTCAATCAGGATCTAATGGTTATATTATGAAGTTTGTACAAGCGTGCGGCTTAGCCCACTGACTTTGGTACCGTGATAATCCTAGGCTTAGCGATGACGTATGCATAAACTTTTACCCAGTACATCGTTGTATACCATCAAACTGTGGTTGCGAATTGCTCAAATATATTGTGATTTTGTGCAACGATTGGTTTCAGAATGTTTGTTTTCCCATCTTTTACGGTCAAACAAGTTCAAGTTAATAAAGAAGAGGGTAAATATATTCAACGTAAAAATTGACAAATGACCATAAAACTGACTAGCTCATCGTTATTTCGAATAATTTTAAATGTAAAATTAGACTGACCCTTGCTGCTCAGGCAGAATACGCATGGTCTGATAGGGATTGGCGAATGAATTATACTTCTTGCTCATTTTCATAATGTTTTTTAAAAACGGTTTTCAAACTCCGCGGTTTTAATTTAACCTAATGTTAATGCTAATGGAATTCTTAAATTTTATGCTAGTGGCGCTTCAGTGAGGAGCTGTATCTTTAGCTCGATTCAACATAGACATTTAAAATAAATCGTTATATCTCATTATCTACATAAGGTAAACCAACCCGTACAAATATCACCACTCGGCCATTTGAAAATAATTTGATGCGCCTGATTCTCTTTTTTCTGGCTAAAACTGATGAACCACATGGGCAGCCTCAGCTGATTCGGCAACGACCTACTGTTTTAGTTGCAAACAACCATAATGTAACCCCAGTTTCTGTATCTCGGGACTGTATTCTAGCCAAGAGGTAAGTTAGATAAAGGGTGTAGTTTGACCTATTGTGCCACTTGAAAGTCTTCCATAAGTTGGACGCATCCTAGGTGGAACCGGTTGAAAAAATTCAGAGTGCCCTGTGATTTTGATTTCTCCACTAATTCTATAAGAACAATCGTTTGATTATAGTGCTTAAAATATTACGCATAACAACTAGGCTTCATGAGAACAAAAAGTCACTTTGTGTAAACAATACACATGAATGTTATCATAAACAGAAGAGACTAACGGGACAGTAGCGATCTGCGTAGAATCAGTAAAATCCTGTGAGTGTGATGGTTAAATATCCGTGGTCGAATGATTTCAAGTCTCCAGAGCAGAAAATATCAGCTTGCATATTGAAACGTTTGGTGCCAAAGCAATAATTATGTCAGACTTCCAACACCGTGTTACATTAACGAAATTGCCCCTGAGAAAGGACACAACAAACCTATTTCTGCACGTGTCGCACAGTGGGGCTACCGAGAAAATAAATCATCCGGCATTTTTATGCATAGACTAGAAAGATTAAACACCAAAGTTTCTTGAAGCTACTAGTTTATTTGGTAGGCAGATTCCGAAGTGACCCGGTTTAGGATATCTCCAAGTTACCGAAGGAGCTTTAGTGGAAACGCCCAGTGATTAGATTACAAGAATGCAAATCCTCACTATCGTGTCCACTTACATGCAACGTACACCTTCTCAACAAATGCCCTGCTACCCCACATTATAAGTGCACAGTAGTGATAGCTTAGTGTCAGTGATATATACTTTCCCAAGGATCGTGGTGACATGTCTGCACAGGTTTTGTCCCATTCGAGCGGATATTACTAATATACCGCACTGTTGCTGCACTCTCTTCAAAAACTTTGATAGATTTTTTATCATCATTCAGACCGGTCAAACGGTGATACTGTTACTTAATCGCAAAGTTTTGTTTCAAAACACCTGGTTGTTTGGAATTTCCTTGGTACTTTTGAAAGTTCCCTCATAACAACATCCAGTCTTGTTTTACTAAAGTCTCGGGATATGGACAAAATATGGTTTAGTTTTGAATCTTAATTCACTTTCTGTGTCACTCAGCTGGCGCGTGTTTAAATACGCTTAGCCTTTCGTCATTCGTTTTTGATCCCTCGAGATATTGGGTGCGGAAAAAAATTATTTATGGACCAGAATGTGGCCACCGTCTAATTGACTTTTATCGGTGACTATAAAATCCAGAAAGTCTAAGTCTACGACATTTTTATCGACGTACAAAGGGGCCAAATAACCAAATGACGGTAGCCTCACCTGCATCCTACAGTATTGGGCAAACGGCATGGAAAATAGTTTATACTACTATCTTACCTGGACGGTTGAGTTAAGAAGCAACGTGAATTATGACAATTTCTCTCAAATAGGAATCAATTTGTGCCAGCATACTGCTGATTGTATTTTCCGAATTGCCCGAATTTGCCAAAGACGCCTGTAAAGCTTAGCCCAGTTCCGAACGATCTAATTTGTGACCGATCCACGGTAGTCTTCAATCCTCCTGTTGCCTTATTAGATGACACAAGAAAGAGTTCAGTAACTGAATGATAATAGTTTCAGATTTTTCCAGCTTGTTGTGGCAAGCAGATATATAGAGATTTGACTGCCGTCGGTGAAACGCTTTAGCGAGTTAGAGTTCACCGTGTATTTCATAGAAAGTTTGAGCAATAGAAACAAGACTGAATATGTTTTCAGGACAATGAGCAAGTGGACAAGAAGAGAGATAGCGTAAGGGACCTACTGGGAACTGATCAAGCGGCTGTGTTGTCATATAAGCTTATACGTAGGACGGTTACCATAATTTGGTGTGAAAAGTTCACCCAAATAAATCGGCTAAGCTAGTGGGCAAAACATATTTTGCCAGTAAGTTCCACGCATGATATTCTCGCAAAGAATAGAATACAGTTACGAGCCAATCACACTACTCATTGGCTGCATACTGCCGACCGGTTCAGCCAGAAGACTGCTGTTTTTGTTGCAACGCTGACGATTCCAATAAAAATGAAGCAACCTCCCAGTGGTTTTTTTCGTGGTTTGGCTTCACTAACAGGACGAAATCCTAGTTGAAAAATTTCAAAATCTTACACTGCAGGCAAATAAAATAGACATTATTCTTGTCCCAGCTGAATTGTTCAGGTGATCAACTGGCTACTGATGAATATACATAGCAATTTATCTGAAAAGCCAGAAATCCTAGCCTGGAAACTGATGACTAGTAAGGCAACGAAGAGAAATCTTACTGAAAGTTTACATTAGGGATACGATTAAATCTCGAGTGGTATGTAAAATGCGGTCGGTCAGCTTCACAAATCGGTTTGCGGCCGTCCAGTTTTGCTGTAATCGAAAGTTCACGCACCCGATCCACTCACACTCACCCAATGTACTCCGTTAAGTAGGAAAGTTTTCGTGTCGCTAGACTTTTGGGGATCCGACTGGCGGTTTAAAATTGTAAGTGATATTGCATCTACGGATTTTGACGCGTTTTTTTGGAAAGTTTGAACAGACATACTCAGAAACCATTATTCTGAGTGGGAACCTGATAAACCGTAGTCAATTCCAAAATGTACAGACAGCAGTAGTTTTTTGTTGGCTTGCTGTTAAGGCTGGGCACAGTCACCGCGAACTATCTGTGTTATTCTACCTGTGCCAGTGATTTCTCAGACTAACCACTGTTTCACATGAGGAAGCCGTGCTTGTGGTACACTACATTCACAATTCTTCGGAATGACCCATGGCCACTATCGGTGACACACAAGCCAGTTTCACTGTGACACATTCTAAGAATCAGCCACTCAAACATTTTGAGTCAAAATATGTGCAATACACACATACCGCATCGCACACAAATTGAACGTAAGAGACTAGTACTTCAAACACCGACCAGGGCCAACAGGTTTCTCTTTGATGATGATGGAAGCTCGGACCGTGAGAGAATGATGTTACCCCTCCGAATCGATTGCAAATGGTGAGACTGAAGTTTAAAAAGTTGTCATCCATAGAAAGCATAAATGGATTAGCGCGGAAAGTGAACACCTAAGCTGTGCTGCATAACATAGTAACAGGATCAAGAGGTAATCCGTCTAGTCGTAAGTTAGGAGTGCGAATCTATATGTATAGTTTAAGTTTGTAGGGTGGAAATTCAGAAGGTAAATTTGCAGTTGTTTTGTATGAAGTTGACAGAATACTCAAAATCAGCCAAGCAAGGAACAAGAATATCACGCAGGCAATGTAACTATTTAGAAAGCGACACAACAGACTGTGTAAATATTTGGGGCAAGGTTTGGACCATACTTGGAACAACTACTCAAAATAGTGCTCCTACCGTGTAATTAAAAATGTGGTAGTAGGAATCGCATCGAGCGACTTTTTACTGCGATGTAAACTGAGTTCGATGCATCCAAGTGGGTGTTTTCTGGCTTTCTGGCATGAATATGGTAATTATTTTCAGTGAGAAAGCGTAAAATCGGAAATACTTATGTTAAGAAGAGCAAAAGACTCTCTTAGTTTCACATAAAGGTCAAACTCTACTATGGACCGCTTAAAGATTCAGAGATCAAACAAAGTTTTTGGATACGGTCATATCTAACAGGGCCCTGAGGTCAGTGAAGCGTCAGTAGTCACCTACTAAGTCGCTGTAAAATTTACCTGAGTTAGGCGTAATGTCTTGACATGTCTGGAAGCTGGGTATTATAAAGTCTTCGCCTGGACAGCTAACAATCTCGTCTAGTACAGCGTTTAACCAAGGTGTGGCCCAGACTTGCGACAGATGCAAACAACCACCTTATCGTCAAGACATTTGAACTAGATGAGGTTAGTGGTACACTCGTTACGTTCAAAAAGAATGGAGTGAAGGTCACCAGTGTTAGCAGAAAATGAGGAAGCAGTCGTTCACGCTTATGGAGTGTAGGCGACTTGGCCCGCGTAGATGAAAAGGTACAGCAACCGCCCTCTTTCAACGCGTCAATCAATTGGGATTTTTCGCTGCGCTTCTGGTGTATCACTTGGGGTCAGATACATTATGATGAAGCTGTTAGCATGGCCAATAGACCGCTAGATATCACAGAGCTAATCAGTTCTATCAACGACTGAATCCGAGAGATAAGGATGGATCTGTCTGCTCCTATAAATAACGTAAAACACTAAGGCACGGGTGTGCCGCTTCGGATGGAAACTCGTAGAATTCAAATACTGTCCAGTCCTTGTAGGTTACCGTTAATGCTCCTGGCGATTGACAAGTCCAAAACAGATGTATGTTGTCTATTTTTAAATTCCCAGGTGGACGAAATATTTGGGTACAGACTTCTATAGATAGTGAGCGGATGTTCAGCCCGCCTTTTACAGTTTACGGAAAGCAAAACCAATTCTAGCTATGTTACATACAAGGACACTTATTTGTGCTGCACGAAGCAGGTGTTTTGAGGCAATTTCGAGGCAACTCTCCTTCAGGAATATGTTGCTTTCGCCAACAATCCCATTAAGGTTTGTTGTAATGACTTTAGTTGAGGCATTTCTGGTAGACGAATAGATCCACTTTTAACGACTTGCCCAGCAAGTTCATCTGACTCTTCACTTCTCAATGTCTCCTCGCTTTCAACATCTCTGTTATTCACCAGTTACTGTCTTATCATTTTCATCATTTCCAGCGTTAAACGTCTTTTTCCTGGGTACCCTTGAATTCGATTTGATCTTCTCCGTAAGGTACTGTGACTCTTAAAGGTTAGCCGCACTCAGAGTGGCCTCTCGTGGACAGTAAGTTGTTCCGGTTGCAAGTGGTTCACCAGAAGATGAAGTATGGATATTTCCGTTCTAAGGCTTCTGCCATAGGTGCAAGTTTCCTGCCTGGAAAGTAAGGTGAGCAGGTTCTTCTGATCAAGCCAAAACATCGACCAAGCCGTTACAGACTTTGTAATGGTAAATACATAGATTGTCTTTAGATGCCATCAGCGTTTCTCTCGAGAAGAACGTTCAGTTAATGACAGCAGTTTGCGGATTCTTTTAGTTCAGGAGCTCAGACGGATCGATGTGTGTTTTTGGTTGACAATATACTCCAATGTTCCTGCAAAAGTGTTCGCTAGCCCGACGGTTCGCTAGCCCGAAACGGTTAGTGCGAGACTTGATTTTGGAATGTACACGTTTCATATATCCGAAGACTTCTGCGTTTCTTTGTCCGTGGGGGAAACCGGTTTGCTCATAATGGGTTGAGTGTAGACTAAAAACCTAAATATCGAACTACACGGAGAATGAGAATTAGATTAAGAACGACTTACAAACGACAAATATAATTTAAGTTGGCTTTCATGATACCATATACATAAATATGTATATATTGAGACGTAAGCGGTATCGTACCACTCCAGATATTGCTGTAGCAATCATGCAGTTTCAAATTCACGCAGATCTCTGTTGTAATTCAAATCCGATTGCTTACCTCAAATCGACCTAATTTTATGCACGCAACGTTGCATCTTTTGAGGTTGCAAAATCTGTTCTGATAGTTAATTTCACATTTTTTTGCGAAATAGAGCAGGTGACGTGATCTCCAAAGTTCTAATGTTTGAGTGCAGCTAGATTGTGCTGTACAAGGGCCAGAATCAAATGAAATCAGGTAGCATTTGAGACATTATTTGGTATGATTTTATTGGTGTCTCCTCACGTCAATCAATTTGAAGTGGAAATAAACAGAGTTGGCAGTTTCCACCGACAAAGAAAGGTGAATTTGAACCGCACAACTTTTGTAAACGTGGAACTGACGCTTCACTACTATTACAGTGTCATTATTTATGTATTGAAAAGCTCCAAGTGTAGAAGATGTTACAGACCACTGGACCAAACCTGTTCAAACGTCATATTCATCGCATCATATTCGATACATCTTAGGAAATGATGTGGATTGCAACTTGCTGCACAACTTTTCTGACCGTCACTCGTGATCAACTGCTTCCTAAGGAACATTTACTCAGTACTTGGTGCGGTACCTAGTCATATTCAATAAAAAGAGCAGTCTACATATATCACTTGGTCATGACTGGTAACAAATAAAGAAAGTTATTCCAAATGGGAACCCCAAGTATTCTCTCTACTGACGTTTCGTAATCTGTGTAAAATTAACCAGCTTTGTTGATTGCAAGTTCCGATTCAGAAATCACACGCAACACAACTCAAAGCTTAACCAGTGGCCCATCGCTATGCTCCACTACGCTTATCAACAACGCGCTGATGACGTCACCTCGATTGGTGATGAAAGTTTTGCAATCAAATTATCCAGATCGGTGAACAAACCATGTCATCAAAAAGTCGTTAGACCCTGGAGTTTGAGAGGTTTAACAAACCAGCCTAAGCGAACAGTAAAGGGTCAAATCCTCAAATTGCTTTAACCATTCGTAAGCTGTGGAACTCAGCATATAGTATTTATGAAAGTTCATCGGTTAGTCGACGGATTTCACAAGTCACTCTTGCGCAATAATACAAGGCGTCATATCACCTCATCGCTGGATATAATTGAACCAGAACGGATGCTAGAGGCCAGTGGAAGCATGATTTGTGTGAGAATAAAAAAACTTGGTGGAATCAGAGGCACAAAGGAGTTCATGGGGTTAACACAGCTGAAATCTTTACGACGATTAAACGAAACCAGATGTTCGACTTTTGGTGGGGTCACCGAAAACAATATTTCAAGTTCGTTTTGCAATTATAACAAGCGTTTCTATCGCTGATGTAAATATTTTGTAAGTCGATTTGGCTGGCTGTTTGCTTCTGATGGTGTCGCCTCGTATTTTTACGAAGCGTTTTTAAGTCAACTTCTAAGCTCGGCGAATGGATCAGTTGCCATCTTATCAAAAGCCAACGGTATAATATGAATTCTTACCACTTGTGCAGCTGAACATGTTGACAGAATGGTCATTATGGTCACGCGGCGACCGGGTCATCTATAGGTTAACCATATGACAACTTGTTCTGGAGCAAAGGTTTTGGGTATAAGCAAATAGAACAAGAAGAGAATAAAAGTATTCTGTGATCGTGATAGCTGTGGTTCTTTACTCACGAACCAAAAATTGATAGAACATTTCATGATTTCAAATAAAAAAGTTTGATTGAGATTCCGGTACCATGCTGATCAGATAAGCTTTGAAAATTCGAACGTGTGTTGGACGTCCCGTGCAATATGTTTAAGCTAGGGTCTCCCTCCGAAAAACCGGATGATTGCATTCTACCTAAAACTCCTCACCCAGTTTCGGAGAACCTGTAAGACCAATCTCCACAAAACCTCTAGATAACATCAAACATGGAACTGACTGTGGTTTGCACAAAATGTCACATGTTGACATGCCTTTTCATACCACAATGTCTGTGGGTGATATCAAAAACAAAACAATTTCTTGAATGGCATTTTAAGTTCCCAAATTTCGGACAACATAAGTTGGGCCAGAGAGCCCAACCTATACAGTGCATGACTACGTGAAAGCTTGTAGATTCACAGCTGTTCTGCAAGAGAAGTAGCTTAACTCTTAGTATTAATGTTCAAACTCAGTGTTTTTACTTTTGTAAGTTTTGTTGTGCTGATTTAGTCCAAACTACTAGTCGAAACTTGGTAAACATTTTTAAATGGTGCTTGCTGGGTCACAAGCACTCTATATGGCACTCAGGCTGACAGGCTTTCGTCACATTTCGCTAACAGTTTATTGGAGGTAAACATAGGATCTTCAGTAAGAAATACAATTTTTTTGCACTTCAGGGTAGGTGATATGAACCAAAAAAACGCAGAGGTGAGAAAACCTAATTAGTGAACATTCAGAACTGACTGGTTTGGATTAACGTTTGGATCCAACGACGGGCTAAGGCCCTATATATTGAGAGACCAAATATAATAATGACGTTTGTTGCTGAGCCACTCCAAGAATGTTTTAGTAACGTTAAATAACCCCAGCATTCGTTTCCGTGACAAAAAATCTCGGATGCATTGAAATGATCTGGAAATGTAGTGGACAATCATGTCATCATAGGGACTCGTTTCAGATTGCTAGCCAATGTACAGCAACAGTGCTCAAAAAGTGATTCTTGGGACCAAAAGTGAGGTCCCAAATTAGATGGTTCACCGGTGTTCCTACTTTGACGCCCGTTCTAATTATTGTCACCGTTGTTTTGTTCATTACTCAACTGTTTCTTTATCCAGAAGCTACATTCACAAAACAATTTGGTGCAGATTGCCTGCCACGGATATGCTATTTCTCTCGTTTTATGCATTTCGACGCAAGCATTTCTAGACGTCTTGCTTTTCATAGGTCACAATGAAGGCTAGACAGACGCATGGCAAATTAAAGCCCAAGTGACTCAACCGTTATTTAAATTACCACCAACTTGGTAACATTCTGTGCAGTAAAATCTATCTACCAGTTTGCAGTAAATGGTTTATGTTCAACTTTTTTGATTTCACTTCTAAAGTGTTGAACTTTTAATGTAAAAAATTGAAAAAAAACTCGGTTCTCAGGGTATTTAAAAGGCAGTTATAATGAAGGGGCCTTCTGTGTCCGAAGTAAACTACAGAGTGAAAATGAGCTCATTGCATTACCACTAATTTTCCATATATTGATAATACTTTTGAGAAGACATTCTTTCTCTTTCTGTTTGTAGGATAATGAGAATCGTGAAAGAAGGCAGCAAAGATTTAATGGGGCTGACTAGGTTAACGTACACGTTCACATTCCCATGCTGTGAAGGCAACTTTCATCGGATTTTTTTACTTATACATGTGACTGCAACGTGCTTCGTGATAGAAATAATCATTTTTCGGCTTCCACATCACTGGTTCTTTAAGTCGGAACTTCGGGACTTTTTCTTCCGGAAAAAATACCAGAAGCCAATTTGTATTCCTGGATCCATAAACTCCTTTCGAGATCGGATGCATAACAAATTGTAGACAACTGATATAACGATGAATAAAGTGCACGGGCACTTTGGTGTTGAGCAAATTATTTGACGATAAAAATAAAATAATCGGTGTTTAGCAGCCATGCCACCCGAAGGAAGCAAGAGGGGTGGATGCTGCCAGGTTGCCCGAGCCTAGATAGGGCGATTCGAGATGCAGAGGTTCGGTTCGAACCACAAACCTTCCGGTCAGTAACTTTGCGCTTTAACCACTGAGCCATCTCACCTCCGAGTAAATTAGTTGGGACTGCTGAGAACCAAATGAACGTGACAAGTACGCATGAACGCAACCATTTTAACTTGTTTCGGGATTGAAAATAAATTCTCAGTTATTTAGTGCATGTGCAGGCCAATATAGTCGCTTGATGAGGTAACGTGTTCGGTTTGTCACCGGTTTCTGTAGACAGCTTGAATCCTAACCTTGCAATCGGGTAACTGGAACCACGAAATGTTCCGCAGGTTTACCAGGATTCATATATATTTGTGCTACAAGAACGCACCAGCTGAAAGTCTGACCGTCTGAATGATAACGAAGCCGTTCAGCTGTGTGCAAACTATAGTAAACGGAAAATCCAAAGAATGTGGTAGTTTACAAGACATTCTAATTTTGTCCTTCCCCAAACGTGAAAGATCAGCGCATTTAATATTTGTTGCAATACTTCCGCGCAGATTGGGCTCCACCAGTCGCACGGGAAAACCCCAATGGTCCTGACGTGCGGTACCATTATGTGAAAACTACGAATGTATTATGTTAAACAGACTTGAAGTACCGCACAAATGCGACGAAATCTCCATGTAAATGAAGAGAGTCAATCATTTTTCTATGATAACTTTTAACCTGACAATCACCTCACTGTTTCTACAAGTAGCAGCTTTCAAGGGGAGAAAAACAAACTATTCAGTAGAACGGCGGGCATTCAACGGATTTGACCTGCGAAAGCACCACAAGTTGGGATTCTCTTGGTCCATCATCCTGTATTTTCTACCGTTGCAATCGCCGTGCTGATTTCAGGGAATACTTGAATATGTGTTCGTCACCAAACTTCTCCATACTGCCAAGCTTGGAGAAACTCTGATCTACATAAAGTAGACACGAATGGGCCTACAATATGTTCTTAGTTGCCCATATAATTAAAAGGTTACTTGCAAAGTTTGCAACACAATGCTGCTTTTCAGTATGAAGTACACATAACGATTGTTGTCGCCATCATTAATGAACATCTTTCCTCAAGACTATGGTTCGCTTATGGGGAAAATAATCTATTTAAATCTTTGGAAGTTGATAACCGTAGCGTTGGAAACGGTTACTGCTAAAAATCTTTTGAAGAAGCGGAATGATCGATAGAAAGGGATATTTGTTTGGAATTATTGTGTTTCGTTGAAAAGTGTCAGGCTTTGAACCCTGAATGTTGCCATCCGATCATCCGACTAGGTCAAAGCAGAACCTGTAAAAATCGTCATCATAATGAACGAAAGATTTAACAAATGTTTTCACGGTTTGAGCTGAAATAAATTCACGTTCAACTGCTGTGTTCGGTGATTACCAACAGATGGTGGTCGTGTGGAATACTAATCAACAGCTGTGTTCGGTGATCACCAACAGATGGTGGTCGTGTGGAATACTGCACCAGCAGTAATTTGAAATGGACTTATAACACTGTTCTCTGACATCGAGCTGTCTCATACATTTGACCCACTCTTGTAGATGGCGTGGCAGCTACCTCTAACATGCCGTTTTATCTGAGATGTTGATGCCCATCAGAGGAAGCTTAAAGCGGCCAAACAAAATAAACTAGATCCGAAATGAAGACGCATCCTAAGCGGGTCTTGTATAGAAGGACAAATTAGTGTCTTACGATGCACCGAATTTATTTAGTGGAATTATCATTGGCAATTGGGAATGGTGATTTACTTCCCTGGGTTACTGTTAAGGTTTGAGGTGAATCGAAACTTCCGCGAACGTGTAGAACAAAGCAAACTTGGATGAGAGAACAAATTTGCTGACACACTCCAGGTAATTTATAAGTTGTAGAAGTATGGGTTTATTCCTGCGCCTCCTTGAAGCGCAGGTTTGAACTGAAATCAGTTTGCTTAGAGATATCTCGGCATTCTAAAAATTGAGGGAGAATTCAACACCGGAGTGTCGGGCAGTTTCTTCAACAAACAGTACTGTGCATCCTTCGACTCTATGATGCATCCTAATTTCACTTTCTTTGAGGAAAGGGCAGTGGTCCACCATGCTCCTACCCTGAGCCGCAAACTACAACTTGAGTTAACTGCATTTGTCCCTGGATTAATGGCCTATTATTGGTCCGACAGGGCGGTCGAGAGAAAAAGCATATATTTCTGCTAATTTGACAGCACACTGTAAGTGAACATTATTGTCTGCACATCAGTTGGCAGTTGGCTGTTGAACTGCTCGTTAAGCCTAGCACTTAACTTACAAGCGTTTTTTGTGGTGTGCAAACTCATATTCCCTCATCTGGTAATAAAGGCTGTGCGACCGGACTGCCGGGCGTGGGGAAGGTATCAATGGCCATCTAATCGGCAACCAATAAAAGCACCTGGGCCAAGAAAGCTGCGATAAACCACGTGTAGACTTTGCAACCGATGTATAGGGCGGTACAATTAAGTTAATAGAAAAAATCAACCACTCCTATAAATCCAGTCTACCGTGACCGTTTAGAACATCTGCTTCGTTGACACGGCCACTTCAGACGAACGACCAAATTTCTATCTCAGCTCATTTTATTCGAAGCCGGACGAAGAAACTCTAGATGCCTAAACGTTTTTCATGCTTATAGGTACGATTGTGATTGTCTAGTTTGAGAAGTATCCACTTTCATTTCGAATTACGTACGGACAGAGCAGTTGACAAATTGGTCCTGAACCTGACTGTTTGCATGAATGTGACATATTTCTGTTATCCATGTGGGGAAAACAAACAAAGGAGGCTGACCAAACTGTAATGTGCAACCTAGACATGTAATTGCCTGCTGCATGCAAACGTGCCTGGTTTATCAAGATTGCTTTTGCGGTGTCCCCAGCATACCCATATTTGTCTACCTGCTAAGGAAAAACAGGTAGTTCGCACGACAATAATTCTATAACATTACGTCAGCCGAAGTAAAATCAGACTACACACTACTATCTAGAATGTCAAGTATCATGCATTCCTCGTGCGTATCAGTATGCTTTCACGTAATAGAAATGTGTCACGTAAAGTCCTAGAGGAACTGACGATGGTTATTACCGTTAAGCTGTCATATTCATGTCATAAATAGCTGGCAACCAACTTCCTGATATTCCATCTCTAAACACATCCATCGGATATCCTTTGGCTTCAAGTTCTTGCACACACGACGAGTTAAAAATCCAAGATAAACATTTGTCCTTATGAACTCTTAGTTGACCTGCAGCGGATAAAAGGGTTTAAGATGTGTCAGTGTTTTTTAAACGGTGTACACTTTAGTGTCACCAGATCAAATGTCGACCCTACTGCTTTTTCTTGCCATTAGCGCATGATAAAGTAACTCTCGAGTAACCTATAAACATAAGATAACTTGGAGAGAAATTCAAATAGAGTAATCAGTCTGGATCGTGGCTAACCTGAGTTAATCCCCACGGGACACCTTTTGGTTTTTGGGACGACGTATCTAGGAAGAACATAAAAAATTCCATAAGACATCTCGAGTTCCCACTAGGCATAATGCATATCTCCAAATATAAAAGAACCTGCCAATAGTTCATGGCAAATATTGCACGACGAAAAAGACTAATTTAGTTTTTAGACAGTTGTGCCATAAACCATATTTAGTGTTCATAGGATAATCGCGTATTTTGTCCGTATTTTCTGTCCGTCTGCAACCCATTATAATTTATTCACTGGAACACAGTACGTAATTTTTGTTGTCTCTTGTTTAACGAAATGAAAGAAATTATCACCAATGTGGTAAACATCTGGTTGGAAGGCATTAAATACACGGCCTAGCAAACCATGCGTAATCTTTCGAACAATCTTAATGCTACCTGTGTGAAGTCTATATATTTTGGAGTCAAAATTGTCAGAATTAACCAGCGAGTAAGAAATAAGCTGACTTTTAACAAGCTAACAAGGCGAAAACCACTATATATTATAAAGTTTAAATATATCCACATGAATTGAGAATAAATCATTAGACAAAAAACGTTTTGAGGACATCAGACTGCTTGTCTGGATGCTGGATTGAATTTGCTTGGTCTTCTTTAAAGCCACGCAAATAGATCAAAATATATTAGTTAGAATTATAACGGTTGTTGGGCTTAGTGAAAATTTATTACGAGAATTTTATTACACCCATTCTATTCAATCTTCGGATGCCTGGACCTTCATTTCAACTAATTTAGATGAACTCAAATCCAGCAAGCTGTTAACATCAGTTAGGTAGAATAAATGGACGGTACCTCATATATCAGGCTTCAATGTGTTTCTCACATACGTTGAATGCCTCCGGCATTCCTGTAGAATATTCATGGCAACCCCCAGTAAAATATACACAAAAACTACTGTGCGTCAGAACAGTGACCTATTGCAGTTGATAGCCTTTTTGTATTCCTATGACACCTCTTATGTAGACCTCCTAGATATACTATCCCACATGTAAACTGAGGCACAGGTTGACATTTATAATATCAGGTTTTTGGTTGCCTGGCTCGGAGTAACGTTAATCTGGAAGTAAGCAAATATTTTTTCACAGATTTTAGAAAGCTTATCATTCAGCATCTGTTTCAGAACCAGTATCAGAGTTCCAGAAAAATATTTAAAGTTGCGATCACCTGGTTTAGCTTGTCCAATTAGATCGCTGAAAACAGTATTAAATGGATTTTTAGAGATTTGCACGAACTTTTTCAACAGAAATGTTCAGCACCTAGGGGCCCTGAGACTAAGTGTTTGAAAACGGTTTGGTTAACTACGACGTCGCTTTTTTTGTTGAACATACCAACACGAAAAAACACTAAAGGTCTCCAGAACCAAGGCTGTTATGGAATGTAGGACCTGGAAAATAAGCTCACCGTAAAAGCGTGTTATGTCTTTTTAGGTTACTACACGCGTCACTTCCTAGTGATATCTTAGGTATATTTTAAATGTTTAATTTGTTTGCAGATATGCACTTTAATAAACATAGTGAGTACGACTTTTGATGGTACTGACCCTTATATCGCATTCGGCAGGTTGCCATACCACCCGCTTGCGGTCACATTTCTCGCCTCCCGAACGACGATTAGTTAGTGGAACGGCTCAACTGGTTATACTGACAATATTACTAAATCACAGTATGCTTACCACAGACTGTATTAGTAATAAAACGGCAACCTGATGTATTAATATTATGTTGTTTGCAATGGAAATCATAATATGATGCATTCCCGGATAAGGCCCACATTTATCCAACATGCAAGCGATGACAATAGTTCAAGTTAATAAAATTTCCTACTAAAATCACCAACCATCAAACGTTGACTGAATTGGACAGCTGATCAGATGGAATTATATCAATGACTTTTGCTGGGCCCAAGTTTATTTAGACCTCAAAATAAACTCTTCTTAGCACACGAAATAGGGTTCAGTAGTAGACCTCCCCACAAATCCAGCTTATTCTCTCAGGAGACAGCCTTTGGCCGTCTCCTTGATCAAGTTGACTCTGTCAACTTGGTCGGTTTTTTATCATTTTGAAAGAAAAAAACTTACACGGATAAGCATTGTACTTAATATTTTAAGTGATCCCTCTAGAACAAGAAAGTGTTAGAAAGTATAACCCCTCTAAATGTCGCCGTCAGCGGCTTACCGAAGCATACGTCTTGATAAATGGTCCCTTCCAGGAAATGCCAACTTTTAAGATGTTACAATCAACCAAAACGTAGGTGGTCTTACTTACTGGAGAGAGGAGTGGTTAAGTAGATGTTCAAAAAAATAGTCCATACGGAATTCATGAAAGCTAAGTGCAAAAATTTGCATCCACATCTTCATTAGAATAGCAACGTTTGCGGCAAAATCAGTGAAGGTGAGTTTTACTATGCATAACCATGCTTCCCGTGGCTAATGCTAAGTTGTTTGCTCGCAGTGGGTATTGATAATCCCAGTCTGATTGTAGTATATCTGTATAGTCAAACGTAGTTTACCTACTCTGTATTGCATTGGCAAAATTGTCTACCTGGTAAGCAATGGCGGTCATAGGCCTCGCGCATCAAGGTGGTAGATTAACCAAACCCACATGCTGGTCAGACCTATGATCATGGGAATTCACCTGGTAATATCTCCATGGACATTCCTATGAGCATGAAATCCGTTTAAAGTTAATTTCCTGAGGATTCTCGTGGACTCAGACACCTGAATATGTCCAGAATTACGAATTCCAAACTAATAATCATTAAAACAAATGCACCACCGTAGAGTAAAGATACACCGGTGATTGTGCGACATGCATAACGTGTGAATTTGCACTTGTTCGGAATGACGAACATGTGGTGTACAGGATATTGTTTTGGCAGTAAATATGAAAATATTTTGGGTGTTCGTTATTTAGAAGGATTACACACCGCATTTTGTCTTTCTGGTAGGAGCGTTATGGTACCCACGGTGGAGTAGTTTTTATCTAAAGGCGCTTCTCTTTAACCTTTTTACAAAGTACTAATGCGCTCTAATATGATTTTAAGTAAAACTCCAAAGTTCTGGTTCTGCTTTTTACACGTTCTATGTAAAATGAGTGATGTCGTGCACTCTACATTGGACACTGACAAGGTGATTGTTATGAAATCAGTGGCCTGGGGAAATCACTTAAGGAATCAGTAGAACCAATGTGTTACGCAGCTGATGCTTGACTTTGTTGCCTTTATTATGTTAGGTAATAGACATTATCGACTTTCACTATTCACTGGCCTACCCAAACGTGGGTGACTGGGAATTTTACTGTCCCCTCCTTAAGGCAGTTACTATGTATGAAGTGACTTACCTTAGTGTCACTGTACCTAGTGAGCTAAATATTAAGGTTGAAAGCTTCCAGCGCTTTGGAAGCAAACGTGTTTTTAATAGGGTTGGTCGGCTAGTATTTGGGGTCCTAATATAAGAAAACCCTAGTCTTGTAAAAAAAGTTACTTCTCTGGAACGGTTAGAGTAGCGCCTTTAATTTTCAGGAATAGACTCACAAAAGGACCCATTTTGAGCCGGAATGAAGTGGCCGCAATTGGAATAGGAGTGGATTTACTTGGAAGAAACTTACACACTTTTATGTAGACCGTTTTAATTATAATCATTTTACTCTCTAGTTTGCAACAGTTAACTATGCTTTTTAGTAGTCTATAGAGTAACGTTATGAAGGTAGATTTGCGTGTAACAACAGAGGATTGCGATATATTGTCAGAGTTAATTCTCCTGCCATGACGTACTTTGGTTATGTGGGTAAGCAGGTCGTTCTTCAAAGACTGAATTGACCGCCTTGGCCTTTTCACAAGTTCCAAATTATTTCATTGCACAAACCATTCTGATTGTAGCTGAAGCCCCCATGGTTTTAGCTACACGTTGCGTGTGATGTATTTGCCTAATGAATAATGATTAAAGCTATTTCGTCTCTCATCTGTCACTGTCAAGGACTCGAATATAGCGCCTCGGATTCGTGATAGATGAATCCACAAAATAAATTCGTCTGTACATTATTGAGAAGCTTCTCTCCCCGACTCAGCGTGATTGCCAAAGTCAGTGTACAACTTGCCGTGGAACTGGTATATAGTCGGCAAAAAAAGCGGTCCACAGGAGAAATTATTTTCGAAGTTACTTCCTTCTGCTGTTCAAGATTGGGTCACTATCAAGAAGAAATCGGTAAACTTTCCGCACCATGTACGAAACTACTAGATTGTTTTGTTGTGCCGCATTCTGGGTTGCTGACGTAGATAAAACGTAGAACACATTCAGAAAATGTGACATCGTTACAAGCGACCGTTGAATAACCATTAATAATGCTTTGTAGTCATGAATAACGTGCTTTCTCCAAGAAGTTCAGCTCAGGATAGTCATCTTTGGCTTCGAAATAATTGGTGGCGGTTTGTCGCCAAGAAAAGCCTAGATATTTAAAAACGTATGCCAAGTTTCACAAGGCGGACGATACAAAAACAAAACAGTGGATAAGTTACCCAACAATTTAAACAAGACCGTGATTTTGAAATCCATTTTTGCTTAGGCGTATATTTATATCAGATTCCGTCCCATTTTGAGTTACACTGCTAGTTCGTCAATGGGCGTTATTTGGGTGGGAGTTTATTCCATATTTGGTGGGCTTAAATCCCGCCTGAGATCGGTAAAATGTTTCAGTGAATATCATTCTGAGGAAGAAATAGCCGAAGCAAGCTGCTCAAATTGTTACTGAAAAATATTTGACAGTGTACGACCGGCTTTGCACTTCTTGGGGCTCATCAGGTAGATATCAACTATATCGATATCTCGAACATCAGGGATCTTTTGTTTAGCATATGTGGTTGGCACTCACTTAGGTCTTCCATTATAACCAAAATGATATGCAAGTCAGTTTATTTCGCAAAAGAAGAGTTGACATTCTATAGAGGAAAATGTTGGTAGCGTAGATGGTAGTTGGTTGTGCCACCAACCATCAACCCATCGCTACGCACCACTACGGTCCGCAACAAAGCACGGATGATGTCACCTCGATTGGTGATGAAGCGTTTGAAATAAATTTGCCCAGCTCGGAGAACAAGCCAACTACGTGATGGCGTCTTCCCACTGCTAGACTGGATAGCTGTTGCATTCTAATGCATATTTATATGTACATGGTGAATAAATGAATAACAAAAATGCCAAGCGGTGGTAACTAAGCGGTGAGTTGTAACTCGTAGTGCATCATTCTGAGACATGGTCTCCTTTGACAACGTTTTCTTCACTTTTCCTTTACACAGCAGCGACACTACCAAATTAGAAGCTGGTGGAAGCATTTCTGGATGCAAAAGTTTATCAACAAAAGCAACTGCTAAAGTTATCTTTCCAAATTAAATTAGGCAACCAGCAGCCTAAATAAGCACATGTTTATCCGCGCAAACATCTGACATAAGCCAAGCGGGTTTTAGCTGTTTCAGCGAACAATTTGTCCACAATTGTCCTCACCTATTTATCTAACTGCTTACAGGTGTCTCCTTCAATGTCTGGAACAATTAACCAGCCGCCAAGCCTTAACGCAGACCTCGCCGCCCTGCAAATCGGCTGTATCAGTTAAGCCAAACATGAAGGCCGACAGAAAATGGTCTAAGAACCCGATTACCAAAGATACTTCACGACCAAGTGGTAGTCATGTGAGCCGAGTAGCGTGGAAAAAAACATTATTTGTGAAACGAATTGAACAAGGAATAATGTGAGTGAGGGAATTTCAAAATTTAGGACGCACAAAAGAATGGCGCATGTGCTACTCTGCACGTGGTATGCTTTGACATATCTACGGACTATGTGTAGCTCCTTATTATCAGCATATCTTCAGTAGATATATTCGATTACAGAAATTTTCACTCATGCGGAAAGGCACAAATAGATTAGGGATCTTAAAATATGGGATACGTAATGTTATCACAGGTTTACATTGACTTCTCCTGTACATTCTGGAAGTAAGTGTCCGTTAGCTTTGGGTTAAGTGGTTTGCACAAACCTAAGAGGAACAAACTGCCGAGCAGAGTTCAGAATGTACCCTAACTTCTACCCTAAAATACCAGATAATTCTTGAACACGTCGCTTAAAAATCATATTTTTGTGAAAGGAAAACTGAATAGAAGCACTTGGATCCAAAAATTTAGGTCACGCGGTATTCACTGCCAAAATTTTGAGTACTGAACTTTGTACGGAATTATCACGTCCGCGTAGGAGCTTTAAATGAAGCCAACGGTATGGTATACGATAAGGTATATATCATGGTGCTGTATACCTCTTTGGTTACCGGAGCTTCCTGAATCACCATTATTGCGAAGCGAGTAAATGTGAATAATTAGGAAACGCGCTCTCCTTTATTTTCATCAAACTATACAATTCGCAGTTCCAAATAGGGCTCCAACAGTGAAAGACATTTCAGAGAAATTTGACTGCCAACGCTTTCGGTTGCTAAATTTCTCTGTTATTTACTGTATTATTTTCAGTTCATGAAAACGACACCCGTCTGAAACTCTTCCGAATTCACATGAGTACCCATGTCCTTTGCACCTAATTTCTCGTATTTGCGATGAACAGCTTACGTCCTAAAGAGGACTGCTTTTTAATCTCCGATCTGGATGGTTCACCTGTAAATCTCTCGACGAACATCATTTTGACACCAACAGTGAGAAGGTGAAGAGTTGCTTTTCGCATTTGAGTCTTTTTAACAGCCTTATTGTAAGTGGGGACACTCGGTTTCTGGCTGAACAATCTAGTGGGTCCATGTAAAGCTGATCATTATGTAAAACACAGAACAACCATACTGGTGAAAAACACGCAAACCTAACCCTTACCAGTGTATAGTCCCATGAATTTTGTGGTGAATAAATGTTCTGGAGCCAGAGTGGATATATGAACAGTGGAACCACAAGGCATCCACCTGTCTTATAAAATGCGTGCACCCATCGTTTTTCTCAACAGGATAAAAATTTACGAACCTTATTTTCCCGATTAAAGTTGCAAATAAAACCAGTACATTTGTTCATTTGTACCGGCAGAGTGCATGTGCATTTATGATACAGACCGGTTTTATTTGAATCAGCAGGGAGAGAATCCCACAACACTCTCAGCTTTAATACAAATGGCGAACTCACTGTAGCTTCTTATTTTGTAACTTTATACATTAGGGACAATGGACACGCCGCTCCTCTGCCCGATGTGGGTGTTCCGATCGCAATGACATCGATATTGGGTTGTTGAATAGTGCCGTGTCCTAGGGTTTCGAAAAGTTAGCACTGAAATACTCGCGTTAACAAACGCCATTTTGACGACGTCAAGTCTCGGTTACGAAGGGTCACTGGGATGATCAATCCATTTGGATGACACTTTCGCTGGCTGTCTAATTGACTGACGTCCAGATTGCCACTAAGGTCCAATACTAAGGTCTTTCCTTAAGGTTTACTTATTTACGGCCCGATTCGTCTTCTTAACGAGTGGCTTCATTTGACTTACCACAATTGTTCAACTTAGAGAAGAGGATACTAGGCCTCTACAAAATCTGAGCTGGCAACATCTAACTCAATACCAATGCAAGGCGAGTTCACTGACGAGAAAATCACCGGGAGGCACACCAACTGTCGCTAGCCGTTCCAACACATTCATAGTTGGTACTTTGGGATAGCAGCTTTTTAAAATGCCTAACTGCGATTCCTGAAACATTATTAGTCCGGCAAGTCCTGGAAGTATGAAAAGCTGGTAGATTTCCTGTGCAACGTGATCATCATCAGCATCATCGACAGCACGACCTCATTTTTCAGGACTGATACCTCGTCGCCGCAATGACATGCTTTTATTTGTATATTTGTAATGCCTCGTTGTACTTGGGCTGCGATACTGCCATAGTGCCCACACCTTAATTAAATCAATTGGCTCCAAAGCCTGACCGCAAGGCAGCGGTGTTTGGCGAGAAATGCAAGGGCATTTCAGTTTTTACAAGTCGTCATATATGATTCAAGCCCCAAAGTGGAGGACAAGGAGACTGTTTGTCAGATCTCTAACCGTCAACCAACATGGTATGAGGGACCGTGGGTTTCGCATGGTCACAGTAAGCTCCCCACCAATTAGATCAGACATCCCTAAAATTTATTCGCTACATAACTGTTTATAAAACAATCATTTACACTGACCTGGATGACCTTGACTACATAAGTGACTATAGAATATACTAAATTTAGTGCGCTCACAAGCACACACATTTCATGAATTCAAATGACATTGGCAACTGCAGCAGTCACATCGTGACTCCATTCAAACTTCTCTTTGTCTGAGCAGCTACTTATCATTTTGACATTTCCAGTCAGGCGTAGGTACCTTCTATTTTCACACTACTGGGTTTCCTGTCCGTGATGTAATACAGAACCAAACCGACAACTATTAGCCCCACAATTTCTTACGCAAGCATATTCACATCAGTGTTAAGTTCACGCCCAGTCTCATTGTATTTTTTTCAAATGTCATCAAGCTAATCCATTTCAAATATAAGTTGTAAACTATTGTATGTCTGGACACACACATACACTATCATCCGACAAAACATACAATGCTAACTTGCCACCAAAGTTTTTTGCTGGTAATATAAGCAAAAACCTTGGATTCTTTTTGATACCTAAAGACTTTGTGGATTACCAGACGGTTATAGACTATTCCAGAAACTTACCATTGTAGTTATTATGTGATGTATACCGTGAGAACTTTGGATTCTGAGCTAGCCTTAATGGTAGCTCGCAGAAGCACCAAATTTGAAAATTTTTCCCGACTTTCCATATTACTCTCCCTGTTGGTTTACTATCACAATCGTACTTTGAGCGAAAAAATTGCACTTAGCACTTTCGGATTATTTCACAAATTGAAACAAACATTGTAAAATGCAACGGAGTAAGCTAGGTTAATATTTATTTACATACGCCTATTGTGGAGACAAACGCCACAGGAGCGTTTTATCCGTAAATGTATCCGCAGCATGTTTCGTGCTGGAAACAATCAGTGTCCAACTACAGGATCAATAGTTCTCATCACAACTGTGAATTGAGTGTCATTCATTCGGGACAAGAAATCCAATGAGCCAGTTAATGTTAGTGAATACACAAATCCACCTCCTAATGAGTTACATAATAGAATCGGTAAACAGCTGATCTGACCAGACGATCCAAAATGAGAGCTTATAAGCCCATAAGTTTTGTGCAAGTTATTCGCAAGCAAAAATCTTTTACCTACAATCTATTGATTCATGAAAACTGCATACAAACACAGTCACTTGAGATGTGTACAGGAAGCTGTATTAAGGCTGTCCATCAGTTGGTTCGTACGGCAATCTAGAAGTTTGCTTGACCATGTGATGATCTTAGCTGCTCACCAACCTCGACGGTAGATAGTAGTTAAGGAAACGAAACAAGCAGGACAATATTCTGATTGACAGGTTGAAACTACGGAACGGTGTTGCCATGTACCATTGAATACCTTTCGTTGGACAGTACAAGATGGGACCGATTTGAAAGACTGACTAGATGAGCGATAACTGCTCACGCATGCGGAGATTCTCCTTAACATAGCGTATACTTATGATATCTTGTCACCTTCATCAACGAAGATAACATGCTTTATCTGAAATTATAGCCTTCACAACATACAAGTTTGGTGCTTATAAGACTGAGGGAAAATGCGCTCAAAATAGTGAAATTTGATGATTGTAGCATTCTAAACCTGAGGCACTGCAGACAAGTTAAAATGATGTAAGTGTCAACTCACCTGTCAGAACTCTTAGCTTACATCCAAAGAGACCAATCTTCGAAATCTGTGTCCAGCCTTTGGTTCATCTGAAAATGCCGATCTGAATGCTTCTTACCACGAATTATAGAATCATCGTTGGAGTAAACAGGAAAAACGCGCGTGAAAAACAATTCAGTTTAATAAATCTTCGCGTATTGTAAATTTTTCTGCGTTTGTGTTAAACCAATTTAATTTTTGTTGGCATTGGCTTCCGAAGGATATATTAACGTTTTCCCTCGCGTTGTGTAGAAAACAACCTGCTAATCTTCAGCAACGGGTAAAATACTACTACTACCACGGAGAAACTCAATGATTGTGTTTGTATCGTGCTGTTTGCTGTGAGTTTTAAGAAGATTTAACAACAGAACTACACGTTCCCACTGAATAAGCCTTCATTTGGATAATGGATTCGGGACGCTAGGCCGAGTTACATTAGAACTTGGCTAAATTGCTTGGCCTACTTGCATTTATTAAAGTCTCAGCCAAATGTGTTGAATGCTTTTCATGCATTTTTTCAGCCGTCACGAGAAACGAAAGAGGACTTTGATCTTGAACTTTAACACATTATTAACAATGAACTTCAAGAACGGTTGAATGTTATCTTGCAGTCATATGCATGTATCCTTGTGCGACAACCAGACAAGGATGCTTTATCTGGGGTGGTTCTGTACCGCACTAAGTCACTCATGGTTAATCAATCGCTAAGCAGGAACAACTGGACGGGTTTGCTTCTGTTTCGCTTGCCGCCTGTTGTCAGATCCTTACAATCGAAATGCGGGTAGAATATCCATGGCCATCCATGTGGATTTAAATTGGGCTTTCGTTGCCAAAAATGTTACTTGCTACAATTTTGAGCTGCTGCTGTTTTATACTAGCGAATGACTTTAAACTTCAGTGGCAAAAAGTTCTTGGTGCCGCTTATTATTCTTATACTTTCATGTTGCTGGATTCACCACGGTTGTGCTCGCCAAATAGGATCCACTATATTCATGATGACATCACATTCTTGCACGTTGATGTACAATGTGCTATCGGATATAGAATCACTAAAAGTATCTGTGCCCACCATGCTGATTTGCGGTCATCAGTGAGTCTACATTGAGTCCAAAATATAAATCAAAAACAAAATTTGGGCAGGTGTGGGTTATCTGAGTTAACTGTTTGTTTTCTTTTGTCTTTCATTTGGGTCTGTGTCTCCAAAATTCTGTCTGATCTTGGTGACATTTTTTTAAACAAATATCCGTCCCATTTTCCGGGCGATGCACCTAAAGAGCAAGTTTTTTCCAAAGAAGCACAAGTTTTCCCACTCTTGTTCTAAACATATTACTTTCAACAACTGCGACACACTTCGACCAAACTGAGAGCCACTGGAAGAACCCCGTGATACGGTGTCGTACGTGCGATCGAATCCGCACACGCTAAAAGATCAGCCGCGAATCACTTCTCTAAATTTCCGAGACCTACTCAATCAGTTACACGAGTTTACAAAACAAACTAGGTTACCGTGTGCATTGTTTTCTATCTGACCTTGGGCGTCGTATCCCAATAGTTCCAACCGGGGAAATTAAGACACGGTAGCATTTAGTTCTAGTCAGCCTAATTATTGCACCATTATCGTTCTCTGTTTCCTGAAGGCAGACATCACAAATAAGTTAAGTTTGTTAATCAGTGAAATTAAATCCGAAATTCAAATTAACTGGAGGGCATTCGGAAAACAATATCCACTTTATCAGACCAGTCGGTACTTTATCCGAAACAAAGTGCGCACTTTATGAAGCTGGGAAATCGGCTTCGAAATAGTTTGTCACTTTTCGAGAAGACGTCACCAGAGAGAGGTATTGACGTCTACATGAATGGTGACAAAACGTTTACAAGCCAGTGGTGACACCCAGCAAACAGATCAACAGTCACTTGGTCAACTGCCAATAAATGCTCCCAAGATACCGATATTCCAAGCCATTGCTACTGAGTACGTCACACAATATCAAGGGTGTTCCCCTCTTACTACACCTGATGGAGTCCAAATGTGTTTCAGTGAATAGAACAAGAGCAGATTTGGCTAGAGTTAATTCGTTATTTTGCACACTAAAGTAAATGGGTCACCTTACACTTGGATTAACTTATCTGAAACTCAACCACAAACCCTTTGTACAGGAGCTCCACGAATCCTCAATACGGCAAAATTTCGTTTCCATTTAACGCCAGTATGTTGACTTCTAATTCAGTTATCTCTCCGACTCTAACCTTGGTCTAGATAACATATGTGACCGCTTGCTTTTTTATGATGCTTCTGGGACGCAGCTGTTCTAAATGGGTTTTTCGGATGCTTTTCTTGATGTCTCGACAAATTTTTTACGGTGGCCGGATAGAGAGATTCCGACTAATGAGACAAATGTCGAAGGGTTCTTCACGCATCAGTTTCACACATAGTTACTGATAGTTCCAACTGAAATCACAAAAATACAGGAACGTCATTATGTGAAAAAGTTATTGAAATTTTTCGAAGGCCGACCGACCTAACCACGTAGTCATTCCGATAACGGTGACTTTGTCGTACAATATGTCCGCCTTGGTGTCGCTGCTAAGCATGGCGTCATTTAAATCCAAGGGTTATTCGTTTTAAAGAATTATGCATTGTGGATCCGATTCTCAAATAAAATATTACACAACTGTTCTTAACTCTATCTTTAACCTGTAGACTTCTGAGATGCAAAGAATATCCGCGTTGCGCGTGATAATGTTGCAGTTGGTGCATCTACCATTGACAACTTATATGTTGGCGGGGTGGATATAGAAAGTAGGCACACGCACCTGTCTTTGTTCTTAGAAAACTAACTGTAAAGGATCTGCTGACTATACTTGCAAGCACAATGTAGGAGTCATCGGCTTCCCTCTGATCTCTGGCGGCATGAGTTGAGAGAATAGTGTTCCTACTGAGAGCAGACTTGTAGCTATGTTGCATGGCCTAGGGCATCAGTAGAGTAATCCGTGCAGCATTGGGAGCATGCCAACTTTAAAATGAACTCCAATAACCGTCTCTCCATTTCTGTCATTAAAATTTAGGCTCATAAACTGCTCACTGTGACATATTCTCTCGTTTGATAAGAGAGATTCAGGAATATGAAAGTAAAGTAACGAGTACGCAAGAGTGATACTCCCTTGTAACATCAGTTGAAGTAGTTTCTTAGTGCTGAATCACGTAAGTGAAGCCATATTTGAAGTAATAGTTCTTTTATGTGACCGACGTTGTGCGCACACAGCTCAACGCTGTTTGCTGAATACTGAATACAACTTTTGGTTAACTTCTTTGAACATCATCCACTCAGACACAGCACACTCACGATGAACGCGCAAAAATAGTCCAGAAACCATATGGTTTTTATTCATGCCGGGTGTTCTAAATCCTCTTTTTGCGTTATTTTACGATCACGCGACTAAATTGTTTATATTTTAGGATGAATGGTTTCGACATCTGGGGAGGAATTTTGCAGAGCAAAACACGCCACGCTTTTGATAAAAATTCGTAAGAAAAATTATTTATTTGGACAGTAAGCAAATTTCAAAGGATTCTAATGCGTGTTTTCCACTAAGTGGAAAAAAACATTGAGTCACCAAACTGAAGCCCAGGGCAACACATTCAAAATTGGTGTAAATTTCTCTGGGACGTTACGCCCAGTTGAAGTTGAATCTCTGTTTCCTCATGGTCCCTGTGATGAATCATCTTGAGAATAAATTAGTTATCACAAGGTCAAGTATATTGGGTTCTTTTAAGTATTTTTTTTACTAAAAAACAGAATGTTAAACAATATTTCTAGCAAATCAGTATGCATCTCAGCAGGACCGCTTGGGTACCTTGGATTATCAAGGCGAAAGCATCACGTTTGCTGCTCGATCTGAACTATTCTAACGAAGTTGTATGGGCCATCCGGCTTGTGTCATAGGGAGTATATATTTTGTCGTTTTCGTTTAGGTGATATAGAAAAATGGCGAATCAGTGACGCATGTCATCGACCACATACTCTTGCCAAGATCGACTGTACGGGGAACTCGAACAAAGATGGCAAATTCAGGGGTCATTTTATATAGTTTACTTTTTGTTCATATAGCAGAAACAACACAACCCGGGGCGTTGAGTAATATTCATACATCGATATTTCCCTATAAACACCGTTTGACAATAATGTCTGATTGTCTCAGACACACTAGAAGTGTTTTAGAAGTGACAGAAATCCCATCCTAGGTACGCGTTTGAATAAAAATCTTCTTACCATGCCCAAATGTTGTTTTGTGCCTGGAGGTTTTTCACTTAATGGTCAAGAAACATCCAGTTGTGTAGCCAGCTAACGCAAAGGCATTTCACATCAGGAGTACATGCATGGCCAGAGTTATGTGGTGCAATAGCGGTGTCTGCTGTTCAGAAATCGCTTTTCATCCCCAATTTTCCCGAACTTCCTTCCTTTTTCATCCGCGCAGTATACAATGAGAGGCTTATGAGCCTACTTAGCCGAGAAACGGTTATGGGTAGCCTTATTTTAGTGGGTTCGTCAATGCCGCGTTTCTAGTATGCTGCCTTCCAGTTGGTCTTCCTGTTACTTCACTAATCGATTGGAATCTATTTTCGGCAGTTATCTTCCTTCAGAGTGATTATTCTATTTGCCTTTCCTGCTTTGTTTTGGCTCTTGGTCGGCCCACGGGTTACCATTTTGCTTAACAAAATCTCCATTAGGTGTTTTGTTCGGCTTTCGAACTTACTGATTCATCTTCCAACTAGGTGCGTCCCAGTAATCATGATTTCTGCCTAGAGATTTATTCATTTGGTGGCATCTTCAGGCTTCTTTCTGGCTTCTTGTACTGTTTCGTACTTCGCCCCAAACTTCTTTGTTCCTGACAGGTTGATAGATTTGGTGCATCTTGCTGTATGTTCATATGTTGCTCATTTGGGTACCGTGACACCATAAATTTGTGTTCACTGATTGATCTTGTTTGAGGTAGTATACGGTTGTTGTCAATCCTGATCTTCGCCCACGGAGACAAGCGAGAATTGGTACTGTCGGTTGGCGACAAGCTGCTGTTCTTGCGGTCTGGTGGATAATTTTGTTGCCTTTGTCCATCGTAACGTTTGTCGGAGACTCCGCCCTGGATTTTGTACATGTCAAAAGTGACACACGGACTAAACAAACTGAAGAAAACAAGCTACTAAAAATGGAATGTTTCTAATGGCTCAGTAAGATAGTGTGAAGACTGGCTAAAATGCAACGCACAAGGAATAAAGGAACGGTATTACTGAAATGAAGCTACCTAACGAAACGACCAGGCACAACATAATAAGACTACAACGCAACACAAATACCAACTAGATTAACTCCCAGGCAATTCTAAAACAACTAACAACAGTCTCGTCATCATAGACAGTAACATTAGGGTCGACATTGATGTTTCACTGGCATATAACAACAGAGTTTACTTGATTGTATCTGAAGATTTAGAGTGGAAAGAAGATCAAATAGTAGGCGAAGGAGTGGTCCGGGTGTTGGCCTATTGCAAATACTCTCAGGTGCTTGCACCCCAACAGCTCAGTCAGCGTCATCACGAAGAAGGCACAGAGAACAGCAACCGTCTTAGGAGATGATGTTTCACCATGTGTACTACATGGCCGATGCATCACAGTTGGTGGTTCTGGGTGTTTTCTGCCTACTACAAAATCGGATACCCGTTTTCTAATTATCTCGTTAAGAATTTGTTGATTTGTTGAATTTAGTGTTTGTCGGTGCTCAAAAACCTAAAGATACCTCACTTCATCTGTCCGCAGAGGGCATATCTCGTAGACATTCAGCAACAAAACCCTAACTCTGTGCAAAATTTTCCACAACCTCCAGTGCTTCTCCTCAAATTACAAGCTGCATGTTCTGTGACTGCAGGTTTTAAAGCATGACCTTGCACTATGAAGGCGTATGCCGAAAGTGGTTTGAGGACGGTTAGTTAGAACTTGTGCTTCGCCCTCTTCTTCATGAATGTGGGTGATGATATTTGCTTATTTCGGATTAACAAGGTTCCATCCAGCACAGATTTGAAGATTGACGTTTGTTCCCGATAATATCGCCGTTCTTTCATCGAAAAAGTGTTTGAACAAAAATGGAGGAGTGGACAGTATGTCGGGTGCCACTTTTCGTTGTGAAGCACTTAGAGAGCTCACCGCGCGCCCTCATATGTCCACAAGTATGCTAATAAAAGCATAACAGTATGTTCACAAAATTTTGAGGCAGTTCCCGCGGGGCAAGCGTGGTTCAGAGCATTGATCGAATGACAGAACCGAATGCACTCTTAAGGTCAAGGAACGCCACGGTCGTGGGTCGTCTGTCCATATGGCTTTGCTCAAACACCTGACGGACTATGATTATGCGGTTGAGGCAGCTCCTGCCAGGTCAGGATTCTGCTTTATGCTCACGGGTCAGCGTTTCGCGTATCGCAATAGGAGCCTTGTTACAACAGTGATCATACTGATTCGCCTACGATTACTGCATTCACTGCGATTACCTGATTTTGGAACAGATATTATTATGGACTCATCTAATTGGCCTAGTATGGTATGCTCCTTTCAAATTGATGCAAAAAAGCCTAGACAAACTTTGGTTGAATAACGCATCACCAAACTTGAACAGAGCGGCTAGAAGGTCGTCAGAAGTAGAAACATACACTCGGATACTTCTTAAGCTGAAGGGCTTCCATATTCACATCCCGCCTTTCAGTTGAAGGTCAATATTTAGGATCGTAGGTATCAGGTGACCAAATGAGTTGCGGGTTGTGATACTTAACCAACGGTCCAAAAGTTCTCCTTGGATGTTCCTTGAAACCTACGCTGCAAAAACCCTCCCAAGGACAAGCTAGACCAATTAAGTGGGACAACCTTAGGGTTTTTACGGCAATTTTTGTATTTTTCATTACCCTGACCTTTTGACTTCACCAGCCTCCTACGTCTCCACGGACATCCAGTTTCATCTGGCCTCAGATGAGGCATCGAGTCGAATTCTGGTTGTGAACGTGGGGACTCTGTCGCCTAGCAAAGTCACTGTCCTACCAGAAGTCAAAATGTTCGGATGGAGTTGGCTAAGTTGTACCGCAGACAGAAGTTTTAGCCCTGAGTAGCGACTTAGATATGTGCTTCCAGACGCATCGTCTGATCTAACATAATGGTATTTCCTTTTGTGACGTTCATGGCCGTACGCAGCCTGGATTACTCTCAGTAAGCCCAAACCTAGACAGGAGGATAGGTAGGCCTTTCAGCCGAAGTTATTCTTTCACAAGCATTGCAGTTAGGCAACCGGAGACGGCTGTCTTCCTACTACAGTAGTACAAAGCTTTTAGCAAAAACGTCCTACGCATGTCCATATTCTCAATCTGTAAGCCCAAGAGACTGTTTGTCAAATCTCTATTCTAGAATTAGCAACTCTGCGGGTGCCAAAATAGACCCCCAGTATAGCCCCACTGGTTCCCTGAGGTCCACGCCGCCAAACCGCGATGAGGCCTAGTTTCTTCCGTCCCGGGCGTCAACCACTGTTTAGAACCCAGGTAAACGCAAATAGAATCATAACAATTAACAATCCAACTGCGCGGTTTCTTTGCGACTGACGAGGCGCGTATGGATCGATCCCCAAGCTTGGCAAACAGACCAGATTACATGAGCAACCTCTATTTAGATAATTTGTCAGTAACTGCATTTACTGCTGCGCAAACAGTGGACACCAAGGTATTACTGCGTGCTAGGAACTCACTCCACTTGTCGGACGTTGCTATTCATGCACAGTCAAGAGTCTCCGGAGCTAATGGGTTTTAAGACGGTCAGAACATTAGTGCAGTTATTCCCGATTGATCTAGGGTGGACGGAATAAGTGTGATAAGACAGTAGGAGGTTGGTACAAACGGTAGTGATTAGGAGATAAGATAAAATGGAAACTAGAAGTATTTTGAGCTTACTTAGGGTGACCGGTGCGTGACTAATAACGTCTCATTTAGAGTGGATATGAGGATTGTGTCTCAGATTTTTCTACCGGAGTTCTGCTGAAGTTAATACCACTATGTAATCAGAGACTCGGCCAATCCGACTTAAGTTGCTCAATAAATGATGACTGGCTAAATTTCGCAACACGTCTTTGAAATGCGCTATTTCATGACGTTCAAAGTTTAAGCCTGCATGTAGTCAACGAGTCTCTTTCCGTTCTGAATTTCCTATTATGGAGATCGTTCTTAATTGATATGAAGAAAAATCTCACCCCCAGCTTTTGTTCGAAAGGGTAATTAATGTGCTCAGTACAACATCCGTTTAAAAATTTTGGTCACAGTGCTTAGCTGGTTGCATTTCGAGCATGGCAATAATGATGAGATAAACTATATTTTGTCTGTTCTAGACCTGCTATGTACTTGTGAACAAATGTGACTTCAAAAGCATTTGATTGCGGAGTCCTGACATAATGAGCACAACTTTAGTTACCTATCCGCCTAGTTCAGGTTTACCTGGAGACTCACACCTTGAGCCATGTAACCGAATCCAGAAATGTAGATGTTTTGACTGTGCCTTATTGAACTAGGACAGTAAAGGTCCAGCGCAGAAGGCTTTCGTTTTCAAACCGCTAAAACCGGGTGTACAATAGCCCTAGATTGATCGACGCAATTCCCATGGGAACTATGTTCATGAGAACGTATCGGTAAGTTTTCTTCAGCTTCGATCGGCTTGTGTGGCCATCTATACTGTTGAGCGCTGTCGTAGTTAATGACCTATCAGTCATGACACAGAGTATGATTATCTTTACATCCTTCTTGTTTGAGCAGTTTTCCTCTTTTTTGGGGCACGACCATTCCCACTCACTTGTGACAGTTAGGGCTGATGGACAACGCGTACACTCATTTGTGTCAGGGTTTTTAGTCCTAAGGTCTGACAATGACGTGTGTGAGAGATTCCATCTAAACCACGGTCTGGTGGAGGCATTTAATTTATTATTTGTGTACTGGCTAAACTGTTTACTTATGAAGGATGTGTGATTGCACTGTAATATCTTATAAATCACTCATTCATTCTTTAACGGTATTCGAAACGCAACATCACGAAAGTGACATCCTGCAGCGGTATCCCACAATATCAACCGAGTTCGATTAAGAGTGTCTTATGTCTGCAACACCATTTGTGTTCTTCGGATAACGCAGTCACTTAGGCGCATACTTAAGTTTGATTCACACACACGTTGGCCATTTCAGAACGTTTGGTTCTTTCCAGAAATTAGGTGTGAAACGATGAAAATAAATTTGATTCCGTGTTGTCAACACTTGACTTGCAAGCTGGGATTTGTCAAGATGCCTACAGTGAAATAAACTGGAATACTGAAACATTTCAAGAAGAATGACGAACTGGCTCCTTTTTCAAAAAGGCGACAGAAATAGGTTAAATTCTTTTAATATGAACGATACAAATTTGCCTGGCTGATAAAAAAGCCCTTATCCGGCGTACAAAGTTGCATAACACAAACTTTTGATCTGAGCACATTCAGTCTATTATTGAAACAATACCTTTGTCTTTTCAGTATCACTGGAGTGCATGATATCGGTTTACCACATTGATCCTTTCATGGGATGTTCACTTCTTCTTAGCATCTATTCAGCCGGTAGGTAAATGCCTGTTAGGGTTGCACAAATGACTGAAGTATGCACACGCAGTCACTGGTACGATTTAAATTCCCTTGCTGGACAAGAGCTCTAGTGGTTGACAATCAGCACATTTGTCCCCTGAGGTTATGTCGTCGTTTGCTATCATACCACTGGGGATTGTGTTCATGGCCTAATAGAGTGATGATACAGGCATCCGCACTTTCTTACCTTAAAACAGTGTGGACATTTTGCACCTTAATGGTGACGTCAATTTCATTGAATAAATCTACAAACTAACTACGCAGGACTGGCATCTCCCTTGCTTTCCCTCCTAAAAGAGGTATGAGAAAATTTGAGTCATTCGTCAGGGGGTTAAGTGAGCACTGTGTTACCTAGCTAAGCGAGTGGTAAGTATATTCACACGATGCTAACATTTACGCGTATGTTTGACACGTTGAATTATCCTCACATTAAAATGTTGTTTAATCTTAAATTTATTACGGAAAGCAACAAAGCCCTCTTGACTCTGAGAGTTTAGGGGATGCTGCTCAGGCCACACAGCAAATCAGAAATCAGCCTTGGAGGCATGAGTGAATTCATTAAATTTATACCGTTTCAAGCATCCTACGTTAGCTCACGATAAGGTATTTTTTCTGGCGGTATACGAGAATACAACCAAGTCTGCCTAATGTGTGACTAAGAGAGGCCTTCCTCCGAAGGATCTGCGTCATATCTGAGTAAAAGATTATTCTAGACGAAAATCATATTTTTTTAATCATGTATTGGACACCTATGAAATATAACGGCTACCACAGCTGGGGCCATTTGGGAACACATACCTGCATCCAAAACAAGCTACTCGACCTCAGGATTTGAGCGGGCGTACGAAAGAGACATGAACGTTTCTGATATTTATTTTCATTATTTAACCCAATAATTCGGCCAGCTTAGGCATGAACGTGTGAATTTGGTAAACAACAGGGCGTGATTTCTTGTCAGTATCATATAAATTTGTGGAGCGTACATTTGCAAAGATTGTCTGCAGACCAGGTGGTGTGGTGGATCACTGATTTGTACAGTTTGTTTTCATACTTGCCCACATCAAAAAGGTGGTGTCAGAAGTACGCTGTTAATCGATTTTGCATCAGATTTGTTCATTTCGTCTTTTAGCTAACAGTGATCAGTTGCAGTGAAAATGAAATTAGTGTGGATAAGTTTGCGGGTCAATAGATGAAATTAAGTTTGCACGTATCTCCTAAAACCTTCGAACCGCGGCTTCAGAAAGTTCTGCTAGTGTTCTCATAACTGGGACAGTGTAAAAAAATCATTGTGGTAGATATAAGAATTGTAAGTGTGGCAATAGTAGCAGTGCAATCTGTAACAATCGCATGCTTCGTGAAACCATGAAACAGACGATCCAACACTAAGATACAATCCGAAAGCCCAAAATGTCGAGTTTAGATGTACCCAAGTTGCTTTTAGTCATCACAAATGGATTAGCCTTGATCATTGAAGAGTTTTGTGAGATAAAAATTCGCCAGTTTTTTTACTGTAATCTCTTTTATGATCTATAAGAATAATTGTCAAAAAGAATACCTATACTCAAAGCAGGCTACCCGTTAAGGGACATGAACATCAAGTTTGATTTTTTGAGCAGAAATTCTATTGATTCCAAAATTCCCAAACACTGGACTAATGGAAAACTCTTCTATTCATTCAGATGTCTCATGTATGCTAACAGGACTATATTCTACCAAGCAGAGTTGCTGCATGAAATACGTTATTAGTGAACTTCAGCTTGATGAACCAAACGTAAAGGGGGAAAGGAGCGGCATCTATAGCAGCCTTACCCAGTCAGGTTCTGGGCAAAGGACCCGGTACGACTGACGTCACCATACCTTCTGTCCCAGAAAACTGTTCTCACATTGCAGGTCACAGGTCATTATAATATCGTGACATCCAAACTTGAATTTATTTTGGTGTAACATATGGATTTAGATATAAGTCGTTTTCCCGACCACAATATAAGTTCATAAATAGTTCCGCAACATAAATGTCGCGTGTCCTATTATATGAAGAGATCTGTTCGGTGAAATGTTTCCACGTATCGAACACAGCCATTTGTGTTAGCTACACACACTGCCCACTCAAGAGCGGGCTCATTCACTAGGGAATTTCTCATGTTTTTTTTTATACAACGCAGCATTAGCCGGTTTGCAATACAACTAACCATAACGCTATCATCATTTTTATTTTTTCATGTAAGATTGGTTCATCGTTTTGGGTCCTTGTAACTCCCAACATCCTTTCACACATTGCTTTGTGCGATCAACGTAGCAGGCACTTCTATACCTCTGACGATGTCATCAAGCCAAAGATCGGCAGAAATATCACTCTTGTTCCGAAATCACGTCAGCAAATCTAGCAAGAGGGCTTTGCACGTAATAAGTTTAAAGGGGTCTTCTTTGAACAATTTCTTCTTGTTCATCTTCCGATTGTACTGAATAATTTGTTCAAAACCAGTTAAGTTGCGATATCTGCAACAAACTATTTTTAAGACGCCTGAGCGTTCTGACTTCCACCTTGATACAACTGCTAAACATAAATCTTTCATGGGAATTCGTCATTGTTTTTTTAATGCAATGGTCTGATTCGGCTTCGCTATTTCTGGTGGACTGTTTACCTAACAGTAGGACACCAACGAAGATTTTCCGACTACTATGGTGCAGAATGTGTTCAGAAAATGGATGGGTACTTTCAAAAAAGCTCCCTGGTTAAAAAAATCCATAAGCAAACGTAAATATACTGCCATCACTTTATTGTCCTCGAAGCATCGTTCGGCTCTACAAAACTGGACCTTCAGTTTCCCAGTTATCAGGTATGTAATTCAAAATAAGAGCCCACGCTACTCTCTGCATATATTTAAGATACGTTTAATATCCTTGTTTATGCTTCATAAACACCCAAAGAAAATGCCTGGCTGGAGTCCTCAGAGTGCTGCAAGCCTGGACATCGATGAACCCAACCAAAATGGTTCACTTATACAGGAAATTCTTCATGTGTGTCAGTGAAGCATCAGTGCTAAACATTGATGTCATGCTGTTGGTGATAATGTTACTGAAATTCTCCATGAATTAGGCACAGTCAGTAAAGATCGGTAGTTGGAGCAAAGGGTTGCTTACGTAAAAACTGTTTTCTAGGGGTGTTTTTATAAAGGGTTTGTTCCAAACTCTTAGAACCATTACATCAGCGTCCTTTAACCAAATTTTTCCACAGGTGGCAACTACCGGTTTTATTGGGTAAAGAAAATTTCCCCGATTTTTCCTTTACTCATTCTGTACTCGGACGATCTTAGCATTCAAAGTGGGCATACATTCTGCCAAAGGCATGTATGGCGGACACCGTTTGAAGCGTCATAAGCTCCAGCGCACAGCTCTGTGTAGTGGACGCCATTTGAAGATCTAGTCCATTTTATGTTGCACATCTTACCCCAAACGAAAATTTGCCTTCACTGGCATCTTCGTTAGCCTGTTATATCCGACGCACCCGATGCATCTCACCCCGAACGAAAATCTCTGCACTCTGGTAACAATCCTTGGGAAAATGCGAGTTATGTTCACCCGTGTCTTGCACTGTCTGAAAACAGCTATTTTATTGCGTTTGCGAATTATTGGACTAATGAAACTACGACAGTTGTTCTCCTTGGAGTTCAAATGGTCTAGCGGTGTGTGCGAATTGTACGAACAACAAAAGCTGGGATAAATCCAACGAAACTTGCTGGTGATATCCCGCGAGTCCTTCCACTTGGGATTTTTATCCTAATATAGTGAGATGAACTACATTTGGTCTGTCCTATGTACTTGAGAACGAATGTGACTTCAAAAGCACTTGAGTGCGGGGCCTTGACATACTGAGCAAAAATACTAATGAAACTACGACAGTTGTTCTCCTTCGAATTCAGATGGCCTAGCGGTGTGTGCAAATTGTACGAACAACAAAAGCTGGGATAGATCCAACGAGACTTGCTGGTGATATCTCGCGAGTCCTCCCACTTTGGGTTTTTACCTTGCAAATAATGAAGACCATTGAGTAGGACGGAAATGTGTAAAATGATGTTAAATTCCATGGTTGCATGTACGGTGTTTCTCCAGAAACCGGGTTACTTCATTTATAAGAAGCGGATAGGTAACAAAGTTTTTGCTCAGTATGTCAAGGCCTCGCACTCAAATGCTTTTGAAGTCACATTCGTTCTCAAGTACATAGGACAGACGAAATGTAGTTCATCTTACTATATTAGGATAAAAATCCCAAGTGGAAGGACTCGCGGGATATCACCAGCAAGTTTCGTTGGATTTATCCCAGCTTTTGTTGTTCGTACAATTCGCACACACCGCTAGACCATTTGAACTCCAAGGAGAACAACTGTCGTAGTTTCATTAGTCCAATAATTCGCAAACGCAATAAAATAGCTGTTTTCAGACAGTGCAAGACACGGGTGAACATAACTCGCATTTTCCCAAGGATTGTTACCAGAGTGCAGAGATTTTCGTTCGGGGTGAGATGCATCGGGTGCGTCGGATATAACAGGCTAACGAAGATGCCAGTGAAGATGCCTCGCATATTCTGTCTCTGGTTCGAATAAAATGTAGTGACTAAATTTTGTTGCGTTTAATAAACACTGACAGTAGCAGTACCAGCCACCCAATCAATAATGTTTGCTCAACGAAAGACCGTGTAGTAGCGTGAAGGTGCGTGTTTCAGCGACTCACCTGCCGAGATGGGCTGGTAGATTGTTGAAATGAGCTTACGCAGCACAAAAAAGTTTATACGTTATTTTTCAGACGATTACACTGTGGCAGGAATGGATGTGAAAAGTTGTATTTGTTAAACAGAAATGAGAATCTTGTTGATAACATGAGGAACTTTGGCAAATTTCATCTGAAATTTCATCCTATAAAAGGAATTAGTCTGCACTGTAAAGCCGTCTCATTGTTGGTGAGAATCATTAGCAGTGCGCATCTTACAAACAATGAAAATAGCGGAAACTATAATTAGTGGGTGGGTAGTAACCAATGGGCACTGAAGAGTTTCACAGTGAAGGGCGGATTATGGTGACGTGAACAGCCATCCAAGATAGTGAAACTAGCCAACCTCCGTAGAATATTAGGGTATTAGGTACAATCACCACTGATTTAACGATGTGAAAGAACACCACAAAGGCTAAATAACTTAGCTCAGCTTTATGGCTCTCCAAACATAACCACTCTTTACGCAGTGTTTACGCATACGTTAGCCAAAAGTAGGTAAGAAGGGAGGATCAGAAATACGGAACGTTTGATTACAATGAACAAATCGTATTTTTGGATAACGTTTCATACGAATCAAGTGGTCAATGTCCGCAGCATCCTGACGTTTCTACGTACACTGATAAAATTGGCAACCATTACCACTGAGGGTGGAGCACATATGATCAAGATGATGTAAGCATCAATGCTATGATATATATCCTTACATCATTAAATGTGTTGTGCGTTCCAACGAGCTTCACAGGAATACCGTGTCTGGGAAAATTCTGACCACTAATTCAGGCTAAGATTGCTAAAAATCGGAATATCCTAATTCTGCTTGTAAGTCAACATGACTCATTTTCATCTGTTCCCTCATTCGTCCGATTTGCCTAATCTCTACGAAAAAAGTGAATAAAGTTACTGGTTCTGGTCTTCAATATCTATTCTACCTTAACAAATATGATAACAGTCAATACGTTTTTTTGTATGTTGTTTGAAAATTGTCGAAATAAGCAAAAGCAAATGAAAAAAACTTTACGGTTGTTTCACTTGACTGAGGACAATTGTGAAATATGAAACATTTACAATTTGGTAGTGCTTCAAGGCCGATGGTGTTCTTTTATTTTAAAACGTATTTTTCTGAAAAAAACAAATCCCACATCCCACGCTTCCGGTTAAGGTGTCTTTCAACGGATCCCGCAGAAATGCTAATTGCTAACGCTAACACCGTCCGCCAGTGATTTGCGGTTTGTTGCGGTCGGTAGTTCTGTGCTGATACTTTAACATTATCATCAGTGAGCGTAAAAGCAAAGCACTTCCGATAAGTAAAAACGCGCTCTCTAACGCCTCATTCATCAATAAACCACGAACGTTTTTAAACGCAAAATTTTTAGGAAGCTTTACGGTTCTTTTAAATGGGTTTGTGTGTAAAGTTTTTCTCCTCAAAATAAAGCGGAAAAAGTGACGCCGCACTTAGAATTCCTCCAGGAGAAAACAATAGCCTAAAGAAGCTAAGTGCATGAACTAACCCGGGTGAGATCTCATACGCTCTGTAAAAATCAGACTATGGTCTTGCCAAATTAATTCCTGATATTATCTGAAAAATGTGTGAGGTCAAACATGTGGACTCGCATGGAACATATGTAAGGGAAGCGTGTTGTGACTGGTTTTGAAGCCAGTAGAATAACACGAGATGAACAAAAACTGGGGATATTTAGTGTGAGATTCTCCCTCGTTTGAACGGAGGGATGAACACGGTTGCCAAAACTCCGTCAAAACCTAAGCATCAGGAACTTCTATTGACACTTGTTCTATGCACTTCGGACTACCTGTTGCGGATAGCCATCACTTGAGGCATCAGTCAACGCGGTTCACTCCAGATTAGAAGTAATGATAATTACTCAGAAACCGAGCATTTGATGATAACGAAGCAATGATTGATGGAAGGTCTAGAACTTTGTGAAGGCGAAAGTTGTGATTGACTTATTTGCGCATGAGGTAAGAAGTACTTGGGATTACATTCCGGAGTATGAAAACCAGCGTGAAAGTGCCGGTGCAAGGATTCAAAACCGAATGGTTGGGAAGGAAGTCTGGAATGCAATTTGCTGATATAGGTTGAATGGCTGAGTCTGTTGAAGTTAACTGACCAGCGTCTGTAAGTTGGTAGCCGTTGCATTTAAAATATTAACTAGCTGTGCATGGAGTCATATAGATTTTTACGATTAATGGGGCTTTGCGTGGAGATATTTCAAGATAGTCGGCATATTATGTCACACACCTTTTAAGTAGGCATACTGATGTGTTAGCACTCCTTTAATTAAAAATAACATCATTCTGAATTGTCACCCTGTTAGTCGTTTTGCCAAACAAGGCCAACACTTGTTGTCGATCCGTTGTGATTAGCCTGCTTTTTTTGAGTCATTACCTGCATGCCAGCAACAGTACGGGGCTTTGTGTTGGTTGCAATCAGATTAATCATTACTATGACCGGTAGAATATGCATATGGATGGCTGATAGCATGTCTGAACTGGTATTCCAGAGGCTTGAACGCTTACATTGCCGCACATGCACAACGTGAATAAAAAATAGTGGCGCTATATTCCGTCTAAATTCGAGTTACTCACAGTGCTGATCGGACACGTAACCGAAATGAATGGCAATCAACTACCAGAGGAAAGCCGTCTTGTGTTCGAATATCCCCGGGGATTTGTGAGACGCATGGACCTAATGATCCCCGAGAAAAAAGGATCAGCCGTTTAGTCCTTCTTGAGATTCCAGGAGCATTGGCATTTTGTCTGTAGTTGGAGCGAAGATATATGAATGACCGTGATGTACTTTGCAGCTGATTCGCTCTCTGGGACCAGCAATGTGATTAGGTCGCACATACTGACACTAATTGCAAGACGAAACCTTAGTTCAAACTGTTGCAATTTCCCATTCCTTGAATACTATAATGCTGATTGTGCTTTACTGTTGCTGCATTTCTGATCCGACCGAAATCAAAGGTAGCCTCGATTGCAAATTTGAAACGAGACAGCGTCCTTAAATGAGATAAACTATTTTTATTAAGACAAGCTGTAACGGTCATTCTCAGAACCATGGTCACTTAATATTTTAGTTAAGTTGCTGGAAACCATAGCTTACGCGATCCTGAGGATAGTTCGGGACCACTTTGAAAGCCGATTCAATCTAAAAAGACCGCAAGCTTCGAACATTTGAAAACAGCGCAGATTTTTCAGCAATTTTTTCATATCCGAGCCCTGATATTGGTAGCAAGTTCAAAAAGAAATGAGGCTTAGCTAGCGAGAAACGTTTGATACTTAGACTCCCTCTTTCTCCTCCCTTTGAGTACTGTGTTTATGTTCGACGTCAAACTACCGTTTCCAGGTCGCACGCGACAAAGATTCTTCTAACTAGCACAAAAAGCAGTAAATATCGACTTCATTCCGAGTTCGGCATTTGTCTATCTGGCAGAAAAAATCTGAAAATATCTTCTCAACGATATATGAGTTGAGCCTAAAGAAAAGTTGAAAAATCTTCACACATTCAAGAAGTGGGCACCGAATTCTACCAATTGCTTTTTTTATTTTTGATAAGAAATGGCGCTTGAATACCTAAAACTAAACTTTTGCGCTGTGTTGATTAGTTATTTAGCCCATTATTGCAGTATGAGATCAAAGGTCAAACGTTCCATGCAGTCCGATTGTGACAGAACAATTAGAAACTACTGCGTATAGCATCAAAAATATAGTGCCGGACAAGAAAATAAAAAAGCTGTGATCCTAAACGTAACTGCGTGAGCTAACGTCGCTTATCTACAGGCTGTAAGTAAAGGAAATATGACTATAACAATAGTCGTTTAAAGATTAGGAAGCCCAGCCGCATTCAGATGTTGGTGCGCGTCATGTAACACAGAGATCAGGGATGGCAATCAAACGTTTTCTCTCAGAGCGTCCTACATATTGTATGCTGTCATGAAAACAGGAAGTTCAGTGGAACCAAAAAGCAAGATATAGTTGTACGATCGGTTTACGTTAATTATTGCGGTTGAATAGTACTCAGGCGTCGTCATTAACCACGAGTGCTTACCAGGCAGCCAACCTAGGTAGAACGAAGCAAGAAAAAGGCATGGTCATTAAGTTGGGTGGAATGCAGAACATCTATCCACCGGGGCGTTTTCTTGCTACTATGCATATGCAGCAGTAACGGCAGTGCACCTATAATACAGTAAAACGTGTACCGCTGCTAAAAAAAGTTGAGCTACTGAACACGTTTGCTTAGCTTCATCCAGAATACTCGGGGAACGTGAATGTGCATGTATTTTTTCGGCCTTATCTGGATTGATAGTGGCACTGTGGACCGCTGGAGTAGTCTGTTTTGTTAGCTTGAAGCAGCCCAGCTAACTCTCAGTATGATCAGAAATATCCATAGACAACAACAGTTTACAGGGTACAAAAAGCAGTGATGAGCCAGGTTGTCTGGTCAAATCTGTCCGCCTGAACCTGCTGTATAGAAGTGCATAATCAGAGCATTTTATGCAAATGTAAATAACACAGCAACTGTTCTGAGAGGCATTCGCATAAGCTCTGATCTGTTCTACCAATATGTTTCAGTACCACTGTGTGTGAATCGTTACACAATGTGTGCGGCAGAGATTGGTTACAACAGGCAGCGCACATCGGAGTTTCAATTACCTAGCTGAGGAGAGCAGAATAGGTTGAGCGGCTGGGTACATGCGACAGATTAAAGCACACAATTTGTGTCGTATGGTTGCAGCCAGTGGATTCTCTTAAACTATAGTGCAGTAACTCATCTTTCTAGCAATATGAATATCCAAAAGGCAACACCTTATCCGGTGTTTGCCAGAGAACCAGATGACAATCTTAGGTGTTCGTGCGTTGAGTAATGATAAGGACTTCCAGTTTTGCTCCTTTGGCCTACAACGAAAGCCTGATGCACAGTTTGTTTGACCTTGCCTAACATACTTGCAATGCTGACCGTCTTCACGATGGAGGAGAGTTTTTAAAAAGAATGATGAGTTCTAATGGTTACTCAAAGAAACTTATTCAAGTCCACAAAAGCGACTTTATAAATGGAATATTAATTACTTATTAACAAAGGGGGCTCAACAGTATCATTCCGCATCATGTTGTTGCCACCCGTGTCCAGGGCGAAGTGGATAATGAGCAAATTATTAAGACCGAAACTTAACGGCCTCTTCCCTGCCAAGCTTCACATTACCCATTATGTAACATTCCCTACGCTCTAGACCACCTAACAAGAGGCTTATTGTTAATCCTCACTTCTAATAATCCGGTAAGTAGATCGACTTCTCTTATGGAATCTCCTTAAGGTGAAAGGACGTTGTGCGGTGACCGTGTGGTCGATGGGACTGTGCTGCTGTTTGGCGCATTACTAGCAGTTTCTACTGCACGTGCATTGCATCTCAGTAGTAGGGGGCTTTGCTGTATTAATATTTATGTTGTATCAATGTGCTGTGTGCAGGAGCACACAGTGCGCCGAATATCAGGATGAAGCCAGTGAAAACATATTCACAATATCCGAGTATTCTGAATGAGACTATGCGTGCAGCTTAACGTTCCAGCACGAATACACGCTTCCAGTGAAGGGGCCGCTCAAGCGTTTCAATTGTGAGTATAGATTCGCGAAAAATTGACCCAGTAATTTGATTATCTCCATTCTGCTTTACGGCGTACCCTTCACACAGCAAGCACGTGTTTCCCTGTTTTGTTCTTCCTGTGTTGGCCACCTAGTATGCATTCCTAACTCATGATCGACGTTTGAGCACCACTCACTGTTTTGTGCTACAAGTAATAATTACTTACTCATAGTCACTAGTAGTGCAAGTGACCTTCCTGTTCTTGAAACTTGACGCAGATATTTTTACACATTCCTCACTTAGTTGGAAAATATAAGCTTGAGAAGCCAGATAAAAACTGCAACATGTCAAAAACAGTTTTTTCAGAGTTTTATTATGTAGGGTGTTCTCAAACCAGCAATGGGAAATTATTACTCCCCTAGCTCAAATGTTTTCATCTGGCAGCCGTATTTTTACAACTTGCATCTGCGGCTTCCAAGTTTGATTACATTGTCGGCCAGACTTTGGTTTACGGTACTCTGTTTATGAATTCCCAAATACAGCTGGGACGAGTGATATAGAAATGCGCATTGACCGAGTTCGGATATTTCAACTGAAGCACACCAAGGAATGAATTTGTCTCCTACAGAGTCTTGGATAATATAGTTCGCGTTGTCCGGCGTGACAATTTTGCTGAGGGTCCGCGCTGCAATCCCACAAAGACGAAATAACCAGAAGTATGTGACCAGCCTTCATGTGCCTAATCATGATAGGTGGGCGAGAGGCATTTTTTTAACGAACAATGTACACAGGTTGATATTCCTCAGAAGTCCCGGGATAGCAGGCAACATTGCAGATAGGCTTTCCGAAAGACACCAGTGATAGTCACATGACACAAAACTGGCATCTGAAATCATCTAAAGGTCCACCAGATGTCGTGCAATCGATGATGGCTGTTGACTATCCGGAAATATCCTGAAAAGTGGTAACTATCGACTAAATTCTATGATCATAATGAAATATCTTAAACAGCTGCATCAGTAGCACTTAGGTATTGTTTATCTAGGAGCATTTACGGGAGCTGATTTTACTTCCAAGACCTTTCAGTTACCTTCCTCTATGTCTTTTCAGCTGACAGCGGTTTGCCTAACAACCATTGTCACTGCTGAACAAGATTTATCTTCAAAGGGTTTCGAACATTAAGCAATGTGGAATATTTCAGGTGTCTTTCAACGAGATACCTGGCTGTATAATCATTCACCTGTAGCACCCTTTAGGTGCCTAGCAGCCATGTCACCCAAACGATGGACAAGTGCTAAGATAGCTCCAGGTCGCATGCTTGGGTTCGAACAACGAAACTTCAGAACAGTAAGTTTTCTCCTCAACCACCAAGTTATCTCGAGCTGTTTTAGGTTAGTTCAGCTCAAGTCAGATACGCTTAACCCACGTGCCCCATACATGACCTTATTCCAAGCATAAAAATGAAGAACGTCTCCACAGGCGTGTTAAGGATTTGGAATAACTGATGATGGTAGCCCTCCCAGATTTGTCTTTCATCCAGTACAGAGGATCTAGGTATCTTTCGTTAGAAACGAATAGCGCCTCCGCATCAGTTAACAAGTGTTTTCAGACCAAGCTACCGACCGATTCGGGTCATTTGTGCCTATGCGGATATCTCAGATATAATTCAATAAAGAGGAAGGTCGGGAGAAGTTGCCCCATTATTTAGTTTGAAAACAAGCGAATGAAGCAGCTTGTTGTTAAAGGCCCCATCTATGAGGGGTGTAAATTGGTTCGTTTGCCTTTATATAACCTGGTGAAAATGTTTTGCTATTTGAAGCCACGAGAATCTAAAATACGACCTATTTTCTAATAAATTTACTAAAAACCATTCCTAATATCTCGTGAATATGTAAATGCTTTTAACGTTTCCTTTTTCTAATCAGTGCGGAGAACTTTTAGAGCAACTGCCTATTTCAGAGCAATCAGTGGACATTCCTAAATTTTACCATCCTCATGGAGCAGCTGATAAGCACCCAAAACGATGATATCTGGATTTCACAGCGGTGGTCGTCGGATCAGAAAGTGGCTATTTCTAAAAAGCGATCCGCTAAACACTTACTTGTAATTGGAACTCATCACGACATATCAGTCAGATGCATCGGGATCGGTCTGTAGGTAACAGTTCTTACCGTTTTCCGATGTGCTAAAACGATTACTAATCATACTTTCAAGTGCGGAGAATACCATTTGAATTTGCTAACCAGTTCAGTTTATATGGAGAACCTGTTGGGATATATGACTAAGTGAGAGCAGCAACTCAGATGTTGCTACGCTCACCTGATTTCCCCCTGTCAGAACAGAAGGGACAGATGCCCTAATTTAACGACCAACGCTTTTCTGCACTGATCAATGCTCAGACCTGCAACGACGCTGCTGGTTGGAGGTAGGAAGTGTGGGTGATCAAAATATGTCATGATAAATACTGTTTAATTTTGAAGAAAGTACAGAACTGCTAACAGAAACAGTCATTTTGAAAATACCGAATTTATCCAGGTGATTCTGGTAACCCCTTTAGAAGCTAATTTTAGATGCAGACGGGTCTTCTTTTTTATGGAATTCCTGATTGTTTCGATTTCGATGCTATACTCAGTCCTAACTTAACAACAGAACTTTTTCCCTCCAGAGAGGAACTTCAGAAACGCTTTTTGATTTAAATGTTTCAGAGAAAAAGTGCTGCTATTCGATATAACTAACCATACTCATCAGTTTTTGGAACTTCAAGCTAGTAACAAAACAAAAATCTTCCCAATGTAGGTCGATAGATTTATTTCAAATTACAGAACTACCTGACGCACAAGAATTTTCTTCCGGAGAGGACCAATGAATCTGAACTCTGTTGCTGTTGGTATCTCTAAAGATACCGGAACCAAACCATACCAGACTAAGTTTATTGTTACTTGGTTTGCAGTGACAATGGTCTAAGAAGGACGCTTCCTGTTATTGTCAAACGGTTCTAGGAAGAAATTAAGTCCGACCGTTGTTAAAAAATCACTTAAGTAAAAATGGACTAAGCTTGTCCGCTTAGCAAAAGCGTCAAAGATCCCATGAGGAAATTTAACTTGCGAGCCAGTTATTTTTATGCTTCTACTTTATGTTCCCAACCTGGTGACTAATGGCCCATGAGCGTCGATTTTGTCCCATCGGCCCACATTTTTTCTCGTACTCCTTTGCTCCACTTAGGGCTGAAATTTGGGTGATAACTTTTGTCGGAAGGCAGTACAGATCACGAGTGAATACTTGTCTAATATAGAGTTCTACCCACCGTAGTTGCAAGTAGAATGTTGTGAAGCGACTAACACACAGGAAGTATGGCTGTGTGGACGTTTTACTGAGTACGAGAATTAAAACCCGCCGAAAGGACAAACGTGGGTCTCGTTTATTCGGACTAATAGAACTGTCGAGGCTAATTGTATGGATTAATTTTCATACAGATAAAACGTTTTACAGAAAATCCTCGCTTGTATGGATGACTTCATCAGGTTTCATATTTCCACGTGGATGGGCACACCTCACAAACCGAAGGTTGGCCAAATATCAGCTTGTTGCTCAGTACGGATTTAACCGGCCACGCATGCTTGATACCTTCTGAATCAACAAAACAACCCTAATCTTCAAATTAAGAGTTAAACAAGTTGACAGATCTGACCGCGGTGATGAATTAAACTAAAAATGACTCTTCAACCCGACCCAATTCCATCGGGTGTAGCTAGCCCAGTATTGAACAATGGTGCCCATTATTCTGAAGGCATTTTCGTCGTTGATTACACAATCAACTTTCAACCCACACCGGAGATAAAGGTATGACAATTTGGCTTTCCATTATTTGGATGCCAGTGAGGCTTATGACGCACTTCGGCCGGATGATCCTTCTTAACCCACACAGTCTGATTTGACCGAGTAACGCAGACTGAGAATCCATCCACAGAGCCGAGATATCAAATAACAGAAACTGTTCACTGTTACATTACGTACATGACATGAGCACCAGCAGACAAACATCCACGTGCATATTGTGCTATCGATTCTAGATAGTTCGTGTTTTTTGCGATTGGTTGTGTGACGGAAAAACAACTACTTAGAAGAAGTGAGTCGGAGTAGCCTGAACTTCAGTAACCACGTATATGAATAGGATCCTTGTGACTGTAGAGAACGGGGTGTTGACCCCATAACGGCATGGGATTTTCCGGAATAAGTGCACATCCGAAGTTTAGCACGAGGCACTAACAAAGGTGTGCACTAGTCCAAGCTGAATAATCTTCTGACATCGGTTATGCAGTGACCGGGGATGGTAAACTTAGGACATTTGATGGAGATGAAGCCTCACAGATGTTGCTTCATTATCTATAATCCGCGTACGTGTCTGTTGAAGTCTTCACTGAAGGTTCCAGTTGGTTCGTTGACTGACACGCAATGCCACTGCTAAACGTATGCCGTCCCATCACCGACCCAAGGTAGTTTGATTTAGGCCAGGAAATTTGTTTTCACACAAAAGCCTAATCTTCAGTAATCCTTGGAGGTATCGTTTTGTCACTACTCCGCATTTCAAAGTTAGGCAAGATTTTCCTGCTTGACAGTGAGACAACGATATGAGTTTTTACTGTCTACATCGAGGAATGAAATAGTGGAAAACCGTCAAGAAGTAGTGCTGATTGTATGAATAAGATGAGAATAATTCAATCTTCTGCAGGTATAACCCTGGGAAAAGATTGAAAGAATTCGTATCAAAGAGGTTTGGAGAAATCATGCCGCATTTCGTGTTTCTGGAAGTTAACCGCAAAGATATTGCATTCGCAGCCACATTTTAGGTTATTGAAGGGTTCATTTTCCGGGCTCAGTTCCCGGGAACTTCAATTAGTCTTGAGAATTTTGGAGCGACGCCCTGAGAAATGTGTCACTACTGAGCCATTCTTCACTTGCCGCCTTCTAAACTATCTCGGAACCCCCAGACAACTCAGCAAAGCAAAGAATTCATGCGGGGTTGTCGATCTTCTTGGCATCATATACGCCCCAGTCCTCTGAAATTTATCCCACTCTCCCTGCGAATGCCAGCCTGACACCAGCCGAACACCAGCTTCAAAGGAGGCTTATGGCTGCATCCACACATGCAGTATTGCATGAAAATACGCAAGAGTTACTCTACTGACCTGATTCATCATAAACGTTTGGAGTCAGCATAAGTGCCTGCTCCTCTGATAATTAGCAAGAAGACATGATTGCCACACAGCACGATGCATCGTCCCAACAATCGAGTGCCCCGACTTGCATTATGGCCATTAAATCAGCTTCGAGATCGTTGAAAATCTCAGCTGGCTCCCACTATCTGGATATCCGGGTTAACCTCGATGAATGAGCCAACTCTACACTCAGCCGTCCCAGTCACGTGATCACGTGACTTCCACACACAGAAAGAGCGGAAACATTGGCGTGCGCTTCCGTACGTTTTTTTTCAGCGGAACGTGCCGATTGGGTGCTTAGACAACCGAGCTATAGGCGCGTACCATGAGATAGGTTGGCATGGCGGTGGGTATTGTGTAAATCAGACATCTGTGGCCAACCATATGTTGTGTTTCGAATGATGAAACATAGCCAATCAAGTAAAAAACTTCAAATCCACGAATATAGGATGCTAACTGCTCTACAATCGGCAGTCTTAGTTGGCGTTGTACCTTTCCATTTTGGGTGCAGCTCATCACCTTTGGAATGAGGTTTGCCTGGTGGTGATCTGTACGGCAACGTGTGAAACATTAATGCATTAATTCGAATTGCACATTTCAGGAGGAGACCTTAATTTCACTATATCTGTAGTAAAACGTTGGTACAGGAAACGCTGTAATTGCGAACTTTCCTATGTTCCTTGTCAAGTAAGTTAATTACTGTGGCTAAGAACTGTCCTCCAAAATGCATCTGGATTATAAACACGTCAATTAACTCACCATCCCTCATTTGCAGCACAAATAAATTTGCCCGGTGATTCTTGTGTGATGGGAAATGAGGACACTTGTCACTGTCCAATAGAGAATTCCTCCTGTGAGTGTAACATTGTGCAGTTGTTTCATCCGTGTTAGAAATCATCAGCAGTACGCATCTCACAAGATTCAGAGAGTTAGAACCCAAGACCATCCGGCTAGTAGTCTAAATACCTAACCTTCTGAACATGAGTGACAGTTAAGAGAGCAAAATCTTAGTTGAGGTATACCGGTTTATTGCCTAAGCAACTCGGTAACTCAGGTGTTATCATGCAAGACGCCGGAGTCCAAGTTTACTGTTTGCTACTTCCAAAAGAATGCCGTTTACAAAACGTAAAACCAGGTGAGATCTGATCGCTTTTTTGATAATTTTATTGCACGAATGGACGTTTGCTGAATCCTAGTTCACGGATTACTATAATATTCGGTTTTTTTCATAGCATGATAGAGAGTAATCACGGTTTGATGCATCCTAAAGACATGTTAAAGCCTTCTAAGTATTCGTCTGTGGTGCACCGATGTGCGCAAACGATCGAGAAGACAAGATCGTAGACGTCTTGCCAATGTAGCATTGCACCAAACCTACATTGTACATCTGAATTCGGTTGGAGATGCTGGCCATTCCCAACATATAACGCCTGAGAACAATTACCCTGCACTGAGCACTCGTTTACACACTCTACAAAATTTGTGGTATGAGAGCCTCCTATGTCTCTCTCCCTTGAATGAGATCTGCAAGCGGTTCGAATTTAACAGTACTGCTGTATATACCAGAATTCCTGTAACCGGTTTTATAATTAATCCGAAAAATTGCCTGAAAAACCGTTATTCTGAAAAGTATTTTCCAAATTTCCCCCATTCGTGCCTACATGGAGAAGCTGCCGCCGGTGGAATCAGAAAATAGCTTGGTTTAGAACATCAACTGCTGGCTAATTCTGGTCCGCTTCTAATTTTTATCGATTCCCAGATGAACCCGCCTGACCACCGATGAACTGGTAAGCGGCAAATATGGGGGTTAAAACTTTGGACGACTACAACTTTACACTCTGCAGAAGAGCGGGATAGTTTTAAGGTATGGAATAACCATGAAGATGAGCTCTTAAACAAACCCATATCTACGTGAGAGTTGCAGCTGTATTATCCCCCGCTCAATGTCACGGCTTGCTTGTATAGGCAGCAGTATCCGAACTCAACTTATACTAATGCGTTTGAAGATTACATGGTGAGAATCGAGCGCCTTCTGAACTAGTAGGCTACATTTGAATTTGGGATACATATTTCCGATCTATCATATGCTAAATAAATTGATATTTTAGGTAGCGAGACAGGAAATTATATAGCCATTTGAGTTGCAATGATGGATTAATTTTTACGCTGCACCTGAACGTTAATCCCGGCGAGAACATTTAACTCAACTCAATTGCATGCGGGTGAGCTGCGACTCCTGTGGTATCATTGACATTTGGTGACTTAGCCACTTACACCATGTTGGAACATAACGTCATTTTGAATGTTTCACAGCGACAATAATCTGGCTTGCGCATTTGCTTGTGCACATTCTTCGGCACAGTGAATTGACATACATTGGGAGGATTCAACGTGTTCTTTACGCTCGAAAGTTCCGGGCTATAAAACAAAGATATTCTGCGAGGAAACCTTTTTTCAACAAGTGTTTTGGACAATTTAAAAATCAATTTTCTACACATAGGTGTTCTTTATTAACGAACCATGAGCGCTTCAGCATGCCGGCTTTTTCATCCATCTTGCGGATAACACCTGTTTATCTATTATTAAAGTAGGTGCTCGTGCAGGTGGATTTAAACGCGAATGTGTGGTAGTTGCTGAAGATGTAAATCACCCTAGTCCTTAAACTCTATTGTACGCGCATCCAAATGACATACTAGCTAATTCTTTAACGATATGATATGGCCCGATTCCTCAAAAAATTGATTCTAATTTGGAAGGAAATATTTAACCATTCAAACAACTACTTTCAATTCCAATCGATTCATGCCTCAAGATTTCCGGCGATCATATTTCAGGCAGCATTCTGAACAAAACTGGCCTTTTTGCCCAAATATTAAGCGAAAGCCTTTGAAAAGACCTTTGGAATCGCATTCAACAGTAGTTGCAATGGTTTTTCGTTAGAAGTAATTTGGAGTAGAACGCCACAACAGTTTGAATTGCCAGATTCGCAAGCCGCAACCTTGTTAAAAAACAAATGAACTCAGATTATCGTGCTCTCAAATTCAGGGCAAAAACAAACAGATTATCATTCTATTAGGATATTTCCAGCCAAAAATGTCCGATACACACTGTGTTTTCTTCGCTTAGAGGACTCAGGCTTTATTCAGGTGAGATAAGTTTAGCAATCCAATCTTACGAAATAGGATGCTTGTGGATTATTAAATGCCAGCTGAGTAGGGATAATCCGGGTAAGATTACCATCTTTATTTTCTCAAGTAGAAGTTGATCATATCACATTTAGTTACTGGTGATTTTTTTCAGATTGACTGCTACTCCATTGGGGTTCAGAAGAAAAATACTGTCGAGACGCACAACACGTTGTTTGATTGAGTCATAATTTTAGTTGTGAACACTGCTATGCCAAAATCAATTAATTAAAAACATGAGTAGATATTCTGGCCTTGTCTTGAGCAATCCTCTATGTCTAGCCAGTCCTGGTTGTGACCAATTTACCATACACTTTGAGTGTTTAATATATAAGATTCTACAATAGGATGTTTGATTAATTTCTAAGATCTCAATAAGCTGAGCACTGCGATAGTGCTTGTATTTATGGAGACTCGTCATTTCGCTCTTCGAACCCTAACCTCATTTTCAGAACTTCAGATGGTTTGTGGAAAAATTTTGTAGCCGTCGGCATAGTGGATCTCAGTAAGGGCAAAAGACGTTGTTTAGGCCGCCACGCATAGGTACCTCATATTATCTTCTAAAACAATTGCATGATAATTATCAGGTTATCCGTGATCATCAACAACCTTCCGGGTAAAGTATCATAAGTTTTCATGGTAAAATCAGCTTTTTGGAAAGACAACGGCCAGTTGGACCAAGTTTCAGTCGCAATATTTCAAATACTTTGAAAGTTGCTTAGTGGCTGCCAAAAGTCCCTAAAATATAGGTTCAAATGTGGCGCCGTAATTGCCATTCCGATCAGGCCGTCTTTCCCAATATACATCTATCATCAAGAAGAAATGATTATTTCAAGCACAAATTACAGCACTTTCTTTACTTTATTCCTCTACAAACTACTCAAACTTTTGTTCCCAATCATCCCTCGCAAAAGTAGGCATTTAAGCTGATATCCTGTATGGTGGTGGTGCTTTGATGCTAAGCAGCCCTGATGATGTCACTCCTTTGTTAGAAGGCAAGTTTAGCGTCTATACCTACGCTCAGATTTCATACTCATCAACTCCAAATTCCCTTCTAAATTTGTTGACCACACCACACTCCTCAGAAAAAGGACTCCAATAAGAAAGTCATTTCTGCATTTTCCACGTTTTCCTTGACAGAATTCTTTCAAGCCTACTTTTCTCCACGCTATTTAGAACACTGTTTCTTGAGCACTCTTGCCCCTGTATCCGGGGATGCACCACAGCACCAAATCATACTTGCAAAGGATTTTATCTGTACTTCCTCATATAAGAACAGCGGATCCGACTGTTGGCAAAGTGGTCAGTATGTATGCATCAGATGCAATTATGTATCCCGATGCAGGTGCAACGAAGCCACAAGCAAATCTGAGAGAAGCAAATTACTCTCCACGAGGAAAAACGTCCAAACTGACGTTCTTCATGAAACTGAGTTTTATCGCTCTAGTTAACAAAGGAATCTTGAAAATTTAATAATCAAGGATACCTCTTTTTTGGGTCGTGATAATGCTTCATCCTATATTCCTCACCACATTCTTGTTCAAATACTTGCGGTCTTTGTTTTCTAAAACTCTTCAATAAACCAAAAGACTGTCTTGACCAAAGTCTATAACAGTTTCGATACTAACAGCCCGCGGATCATCAATGGTCCCTCTCTTATGAGACTTTGCAAAATGAAAATCTCCTCATGAATGCCATCTTCCCTGTAGAAAAAAATTCCCTTATGTAGTAAAATATATTGCTTCAGCATGATGGCAAATGCCGTTATATCGACCATCTAAGACAACATCACTAATCACTGTTCATATGAGATGTTGATTCCACAAATGACCGCTGATTAAAGAAACATTTGGTTTATAATGTTTATTTAAAATACCTTTATTAAGAAACACCGGGACGATGTTTATCAATATTGGCCTGTAGCTTCCACAAATTTCTAGTTTGCAACATCATCGCCCAATCACACCAGCAAAACTTCGTCAACAAAGGTTCAAAAAGCAAGACACAAGCTACCACAATCATGTTAGTTCCCTTGCATTAAACTTCGTGGTGGATGAAGGACAACTGCATCAGATAAAAGAAAAAAAATTCCTTTGGAGTAATTGTAAACTCGTCACCTTAAATTTGTCAGCTGAAAGCGAAGCCACCTCAAACTAATGGTCAAAAAGTGGACGCCCTTTATCTCTGCGTGTCCATCCAGCGTGATATATATATACATATATATAACGTATTGCCTTTCACAACTATGACTGTGGTCGACCTTACCTGCTGTGTACTACTGATTAGTCTTTTCCCGCATGTTAGTAAATTAGCACCTGTCAAATTCTTTCGTAGCTACATGCACTAGGTTGACAATTTTGCGCAAAATTTCCTCCATAATACGAACCACTGTGTCCCCCAGCACACTAAAATTTGCAACAAATTGTAAGGTGTCCCTTGATTCCGCAGCAAACGCGTTCAAGAATGAAGTTACATTTGTGATTTTTGCATTTTGGTGGTCAATACTGCAGCACGTCGTATCTGCAATGAGAGCTTGCATATCTCCGTTTTTGTAAGAGCATGAATTTAAATCACTCACCATTTGCTGATAATTAGCCCACAAAATAAACACAGAAACATCCTTCAGTTTACCCAAGTAAAATTCTTTCTTTTGGATTGAAAAAAATATCCATTTTGATTGATGTCATTTGTCATACCGATTCTGGGACCTGTCAGAAGCCTACTGAAGGAACGTTTTAGTGATTTAATCTTTACGATTACACTGCTTCGTAAAGACAATATCGCGCCCACGTTTGCCTTACCATTGGAATTATGTTTGGAATTTTCTTTATAAGCAATATGATGAGCCAACTTCAAGTTACCATCCCTTGTTCCGCGTTGTCACGGAATATGTCAACAGAATGAAAATGATCACTTTTCTCTTTCGCCATAAATAATTCTGTGCTCCTATAGAGAAACATTGGAAACAGTGTTTCGAAAAATTGGTTTGAGCGTGTTTGAATGAAGCTCACACATATACAACCGGTCAGAATAAAAACAGTGTGACTACGGCTTTAGGGAAAGAGCAGGAGAGTAAGAATAAGCTACATGAATACAACAGCTGATCAACATTCAAATAACTATTTGTCTAATGTTTTCGGTGTAAAAACACGCAGAAAAATCATCCGGGGAAATGTTTTCATAGTTGTCCACATAAATTCGGAAAGGTGTTGAATCTACGTATTTTCTACATTTCAGTCTTAAAGATTTTGCAATCGAGAAAAATATATCCTGCAATAGTAAAATAGTACGGGTAGTACTGTTGCTTTTTCAAGCATAGGTAACCGACAGATTCACCGCCTATTTCATTCTTGGTTGCTCTGGCTTAGGTAAGATACATTCGGGTTGATCTGATCTACAAATATGTACAGTGGTTGAGCGTTAGGGTGAGAATACATATAGGAATTATTGGAAGAGTTGATCACAAGCAGCGATTACTTTGAGATTAAACGTTCGTTGATCGGGAAGTGGACCAACGTGCGTCCGGTTTCTCGAGTGGTTCAGGATAAACTGGTCGTACTTCGGTTGACCGGGAATCGGAAACATAGGGGAACGATAAACCATCATCTAAAATTAGACACGGAGGAACCAATAGTCATTATTATTTCCTAGAAAGTACTGTGTCCACAAATCGCAGCATGCAGAAAAAACACGTTCAATTTACTTCCACTTTAGCTTCTAGTTCCTACCTAGCCAATTGTCAGTTTGGCATCACGTGTTTACCATCAGCTACCATTTGCAAACATCTAACTGGGTAAATTTGTGTACGGTATTTTATTGCACTATATTTACTGAGCCGGTATGTTTACATAGCAAGGCGGAGCTGTTAAAAGCTGGCAGTAGTTCTGACGAAAAACGAAAGGAACAATGTTCTTTATAATTATTTAGAAGCCAGTGTACTTGACCCAGTGTCTTAACGCGAACTGATAAGATCAAAGTAGACACGTTTTCCCATTCCCCGACAGTCTCACATTGTTCACGATCATTTGTCCAGGCGAATTCTTACATATCCGTTACGTTATCTTAACAGTTATAATAATATTCATGTGTCCCTACTCAGAGTGCACTCGTCGTAACTGGATAAAAAAAACCAACAAGACCTTGTCATACGCACTACTCAAATAAATTGCTCATCGATCCAGTGTTCCATGCTGTAAGGGTTACTCACCAAAGTAAGCTGAATAAAAGGCGGTGAGAATCGATCGGCTTCTCACACGAGTAATTTTCATCAAATAGAAATCCCAACATAACCGGTTAAAAATCCGGTTACGGCTTACTTCCTTGTGAAAAACGTGAATATGGCAACACACATTTCTAGAGAATGTCCATGTTCTTTCTACCTCTAAACCCTAAACTACTGGTACGGGTTAGATGATTAGCCGAACAAAATATTTGGATTAAATGAGAAAGCAAGTTGCACTTTAAAAGTGCAGCACTAACGGCCGAACGAGTGATTCTAGAACAGCATACAACGGTATTGGTGATGGAAATAAGTTGTAGTAGATACGTATATCCTGCATTGCAATTATCCTAAACTATGCTACTCTATACTATTTCAAAATATCACATTTATATATCCTGCACTGTATTCTTGTGTGTTCCTTGAGGCTGTGAAGAATTTCCAAACTAGATATCGTCCTGTAAGTGAAATCAATCTGTAATGAAATGCCAAGTTGTGCTGTAGAGATGCTTCATCTTCATAGAAAATCATATTAAACTTCATGGCGTTTTGAACAAGCAACATTCCCGTTTGTAGTTCGAGCATCTAACCGGTAGACACCAAAGGCCTGATCAGGATTGGGATTAACAAGCTAGAGCGCCACTCCTCATTATACACGGAGCATATCCTTTCTGACAGGAATCTGGCATTGCGGCACAGATAAGATTGTTACACAAGCTGCACTTCAACAGTTGGTATAAGAATAGCTCTAGAAAACATAGCTTGATAAACCGGGCTACTCATAGGAACAAAATGGTGTGTGAAAACCACAGTATTTTGCCTCATAGAAAGCCACTAGTTTTGTCACCAGAATGAAAGAGGTTTTCAAAAAAGTGTTAAATTTGTAAAAAATTTAAAAATTACTTCCAGCATGATATGGTGATTCCACAGCCGACTGGACTTTTGTTTTTTAAAATCGTAACACAGGATCTTCAATAATGAACGGAAATTCAAGATAAATGCAAGAAACATGAGTGATTTCTGGCATCGTATCACCCAAACTGCGCAACAAAGTCGATCGATCACATGCAGGAAAGTAATTTACTAGGCAAAAATTCTAATGTCCCATCGGTAAACGAAGTGGCAACGTGCCACCATGTTATTGATTGATTAAATGCGGTCGAAATATGGACTTTACCCTAAAAATTATCAAATCTGACTTATTTTATTGTGTTTATGTAGTCGCTGTTTTCTTACTGTCTTTTACAATCAAGGAAATAAATTTAAGGTAAATGTGCGCCAAATAATGACATCGCAAGCCTACGAATGTGTTGCATTCGATTAGTTGTCAAGGCATAAATTTTTGCCTTTGCTGATACTTCTCGGAGTCTTTACAACTATGCTTACCTGGTGGGGCATTTTTAGTCAAACGAGGATTTCTCTGCCATAATCGTGATTCCGTTCCGATAAAGTTTTCAATACTGACACGTTCACACAAACTTGTCCGCTGATCTCCGGCGTGTTCCTTCATAAATATAAAAATGAAACTAATTTTTTTGTGTCCAAAAAAATAAACGGAACTTTTAGCATCAATCTTCGGTCAGTGCCATAAATGGAGTAAACCGATTGTGATTTGAGGGTTTAGTTAGTGGAGCAATCAGCACAGATTTTGTTTGCAATATCTTACAATATATTATCTTCTTTAGGAAGAGATGGAAAAATTTTACAGGGCGAAGCAGCGATCACTACTCTTGCAAGTTAAATAAAACTTCGCAGCAAAGCATGTGGCAAATAATGCAAGACAATAATCGGACAAATAGAGTTGTGGATGGAAAAGTTGCCGCTTAGTTAGCAAGCAATAAAGTCGTTAGGGCGCACTGATGATGTCACCTAGATTAGAAGATGGTGGGCTCCCTAATCAATCACTAATATATACCAAAATATACCCACTTAAACTACTGACACTGGAGAGATTTTCAGCCTAAACTTCATTTTGTATGGCATTAGTTAGTCTGATGATATGTCACTTAGGATTTTTGATAAGGTGACTACCCGCCCGGGGAACCTGCCGCGTAGTAAAATAGGTTCACGGTGGACAAACCGTCAGCGGGCGTCTTAGTTTTAGCCTCTTTATTTGAACATTCATGTTTTCATCATAATGCTGATAAAATTGTGATCACATTTTGTGTAAAAACATTATTTCTGCACCATCTGTGAGGTACCGACAAAGTAAATTACTCTCTCGTTCTAGTTTGGTCTGCAATGTCTTTAAACAGACACCGTTTTTTAGGAGTAGTCATCCTTATATTGTACGTAACATCTTGTATATTGCAGACATATTAACTGTAAAAGGCAACAGTCATTGAAAATGTAAGAGTCTGCAAAGCAACCAAACGGTCTATGGACAAAAACAGACATCTCTGACTGAATCAAAGGCAAATTTAAAAAATCTTTGCTGTCTACTTGAGTCAACAGCTTGAATGCCGATACGATTCGCAGTTCTACCGACGTGCCAAATTTTCATTTGACTAAGACTTTTTGTTCTTAAGCGCTTCTTGATTTTGTGCACACTTTTCAGCCGGTCAAATATCCTATGTGTGTACAGGTTTTCTCACTTCATCGAGTGCCTAGTTAAGTGCCGTGCAAAGTGACTTGGTTTATTAACGGGGGAAACAACAGAATATCAGTACTCGTACGACCATCCATTTGAACTCACATTGAGATTCCATTTACTTTGTTAATTAGCTATGTGAATGCAAGCTTAGTATTTCTGGGGAGCGATTTTTAGCATTGAAGATGTAAACCCCAAACATAACGTATGAAATACAGTACTAAAATCTGAATGATCACCCCACACTTGCCATACGGCATCATTCGCGATGGGTCCTAGAATTTAGCCTCCAGTGTGATGTAGGTGCAGTCCAATACTTACAATTACCAAATAAGGTTACAAACCTGAAGCCATCCTCTGACGTTTTCCTCATTAGTATCAGACATGCTAGCCCGCTTTCGAGCCACTGCTTCATGTTCAGTTACCTCTGAATGTTTTCCAACTGCCTTGGGGGAACTCTGTTGGCTTTTTCTTCGTCTGCGACCACAGCAACGTTCAATAGCCTGGCGAACATGACAATGTCCGAGACGACGTCTGCTAAAAACACGGAAAAGTAAACGATGTGCCTACCATAGTGACGAAAAGCATGGTAACTGCGTTTTAAGATAGACATTTCATTGTTAATACTGAAACAGTAAAGATGTTTCCTAATAAGAAACTACCGGAAAAATCGTACTTGGACCAACTATATCATGCATTTCCCAGCCCACCTGTTTATTATTCACGCAGGATGACAAACAAGCTGATGTCAGGTTATTTGCTTTGCTTATGCACTTTGGTTAACCGAAAAGAGCCCACCCAAGGATTTTTGAATCAAACTGTCAATGTCTGCACCGAACTGCGTCAGGACAACAAATCCAACGCAGAATGTTGTGTAATTTTCTGGATCTTGATGGCGTATCGTATTTGAAGTCTTATTTTCGATATTTAAATGCCTCTGTATTTTTTTTGTAAACGCCTTATTGCCAGCTCTGAATTTGGGAAATATAGATCAAAAACCGAATTACGTTGGGCACGAAGAGCGATCTGACGCGACCTACGAAACTTAAGCTGATAGCTTTCCCTAAGGATATTTTTTTCAATGTGATAATTCCCAGTTTCTAACCACAGAATAACATGGTGACATAAGCGTCTATTATAACGGGTCCTACAGTTTTCCATCAGTGAGGCACTGCAAACTATGTTACTTATTCAAATTTGGTCATAGTACCAAATCTAATAAAATTGTGTTGTCACACGCGTCGCAAGCTTAATTGGAATTACAGCTGTAGCTCTGCAAAACTGCTTGCAAAGTTGAACATTTTTATGAAGCTAAGTGCATCTGAATCCGAAATTTGTCTGGTGACAACCGTCAGTCACTCTGAACTCACTCATATGGATAAACAGTGTGAGCTGGGTGATTTTTATGTACGTCCCACCTCTACGTAGCAAGCCACCCAAACAGACGGATCAGCTTGTAAAAAGAGAAAACTGGACCCGGAAGTAGATTTTCAACGTTGGTGACGAACAAAACAAAATTATGCGTATAGTTTTGTCCAGGGACTGTGAACTGGTTGATATTGTTTTCCGTCCCAGAAATCATACAAAGCGCACATACCTGAATCACTATGCATTATAAATGCGTTCCATTTAGTCAAGATAAAAATGGTTGCTCAGAAGTGTTAGAATTAGCCGTGAGCTTAGGTCCCGGTCATATCATACCGATGATCTTTAGGAACGGGAAAAACCTGTTAAATATCGATGCAATCCATAAGACAAAAAGATATCATTTAAGATGTCCAGAGTATACATGGGTAAGTATATTTTTCTTTGTAATGAAAGTCCCCCGTTTAACAACAGAAACCTTAAGAGATCTGTTCCTACATTCAGTTCAACTATTTCTCTGAAGCACATCGAACAGAACCGGCTTGATTACGCGATTCTTTAAATTACTAATAAACGGAGGACAAATTCGATGAACAGATATCCTGTGTACCAACTTTAGGACAATTTAAAACTTTGGAAAAATGTTGTCAATTTTTTAACTATTAGATGAGCAACCTAAGACAAGTGAGTTTGATGGATGATAAGCACGAAATAAAGTCATTTATTTTATACTCATCAGGTGAGCAATGCCGACGGCGTGCGGCAGAGGGTTTTGTTGAGTGTGTAAGAAATGCTCACTAAAGAGTATTAGGCCAATGACTTGGACGACAGCGTCTTCTTCCTATTGGTGTCATACATGTTATATCCAAACTTGATAGGCCATTTATGGGCGCGAGATCACATCGTCCAAAATATAGTGATAAGTTAAGAGGGATGATCATAAAACCTGGCTCGCCATTTAAAAAACACCAAAATTACCTATCTAAGTAACATGCAGACCGATTAGCACTGTATCCAAGATCAATACACCCCAAGACCTTTGATAGGAAACAATCACTGATTGTATGTTTAAATACTGGTAGTTTAGGTCACTGAGCTTGACCAAGTTCAGCAGCTAATGGCCGGCCTTACTGACCAGGGACTCGTTGTTTTCAACCCAATCCTGGCATCTTGACTGTTTCAGTCTAAGCTTGAGCGATCTGGCAGTAGCTCGGCTCTTTTCATCTTCTTTCGGGTGGCACGGCAGCTAGGCACCAAAAGGGTGTTACAGCTGAGCGGTTATTGTTAAAATTAGTATGCTTTACTTTGTTTGCTGGTGGCCTGGTGAATTTGATTAGCATCAAGGATACAATTCTGGTTGTCTGCTTTATTTTCAGTTTGAGTAGGGTTTGTTTTGTCTTTGGGAGTGATCCACCATTTAATCCGGATTCAAATGTTCATAGCGTCGTGCAGTGCAAACACATTTCTCTTCTGTTATTTTGTAATCAAATTTAAACCGACATTCTCCGATTCCGTCCGCTGAGATTGGATTATCATTTTTGCTGGTGCACATGCACCTGCTATACGTGGTGAACCGCAACAAATCAGGTTACAGGTTTTTCGTTTGGTTTTCATCAGCTTCAATAGGATGTAGCAAACTAAGCAAACGGTCGGCTCTCTGTCGAACACTTATGTCAATAGACCGACAATTACTCAAGTTTACTTGATATAAAGACTGAGATGTATACACAAAAGCAATTATTGTCACATTAGTAGACCTCATGGATTCCTTAGTAGTTTTCATAGTCACCGAAGTGACTTAAAGCAGACAACACCGGGTACACCTTGAGTGGTGCGATGCACAAACTCGTATATGAAACTGTAGAAACTAAGTATATGGAGATAAGCTGGAGTTTTTAGAAGACAAGAAAACCGGGACGTTCCTCACTCTGATTTGTCAAATTTGCAGACACTTTCTCGCATCACTCTTACTGGATTTCCAAACTAGATATATGACATTATAAGGTGTCCTTTAACTTACTAGAGCGAATGTCTAGTACCCCCTACAAGGTGTCCACCGTTTCCTACATCCTTCAAACTTCCACGGTCTTTCGGTTTTACTGTCTTCCTACCCGTAACCAGATCCATTTCTTCAGTTTTTATTGTTATTAAGATAGTAGGGGGCCGTTTGGCGACATAAAACTCTGTTACGGAGATAACCAGTAGTTCTTATAGGAGAATTATTTCATTCTTCATCAATTTACTCTCCGAAATTTTGGTATCTTAACACATTGATATAAAGCAACGTTCCTGCAACGGTTCACCAGCCTAAATTGTATTAAGACTATCAGGTTTGAAGGCTACTGTGTTTATTTCACAGGTCAAACCTGGTTCCTCCGCTGGTTTGGCTTGGACGCATAGACAATAAACGTTTGATGTTCTATTTAACGGAATATCACAGGGTTTTGCAAATGGTATTCACTTCTTTCTACAGGATATCTAGTAAATATGTATTAGCATGATGGCATGAATACGTGTCACTCTCAACGTACCTGAATCGAAGTCGACGAATCACTGCATACGATCGTCTGCTGTTTTCCTTGTGCCTTGGTTGCGTTGATTGTGCAATTGATTTTTGTGTACAGGGTTTCTGTGACGGCTTGCCACGCAACTTGATGCTGCCGCACGTGTTGAATGGAATTTCACTTCCAGTGAGCTCGCTTGAAATAACATCGCATCCCTATGGAATATGAAGTATGGAAAAATTAACCGTAATTATCTTCTTGCCGGGACACCACTCATAATGACTGTAACCGGCTTTGTGCCTTTTTATTGAAATTTTTGAAACACCTCAATACTTCAACAGTCAATTGTCAGGTCTAATGGCAAGTTTCTGTGTGAATATCTTACGCTGTTTGTCAAAAAATCAAAACCACCTTTTTACCTCCCAGATCAACGGGCCAAACTGATTAAGACCTAATCAGTTTAGTGAAGCGACTGCTCGCAATCAACTGCTTTAGACATTCCAGGATGAATGCTTTTCTCTGCTGCAAAACGTATAAATTCTAGCGTAGATATGACGTTCGCATACATAGTTATGTCCAGTATGCTGAAGGTAGCTTGGCCAAATTCACATAGTTGATCCATCCAGTCTGTCTCATGATCGGACTGCCTTTAGAGTTTTGGCGTCAACACCGTGACAGTTGGTTGTAATCAAATGCCGCAATGAAAATCCTCACAGTACCGTATCTCCCAGTACACGTACCGTGTTTTAGCGTGCGCGCAGATAAAATCTAGTGTGTCACAATGCCTAAATTAATCCTATACGCTCACAAGAGATTGAACAAGATCACACATGAGCGTTACAAAGTTACACTTTGTAGGAGGATTCTTTCCATCTAACAGTGATTGTAGAAAAACGTGCATCATACATCAAGTGACTTTAAGATCGGGACATACCACCATCTTGTATCTGTTTGGAAAACAAATTTCAAATGAACGGATACCTCCCTGCTGCTGTCCACAAAAAAAACGACTAGAGTTGTACAAACTGCGTTGAACGTAACATAGCACCTATGTGTTGTTTTTTTTGCTAGTTTAGTTCAGTCAGTCAAAATAACTATTTTCACCGGTAAAAATATAGCTGTTGGAATTGGTGCGACGGTGAGGACTAGATTCTTTAGTCACCGATGCTGGCAGTGCCGGGTATTCTTGTAATTGGGTCAAAAATTTCGTTAGAGTGGAACTCTCTACTACTGTTAAACTTTTGTGCAAGGTCTACTGCAGTACTGTGTTCCTCGTTTACAGTGAAATGTTCACGGTAGTTGGGCCACGTCGGTTGAACCTCTGTTCTCTAGAAAATGGTACAAAGCAATGCCATATGCCTCTGTGTGCCGGAAATATTTGTTAGTATCAGGCAAGTCTGGAAAAGTGTGCTCTTCGTTTTAGGGAGATTCATTATAGTTTGAATGAACCCTGTCCAGGTCGCCAAGGTTGTTTTTCAGTTTTGCACGCAGGTTCTCAATAACACCACATTTTTATGTCCTTATCCATTTACTCTAGTTCGTGCGAACATTTCAACAGGACCTTCTGCTTATGACTGTGTAAGTTAGTTAGGACTTTATCAAAAAAACCTTCCGCACTATCAGATTAAAATGTTAGGAATCGAACCCGCCCGTTTAAGCAAATGAACACTGGTGAGTTGTTGTGAGCTGTCTGGTTTGTGATTACATTCAACCATATCAAATTTTTAAACTAAGGTAGCCTATTAGATAAAATCACAAATCTACTTAAAGACACCTTGGATTGGAACTCCCTTTTTAAAGCTCAAACGCTTGTCTTTTGGACTTTGCCTCTTTCGCCACTAATGGTGAAAGACCCTGCTACTACGTGAAAACTGTTTCGATTCGCTCATTCATGCGTCTGTGTAGGAATCATGAGAAACATTAAGGGTCACCTTGTTATCACTCCAGCTCTATGTTCACTTTTCAGTTCATCTACCCTAAAGGAGCAGCTTATATCACCAGAGCATACCCCTTATGATCTGCCGAGGGAATCCAACGAAGATGCAACTGCTTTGTTTTGGCATATCTGCAAGAAAGGGGATACTAAAAGGCTTCTGGTGTGATACTGACCATGGATAAACTTTGCTAAGAAGAACGAAGCTCATAATGTTTTGTGGAGGGCCAATTCTGTCGCATTCAAAAGTAACTGGTGGCCAACCTCACCTGAAGCGTGACTTACTCTCAACGGAATAGCACGTGCCCACTATCTGTTTACCATTGAACTACTCCGACCCCACGCGCGATGATTTTTGAGTGAGACTTCTGACAGCGCAACGCCTGAGCGTATGCACACAGTGCTTTGAGTTGGTGCTTGTATGACTGTTTCTAATTGTACTTCCACTAGTCATGACTGTGTTAGCGTTTGCTCAGTATGTGTAAAAGTCAGTAAAAAAGGTCCAAAAAAGCCCCTTTGCTCGTATGGCTGTGTTAATAGACAAGGTGGGATACTGCCAAAAAAAATTCGAGAATCCGAAATGTTTTAGAGTATTTAGAGCACAATTTCATTTCTGGAAACGAAAGTTACGAAATCACATAGCTCAAGGTTTGGCATGGACTATCACGTGGGATTCAGTAACATGTCATCTACTAGAAACCAATGTCAGAGGCTTTACATCGGGGAACCTCCCGCATGCTTGGACCACGCAAGCCTGGAATTAATGTGTTCCAGAATTTTGTGTTGTATTTTCGGGCATTTTTGACGATATGAACCCAAAACACAAATCATCTAGCAAGATAGCATCATGATTGAAATGCTATAGGGAATGTTAGAAAAACCCCTGTTGTTTTAAAAACTGGGGTTGAGTAGTTTTCGTCATGTATTCAAAGTTGGATACTTCATAAAAAACAGACCTTTTAAGCCTGAATACCCAAGGATTACCGTTTATCCCCAAGGTTGTTGTTCACAGATGGTAATGTCAAAGGTATGCCACACCTGCAGAAAGCATTACTGGAGCAGTAGCTAAGCCGAATCTCGAGTTCTAAATATTCTTCTCAATAAAAACGCTCAGCTGCCTTTGATATCCGCTCCATGTGGCACTGATGCGTTTTTTCACGTCAAGGTCATCTGACAGCCTTTCTCTCCATTTCTTGCTTGCGTACGCATAATTTTAAAACCCTCTTGTGGGGCTTGAATAGAGATATGCACCTCGAACCGGATCAATTTTGAAAATTTGTGTACCTGTGTGATGCCGAAGCTTTCGTTCGCATTGCTGACGGTAAAGAATTTGCACTCACAAAAAGATGTAAACGAGCTACTTTTAAATGGATTTCAGCTTCCATTGTATTGAGTTATCTTGTTGTATGTATTAATCGGAGTTTGTATCAGTCAAGACTGGAAGCAGTCCGAACGGTCTTGAGGATTTTTTCGTCGTTATCTGAACCAGCTGATTATTTTGGAGAAGCTCCTTAATCTTCTGTTGCGAAGTTGTAGGACTACGTAAGTTGGTCGACAGCAAGCCGTAATCGATTTGCGACAAATGACCGCAACAACGATAATGAATTGTAAGTTCTCCGATTACGCAGTCATGATAAGCTGTTTACAGGATAGGCAAGGAACAAATCTGTACTAGTCATCTAAGCAAGTACCTCGTGTAAAGCGCTCGCGAGCGTGTATTCAACTTTGTGGAAATCTGCTGATTATCAAGCGCCGGACGTCAGCAGATGACTCTGTCAGGTATGTACTCACGGCTGTCGTGTTATTTCGATCATGTGATGCATGCCGTCACCTGTTCATACACGCGGCTCCCGTATGGGCCGGCCTTGATTCTCTCTCCAATGGGTGGCAGTTTGGGCATTCAGCAACACCCTAGTCAGGCGGGCAGCCCAGGGTCCTAGCATCATAGGTAACGAGAGTACTGTAGAACCACGAAGAGCTTCGAAATGTGTAATATTTAGTTAACCACGAAGACGTTCAGTTCAACCTTGCCATGCCTTGCTAGTTACGTAACCTGATTTCCACGGTGCTGTAGAAAGCTTCCTTCTGGATAATCAAGGAGTAAGCAGGACTCCTTCACTCAAAAAGTAGTTTACCCAAGCAGCTTAGCACCACTTTTATGGTCCAATGCGATCAACTGGGTGCTCCAAATGTTTGTTGAAGGTAAACAGCATAATTCTACTAATGGATATAAATGTGTTGTCAAGTTAAAACCTGTGGAAAGAACTACGCAGACATCTTCTAATATCAAAAAAACACAGATATCCTTAACATCAGGGACACCAAAGGATGTAAAAAAATAACTGCTGCCACAAGGCGAGTTTGGCGGTGCGAACAGTTATATGTTCTACAGAAGAATCTACGAGAAACAAGCCACAGCACTAATTGACAGCAGAAGTACAAAGGTGGAGAAAGTATTAACAAATGGAAGCAGTCACCCTCCGTATCATCTGCGTTATGATAAGGACAACCATAAGTGATGATAACATTTATTTTTGATGCTCCCGATTTATGGTTGGATTAATCAAGGGTAAAGACTAGCAGCGCAAACAGCTAGATATATTGCGGTCAAAATAAGTGGGATTTGATGGCAGATTATTGTCTACCCCTCTTCATGCTCCTCCAAATTATCATAAACAACATCCTAACGTTTATTTTCCCATGATTCAAAGATTTTGTAAACGAAAACCAAGCAATACTAGGCTGATAGTAACAGTGGATTCTAATTTAAAATCTTGAGAACTTACGGTGGTTCTCTGTAAACAGTCAATCAGATGGTAGTACTGCTCTTCAAACAAATCCATTCTTTCGTTCTCGAAGAAGTTTTGTTCCAACTGTAGACCTTTTTCCATGAGTTCTGGTTCCGTATAACCTGGACCAACACATCCCGCCTCTTCTTCAATATACTGTAGACCTTTCTCCAAATGAAAGCTTGGACTGTTACCGATAACCGGGTCATCATGACTCATCTCAAAGCGCCGCTTTCCTTCCAAAAATGCAGTTTCCGTTGCCATTTTCATTTCGTTTATTCTTGAAAATCGTGCTTTCTGCAAAACAAATTAAGCGAATGGCAAGATCAATAATGAGGTAGAAAGATGCATTTACAATATTTCACATGAAACAAAAATCCACAACTGAATTTCTAACCCACCACTTCAGTTTGGATAGAAGACCGAAATAAAGAATTTATTTTATAAAATACATATTGCTTTCTCTTCTTCCTGTTATCCAACACGGTGAAGTAGACAAATGCAACATTGACGGTTCAATACTGTCTACTAGTGACTTTTTGCATGAGCGCTTTGCCCCGGTTCTTTAAATGTCGCTCTTAGGAGGTAAAATTCAAAATTCTGTAGAGCTCTTAACTTCAAATAAATCACCCGTCTCTCGAAAAGTGTTCATTTGATCGGCAAAGATCTTTTTAGTTCAAAGCTTTATGACTGCCTGTAACTAATAACCAACATTTGATGATTCAGGATCTTGTAGCAGAAAGGTAATTCTAGATCTTTTGAAACCTGTAGTTGTCCACCTTTTTCTCCCCAAAACTTTACTTCCGATAGCATAAAGTTTGACTTAGCTCGGACAGTGGTTTGTAAATTGTAACAGTTTAGCACTGCTGAGCAACAGGGATCTGCCTAGGAAATTTTCTCAACTGTTACCATAGTCAGGAATCGCAATACCGCTACCTAGGTGTCTTGCTTGTGTGCCTAACTCCATTCAGTAACTTACACTGACTTAAAGTAGGGATAGATAGAATGAAATTGGGCCTTGTATGGGTCCATTCAGTTGATTCATTGCACATAATGTCAGCGTGTTGAAAAGCTTTTTGAAACTCCACTAGGAAAGATTTTTCCACGTGGAAGTTGTCACGCATAGTGCATAATCCATATGCGCAAAGATGGGTTGCGTTATATCCTGTCTTAGACTGATTAAATATACAGCCATGGAAACCATGTGTTTTTATGTGGGCAATCAGTCATACGTCACCATCTGTGTAGCCTAGATAGCCTACTCCCGAAGTCACATGTTTCTTTTAACATGCAACATATGGCTGAATTGTATCATAGATCAATACAGCCAAAAATATTGTACCCATATTGTAGACACCACATCACTGAAGCACGTGTGCTAGACAGACTATCCTCAGACGTTCGCTCTAATTGAGTGGCAGGAAAAAAGCTGTGTAGTGTGTGAATCAACAAGCAATCAAACTAAGCTAACGAGTTTTCTTTAGCTAGGCTCTAAAAACCACATAAACAAGTGTGCTTATAGTAAACAATTGGAGCACCATACAATTTCTTAGCAAGGCTAGAAAAATATTTGGCTTTTCCAATAAAGATGCCAATATTCTGACCATTGGTTAGACTCGCCCAATTACAGCGAAAAAGTGTGCCACATCGGTATGATACCGCTAACGAAATATTTGATCATCCAATCATAAAAGTTACAACCTTCAGTTGCTCGCTTGTCACTTCGTCTCACAATGAAGATAGAGTGTAAAAAAACCGACATATTCGTTTGTTTAACCGGCATTGATGAATCAATAGATAAACTATGGTGTACACAGGTTAAATTCATCTATCTAGCAAGAGTTATAACTACCTATGTGCCATCTTTCATTGCCGCAAACCGTTCAGGATCCAAAAGTTTAAACATAGAACGGCATCCTTGGTTTAGCCATCAAAGGGAGTTTAAAGACCACTAGAGTCACAATTCACCGTTCACCTCTGTCCAAGCATTCGCTGAGTGTTCCAGAACTAATCTTGTTTATAGCAATCAAGTTTAACTTCCGTCATTTCACCGCACAAAGGTGGAAAACTTAAAGTTGTTTAGCGGGCAATTTATTAGCAAAGAACATTCCGTGATCCGGTCTTCCGTTTGACCAACTCAGATTTTTAAATCTTTCCACGCGCGAGCTTCGTTGACCACACAGACAAGAGTTGAATCATTTGATTTACTCACGGGCAGTAATTTTTAACGCAGAATTTTATGCAATGATAAAATACGCAAAATTTCATTCCTTTCAATCCAGTCTTCTGAAGTGGTTCGGCAGTCGCTATTGAGGAAGCCAAGTCAAGGAATGGGATATGCTGTTTTTTGGTAGTGCAGTCGAATTGGTTGTCAGAATGCACATTCGTTGGGCCTTATGTATTTGTGCCAATAACGACGGATTGTGATGCTACTAACCTACCCACTAGTAGAGTACTGCAGGCTTGTTTGGTCATATCACGAGCAACCAAGCGGCATAGCTTTCCTGCAGGCATCATAGTATAGCAGGTGGGTTGTGTTGGGCTGTCTCGGAATTCGCCGAAAAAATCAGGGTTTATTAACTTTTTTAATGGAATAAAAATAGAAAAAATCACTCGACCAATGTGCGGAATATTTTACGCGCAGCCCAATGTATGTTACATGTGAAAACAGCAACAGGTGGGGTGGTAGGCAAAGAGACAGATGGATCTGCCTAAAACCCTCTGCCTGGTAGGGAGTCGAGTCATACTCTCGTAGAGATTCAGTGATTTAGAGATTGGTATTCCATGGAAGGGCTATTACAAAACTAGCACTGAACTCTACTCCGCAGGATGCACCAAATATACATGAGGCTGCTAAGAGAAACCTTGATAAGGAATTGTCCAGCTTGTCAGAATCGTAGGTGTTTCACCTATTGACATATATGAGGACATCCCGGTAATCATGAAGATGTTTACTCAGCTGGACACTTGGCACTAGCAGTTGCCAAGAAAGAGTGACCAAAGTTTCACACAGAAAAAACGGTGCACACGAGTAATCCTGATATACATCCAGGTATTTCCTCGTCAGTGCAACTGTAATTACACAATGCTAAGCACAGACCGAAAGCATGGGGAACTGACACATCCTAACTAGTGCGACCGATCCATATTTTAAACTCTATTGGCTGTAGCTCAGATGGTTGACAGTCCGTTCTCGGAACATGATAACTTACCGACTCACCACTCCCGAGAGCAATATCAGTGCGCGGTTGGATGGATACTTCCTCCTCACCTGCTTGTATTTGTATATTTCCCACAATAATCTACCAAAACCCATCGTCGACGGTCTTTTATAACGCACGGCAAAATTACAAATCCAACGACTACCAGAACAGATATTTCGTGAAGATGTCTTTAGTAGAAAAAATTACGTGGAGGCCGTCAACTGATCAATCCTTATAAGGACACTGGTTCAGTTTATTATTGAAGCGAATAAACACAATGATGCCGGTTATACAGAAGCACAACCACGGTGAAGTAAAAGCTCAGTCATTGGTAAGACGTCCAACAGAAATTTCCCGTAATCCAAATGCAGCCTATTGGTCATTTATAGAACCGAAAAAGTCGTGGCATTGAACTACTGACCGGCCGAGTTCAACCTCAGTGATCACTCTCCTCCTTTTTGCCAAGAAACTTATGTGATACCAAAAAGTTTCATATTTTGCGTTCTGCTGTTCTACAAAGACGAACCTTCTATATGAGATTTAAATTGTGCTTCAAAAGGACTACGTAAAAAAACATTTCCACAAAACCTAACGGTACTATTCCAAGATGGTTAAAATTGTAATGTTTTATTCTGCTTCGCATGCGAATTAGATGGCTTTTGAAACGTCCTTTCGTAAGTACTCGTCAAAACCATATAAACTACCTCATAAACAACATAAAACAATCTGGTTTGGCCTTAGTAGTGTTTTGCCAATGTCTTGGTAATTATCAGGTCCCATGTGGGAATCGACAGCTATTCAAATAAAACATTAGCACTATTCAGATGATTGCGTGATCAGGTCAGTAAGTACGAACAAAGCGACTGACATAGCTTGGTATCCAGTGTTATAGAGTAATGATATAGTGTAAGAAACGTAAGATACTCTACTTCCAGGAGGGACCCGGATTCAAGAGAAGCCAATGACCATAAGCACGGCAAATAATGATCACGACATCGGTTATGCCATACAAGAATAACACATCCCCGTAAAAGACATTTATTACCTTCATTGCTTCATGTGTATTGTAAATTCGACTTTTTTCACTTTCTTCAACCAGTATGGCTTACAGCAGTAAAAACTAATCAACAAATGTTTGATTTGGTGCTCCATACTTGCTGTCGCTTAAACGACCTACACCGGAAACGGGCAAAAAACTGCAGTTTTTAGTTTCCAGTATTGCGCAAATACTCTTAACAATTCTTAACAAAAACTTACCCACATTCATCAAAAAATTTAGTGTAGGCTGAACGGTCCCGTCTTACGTATTAACAATAATTCGGTATGGTCACAGCTGAAATTGTTGACGGTTCGTCTCATGAGAAATAACACGGAGGAAATTTAAAAACGGTCAAGCTAAAGGAAAACAGTAGTAAAAAGTCTGCGCTTTTTAAAGGCGAAACAGGGTTTGACTGAACTTATCAGATCACATATTAAGTCTACTAAAGCATTCTTTAAAATCTGCAAAAATAGTTTGCAGTACACTTTTGCTTAACTTTCAAACGAGCGGTTTGTATTTTCTGTTTTAATTAAAGCGCAGTTCTGCTTGTGAAAATAATACTCACTTGCCTTCTGACGAGTTGTGGCAACTGCAGGAATACGCCAATTAACGCTTAAACCTCTACTGGAAAAAACATTTTAGATTGGAAAGATAAGTTGTGGCCCTGTAGATTTTGCCCTTGCGTTCAAGTCATTTCCCAGCAAGCGCGGTGCGCACATGCGCACATCCTCTATAAACTATTTTAAGTAATTGTCATGCCCAAATCACTGCGTACCGCATAGATTTTCACACAAAAAACGTTACTGGATTTCAAGACGATCATGTATGTTGGAAAACATCTTCGTTATTGGTATTCGTCCAGCGGTCCACAACAATTATGTATCTAGCGAGTTACAGCTCACATTGCTGATTGCAATATGTACCCAGGTTACAATTCGCGCCATAACACTTCTGCGAAAAAATTTACACGGTAACAAGTACCAGCTGTGCGCGGTCTCTGTTCACATTTTTAATGTTGGGGCAATAGTTCTTCAGTGTGTGTTCGGACTCCCATTATCTTGAATTAACTTTGTGAGTTGTGCGTTAGTAAACAATAACACATTTACACACCCACACACATTTTCGCATCAAGGGAAAGGAAAAATACACCTCACTCAGAGAACTTTGCGTAATATACGGACTATACTGTTTTAGCCATGCTATCAAAAACAGTCACATGCTTTTTAGGAAACAACACCATTTCTACGGATAGGAACCTGCAGCAATACCTGTTTTTTTCAAGTCAATCCATTTAAAAATATTAAGCTTAGCTGCTGAATAGCAAATAGTCTGTTCAAAACAAAGTCCGGTTGACTTGGAGCCACAGAGAGAGCTCACGATGCACTCAAGGCTTTAGTACACGCAGCTTGTGTTTGAATTCGTAACAAAAGCGGGGCTTTTTTGTAAACAGTGACTCTTAGGACAAAAGGCGATTCAGCTTTAATGTCAAGTACGCCTACTGGTGTAATTTAGGGCAGTTCAACAATGCATTGCAGTTTCGCACTTTGTTTACACTACGGCCGTTAAACAAACGCAGGTAATTTTTGTAATCTTGAAGTCAGCTGATATTTGTCTAACCAAACAGGCTTGCGCGAGCATGGACAACCTGAATCAAATTCATTTCAATTTGAGGCAACTTATACTGTAGAGTTTTTTAGTGTTCTCTGATTTTTCCTTTATGACTGCTGAATATTTTCAAACTAGTACGACTGATTTAAGCGCCTATTATATTGCTCTCTAGCATTATTTTTTCAAGTGATTTCGAGTTGTATAATCCGTATTTTCTGCACAAAATTTGTATATTTTACAAAGGAGAGATCCCGTGTAATTTCAGCAACTCAAATTTGTGGGTTTGTACATAGCAATAAACACTTTACAAGAGTCTTAAGCTTCCCCAGCATGTGTGAGATGGTTTATATACTGTAGTTTAAAACCAATCTGAGAATGCAGTACTTTCTATAACGAACTGATTAGTTGAACTCCGTTGAGAAGACAGCCAATTTAATACTTGCGAATTTCTTCCGCGCAGATAGAGTACGAGAAGGAAGTCTGACCAATTATCTGTAATCAGCAGATTTTGCGAGCTACTGCACCTGCCTGCGACCAGGAGGACAAATGTTTGAAGTCGTTGGGGATACGAATAAAATCTGGCACATATCCCCGTAGTATGGATGCAAGTGTCTTGCAGGATGAACAAGCATATATATTACAATAGTAAACACCTACTTCTGTCCTTTCTTGCTGTGTTAGCGGTAATCTGTCATTCTACCACCCTACTGGTCTGTTGTTCACGGAAGCAGAGCTACGTAAACTTTTACAATCTAAACCATGATTTCCGAGGAGTTAGAATTCTTTACTATTTGTACTCTATAGAAAGACACAAAATCTGCTGATGGTTCTTGCAAGCTGGACTGAACTTTTCAGTGCTTAGTATTAAAACGTCCTAAATGTTGTTATTTTTCTCAGTTGATTACATTTGGGCGGAAATTTTACATCGGGGTTTTTCTGACCCGGTGGTCTATTGATCAGGCAATCAGACAATCAGTTTAACTGCAAACGAATGATTGACATAAGTGTCACCAGCCTTCGACTAATTGTACCGTAACTGTTGCTATGTTGGCTTGTCCGCTTCTGTGAGAAAAATCATGGGAAAAAATGCTCTTTATTTGCACTTCTCAAATCCCCCAAATATTTATAAGCTCTCAACTGCTGTTTCCTTGAATGACTGGTCGTCTATAAAAGGAGGAGTGGTTTTTAACGTCGTTATTCTTATTTTTGTTTGCGCATGCAAATAAGCCTGCACGCAGTAAACCCGGACATGTGTTTACCCGGTTTCTGTTTGCTGAGTACGGTCACCCATTTTAGCCTTGGGCAACTATGCCTTTTCCAAAACTGAAAGAAAACTCCAGATATGCGTTACTCTTTTGTTGCCTTACACTCGTTAATCCGGTGTTAATTCTCATTAGCGTGAAGAACTCGCTGTCCAGGGCGATACTAAAAGTTTCGCCCGTTAAATGCTGCTTAATCGGACTCGCTCACGCGCTGTTGCCGCAGCCATTCGGTTCAACTCACCGCGGACTACACAGAACATTCGATAAAATAAATTTCCGTGATGTGTACCTACAGAAATTTGGGAAATTGCAGTAAGCAAACCACATCAAAACAAAACAGAAATTGTTACTCTTGAAACTGTTGCTGCCAAATTATCGTCTCTTTTCAACTGAGAATGCGGAACAAATGTCTTTAGTTTAGCACTGTCAGTATTAACTGTGTTGCATCCTATATAGTTCGTGAAAGCACTTCTTGCATTCCGAAGTCACTCTGCAGTGTATGCGGGCAAAAATAATCATACTAAGTTGTTAAAATGGAGTCCGTTCATTATGAAAAGTTCGTACTTGCCTTTATTATTTACTGCTATTTACAAAACGAATGTTAAAAGCAGTGTAACCACAAATAAGCTTTGGTGTTACCTAATGCAAGACTGTCTGTCCAAGGCTGTCTGTTGGCTATTCTGTTTTTTCACATCAAGTCTCTTGGGGTGGTATAATTTGTCGAATGACAACACGCTGGTGTTTAATGTGCCATGGAGATCCGAACTAAAATAAAACTGCCAGTTTGTAATTTATGCGCCCGTTAGAGCTAATGTGGTAATAAGAAGTGATTTCACACTGGCACCTCATCACGGAATTCTGCAACATGTATCCCCGGATTCAACATGGACAAACATCCCAGAACTGTGCAGTTTTTTGGTGCTGTACTCAAGAAATGTGGCTTGCCGACAGCTGATATCCGATTGCATGGATAAGCTGAAACTTGAAAGCCGTCACGCACTAAAAATCATGGCGTCGCTAACCTCGACCACGTCAAAACGTGCTGCGATATTGCCAGTAAAAGACGCCAGCCGTTGCCGTTCATCATATTAACTGTATGTTTTGTCGCTTACCTTGACCAACTACCTTGACTACTAGGCCCGTATCTATGCGCGCCACTGACTGAGGCCTCAGCTGTGCATGGTAGCCTGAACCAGCAGACAACAATGGCCCTTCATCCTCAAAACTGTACGCATGAGAAAGAAATAGCGGACTTGGGAGTCTCAGGAGGACAATAGGCAAAATGGTTTACCAAGCATTTCGAAAGTCAACTCCGTAGGTGAGGAACAAGTAAACTGGTAAAAGTAGCTGACATTTACCGGAATGTAAATTTCCGCCCTGAACGTCTGGCTGGCAGGTTTGTAGCAGCTGTCTCATTTACAGAATTGAATGCATACAAAAGGCTGAGTGTAAATTTCTGGGAAGCCCGACCAAATTCTCTCTGCCGGGCGCTCCTTTCTAGAAGACACATCACATCCTGATAACATAGGTGTCATCTATTTTTAAATGAAAACCTATGTGAAAGTCCTACTGGGGTGATTATTTTAATAAGATGCCAGAACTGATGATACACAGAGTTGACATCATGGGGCCCATAAAGGAGGATTTTTTTCGTAAAATAAAATGCACATTTAAAGTTTCTCAACAGATTCTAGCAATAATGACAGAACATTCCTACCCGACTTCCTTTCCACCCTTATCTGTGTACCAAATTATCATCAATGCGGAGTGCTAGGGTATTTCCCTATCTACAAGCTAATGTGAGCATAACTTTAGAACGTAAGAAACAACCGAGCAACTTCCCGTCCACTACGCTCAACAAATGTTTTTCAAACACGCAATGCGAGTTGTAACACAGATTGTACCACATGATTTATGTACCGAAAATGATATCAATCCAAGATAAGTTCTCCCGTTCACAATCGGTTTATGCACAACGCGAGCAACCAGCCAAACTGTCGTTTTGTGGGACGAAATTTGTTTGTAGCTTTGCTAGCTCGAAGTGCTTAGTTGCAAAAATAGGCAATTTGCTCAGGATACGTATATAGCATGATGAATGGCCAATTTAAACAAAGTAAATGCTGTGGGTGGTTTGACATAAAAATTATTCACTCTCTATCTGACAATCGTGAGACACCGAGATGATATTAAGCTTACAGGACATTCAGAGATAGAAAAATTGGAAAGGTCCATATGCACAATAATCTAGATATCGTGCCTGCCAATCACCCTCACGGATATCCCGGTCGTTCTACCATTCGGATATGTAAATTTTTCGCTTGGTGTACTCAGACAAATTCCCTCATTCTTAGTTTCTGTTTAAGTTAGTTCACTCGACTTGAATTTGTAAACAATGTGATGATTTGCAACTGTGACGTTCTTAAACTTAGTTTTCTTTTTGGTTCTGTTGAGACACTACTGCCTTATATTTTACAAAATCTTGAGCCTGGAATTTGGAAAGGGGTTTTGGATTAATCTGATTCACTTATTAGTTTTCCAAACCAATCATGAATGTTTGTACGTCACAAATTTTGGTTTATGGCTGTTGAGCCAAGGACATGATTTCCTAATGTTTTCTTATCTGCCATTAGTCAAGATTAAAATAGAGCTTTTTGTCTCATACTGCCATGAGCATTGAGGACTGGAACTTATCAAATCGCTTCAGATCAATAAACATTTGCTGGCAGAAAAATATTGAAGAGTTCCAATTAAGTTGCTTCATCGAAGGATACGTGCACTCGTAATACTGATGTTCCTTTTTGTACAGAAGCTGGAGCCAACTGGCGGCCACCTGATGATTTCTGTGTTACCAAGCAATATCATTTTTGTAGACGGATATACGTAGTTATGAATCGCCTGATTTGACATACCTAGTAGATTTATGGTGAAATAACTGGCTGCTGACGCTACCCATTTACGACTGATGCTCTAGGATCTTGCCTTAGATATCTAATACTAAGCTCTCATACGTGACAAAAAATTCTTTCCCAGGCTGATAGATAACTCAATAAAATAAGACCTTAAACGTACAAGAATTTGGGAAAAAATTTTCACCTTCACTAGACTGCATAACCCTGGCTATATTGGGACTCGAAATCCTGACATCTGGCTTGAGAAGTAAACAGCGTCCTAGTAACTCACCAGCAGAGGCTAAATGCACTAAAATGGCACATCTGGATAGGCAAAATAATCAAGCGTGGACAATGTGTAGTGCTTTTGAACGTCAAACGATGACTAGTTATTTATCTCTAATTTTAGCCTGGAAAAGTTATTTAAACGTGTAATTCAAGAGTTTTGACCATTATTAGTCTGACTTATTCTAATTCAATTAAATTGTCAACCATCTAGACTGTCAAGTGTTTTTTGTGTGTATGACTTTTACAAGACTCATCAACTATTTCGACCAAGGAGACCATTTTTCGACCTTTGCATGTTCTCTTTCCGTTTGCCCAACCTAGACTTTAAATGCGTTGGTTTGCCAATTGATGTTCTAAAACATTTTCAAAAGCTCTTGAGAAGGCCGTTTGTTGAATAAAAGGACAAATTTCTCCCTGAAGCGCACTTCTTAAGAATTTTTCCAAAAACATCTCAGTAGGACGATACTCAATACCGAAACCCTTGGTATGTCAATCATAAAACTGAATGCATCCGGTTCCCGATTGGTAGTTACGAGTTTTATTTATAACATGTATTTCATACACAAGCCAAACATTCAGTTTTACCGAGTGCGCAGTTCAATTAGAACCAATTACTTGAGTACTTTGTTTGATGTTTTACCCGAAATCGTTTGACAACTCACAATTTGACACCGCTGCAACATAGCACTCATGATGCTTGTCAACGTGTTAAACATTAATCCTGGCTTTTCATTTTGAGAAATCAAATGGACAAATAATTTGTCCCATTAAGTTAACACTCACTTCCGGCTTCGGAAGCGGTGATAAACTCTACTTTTCCTATCAGCATTGTTATCAGAATACGTGAAACAAGCACCAATGTAATATACAGCGCTAACGTGAGCCACGTATAGCTTCTCGTGCTTTTTTCAAGCTTCTTCGATTCCACCTGAACAAAGTCGGACGACAGTAACCATAGGACAAATGTCTCGAGAAAGTTAGTACACTGGGACAACTCACGTACAATTTCCTACCACATTTTTATGCATTACTTTGGTAGACTGGTAATTAGAAAGAGTAAGTCTTATTCACTTGCCTTAAGTGCCTACAGCCCATACGTGTCCCTCCTGCTTGGTATATAATTAGTCTCATTTTGCAACAAGCAATGAGGTGCCATGTGCTGGAAGGAGCGAGTATGCTCTCGGTACTTGGAATTACCTATCGATTTTGGTCTTTCGACTGTGGAAGAGTAACTAGGGTTAGTTGTCGCAATCGACCGCCAATCAAGAACGAGGGGCTGAGATAGAAGAACTCGTGTGACAGTGTTTGTTTCTCCCTAGAGATCATTTAAAAAGCGAAAATGGAAAGCCATTAAAACACAAAAGCAAGTTGCACTTATCAACCCGGTCAAATAAAAACGTAATGAAAAGCGTTTATAATGCGTCTAGGACAGAGGTATCACTATTTTAACTCACTTCCCTCTAGACGTGCCTGACAAAGTCTTACGCAAAACCGGCCAGATAAAGTAAACAAGGGTTGTGACTGTGCACCCATGGACGAGAATAGTTGATGGCACCACAACCCTCGATTTCAGCAGGAATCCAACAGAGCGGTACAAAACTGAGGTCAGTCGATTACACCTAATTAGGTCACTCGACCTAATATGGACAAGTAACTGGTGAGATGCGACATGTATTCATTGGACATGCCATTGTTTTGTCGTGAAATCTAACCATGTAATGTCGGAAAAGATGCATAGATATCTTTATATTGTTTCCTCACATGATAGGAAAGCAGTCCCAGATTGTGTGCGTCCTACGGAAGTGGCTAACACCGGAATATCCACGTGATTAATTTTAGCCCTCACGAACACCTTATATATGAGGTTTTCAGGGTAGAAACAGGGAATACAAGCTAGATGAGACAAATTAAGTGTTTTTTGTTCATTTTGGAAGATACTGAGCAATGCAGATCAGTAGTGGTAATTGAAGCGTGAGTTCATGAACATGGTTTCTGTTCGGTCAAAAAGCTGCACTAGCACATTCAGCTTCATCTTCTGCCAGTGGAAACGGCAACGTATAATCACCCTTGGGGTTTAGTGACGGCGTCAGCTAATGGGTTCGAGAAAACAAATGTGTACCACCAAGCTAAAACTGAGATACACTGGCTTGTGAATGAAGTTGTTTTTTCGCAGTTCGACTATGTTAATCCCGATCAGCTGGTTCTCAAAATGTGCTATTTTAGGACACAACTTACGATCAACAAAACAGATGGTTTCTGCTAAACAAGTAAGATAGCTGAGACAGATTATTGACAGTTCCTTACTGGCTGTTTTTCTCTAGCCACTACATTTTATTATGATGTGTTATTTATGCTTTTGCAGGGCCCGCACAGGCCCCGCACTTCGCATGTGTGACTCAAAATGATTACACAAGCTGCAGTCTACCCAGCCATTTATACATGTCAGTGAATGGGTGCTGGCTAATAAATCATTACAAACATAGAGTGGGAGGAGATCAACAACACTATGATGTTCGCCTGAGAAGCTCGAAATGAGACTACTCCTTAACCACCTATGCGAAAGCGTGTAAATTCAATTAGATGGATTTACTAAACAGAGAGCAAAAACCGACTATTATTCAACATCTTTGGATGAATGTATCATAAAGACTTTCACATTCAAATTGTTCTGTTTCAGTTTGCAAACCGGATATGTTTCTATAAATACTAATTTTGTAGGACAAAGCACAGCAATAGGATACTCCAGTACTATTTATTTCAGTCGCAAAACAATCTACTGTTTTAGTCTAAAAAAATTAGGTTGAGAATCCCTGACTGCATAAAAAGTGAGTAAATCCCGGAATGAGTCTGGGAAATCCACTTTTGATGGTTGTCATTGCACATAAGTAAAACACAAGATAATGAAATACTTGGTGATAGGCGCGTGTGATAGTAGTAGGGTGAACCTGCGTACACATAACTATCAACTGAATGAAACTGACGGGTTTCCATGTATCTTGTGTGTTTTATGATTTAGATAGTTCTTCGCACTCTCATGCATACATATATTCATACAACATAATGATGAACGGTGGTTTGTTCCATTTCGCTACATACCACACTACAGTTGCATTGCTTAGTATTGATGAAGAAACGTCTGAGAGACCCGTGCATCATTTGCGTTGTTCAGTATATTATGTTTGCATCACTTTGTTGACAGGTCCAATGACCAAGTTTTATTCCATAACCATAACTGAAGTAAACTCAACTTAGCTGCATGCTTATACAGGGCTCTGGAAAATTGTTTCACATAAACTCATACCATCAGTGAGAGTTCTAGGCTTGGAGCTGGTCCAACACTAAAGTAGTGAAACTCTTGTTGTATTCATTATCGGACACATATGAAAAGCGAAGTAAGTGGCAAATAAGTATACTCCAACGAATGCACCATACACATTTGACGTTGATCTACCGAGATAACCGACCAGAACACCAAATGCTGATCGTTTTAACTTCTCAGTTCGCGCAACAACCCCATTTGCATACAAAAATCGTTTTAATGGACCTACCTTTTGAGCCTCGCGTTTGTCATTTCGCTGATTTTGCTGATAAATCCGTGCAAAGTGCGACACAATGACAGGGACGGGTAAGGCAATCACAAGTACGCCAGAGAGTGAACAGATGCCGCCAAATATTTTTCCAATAATTGTAATTGGAACGATGTCACCGTATCTAAATTATAAAAAAGCATTGAAAATGAATTAAGCTAATGAAAGCCACATTGCGTTTGATTCTGGTAGAGTTCATCTCAAAACGTAATTCTTTTATCAAATATAACGGAAATTGTGTGTGAGACTAAAAACCCATGTTTGTGTTGTACGTTTGTGTCCGTGGTTTAATTCTAAATCCCCCAGTGTTCAGTTGTCAAGGTCGAGGATGTTTCACAGCCTTTTATGGTTCTCTAATATAGGCTGCTTTGTTCTCAAATCATAAATATAAACATGGACTAATTAAGGCCAAGATGTGCGTAGACACTCAGGTTAACCTTCGGAAAAGAGGAGCTTCTCGCTCACGTCGCCAAAAGTACAACCCTTCAGGCAACCAAAACCGATATTCTTGAGAGCTTTCTGATTTATCCGATCAGATAGTGAGCTAGTAAGTGGCAGGATTTCTTGTGCGTTTTAAAGGCACCTACTTGTGCATAATAGCTTACGCTGATCTGCTCATCCGCGACAGGATCCTTGCATAATAATTCAGCCAATGGTCGCCGTGCGTTCTGACAATGAGTTTGTCAAGTGTACTCAGACGCCCCGGAAAAGAAGATAGTAAGGGTTACCGAGTAGCTGGCTGAATACGGTACTGGAGAAGCAAATCCAGTAGAAAAATAATGTATATGTATAAAAGATATGAAATGCATACAATATCCACAGTCTTGAAGCATCAATTATGATTAGTTGGACTTCAGTATAGTTAGGGCAAAAACTTTGGGAGATCATCAAAAATCATGTCACCATAGAGGACAGGGAAATGTCAAAACTCTTAAAGTTGGCCTCTGCAAGTCTACTAGAACAGGTGGATAATTATATGGAATACAATTATAGTGAGAATGTAGCGTTTTCTGGTCAGTAAGCGCTCATTTGGCCTGCTATTATTAGTCTATCTTGTTGCTTGACTCTTGGATTGCAACTCAGCCAATTTTTCCACTTGATCACACGACCTGACTATGCGTTTATGTCAAAAGCGGGAGCAACAAAGCAAGCGATTTTCCTCCATACCTTTCCACAACGTCGAGTCCCTCTTGTGCTCCTCAACTGACTGGGTCATATAATTTGTTCTTTTCGGCTTGACTACCTACAGAATGTTCTTCCTCCACATCATTGCACTAGAACCTACTCATGGTAATAGCAATTCTGAGAGCGCTTCTTGTATCACTCCTGTCGGAGTCTTCCGTACAATTTGAACTGGAGTTGAACCAGAAATATCCAAACCTGAGGCTAAAAGCAGCCTAGTAGTGAGGCGAACGAAAGTTTCGCGCACAACCATTTGAAACATAATAAGCAGCAACAAACGGCTGGTGAATGGCACTCAGAGAGAACTAAATTAGTGTAAGCGTACATTCCATATTGACCAGAACTACGCAGAAATTAGCTAAATGAATTGTTACTACGTAAGGTGATCACGATGAGATGCCGTTAGTGAAACTTTGATCGAGGTTTCAAGCTATCTTCCAAGGTTTCAAAAAGATCATCCCAAAATTTAGGCGATAAATTTGGTTTTAGTCCGCACAAACCGAGTCCCTCAATAGGCCATACTTTTTTCTGTATGTTCCTAGATATGTAACAAGGCATGCAGTGTACAAAGATAAACTGTTGGCAAATTTTCCGAAAGCTTTCGTGGCTGCTAGTGCGACAAACGCCCCCAGATTTACCTAAAAGGGATGCAACTAGGATGCATAGCTATATCCTCTCTAGAAAATATTAGAAGTTTGATCATACGTTCGCAACAGGTTTCAAATCTGCTTCACTGTACCGTCTAATTTTTGAGTCAGAAAACACGCTGTAAATCTTTTATCACTGGCCATAAACAGATTTCGACTAACTAAATGCCTTCGGAATTTTGACCTTCGGCCTCTTCCTTGCCTACGCAAGTAGTCAAGGACACGCAATGCAGTAAGCCAATGGGCAAATTGTGGCTCAGCGGATGAATATCCTTCTCTTGTTGACAGCACTTATTTTTATCTCGCGCCAACAAATCTCCTCATGGTTCATCTAGAGGAACAATATTTCTTTGCAGAACAAGGTGTCATTTGAGCCTGGTGATGTAAAATCAAAAAACCTTTGCTCAACCACGAGGAATCATTGAATACTATCTCGCGAATCCGCAATACTGATGTTCTGTAGGTAATATAGTTTAGCAGGCGACCCTTAACACTTTCAGAGTTAAATTCGGAAAAAAACGTGACAAGCCACTGCCCCAAACCCAAGCATTTTCAGCTGCTGGAAAATGTTTACGAATACTCAATATCAGATGAAACGAAATAGATGGAATTTGATGTTGGTGCGTTAAGTTTAAGTGATTATAATAAATTCCACTCCATAAATAAGGATTGGGAAAACAGAGTATTTATAAGGACTAAAGGCTTCTGAATAAGCCCGAAAAACAGAGGATTCTAAGACAGCCCACTGAAAATCAGCAGTCATTCATCAGGTAAGGCGTTTTTTCCTTCTCCAGCCGTCTACTCTTTGATGAGCAGCTGATCGTGTCATTCAAATAAGGCAGATTACATTAGACGTTGGGGCAACTGTCAGCTGAAGGAAGCAAAATGTCGTATAATTTAGTGCGACAAATTTTTGCGTCTTCCCCCTTCAGACGAGATCTTCTTGCTTCGACGAAAAGTACGCCGGTGATGTGCACGGGGAGCGTGAGCTTAACTTATGTTTTCCCGCCACTGTTTCGATGAGGCAGAACGGAAGTAACTGAATATTTACTCCAAGGTAAACTGTGATTTGCTGATCACAGTCCTCTTGAGACAAAACGCCGAAACTACGTCTACGTGGAGCGCATTTAGCTACAAGGCAGTTTTATAAATCGAACACTTAGATATCTTCGGTCAGGTCAGGACAAACGAAGGATAAGGCCAATCTGTTCCGCAAAGCTTTCATCTACCTAGAGGGCCTTAATAAATTGTTTAGTGAATTTTATGCCACAGTGTATGAAAATCACGTTGAATCACACATACCTAATACAAAATCGTTTGGAGTTAATTGGGTAGCGTCTGTGCCCCGATGCTCTTGCAGTCAATCAGCACCCCCTGTTGTATTAACTGCAGTGAAAAAGAGGACGTGCCAGTCATTTTTTTGGCACTGCCAGCCAAGCTTATTATTCGGGGCATTGAAAGAGCACGAGTGAGTTCACCCGATGTTTTGATTTACTTTCGGTTAGGAAAAAAACGATCATAATGTAATCAGGCCAAACAGCCCTGGGAAAAACCGCCACCAAACTGAAATAATCTAGGCTCAAGGGACCTCCTGAGGTTATTAAGAGATTTGCAGGTTGTCATTTGGTCTCTCGTTCCGTAACTAAAGTCAGCCTGTGTAAAAACGCCCAGCTGTAGAGTAAATTACCTCAATTTTTTGGGAATTATCAGCTGACGAACCTCCAGAAAGACTCGAACCTGCAGCCCATTGAAGGTGGCTGAACGCTACCGACTGACCACCTGCTAACCAAGGTGGTTTTAATTCAGACCTTCCTGAAGGTTCGTAAGAGCGGCGCTGTTAACTATTCGCCGCAGAGCTAAAACGGTAAAATAATGCTTCTAGGCTTTTTGGTATAAATTGAATTCAGCTAAGCTACAAATGCTCCAAATTCAAAAGACTTCGGGAATTTCATTTCGTAATGAGTACCAGACCAATAGTCAATTAGTCGAACTAATGCAAAAAAATCTCTTTGCCAAGCTAAATGTATTGCTACAACAACTTGACTTATTGAGGCTGCATTTTTACCAAGTAATGGTAATTAAACCTTGCCTGTGATATGGACCGTCTGGTTTAATATTCACACTCATCATAGTACAGTTGGTTCGCGTGATAACTTCCCTTAGGTGCTCACTGGTTTTATAGTAAACCGAACATGCTCAACCTCAGCCACAGAAAACAATGAAGTCCATCTCACTGGACTCTTTACAGTCACGGTCAAGCAATGAGACGTGACACACACATGAAGTCAATTGCTGAGGAAGTTAGCAAAATAGGATCGCACCGTCCAGTTGCATTGATTCATCAGTTGATTGAAGGGAGATGACATGTCATGAGACAGTCGAGCGAAATGGAACTGTTCTGTCTCACGATAGTTCGGTAAGGCATGCATGGGATGTTGAGATAAAAATTATGCAGTTATTGTTTTCCGGAAAATACATAACTTATGGATCCTGAATTTCAATGGGCAAACCTGGACTACCCAAAAAGCTTATAAACGGTCGTTATTGTAATTCCACCAGATTATATGAGAGCTTTACTCGTGTTTCAATTAGAATGGCTTCATTTTGACTCCTACGGGTAATTGTACTCTATTTTAAATGAGGTCCTCCACAAGGATACTTGTGCTGAGAATGCAAAAACACGATAACAGGAGCAAAGCGTTAATCAAGTTGAAAGAAGAATTTCCATTGCCAAGCGAAAAGTTTCAATGTTGTCGGCTTCAGTGCTTCAATGCATCTTGAAACCGCTTTCAGTATATTTGGCGCACATAAGGTTCCCTTAGTTTGCGGACAGTTTCGGATATCACAGAAGTGCACCCGAGTAGGCTAGCATTACAATGCTCTTTTGAATTCATTAATTGCCGAAATGGTTTTAGTTGCAAATGTGCGTTGTGATTCTGAACATGTGTTTAGATCATTCCAAAGAAATGTATTTCCTTTTCCGCTTCTGAAGTTGGATGTCCGAAACGATTAGTGCTAGTAAGCAGAACTTCTACTCAGCACTAGTCCACCTCTTTTGCACTGTAAAAAAACATCGGAAGCTCAGTCAATAAAACACAGTAGAAGCTGGCTTGCGACAGAAAAACCACAATAAAGTGCACCGCATTAGGTTCAGTAAAGCACCGAGGAAAGGTGCAATCCAAGTGACACAAAGAATGCACAAAAACAATTTATGGCCATCACTGTGATATAATAAATCCAAACATTTTTTAGGTCTACCCAAAACGCGAAAGCCCGGAGAGACTACATTTGAAAATAATATTAGTTGATGATTCGGCAGAAGGCTGACGCACATAGAACCTGATTTAATTCAGGAATTGGTGTAGTTGATGGAACAGCTTTAATGGAAAACTATTTGGTCGGATCGAAACAGGCTAAAATAATCAAGTTTAACAAACTGCTCCATTTCAGGGTAAACATCAAAATTATTTTTAGACCCGCATGTTAGTTATTTTGATTCGATCCATCCAGATGAAGGATGTGGTTGCAAATGATAAATGCAACTTTAGAAGCGATCAAGTAAGCTGTTTTCCCATCTTTTATCAAAGTTATACGATACATACATACGGCACGAACGACTGTCAACCCTTTGTAAGGTGCACGGAGCGAAAATTTTATACAGGTAAATGAGCTCTGAGAAAACACCAATGGCATAATTCTGAAAATAACAGCAAGCATTTGGTTACCCTAAAACGAATTCCAACTTTAAAAGACAGTAGGAGGAGAATTTATTTAAAAATCTTGATTACGATTGTCGAGCAGCCACAATTATTTAAGGAAAAAGAACTTTTACCCAAAAACTAACAGCCGCATGCATTAGGTTTTATTCTAAACCTTGTTTGGTTGAGTAGAGCATACTGGCCGACCGGTTTTGCAACTGCCTGTACACTTATCATTGACCGGAATATTTTCCACAATATTTACGTAAAACCTTTAAACATCAGTCTAAGGAAATCCACACCCGGCGTACATGGAGCAGATTGCAAAACGCGTATTTGCTGACTAAAACGAAAAATCTTTCGAAATAAAATTTCAAATCTCAGTTGGGTGGTGTCCAAGAAATATGAGAGGACTAAGTTTGCAACGCTTGTACAAAACGAAGAATTTTTTTAGTTTGCGACTGTTTGGCAGAACTTTCCCCAGGTCTCGTAGATAATATAAATATAAATATAGTATACACTATAGCATATATAATATAATGTATAATATAAAATATATATAAATATAGGCCTAATGCATCGAAACTGAATTCAGAAAGTCCTACTTAGACGCATCACAGTGCTTAGGAAAAGGTCCTACTTTACTGAAACCTTACGCTTTGAAAAACTATGCAAATAATCAACGAAGTCTCGTAACAAAATCTTGTCTACAAAATGCTACAGTCAATTTTACTGGGGAAAATGATGGGGTTTATTTTGCGACGGCTCAGCAGGTTTGCGCGATTCATTTAGAATTGTTCCTCGCCTTGTTTTTGGAGTTAGAGAGACTTTTAATCGATCCGAAATAAACATGTCTTATTTGTAGTCTTCAAAAACACACCGTGGGTTCAACCACTCAGTTCAACCGTTATTTCAAGTTTGTTTGATTAAGTATCTTGAGGTCAGTTTTTCTTAATAATGTACTAGTGATAATCCCCAAAGCAAATCCAGTAGAGCGATAGCATCACATATACATCGCGGCTTGCGATGCGTCACTTGGCGAGAATATTCACGTCTTCGCAGAGTGAAGTATTCATGAAAAAGCTAATTGGGACAATAGCTTCGGCATCATTACTTTGGCGAAGCAATAAAAATTATATAGTGTTAATGTCCAATAAGGATGTCAGACTAACATCTTGTCAAACGTTCGGGTGGCAATAATTGAAGCAAAGCATATTCCCTTCCCTAGGCTGAATAACTTGGTCAAATGAGGCGCCTAGTGAGAAGTGCTTAGCTATCAACACGGTAAAGTTTTTGACCTTCACTAACAACCATGTACAATAAAATTCGATGAACAATAAAACTTGGTGGGGGAGTCGTTTTGAGAAACTTTTGAGATATCTATGAGTTATTGCCTTTTCACCGCCAAGATAGCTCATCACAGTGCTACACGCGTGCTCTTTCATGCATACGCGGAAGTTGGGCTTCAGTGGATAATCGATCCAGGTATTGGGGTTTGCACGGGAGCCGCGCTTCAGACAAACTTTTCCGACTGAAATATGACTGAAGGTACGCCATGGGGGCCCACATATGGCAGTTCTGTCCGCGTATACGGAGACAAATATTGCCTAAAGTTTGACTTCTGCCTCAGGGCGATAAGAAAAATTCAGAATAAGTCACTCCGTTTCAATTCGGAAACAAAACATGAGATGTACTCACATGAGGCAGTGCCCATGTTCTTCGTCCACCCTGAAAGATTTCAGAGTCCTCTACAAATGACCGCCTTACCGCGACAGCGTCTCTATTCCGATACGCTGAATTTATAAGTCTTTCAGAATGTACGCACCTAATCTGAGATCCCAGACAAGTGACAAACTGTGAAAGACGTTTCAAGCTGCCTAGGAGCAACGTAGAGTGAAAATATGAAACAGCAATCGAGTTTGGCGGATCTCTCCTTGTCCTCCCAGACCCACAATTTAGGTGACTGGTCAAGGGTAGACGTACTAACAGAACTGCGTTATTTGAGCAATCACCTATGCAGACCACCAAGATAAGTTATAATGTCATCGGAGCACAAATACTTGACGCCAGCTGATGTTTACAAACTTAAACATCACAATAATGTGCACACTCGACGTTGATAATGATAAGCGTAAAGTCGGACCTAATTGGTATCGTCTGAAATTCTCATCAATCTAGACATATCCCATGGAAAGTGTGCATCACAAAAATGGAGACGAGCAAACGATACACTTCAGCAATGAAGAGAAACTTATGTTAACTATTGTCCAAATGATTCCATCCATGATTAAAAACAACCATACAAGGTGGTTTGCCTTGCCTTCAAAATCTCTGCTATTCTTCCCGAAATGTCAACTTACTTAGGCCTGTTGCGATATTACTTTCCAAGTTCTCATGTGAATATTCTTCTTGAATTTGGATGCCCTTCCTGGGTTCAAGGTGTGCACATGTCGACTTTACCGCCTCGTATACTACCAATTACATCAAACTTTGTCAGGTTTCACTTCACATACATGAAAGCCCCACAAGTAAGAAGTTTCAGTCACCATTCAAATGTCATTATTTCACGCCGTTACACCTAAATTCTGGGCTAATGAAGGACTTTCTCTGTTCGACGGCAAATAATCTAGCCCACCGTTATAAGTTCCCCTCCCGAATTTTCCAGTTTTCGATAGTATGTTTTGCGTTCTCACTGATTTGCCGTGATATTTGAAGTTATCCTAGATTTCACGGTTCTCTATCAGTCGAACTACGTCAAAGAAAAAGACGGAAGCACTAAACGCTTTCACACTAAAAGCATGTAAAACAAGAAAAGTCTAAACTCTTTACTAGGTTGAGAAATACACTAATTTGCAAATCACCTGGAACCCAGTTGAATCTCTCGTTTGTGATGATTCCGGGCTGTCGAAGAATTTTCAGCAAACTTATGAGTAGTGCTTCACTAAGTCGTTTGTCTTGCAAAGTTATGTGAGATAAACCTGTGCCCAACGCTTTGCGATTCAGATAGTGGCCACGCGTACAATACGCTCAGTATTGTTGAAGCCAGGATTTTCAACATGTTTGACGGAGTAGACCAAACAAGCACAACTGATCACCTTGAGATAGTTCCTTAGAGTAAAGACCACTATTTCTGATAGCCTCTCTTATTTTTTCGGATAAAGTAAAGACTTTTGCAGCGCAAGCAATGCCTGCTATCAACTCTTTGGTGTAATCAAGCCATCTCCGGACGACCTGATTCTTGATTCATATTGTATATACGAGCTGGTGCTGGGTGATGCTCAAAGCATACTTTGCTTTCAAGAAACAAACATCAGACTGAAATGAAATAAATTCCGTCCATGCGCCACAGGATCGGCTGCACAGCGAATCGCATATATCTGAATGGCGTAAAAACCTATTAGATTTGATAATAATTGTCTCAGTGTGACACCGTAGCGTGTGAGAATTATTTTTGGTGTAAAAGAAATGCCACAGTATGAACTTTAAGGATATTAGACAGTGCAAGCACACGAAACCAATCCCTTCGAACCAATTTGTTGAGAATGATAGAAATGCACTCCCAGTAAAATCGGATTATTCCTTCATAAACGTGTTTAGTTCAGGCAGTGCACTTTAAATTCAGCTTATTGTGAGCCCCTGACTGAAAGTTTATTTGCATCGGGTTTGTTACTGACCATTTCATTATTGATTGCGATCTACCTCGTACTACTAGAATGTACAAATATGTTTTCCCATAGTCATTAGTTGTGAACAATGCAGAACTAGAAATGAACTAGATAAGGTGTCCATGGCTTATTCAAAGCAAAGGACCTTATTATGCAAATATTCATATTCAGACCAAATCTGAAAAGTTCGGGTATCCCATCCTATTTTTTACCGGGTTAAAGCCCAATTTCCTTAAGCCCCAAACTGGGAGCAATACAACCGAGGTGAACAAAATCAAAGATCGAAGTCCATTAGTGCGACCTAGATTTTTGTAGATTTGGCACCCGAGGGTTTAAGTCAACTCATGTGCTTTAAGCATTCAAGTAGAAAACGGCTGGTTTAAAAAACGCGATGATCTGTTGAACTTACGCAATTAAGTATCGGTAAATTATTCAGCATAGACGTTTTCATCCAAAGTCAATTGTAGGGGCACTGAAAGACATCTTTTTGAGACAGCCATATGGTATGCTGTTGTTTTATTGAGTTACGCCTTAACTGCCGGTCGACTGTGTAAATAGTTGGCACACAGAATGTGGTGCTTAAACAAAGACCACAAACAACCAGTTGGGACGCACTGGGGAGTGGTGCGTTTAGCTTCTCAAGCTATAAAAGTCAAATGCTGAACCGGATGGCTCAAGTATTTGGGGCCTTTCAAAGCCATCTCTTTCCACTATACACCAGAGGTTTGCCATAAGCATGATAATTCACGGCATCTCTAAACAGAAAAACAGGTTAAATCATTCTGGTCAGCGTGAGCTTCTAATGTTATTCCACCCGTTTTTTTGCAAAAACTGTTAACACCGCGGTTGGTTGTTTATAATAATAATCCTGGGAGAGCTGTTTTATAGTTCCTATGCCTCGACACCCGAACAATATGCATGCCAAAACTTTAAAGACAGCCAGGTTTCTTCGTACCCCTGCCTAGACTGTTTAACCCACAGGGATTACAGAGTAAAGTGACCCAGGCATGAAAATTTAGCTAAAGAAATGTTGGCCAAAAAACTAAACCAGACTGTTCTACAGTGTCCCAGGCAGATAGCAGAAAAGTGGGCAAAACCACTTGATCGAGGGTGTCTAGCTGTTCTTGATAAAGTGTGTTGTGTAGGAAGGTCTCGCGGTGGTATTTTTTCAAGAGTTCCTTAACCAGTCAACGCATATATTTTATTAAACTCTACTAGTGAAAATGCAAGCGAAATATGTCCGACAATCGTAGTAACAAATATGTATTCTGAAAAAAGTTGCTGTGAGGCGGGAATGATGCGGGTAGAAAGAAATTGCTTCCAGAATCTTACGATAAAACCCTTTTTCGTTACCCGTAAACCAACAGTGGATTACCCAGCCACTCATTTTTTGCCTTACGTGGAATTGCCAGAAAATGCATTGGTAAACCCAGAAAATTACCTACCGACGTCAGAAGTATACTCGTGGTGTCTGTCTAGGAGCGTAAACATGGGTTTGACTTGCCAATGACATTGGAATTCAGATGTAAACGCTAAAAGTTCGAATGAGTCCGTATTCGTTAAACTCAGCTCTGTCACGATCAGCTATCTAAACTAAACCTCAGCCGGAATGTTCAAAAATGTCACACCTCACGAGAAGCAATGCAGTAAACAAATGCAATCCAACCTTCACTTCTCTCCCTGCTGATGACAGTGCGGGGTGAAAATTTGCAAAATCTCATTTGAATCGGCTGCAAATGAGTTTGGTCTACTCTTGGATCCCATGGACTGCCCCTTGGTATTTCATATCCGTAATTAACAGTAATAAACGTTTGCCTTAAAAGTCGAACTGGCGTTACCCTTAAAGTATCACATAAATGAAATGGCATCAATGTTCTCAGTAAATGTTCAAAAGCAAATAGCGTAACTTGGCATAAAGTGGAATTTAGCTACACAGTCCACCAGCTAATGACTCATTTCATTCTGTTCATTTTCTGAAACTTCGCACGCAGGACCTGATGATGAACAATAACTACCGCGAAAATGTCGTTCGCCTTGTGATAAATGAAGGTTTGTTATGGCAAAGTCATCATTGAATTAAAGAAGCGTGCTCGGTTTGTGGTCTCAGGTGTTTAAAGCAGTTAACTAAATCAAATTTCCCAAAATATTCAGGTCTAGTTAGACCCTGAGGAAAGTTGTATGCCGGCCTCATGTACCACTGCTTGGCATCTAAGTAAATGTCCCACAGAAAATCTAAAAGGGCTATCAGCTAGTGATAAATCAGCATGCGAAAAGCTAAACAGCATAGAAAACGTAGTAAGCATGAACTGGTTCTACACAGTAAGCATATGACGTTCAAGAATTGTGAAATGCGTGGGGAAGTGTTGCAGCATTGTCCAACACCACCCGGGGCAGCACATTAATTCGGGAAGTTACATACTCACTAGAACTACAGTACTCTGAAAGTTCTGCAGTAATTCTTCAAGAAAGACCGTTACGGAAGGTAGAAGTGCTTTCTACACCTAGCATCAATTTGGCTGTGGATTGTTTTGTATTCTTTATTGACTGTCCTCTGCTTAAAGTTGTCTTTATTGAGTTTATTACACACGGACTATTCGATAAATTGCAGCCTACTCACTTGGATTATTTGCAGCCCGTAAACTTAAGAGAAGTAACAGGTGAGCATAGATACTCATTTATTTCGTTTGAGTTGGTCGAAATTCATTGCTGGTTAACGACAGCCACAGTTCCGGAAAAATCTAGTTGAATGCGCGCAACGCATGAGAAAACTTCAAACGTAAGTTTAGAAATCACAAAAGCGACAGACCCACACAGAATGCACTAAAGTCAGTGTTCTAAGACGACAGGAAATTGAGATTACTGGTATTTATACCAGCTCTTTCTTGTCAGATTCTTAAGTGAGCGTTGGACAAAACTACATTAGGACAGTAAAAGTAAAAATCGGATAAAAAGGCACTTCCGCTGACTTTGTAAAATTCTTTGACCAATTTTCAGCAGCGAAAAAATTGACGGCGGCACTCAAATGACTTTATGAAACATGGAAAGCCGATGGGTTTATTCAAACGGGTCTCAAGGTTGCACCGTAAGTTGATGTGTAGAAATCGTTTTGCAATTCATTAAATCTAAAGCAGTGTGTCAAACTGCTGAGCAACAAATGAACTAAACGACCTGTTAGCACAACTAACGGTAGTTTCGTGTATAGCATGTGAATAGCATTTTTACTTAAGTGATCTCTCACAGGTGATCAGTTTCTAAAAAGGCTTAAGCGTGCTTAAGCTTGGGGATAACCCTATACAACAGACTCATGAAGAACAGACAAAAGAGTGGATGTGTATTTATAAGATCATAGAAATTCGCTTGCAAATATTCTTCCGTTCGGGTTAGCTTTTCTGCGTGCACATCCAATAACGTATAAGAAATGAATGCCATTCATGGATGTACTTTGGGCTCTCTAGTGGTTTGGAAACATAGGTCCAATTTAGAATAAATTTATTTCACATGGCCTAACCAAAATTTCAACCGATGTGGAAATACAAACGTGATTTACAATAAATTACTCGGTGAATGGCAAAAACTAATGCTGAAGATATGTCCGACAATAAATATATCAGCCTAACGGTAAATACTGGAACTGCTATCTCAGTTATAAGAAAACAGCAAGCGGACGTATGGAACATCGAATTTTAAAGCAGTTTAAAACCAAGTTCACAATTGGAGTAGGCAGTTGTCTTTTTCAACAAAACATTGTAATTATCCCACAGGAAGCTACACTTAGTGGACAGAAACAGTCATATCCATTGGAGACGATACCCTGAAAATGTATATCCACTTTTTTAGAAATTAATTCTTCTCTTGACAAATCCTCTCATTTTTTGTGATGAAGGTTCATGCGTAAGGTGTAACCAAAATCACTATATTGTAGAGTTTCTTATTGTCATATTACATAAGCAGTTGATGTTTTCCGCGCACATTTCAACGGAGACCAGCAAGGCACAAGTGTTATTCCCGCCTTTTGTGGAAGGTGGAATAGTCTTGGAAGGGAAAATATCTCGTACTAAATCGTGCTTAAGAGAAAGCTTTGCTGCTGAATGTTGCTTCGCCTTTTGAACCTTAGAGAAAAGGCTAAAAAGAAGCTAAGAAACAGATACATGACGTTAAGCCGAGGTGATCTGCTCAACTAGCTCAAGAATCTCACAAGAGAAGCATATTTCTTAACCGATGAAGAGACCATTCGCTCTGAACAACAAAAGTGGTCTTTTCCACAAGGTGCACCCCATTGAAAGGGATTGTACTGCGTGATTTTGATTAATCAGTGAACAAACAGTGAGCACTTTTTGTGAGGAAAAATTTGCTAGCCGTATGTACGTATAACCGGGTCCTGTACTGACAACTAATTGGGAGCTTATAACGAAAATGAGACACAAAGGAGCGTTTTTCTCCTGGTGTTGGCGGCGTTTCTTTTGTTTACAGTATGAGCATGCTGTGCTTGTCCAGGTTAAGTTGGACGTAGATGTAAATTGCACGAAATATTGGTGTCCATAATCATGCTGCTTTAAGGGACACGTGAATGGAGGAATAGAGTTATAGTTGCCAGCTAGAAGTCACTACAAAGATAGTCATACTAGTTTGGTAATTTGTAACGGCCTTCACTTATTCCACTTATCACAAAAAAAATGCGCCGTTGTTCAGATCTGTAACCCACCAATGTAAGCCCAACGGACCTAATAATTTTCCTGTCTCATGTCTCTTCTAGAACGTGCTACCTAAAAGTACAATAACTGATTTACATGCTGACACCTGAGAAGTACTCTTGTAAGACCAAGAAACTGAAGCAACACGAAGAAGTGAAACAATAAACAATGGAAATGATTCGAACAAAACAGAAAACCATGTCTGTTTAAAGATGTTTATCAGCTAGATGAAAATCTTTCTGGTTTGACCAACAAACCAGTCCATTCTAGTGTAAATTTGGCATTAAAATTCTTTGAACGGCTACCCTAACAATACTGCCAAGAAGGATCCACTCCTCAAAATGTTCCAAGTGCACTAGCCACACATCAATTGGCCGAAAAAATGGTCAGTCCAATTACGACCTAATTCAGGCGTAAATTCAACCATACAGCAATTAATCACAATATGCCTTTCTTCCATTCATTACCTAGCAGTTGAGCGTTCCTCCCAGTCCGCTGTATACTTATCGACACGTTTAACAATATTACGTCGAAGGATGCAGATATTGATGGCACCAATATTTCGGTGAAAAAAATTAGGAAGGCAAAACGTACAAAAACCAGAAAATCAATTTTCGGGGACGGGGTTTGGTCTTTGTTGTGCGTTTTTACAATTATGACTAATTCGTCCATGAAAGTTTTATACAGTTGTAGAAAACTATGCGGCAACGCGAGTTGACAGTTGATCCACTGGCTACCTTGGATGCGTTACACTTAGGCTTCAAAGCATTTTGCAGTTTTGAGTGCAGGAAGGTTTGCCTAACGGTCCAAACAAAAACAGGAACCGGGGTTACAGGTTGGCGTGACAAAAAAACAGGTTATTAATGCTTTATTATTGTAGAACGCCACCAGCTGAACTGATGTCCATCAAATCTCCGGAAAGAGTCCAAGTTTATAAATCTTCTAAGTCAGGCGTTGCCTTTCAATCTACCCTATCAGGACTGAGAAAATAATGACATAGTCGAGACCTATGATTACTGTGTGAATTCAAGATGGCAGAATAAAAACTGTTGACCTGCTAGTTTGGAAACCTTAATCGCCATATTTAAGCTATGAATGCTGATTTCACACAGCTGGTGCGTCATTTGTTTTCTCCAACAGTAAACAGCACTTCCAGGCAGGAAACAGTCTACCTTCGACCATGACCTATCCTTCTTGCAGAGAGAAACTAAACTACTTCGTCCACTAAAAAAAACCTAGAACCTACAATATTTTTTTCTCAAAACTTCGCTCTTGAAATACAGTCAACAAGGTAACCTATCACTCTTTAAATAACCAGAGCTACTGGCATTCTTTCCTACATAAAAAATGAGGCAGATTAGCAGCCAAAATAGAGGCGCCAGCGAAGCTCAGGTGGTCCACTTGGCAATCCATTTCTTAACCTACTTTATCTTTATTTGTTGAGAATCCGGTATTCTGCCTAACCCACATTAAATTCTATGAATCATTTTTGGCCACGTGGTCCTCACCTCCGTGTTGATAGCAAATTAACAGGCTGGTTGTGTAAGGTATAAGAGAATCTGCTGCGCGCAGTTGAATATTACTATCAATAATGGGACTGATTAAATTGGTCAAAAACTCCTTGGATGCATTTCGAACTTCTGCGGTAGAAACCTCGTAATTTTTCAACTCATGTAGATGTTGACTGCAAATTGGTGGACAATGTAATTCATATTTCTGAATAATGGCGCGGCCTTGTGTTGAATTTACGAGTAATATGTATCTTCTGAGTTAACTTTCTCGGTGAACTCTGGGTTGTCTTCACAGAACGATTTGGATCCAGGCAATTTTTTTGCGTTGATGAATATTCGAAAAAGCTGTCTAATTTCTGCCATTCCCAGCTCCGTCTGTTTCGTGATTCCACCAAAATCCAGCTGTTCAATGGCGATATAAAAGTGCGCAGATCGCTGACCATTTTGCTTAGCTCCCTCACTCCGCGTGGCAAATATGCATACACACACGCAAGCTGGACAGACCTTACTGAAATCTACATCCATTTATGGCAGCCTGTGTAGTTTATATGATATAACATGCTTTCATGACTCGAAGCGAACGCAGCCAACCGGATGTTCAGTGTCTGGCCATAGCAAAATTGATGCATGTTCCAAATCCTTAGAGCATAAAAAATGAAATCGTTAGGCAAAAAACCGGTCAGTTTTATATTTTATGTCAAAACAACTGTCTTTTCTCAGCCACTATTTCATGTCAACGTTTTGAATTGTACGCCTTAAGTCGTACATAATAGTGATGGTGAGATCTTCGTGCGCTTATCTGATGGCAACTGACGCTTGGCGGTTAAATGAACATCGGGTGAAATGGTTTCAAAACCACAAATTCATGTCAGAATACAGCCTTACGTATCTGTCGTAACGTTTAAGCCCGTTACTTATGTGAGAGACGTATTAGATGTTAATAACTTACAAAGAAAACAACGCACCAATATTCTTCGTTAGTGGGATATGTCTGCGTATAATCAGAAAAATGAGTGCACAGAAACCTAAAAAACTAATCTAGCGTGCCTTGCTTGGGCTCAATATCAACAAAAGTTGCGGAAATTTATCGAAAACTGAATAGGTTTTCTGCAAATAATTTTGGCATTGTAGCATTATTTCATGTTAGATAGCCTGCACAGGAAGGATATGTAATGCATGAGTGATTTTGAAATGTTGCTTCGCATCAAAAAATAGTTTTCCGATTACCCAGTAAATGGGCATTTCCGTTTTTCGTATCAGGAATAAATCATCGCTGCAAAGACTGCTTCACAGTTTATTTCCTGTCCAAGTACCTACCAATGCAAGTTGTTCCATATGGGCCTCCTTCAATGGAAGCATTTAATAAAAAAGACGTTTCAAAAAGCTTCTGAGGGAATGATGGCGTTTGGAGATTTATTCATGAAGATAGATTGGGTTTTTTACCTCGAAATAACATCTGTTCACCAACATTCTATTCCAAGTAAGATTTTACAACACTGACGCGATTTTTGGTGGTCTCATCAGACGAAGTACGAGAAATAATAGGTCTATATTATTGGTTTATTTGATGAGTTGCATACATATAAACTATAATAAGTGATGAGCGGTTGTAGCCAATGAGACTCTGTACTAAATTGCTATTCAACACCAAAGTCCCGAAAAGGGTCATTTTACTTAAGATACTTCTTGAAAAACTTTGACCAATTCTACAGTCATCCTCTGTCGTTATCACACAGGTTATTTCAATTTTTGCCAAAGGACCTTGGTGATTGATTGAAAAGCAAGATGCATTTCCAACTCAGCAGCTCGTTTTATTGTTTTCTCCGAACCTTTGGCCTTGCAAACCCAGCTGCATCTCACTCCCGGTCAAAATTCAAGTAATGCATGTCTTTACACCGAAAAATCCATAAAACATGTAAACACGCGCAAAGTCTTTGGAAGGGACGTTTTCAACTAGTTCATTGTTGAAGGTGTGTTGCCGGTACAACACAAAAGATTTATCCTCCTACTTAAAAGGGAATAATTTGAGTGATTTAGCGAAACGTATGTGGACACACTTTCGCGTTCTTAATCGATCGTCAGTCCAGCTGTTTGCTTACAACGATCGGGAGTAAGTTTTCCAAGGTAGTTCCTTACGTGTATGTTATCAAAAGGTAGAAGGCAGGCCATTAGGAAAACCACCGCGGTGGAGGAGAAGATATAAGAGAGCCATACCGCTGATGTGTTGAACATTTAGCGGCTTGACATGATAAATTACCAAGCGTTATCTTACCGTTGTTTATGGTTTGCGTTTGTAGGTCAGTGCTCACTGTACTGGAAAGTTGATATCCAAGGTCAGAATGAGTAAACAAATAGCACCGATTCTAATAAAACCAACCGGTACTAAAGATATATTTATAGTTATGTTTTGCCTGCATGCATTTACTTGTGAGGTTTTCGATTGCCATAGAGTAAACAATGCAATACAGAAAATAGAATGCTTTTAAAAGCAGTGAGGCCTTAGTCTCACATCGTAGGTTTAACTATTTTTATGACGAATATTAGAAAAATTACGTGCCCTTGCCCGGCAGAATAATAACTTTGATTCTGGAAAGGTACATATGCATGTCCCTTGCTGACTTGTGCCTACAAAGGCCACATGATGTAGTAAGAGATGATAGGCTTTGGAACCACAGTAAATAAAACCAAATATTCACTTTCTCCTACATTTTGGTCTTTTGATGCAAACACTGTATGCATAAGCTAAGAATTACTATCTTCACCTTGAGTGGTCAGTGCATTCCTAACAGCCGTACATAAGAGGAAGTGAAAATATCCTGAAGAACAATGGAAAAGGGCAAACATCCAAAGGTTCTTGGAAACCTTCAAGTGTATAATGCCTTTAGATTAAAAGACACAGAAACGAATGTATCTCTACAGTGCAGTGTAAAAACATCATCAATACTATTATTACTAAGAACCTTTATCAGTATAAGTCAGGCCTTCAGACACAAACATCTAATCCAAGATTTCTGACTGAAACTCAAAACAATGCTTTCTTCTAGGAACGGTTTAAGACCACATCTCAGGTATGTAGAACAAAGCCAACCTGTGCCAAAAAGGCAGGTAATTCGTCTAGTGTCAAAATGGACAGCAACAGCAGCTTGTGTTTTAGGTTACCATAACGACACCTGTCAAAGCATTATTTGGAATACCGAACAGTGTCTCATCCCATTTAGGACAAAGGGGCAAATCAGTAAATGAACAATAAACTTGAAACCAATAAACTTAATTTGCCATTCCAGGGGAATTAATTTACCAGTAGAAATTGTCAGACCCAACACAACCACATTTTTTTCATCCCTGTTCCAATGTTCTGTGGCCCAAAAAACGGCGACTGTGGACAATTTGAAAGCTTCGTAATCCCAGCACCCAGAATACTATCCATCATTTTCAAAGAATAAGACCAGCTCGTGCGTCATTTTGTTTGTACTAACATCTGGTTAAACAGGGCTTGATGTAACTGTGACTAATAATACAACATTTGCAATGCAACCGCAATCATTTTACTGCGGTCAACTCCACCAACAGATGCTGCACAAACACCGCGTGCGCTTTACCAACCCTCGAAACAAATTTCCACTTCATGATGTCTGATTCGATTAAAAATAAACCACGTGTAAAAATTCACATCCCTGGGGTTGAAACTGCACGAATATACTTAAATAAGGGAAAAGCTTCAAGCTGAACGGTCGAGTGAGCAGAAATTGATGGTCAAATAAGAGAATATTGTTAAACACTCGTCTTGTTCAAACCATTTCACTGTTTTTGGGTGCATTTTCACAGCCCATATGATCTCAGGAATAAAACTGGCCAAACTTGCCTGGAACAAAAAACTCTTCAAACGCGTCAGATAACGTCAAATAGAGGATAATGGGAATAATTACAAAGTTTCAGGGTTTCACCTCTTCTCATAAGCATGTACAAAGAACCGGTCTTTCTGCGGAGTGGGAAGCACTTTTGATGTCAATGAACGCATCAATTTTAGGTCAGCGGCATGCATGTACTGGAGAGTTAGTTAACGTTTTTGCTTCAACTCCAATAGTTAACTAAATTACGGTTTGCTAATTTAGAGCAATTTCCTTGCGTAATGCGGACAAGTGTAATAGTTCAGAGGCATAACCCATCAGAGCTTTGATTGGTTGGTTCCAATGACTTTTGAAGAGGTCATCACACTAGCCCCATCTCATTTGTCTGTACAATAAGTCCTACAGTACGTGGAAGTGCGCCTTTTTCGAGCACCGCGTTAGGAAGCCTACCTAATCCCATATCTCTATAATTTCTCAACTCATGTTCAAAATTTTAGTTTATATTCTATAGACTGGTTTTAAAATCATATTTTTTGGATAGGCAGTAAAGGTAAAAATGCTGAAAATTCATTGACATGCCCGCAAAAGTGTTCCTTCAAGCAATATGAATGTTAGTTCTTGACATGTAATGATTTTTGGAAACTATCTTAAATTGATTCTTCAGAGTGTCGATTTAGTGGATTAGTTTTTCGGCGTCTCCAATGCGTATGCTCCCGTAATTTTCTGCAAATTTGGATCCTCCGATGCTGTCGGAGAGGCAAAGACAAGCGGTGATCTGATGCGGAAGGAATGCGCTCCGCCGGTTTATTGGACAATGTAAATTTCTGAAATTCACTGTTCACTCCCGGAGTACACATAAAATCTAATCCCAATGCTGAATCTCCAATCGCCCCGTGGGACAATGTCCTTGTGACTTAGCTTCAAGCTAAATTAACAAAGCAGTAGCAGACATACCTTAAACGTTTACAGGAAATCAACACTGTATGACATCAGCATCCGAATCAACGTAAGCGTTGCGAACGTTTGTCAGAGGAGCGTCAAACACAAGCGTTTGTAAAAAAACTACTCTGGTATTATACGGATTAACTTAAAAAGAAATTCAAATCCTCCCCACAATCAATAAAGTTGAATTAAGACCATTGGTAATATGTTCTCATGGAGGCAACCGTCGAGTGATCTACTGGTATTCAACAATAACAACAGAACCATTCTGGGGATTTATGGAAAATGCATGGTGAAACATTCGCAAGCAGTTTTTAAAGAAGACATCGTGTATGTAACAGGGGCTTGGGAATGCAGCCAACGTTAACAGGATTGCTTTTAAATTGTTGCTTTCGTCCCAAGGTTTTCTCGCAGCGGTACGCCATCAGAGTCCAACTTTCGACCGGATGTTGTAAAATTACTATATTAAATGTTTTCAGTCGGGGTTCTGAACATTGTAGTTCATGGTACTTTCGTTAAAACCCTCCGACTTCCACTGTTTTCGTTTTTTAAACCGAGTTTTGTATAAATCGACATGAAATATTCACGAAATCTTTGCCTGCCAGACTTTATGGGAAGAAAACGCAGAGTTTTATCCGAAGAGAAGAAAAAACAGAAAACGGCTTACGTGGTTGATAATAACTTTTTCGTCATATAATTTGAGTCATATTTTCACCAAAATGTTCTTTACCAACATTTAGTCTCCGTTTTTAACCTCAGTCATCATTCACTGTCTCAACACCGAAGGTACTGTGAAAAATAGGAAGTCAGCTGTAGGTTTGTTTGTTGCATTTCCATTATGAATCAGTAGTAATCTTATTGAAAATTCGGTAGCTTTTCAAACCAAGGTTATATAGTTTTACCTGTTGGCAACCACAGCCCGCGCTTCGATCAACATGACAAGTAATGTTCAGGTTCGTTCTATAGTGAGTGCGACACTTCTAAAGCGAAAATGTACATTTACTTCAAGATGTGAGTTTTATTGCCTTCAGATGAGGTCTGATTCATGATTAATACCAGCACAGGGCCTCTTGAAGTTAATCGCAAGGATGGCGTGCGTCTCACTCCTTCGTCAACAGACGTCATTTGGCTATATCTATTTAGAGGTGCTTGTATGTTTCGGGCGCAAGGAAATCAGGGGTTTCGGGGCTACTCCAAGTTAATAAGTTTGTCACACGAGAGACCTAGATTATTTGGTTGTTTGTTTCAACCTCCAGTCTTTGAGTTAATTAAAAGACAAGTTAGTAAGATAATCAGTTGTAATTCAACAACCTGAAACTTTTGAATAGAATATAGCAAAGTATTATTCTGGGATATTTGTTCGATATCTCCAACCTATCTGCAATTTGCTCTAAAAAATAATGCCTGAAGAGGCAGATAATGTGGGTTTGCTCAAGAAGAATCAATTAAAATTAATTTTTCTTAAGGATATTTTCCGCTAATGGTATTTGCTTTAGGAAGTGGCAAATTGTAAGCCCATGAATGTTTCATCACCTCTTAACATTACCCGGCGTGAAAACCTTTGTGGGATATATGATAAGACAGAAGGACAATGTGGCTTAAAAATATACAAAGTTCTGGTCAGTTGAGCCACGTGACCACAGTTCTTTTAGCTTGTATGTACAATAAAACGTGATTTTCATGATGATCACCTTCCATTTATTGACCAATACTGATAAGTAGCCTATTTCGATACATTCACGGAACAATCACAAGATAGGGCATTACGCCTCGCGTTATTCTTCAGCGTCTACTACATCCTAGTCTAAACAACCGGCGCTCACTGAATTATTCGTAAGAATCTTACGGCCGCAAACAGGGTTCACAGACTACTTACGAGCATCCAATTTACAATTTTCCACACATGCTTTGACAAGGGGCCTATACTCTTTCATCACAACTTGGCAGGCACCCTTTATGTCTGAGACAGACCCTGGCTAGGGGACACTTTAATATCTTTTGAGGAATTTGTTCACTGAAATATTCGGTTATTACAGTTGCAACAACCAAATAACTAGAACTATTGACGGCTTGTAACACTTGTGACACACAGTGTGTTGTACACTTATGGAACAAAAAGGCACTGGCGACATTTACGAAAAGCACAAACACAACAGAAGAAATCATAACCCAGGGCAAAAAGATTAGTTTTTCCTTTTACCAGGTGATGAAACCGGGCACTTTTGTCTACTGATGGAGTAACGGTGAAATGGAAAACCGAGAACTGACGTTCTACAATGGACCAAGATCCGACGTCGAAATTCTGGACAGGAATGTTGTTCCAGAAAAAGCGGGAGCCGGGTGAGTTCGTAAATTTCCGTACGTAACCCGCATCACATCTACATTTGCTGGTATGGCTGTACAAAAAGACAAATTTATGAAAGCCTTTACCTAACAGCCAATGCGCGAAAAAGCTGGTTTATGTTTATAATCTTGTCTTACACATCGAAATCCATCCAAAGTCATTGGGATTTTGAACTGCCAGTGATCTTCTCCACCATCGAAAACATTAGGTCCTTCTTAGCCCTGCTGACACAAGTTACGTCATTATTTGCTATTGAAAAGAGATCATTTTGAACATCAGGAATACTAGTACATTTTAAGAACTTTTTTGTTCCCACTGGCTGTGTTATTAGTGGGGTGTACTTCGGTTGGGCAGAAAATTCCTGGTTTATTCCTGACAGTAAACTTCAGCTCCTTGCTTTTAGTTCACAGGTTTTGTTAGTTTTCATCTGTTTCATTGTTGTTGTTCTAGGCTATTTTTCTGCAAGGGACATTTTGACTGTGAAACATAAATGCACGTTTTTGTTAAAAATTTATGATGAATAAATGAGGTTTTCATAAAATTCAGGTAACCCTGTTATGGCAAACCTTACTACCTTCTCTATCAAATTTGGTGTTATGCTGACAGATTCAGTTGGATATTTCGTTCAGTGGTGTCAGTGTTTGATGAAAAGGATTTTTACATACGCAGACGTAGATTACTGGGAATGGAACAAATTTCAGATGCCAATGAGCTCGCTAGGATTTGTGAACATGCTTTCCCTAAGGTTGAATCTGATGGAAAGAAGATGCTGTTGAACCTAAACACTGACGTGAACACACTTGTCGATTCGGATGTAATCACAGAGCGTTATGTGACATGTGCAAATTGCGCGATTCCAGACTGAAGCAACACAGGGTAGAAACCAATTTGTCATATTATCTTGTGTCTAGTTTTGAGCTTGCGATTGCGCTGCTAACTATGAGTGTCCAGCTGTATGTGGGCCAACTATAAATAACTTCTCGCTTTTCGAATTGGAGCGTAGCACGCAGAACGGATATCTTGTAAAATGCCTCCTTACGCTCTGCCGTTCCGTTTAATTTATAAAGCTTCAGATTAGGAGTTGCTCTCTTCTACCTAGACAAAGATATTTATCGCGCCGCTACAACTTATTAGCTTACAAGCATCGGATTTTGATCTAAACCCATGCCCGCACCGTCACCCAGCAAACCTTTCTTTCACTTGTCTCCAACAGTTTTACCCTAAGTTTTGTTTTTCCGTTCATCTGCATCTTCTATAAAAGCGTATGCATGGATAGAACTTAATGTCCCGAACGCCCATACAATTATCCTGATAATAAATTGTTCAACAGCGATATTATTTGTATATAACTGCTGTGAAAATAATCAACATTTTTTGCATGAAGCACGCAATTACATATTTAAGAACGATCATTTTGTGTTAACCTATTGTTTCCATCTATCGTTTTGTACTTTGATTTATCCATCTGCCATTAACTTTACAAAAATTCATTGGCGTAACAGATAAAAAAGCACATGGGATAGAGAGTTATCCTCTGTAATGTGCGGCTATGCGTGCTGCCTCGAGTGCAAAAAATTTCAGGTAAGGCGGCAAACTCAATGGGCCATACAAACAATGGAACTGTCAGCGGCAAATATGACAAAATCTTAAACGTTTGCCAAAGCAAACGCCGTTTGGTTTTGTGTCTTTTACAAACGATGACATCACGGTACCAATTCAACACAACCGTCTCCTGTATCAACTTATTGCCATGAGAAAGACTCACCCTAATTGCTAGTATTTTGTTCTTCCCGTCAAAATCCTTCGTTTTGCTTGTAAACGCAAATGTTTTAGTGCTCAAGTAAACCTTTTGTATTTTTACCCGCAAATTCTTCGGCGCCGAAAATTTTTTAATTACCGCACAAAACAAATGACTAATTGTTAGGCTGATTTTATCGGAAAAACGTTTGGTTACATTTTGGGTACGTGAAAATTTTGAATACTTGCTACATTTCAAAAATTCAGGAGGATGATTTAGCCCTGAAAAATAGGTAAGAAATATAAATGCAGTAACCCGACCCGCTTTGCTAAATACTCATAATATTCATAATAATACGCGTCATAAACACATAAAATGAAGACTTTTCCCATTAACCAACTTACGCAAACAAAAACCGGGATTGCTCACTTATTCAGCCAATACGAGTCTGATATACATACCCAATGACCCGAAGCCCAGCTAATGGTCCAACAAAATTGAATAAAAGCAAACGATATGGTAAGTTTAGAAGTAAAAAAACAGTACACAATAAAATTAGATTCATTAAAATTTCGTTGCTTTGGTTACATAATAAAACGGCTTGTTACCATTTGTATACCGACTGCGTTGTCCACCCGTCTCTACTGTATGCAAGTGCATCGAAAAAAACCCACACCAGGTGCAATTATCGGTAGAACCACATTCTTATGCGACGGTTTAGGCAACATCTAAACTGTATTTATCGGGTCCAACAGGTGTTCACCTAGTTCCCTAGTATTCTGAGTACACTTATTGAGCACGTTTTGAAAAATATTTGCTGAAAAACTGTTCAACTTGTTCAGCGCAAAATACTAATAATTCATCTGACGTTTCTAAGTATGAGGTTCATGTGAACAACTTCATTCATTTAAGATGGGCGTTACTCGTAGAGGAAAGTCCATCTCAACTCAATTTACTTATTTGCATGGTTGACATCCCTATTTTGAGCTAGCATCATGAGCACCATGTGTACTTTTTGAAAACATTGTCATATTCTTTGTACATGTAACATTTTAACTGTGGTCTACTCCATATTGAAGAGAAAAGTAGTTACCTCCTTGATTTAATGATAGTCTTACCTCAGGATGAAAATTGTATACATTAGAAACTTCGGTTAATTCTATGCAGACAGATAAATACAGTCTCTTAGTTAGTTTTATGGTTTGCTTTACATTTCATTTTCTTATTCCAGGCGAGGACTCAAAAACTGCACGGGAGCAAAAGTTTGACAAATATGGTTACGTGGGCTAAAGTGTAAACTTGAGTAGCAAGTAAAAGTCGTAATTTGAAAGCTGTTCCGAAAAACGAGACCACATTAATTCCATTTTGTATGGCCATGGAGTGCAAAAGCTTTTGCCTGTAGATATTGCTAAACGTCACAGCTATACCAAGCTTCCGCTGATTTTTTCTTCTGTATAAGTATCTAAGTAAATGTCGAACTTCATATTTGGGCTTTCTGAGGGTCCAATTTTTTTATGGTTTAGAGATCACTATCCACCGATTGGTATAAGAACCCAATTCAGTATAATTTAAAGTGTATAGCAAGATAGTATAGCAAGATTTTAGAGTCTAGAAAAGACGTTTTTCTCAAATAAAGTTCATCCTGATCGATGAGCACTTCAAAATGGTTTAATCAGCGTTGAAAAACATCGCCAAACATGGCCATCTCCTACGCTTCTATGACAGTTCGACCCGGGCCCTTCCGTTTTTTCACTGGACATTCAAGGTCACAGTCAAAACCATGTGAGGTGAGCTGATGGCCGGCAACACCATATCTTAAATGAATATTAGTTATTTATCTTGTTTATTGGCCACTCAAGGACGAATCTTATGGGTCTCGCTAATAACTGAAATGCGGAGGGTATGACTCACACGAAAAACTCATGAATTCTGCACTTCTAATAAATCTAAACGTAAGTAGAGCAGAGGTAGTGTGCTTCGTGCCTTTTAGCGTACACCAGCCGATGATGATAATAAAACACGAAACCATCTGAGGAAAGACGCTGAAAAAATGCTCGCTCAATAATGTTATTTACCGCTGTGGTTTACAACGTTAAAACCACGCTACATATTGTTATAGTCCATAAGTCTGAGGCACAGCAGAGGCTACTACAAGGATTCGAACAATGACTATAAGAAGAGATTATAGATGACGCAAAATGCACATAAAATGCTCAGCTGCGAGTTTCCAAAATTTTTCAACGGAATGCACTTAATGTTGCCACAAATTTATGAAATCTGGTAGGAAGCGGGTTAGTTCCAATCCATCCTTGATGCATTTCAAAATAACTCTAGGTTTTCACTCAAAAATGTCCTGTTTGTTTTGAACTGCTGACCCTAGATGAACTGAGCACCTTCTAGTAGACAAATGATGAGGTAGAATTAGTCAACATTGTCTTCGTTCCTTCAAGAAAGAAGGAATGTGCGGACTGTTTCGTTTTTATAGTGCATTCACTTATCCTAATTAAATGCAGGAACTCTGCGATTCACAAATCGGAAAGCCGCAAACAGTCAAAATTATTTCTGGAAGTAGTGGAGACCGCCAGATTTCTCATTCAAACATTGGGATTAGGTCTCGTGATAAAGGTAATGAACGAGTTAATGAACTATAAAATCACATAGTTTTCAAGCATACGATTATTGCGCCAAATTCCGGAACAGATTACAGAGTTTGACCCAGAAGTCAGCATTTTAGAATTGGGTGCAGAATGTGAAATCTTGTATGCCCACGATCTCAACAATTTCATTTGAAATACTGTACTGTCAATCTCTTCAGAGTAGTCACATTTAGCTCTGCTTCCCAAAGTCTAACAAAATAAGAATAAGGTAACTGCTCATTGGTTCGCCTAGGTTCGCAAACACTGAATATATGCAGAGCCGCCTGTGTAACTGCAGCTTGACTCTGGTAATACTAGGTAAAACGTTCTAAATTTCATATGCATATTCAAACCTCACTGCAAAACACAGTGATGATATAAGCCACAAGTGTTCGCTACACTGGATGAGGACTTTGATGGCCACATGAAGCCCGCCCTTCCGTTTGTATACATTAGGATACATATGTATGTGTGTGTAGGCATAAACGTATGTGTGCATAAATGGACATGTAAAAAAACATAGATCAGCAGAAAGTAACGTGGCAGGGTGTGAACAGCCTTCAAGTACTGATAAAATTTTAGAATAGATGATTGTTCTTTCAGTGTAACATTCTATACAAAAAACGATTTGCCTACCGTTGTAACATTCAAGACAAAAATGCTGTGGCCAACACGTTTTCTGTTGCTTTATAGACTAAACTGACAATTTGCCACGGTGGGGAATGAGGACAATAGAATGTCATTTTAGTGAGAAAGAATTAATCTGCATTTTAGTTGTCTCAGTTTACTTCAAAATTTCGCGCTGACAAAAAGTATTTTGTCTCTCACATAAGTGGTTTGTAGACATCATTTTTTTTAAACACGGCACCCAGCGGCGCGCTAAAGATATCTTCTGAAATGGCAAAAAACGCTCGGCAAACATCAACAGCCACCTGATCAATTACCAACAAGACAACATACCAGCAGTCGAAAGAAGAATCACTCATCACAATTTAAAATAGCCTGCAGGTTATTTTTCAAAAACTTTAGCCGGAACTGCTAAACTTTCCACAAACACTGAAGAACCCACTGCCATTCAGTACCAGGGAAATTAAATGGCAGAATGACTAAATCGCAAAGCACAGCGCCACATACTTATTCAAAATGGATGTAAAATGCTTTACAAGGTTGATATCCGTACCTATCTAGATTCATGGACGCCGTGCAACATGATTCCTTCCAAAGGGTAAAATTATTCGATAACAAGAGTCTTCTGCGGATTATTCCAAGATATGGTAGGCAATCCAACTTTATAACAAAATCCGTATCGTGGCATGATCCTGCTGTGGATATATGTCTGATTTTTTACTGGCATGCTGCATTCACCAAATCTAAGCTTCAGTAAAGAGAACACCAAAACGCAAATTCATATCTGCATTTCGTTTACTTTCCGATGAAAAGCAGTGAACTCTCGCGGTGATTTCAAGTTGCGCATATTACATTTTTTTGGGACACTGATTTCAGAAACAGGATTAGTGCACTAACCCACTCATTTGACGAGCTAGTCGCCATGGCTTACCAACCGTTACACACCGACAAAACATCCATGTAACAAACTGATGTCTTGGTTTTAAAAACCATCTTATCTGTTGACGCATGAATTAGCACAGCACTGGACCACACCATTTCCTTCTGGTCTTTTTAAGAGTTACAAAACTACGGTGAAATCTCGTTAAATTAACTATATTTTACCTCAGAAATAAGCGGGGTGTATCGAATACACACAAGGGCGCGCGCTACAACTGCGAGAAACAACCTAGGAATCACGGAACATTTTATCCAAAAATTGTTTTTCACGTCGATAACGTATTTTTTTAAAGGTGTGACATTAATTATGTCGTATTTTACTCGTCTTAGAGTCGCCTAACTCAATAGTTGAATGTAAGTGATGTTGGCCGTGAATCTTGTTTTTAGCACGCCATCGCCTGTACTTGTTCACTGTTGCACGCTTCCGCAACCGCCATTCAACTTAAACGAAGCGCGGGGCCAATATACCGTCAGCAGCACAACATAAACGGAGCATGTGATTAACCCCTAATCAAAAGAATGTGTTTTACAAAATACTGTGTTTGAACGGCTATCCTAAAAAAAATTAGGGTGGCAGTCCTTGAACTCGACCGTGCGTGCAACAGGCCGACATTCAAAAGGAACCATCTTGTCGCAAATTTAGCTTTTGTTCAAAATGGGCAGATGTCTAGCCATATATATCTGCATGTTGGTATAATTACTACAGAGACAGATTCTTCTTGATGGAGCCCACTTCTCCTGAGTTTGCTGGTATTTTTCTAGTAGCACAGAATCGCCCTATACCATCCCCGGGCTCATCAGCTAGGCGAAGTCGCCGAATTCTTGTTAATCTGATATTTTGTTTGAACAGCAAATTTTACACAGTTGTCAGGGTACACAGTTGCTTGAAATTATGTGCCCAAGTACAATACAAGATCAACGAAAACTCTGGGGCTGTGCTTTCATGATCAGCACCCAAAAACCTAAAGCAGGTACTTCATTGTCAGTGAGTTTCCAGCAACCTTAGGAGCACTGCCTGGGACCAAGAAAATACCCAATGGTACCTGAAGTATCGTTTTGAATGAAAAATCAGGTGGCAGCTGTGCAACAAAATCCGATGAGGAACACTAGTAGCGAGGAATCTAGCTGCGATGTGTTTCATTCTTCTTTCAACACTACGTTACTTTACAGACGAAATTGGTATCTGTTTTGAGACGCTCAGAGATGGTTCATCAATTAATCAAACATACGGCTATAGTGTGCGAATTGTAGTTACAAAATTTCTCTGTTTACTTAACATCTGCACAACATTTTTTGAAGCAACTTTGTTCATCTTTGTATACAAGTCGTTTACTAGGGTCTTTAAACGTTGTGCAAAACTAACTAGACATGTAAACGTAGACGAGTATGATTGATTAAAAAAACAGAAAAAAATTTCAAACCCACTGGTATTTGGGATCATCCACTCAGAACGATAGTCCGACGACTAGTTAACTATTTATCCATTGAATTAGCGTTAGAACAACCATTATTTTTCCATTGAAGGAATATTTCAATAAAGTCTCGTAACAATTGCCTGAAAATTGACAACTCATAAGACCTGCGTTGATAAAATCACAACGGAAAAGCATAGTTGGATTATAATGTAAAACGTGATTGGAGAGGTTTTAGATGAAAATTCCCTAAGAACATTACGTCTGAGAAGTCCCAAGCGTACTCATACGCGTAAAAACGGTCGACGCCACCTGGTGAGTTAGGTTTTTGCGTGCACCGATATGCACTTGCGCAACCAGAGGCATGCAACCGTTATTAATCATTGTAATAGTGATGCAGTGACACTGGCCAAACGTGCCCTGCAGAATGAAAAGCAAATTTCCGTGAAATAATTAAGGTATACGGAAATGGAAATATAAGTGAATGCTTGAAAAGTAACAACCTTGGTTTAAATGTACCCCAGACTCCTATTTGGTTAAAAATTTTAAACCAATAGGTTTTTGGGCACTTACAAGTTTCCCACATTTTGTGGGTGTTAACGATCACCTTTTAAAGTGATATTGGTCTGCGGGCTTTGTCCATAGTAGTTTGATTTCAGGAAAACCTGTTTTCTTTGTCTTACAGTATCGAGCCAATGCGTGGATACTGATTTCTGTCATAAATTCAGAAAGAAACCTTGCGACTGGTTCATTACTGATGGAATCAAATGTCCAAAATAAGATAGCTTCTCTCCTTAATTTTCTGACAAATGTGATTTTTTTCGCTTTACTGATTTTTAGAGTCTTTGGTGGTGCTATACAAATTTATAATTAAGTCCATTTTGTGTGAAGATCAGGGGTGCTGGATATAAAAGAACGGTGACCAATCAAGTCGAAAATGGCTGTTTCCCTTATAAGATGGAAAAAACAAGCAGACAGACTTCCTATGAAATTCAAACACAAATGGTTTGTATACAAAAAGTGAAGTGGCCTATGGGCCTTTGTAATAATTTAACTGAATGACGTGCCAACTGTTTTGCGGCGAAACGCTTGACAAGTCGCCAAAGATTGCTGATCTTTGGTGTATTTGTTGTGCAGATTCCTTACACCTACCCCTTGAATTCCGACAGTTTGCCCGACACTGAACAGAAAAAATCAAAATGTCATGAAAACCCTAAAACGCCAGAATCATTGTTGGGTAGCATCTGGCCCGGCAACCTTTAATACTGGCATGTCAACACCGAAGATGTGATTGCACTTCATTTAGGCAGTTGGGCAGCGGTCCAGAGAAAAAAATATCTAGGAAGTGGATATTTTTCTGCACAAAGTATTTTGTCCTACACTTTTAAGATAGGCAGTCCGAAAAACCAATGCAGCCTCAAACGATTAGATGAATCGCATTGTCACAAAGCATCATTATTTAGATATCGTTTGCATGTCAACGACCGTTGTACTTAGTTTAGCATTTGATCTATTGATTGGCCCATCGGCTTATGGACCGATTTTATGGGCGAGGCTAAGAACGTAGTGTCTCAGACAGCAGACAAACGGGTCAGACATTTCAATCTCTACAGCTCCTTCATGTGTATATCTTTCGTCCCCTCTCGGCCGACTCAACAAACTCTACAAAAGATGAAAAATACCAACCACTAAATTTTACTTGTAACAAAATTCTTTAGTTCTCGTGCAGACTCTTCTGCTTTCCACTTTGTTTCTGGTGCGTACTGTTTGTGCCAATCAGCAGAAAACTCGCATTCTTGTCAGTCTCGAGTAAGATGCAGCTCATACTGCCATGAACCAAAAATTTCGACACATTTCTCAGTAGTGTAAAATGGATCAAATTTCCCCGATCAGTGGTCATTATTGCCCGTTTTTACAAGTAATGGCATACAAAACAGCGCTTGATAGTTTTTACAAGAAATTTTTCGTAAGAATAGAATAACAATTTAAGGGTTACTTAGGCCAATGAAGAACGATGTTACCCGGTTGCGATAAACCAGTTCAACCTAAAAAAGGACCATTAAATTCCACTTGGAATGAGATTGTTATCACGCAAGTTTACGTTTGACTGTTCAGGCATGATAATTCTGGCGCGTTCAATAGTGCATCGGTATGGTGGTGGTTACACGTTTGCCTCCCACACCAGACTCCGGGAGTCTGCAACTTGGCTTGGCAGAGGATATACGCTGCTGGCGTACTCTAGTAGGAGAAAAATTTGAGTTCACTTGTTCCGCCTTCGACAAAAACCCACCAGAATGAATGCACCAGGACAAGAGAAACAATAAGGTCCACATCAAAGCTGTCTTGTCACAAACATTCCTGGAAGTCCGTAATAAATGAGAACCAATCAACTCTAACTCTTCTGTTATTCGAGCCTATTAGTAGTGCATTTTTCTAACCCAACCAGATGTTAACTTCACAAATCTGGCATGCTAGGCAAGCCCGTTTACACTATTTCATCACGCTTCAGCAATGTGATTGCCGTGCCCGAAGGAAGATTTCAAACAAGGGTGACGTGCGGATGAGTACTTAGATTCATACTCCAAGGAATCCACCCTATTTAAACTAACGAGTGAAATTTGTTGCAAGTTGTTGTGTGCACTACCTATGCAACTGGCTCACGACACATTCAGTCGACTTGTGCTTCAGCATTTGTACGTAAACACTTGCATTTTGGCTTGCACTAAGCGTTGAACTACCCGATACAAAGGACTTTCAACTTAAACAACCACTCACTCAATGAACCTGACACACTTGAAAAGGTAACAGAACGCTGGACAGCCGGCTTTGGCCCGGTAATTTTACTCCGACAGTCGTTTTAAAACAAGCCTGCGGGGAACAGACCAGGCACGAGGTTACTGGCGCAAAATCCAAGACACGCTTTTACACAGGTTTCACCCCACTGGTACGATGTCACTTGCCCACCAATCTTTTATCAGCTCAACACTGCGTAAAAAATTGCCCCCTATAGAGTAATGAGAATCAGTCCGGTGTTTGGTGGGAGAACTTTGACAAATGTTAATATTTTGCAACATCCTGTCTACGCAACAGCCAAGTAAGGGGATAGAAAAATGGTAATTTGTCATAGGATGCACAATCCATAGATGAAAGGACTTTCTGATGTTAAGAAAAATATCCTGTCAATTCCCCCTACAACCCAGAAAAATACGCCACTAAACGTTCCTACTCCACCTCATACACTACAAGCAGCGCAACATTTTGTGAAGGAAGGCGGAAATGGTTGAATCCCCTCAAGATAATTCCGGCAAAATTGCACGTCAGTTTGGCCTTGGTTTGACGTTTTCATTTGCCCTTCATTTCGTCAGCCAAGTGAGGCTCAGTGGATAAGCCAGTCAGACTGACAGTGCGTTATCATTCATCACTCAGAAATATGCCATCCGTAACATTTTACATGATTTTATATCATATTTTCTGAATCTCGTTCTTATATCCAAGTTGCGAAAATACTTACACGACTGATTCTGCATGAATTCTGGATTCCTCCCGCTGCGGCTAGCACGCTTTAGTAGAGTTATCTGGCTTACCCAGGCTAATAGTCCTACCTTATAGAATTGGTCCCAGAGACTCTAATGAGGCCATCGCCTTGAAGATAGCATTAAAAGCAATAAAAATAGAGATTCTTTGATCTTATATGACTAAGAATGGTACCACGGTACACTTTTTCATGCTGAACTCAACAATCAACATTACCGAATGGTGTGAGACACGTTTTTTTACTCTCATAAACAGAAATCGGTTGATTCAAATGAATGGTTTACAACACACTTTGTATTCGCTATTCGTACGCTTGACACCTTCAGTGTTGCCCATTTAAAAACCCATTTTAACTGTAACGCTTGTTTGAGCAAATAGTCATCGCATCAACCTGTAGAATTTGCATGCGTTTAATGCGATATCAGAATAGCATTTGTACCTGACAGCTCATTCAGCTTACGAACAACAAAGCCGCCCAAGCGATGATTTCCCTCAGTTGCGGTTGAAAAAATCTAAATGGAATCGAGTTACTGTCGGGAAAAAATAAAAAATAGTTAGGCTTTAGCACCCTTTCGGGAGCTAGCTGCCATCCCGTCGGGAAGAGGTAGGAGGGCTGGGACATTGTCAGGTTGTCCGAACCTATACAGGAGCAACTGAGATGCCGATGTTGGTTTTCAACCACGGACCTTCCGTAGGCTGGTGCCTTAGCCACTGAGCTATCTTGAGCCCATCGGGATGGCTTCTTAGACGTTTCACAGTGGCAGATCGTGTTTGTGTATGAATCAAACTTCGTTTTAACGATACAAAACATTTCAGAAGGCTCTCATTGTAAACGGCTGTTTGGGGCACCTTGATGAATTTTACCGAGTTGCACACAATTCAAACGAACAAATAAAACTCATGCGACGGTAATTTTGGGCAGAGGGTGCTTTGAAAACTCTTCTGGGAAGTATTTGCTAGATTCGAATAAATTTCAGTGTTAAGTCACTCAAAACATTTTTATACCTTTAGGACCGGAAAGACATAAGAACGGAATAAAAATGCATAACATTGGTAAACCAAAATCTGAATGGAGTTCTCAAAATTGCTTATAAATTTGAGGTTGTAATTAATGTCACACCAAAAGTATAAACGCCATCAAGTGGTTTGTTTCAACAAACGAAATTCATGTAAGAAATTCTTTTTCACACAATAAAGATTATGCAAGTTGCCATTTGGTCAGCATTTTTTGCCGACCGATCACAGGACCACGCGCTCGTCGACCGGTATACACGGTCGCGGAAAGTAAAATTGAGAAACATATCGATTCAACAAATTGGATATTAGTGGAAAACCAAAAAGGCGTCATGTGAAGGTCGATTGATCCCTGAGAATAATCAGGTCGTTAGCAAGCATTGGTATTGGGACTAAATCACTCGTGAGGAATATGTAAAGCAGCCAAAGCCTAGAAAAATTAACAAGTATCCCGTTTTTTATTGTTTGTTCATCCGGCAAAGACCAAGGGAAGGCCGGGTAAGACCACTTAACCCTGTACCATAAGTCGAATTGCTCGGAAAATTCATCCGTTTTTGAGTCTAGAATCACTGCATTTTTTCAACGAGTTTATCGATCACTTTCTTACGATATGCTGCATTTCATTACATCAATGAAGCTAACTCATCCTTGTCGCAAGCGATAGTTCCGAAAATGTAATTGAATCCTCGTTCCATGCTATTTTGTTCAATAAACCGACCATTGACTTTTGGAGCATATTAGGCCCAACTTTTCTTGCAACCACGCCCTTTAGTTGTAAACTTTACCGCACGATGTGCATTGTTCCCTTTCTCAAAATATGACCATCACTCCAATATGACAAAGTCGTCACGTTTTTTTAAAGTCCTACTGATCTAGTTTGAGGATCGATTTGTCCTAACTGCAACAACAACAAACAGGATAAAAAGACTGTTCTTTTCATTGGTTCATCAAATGTTAATAAATGGGATTTGTAATACCAGACCCAACAACGTAAACCAATGAATAAAACTATCTGGACGAAGCCAATAACCTCAAAAAAGGAAGGTTTTATTTGTTTTATTTGTTTTTTAGAAGCAAAATATTGCATATTCTGGCATGACTGCAAATTACAATATTGCGTGCTACCTTTTAGTGTAGTTTATGTACAGCCCAACAAAAATGAAGGCGTTTTGTTTTGGCTGAAAAATTTCTCCACAAATCTATGTTTTGACACCAACGTTGGTGAACAAACAAGTACGAATTCTGCAAACGTAGCAAGGCAATTTAGCGACTATTTTTGAAATTCAATAAGTTTTATCCGAAGTTTACTGCACAGTTTGAGGAAGTCAACTCTTGATAGGTAGCCACTTAAATACGGTAAATGCCGCCGGCAAAACGAATTCGGAGTGGAACCGCTAGTGGCAACATTTCTCTTTACTTACCATATTGTAGGAAGTCTCCTCAAAAACACGACATACACAAATAATGCCAAGTTTGCACGCTGACATTCTAACAATTGTGATATATTTAAATATCAGAATATTCGGGTATTCGAAATGCCAGTGGTTGATATGGAGTTGAGGTTTGTCTCCACCAATGTGAAGACAGAGGAAGGAATCACTGTCGACGGTATCCCCTTGTTACAGCTATCAAAACGGTGTTATAATAGTAAACCATAATTCCAACTACTGGTTCATCTTTTTAGGTGTTCTGACGTCAAATGCAACTACAAGCCAACTAAATGCCCTATGATCCGCAATTTTTAGGCTACTTAGCCTACTGTTTTTGAAAAACGTTCCAGTACCATTCAGTCTCCACAAATTTTCATCGAAAACCTTTCACCTCATCCGTAGCGAGACCAAACCGCTGTTTGCAGAGCCCTTTTAGTCTTTTCTGTTTTTCTCTTAAATATCCGGTGCAAGCTCAGTTCACCCACTAAAAATCGTTTTGGTATAGTATATACCAGTCCGCTACTGTGTGACTAAACTGTCAACAGCATTTATTGCCGCTTATTAGAGAAACAAAGTGAATGACTCTAATCTACTGGCACACGCAATAAGACTGGATACGCTTTAACTGTAACCAAACTAATGATTTATATGTTCACTGGCTGCAGCAGTCTCACCCTGCCCAGCCATGTCTAGTTTGCCCAGCCTAAGTGAATTTACTCTGTCTAATTTGCAATTTTCGTTTCGCTGTGAGCAAAGTTGGTACCCCATCTTTTGACAAGTTAAAACGCGCTTTTTTTCTATTCTTTCCATACTTATATCAGTGAGATATTTTTACTGAAGCTGTTAAAGAGTATTTTATATTTTAAAAACCGTCCGAGATTGATAAATTGTTAACCACCAAAGTACCACTTAGTTTCACGTCGCATCGATTTATGCAGTGCTCACAAAGCAGACAACCTGCAAACCTGCTATAGTGTAAACAGTGGTTCCTTTAGCAGCCTGCCGTTTTATTTCATCTTCGTGCACAAAGATTAAGAGGAACACCAGTTCGACAGACTAGGCATCTGCATATTACCTCAAGCAACGATGAAGGAAAAAAGTGGATTTATCGGAAAGTGGTACTTCATCCGACGACGCACTCAGATAAAGAGGAAATACCCACCCAACGGCGCACTGATGATATCTCCTTGTTTGGTAACGAAACGTTTACAGGTTGAGTAGCAGTGATGACAATTAAATCTGACGTCTATTCTTTAATCCAAAAACAATCGTCTTAATTTTTTGTTCAGTGTAAATAGTTCCTAAAATATTGCGCCGAATTATGTGAGGATAAAATTGGATTTCTACTTTTAACAAGGTCAAACACATGTAGCCACCCTTTAGCCAAGGTCGTTTCAGTTCACAGTTTTGTCTATTTTTAGATTCGGTCGCTGTGATGCGTATCCTCAGTCGTCAAAAGAGTTGTGTTTTGTTGGGAGTTACGTAAAATGCTTCGGCCTCTAAGTTGGCTGGAACCACAAGGTGAAAATATAGAGTGTCAAGTATCCCATATTCTATCTTACGTTTGTCATTTGTTTCCAACTCCATAGTTCCAAATAACATAGTTCATCCAAGCCATAAGTTACACGACAATACAGTTTGTCCACCGAAATTCATTTATCTTAGTTTGTCTGCAGAAGTGAGGAAACTTTACGGGTATTTTCAGTCCTTTGACAGCGGAACCTTTCTCTTCTAACGTTCACTGTGCTGAAGAAAAGACACCAAAACAGACTTAATCATGACTGAGGAAATTGGCCAAAACTGTGTTGTTCTTGAATCATCCAAATGCTAATGCAGAGTGATAGCTTTGCTTCAAAGTTTTCAAGGCTTTTCTGACACTCAACCGATTAGAAGGAAGCAAAACTAAAACAAAAGGACACACATGCTAATCACATGTTGAGCATCTCAAGGGAATGATGTCGTGATGTGGAAACGAACTTAAACGGGATAGGCAACTAATGGAGATGAATCACGTGACCATTCCTCTGCTTGTGTAAAATGTGGACCCTGCTCAACTGATATGGTCACGACTGCAATTAGACGTGAAATGGTCAAAACCTAAAAACCTCAAACTTTAAAGGGAATACATCTTGTTGGACACATGTACAAAATATCCCTGATAGTCTAGTTTATTTATTTTTCGCGAAGATAGTCTCGTGATTTTGCTGAGCTGGATCTTGAGGAATCCCGCCAAGCGACAAATCAAAATATTGTGGTTATTTATTAAGTCTCACCTAGATGCTCAAGTTTTAAATATCACAAATGATTCAAAAGCTGGGGAGAAAGATCTAAATACATCCGATATAAGCAGCGTGAAGTTACACGGTCGTCTGCAAAATGGCCAAAAAATTTATTTATCCCAGAAAAAGTGCATGTCCATTATTGCCTACTTCCAAGCAACCATGTAAAGTGATTTAGTTGGTAACACGGCCAACCGAACAAGAACACAGATTTATCTGGCGTTTCTAGTGATTTGACTAAACTTTTTCATCATGGGTCCCCGTGAACTGTCGCTCCATGTTTGAGGTTCTTTGTCAAAGTAACAGGTATCTGGTACTGCATTTCAAAATATTGATTTAGTTTTCCTTGATGTTTTGTCATATAGATGCATCAACCTGTATACAAGCCAAACAATGCTCATAGCATGCTGACTTCCAAGATGCACTACCTTATTTTGCGGTATCCTTCGTCCAGTTTTCGGGATATGATACCCATGCAGTGGGGATACTGAGTTAGCTGGCACCAGACTATCACCGTGGTGAAAAACTGTTTAGTATTTTGCATTTTTCGAAAAAAATGGGTAATATAACTCGATTTTGAAGGATTTGGTACATTAAAAAAGGCTTTTTCCACCCTTCCAGTTTGGCCTTAACAAGCCTACGTGGTGAGTCGAAAAAACATGCGATAGTTGCACTTGATCACGTAGCCAGACAGCCCGAGACCCCAATTGATTTTTTTGGATTATCGGAGTACAGATCAGGTTACGTGTGAGGTCACATACATTCTCTGCATATAAGACATGCATACCGTGATTAGGGTTTGGAATGGTGAAAGCAGAATCAATGATTACTGGGAGTGCTTTCAGCCTGGCTAATACGTCACACAGAACAGCCCGAGGTATTGAAAAGCCAATTATACTGGCTGTTCTCATGCAAACTGTTAACCTGAAGCCTCCACAAAGGAGTGATGGTGTTTATAAGGCTCATTGGTGGGTTCCAAATAAACTTTCTTAAGATCTTCGCCTCGAGCTTTTCCCACTCACAATTCTCTTCTTTCATGCACCGAAACTCTATAGTTTCCAAATTAAACAACTGTGTAACTGCTTTGCACTCGGTCGCTTGTTTGTCAACTATTCAGCTGGTGAACAAATCGCTCAACAACCTCAGTTGTGCAGTAACGTGACTATTTCACCAGTGCAATCTTTTCCACTAGTCTCTCAAATCTCCTTGAGTCTCGACCCAAAGAAACGTTCTGAGCCAAATATAGTTTTAAAATTTTCTGACGTATGCATCTTTGGCCTTCAGTTTTATGTGTGGTACCTTAGAGATGTAATTAATATTCTATACCTTTTCGCGAAAGACAGGTGTCATTTGTCGAATGGTTTTAAAAGCCACCTTTGCTGAGGAAAACCATTGGCTTGTGACCCAAGGGCACCTGCCTTTTTCAGTTCATTGAAGTAAATTTTTTAAAAGTAGCGCACAGCAAGTTCTGAATTTTTCTACCCGGCATGACAACCAAAAAGTAAACTTTAACTTCATGCAACAGACGCTTCCATGAGATCCAAATAAGTCAACTGAACGACTGCTGAAAACCGACCGGCAGAATACGCAAAACCTTCGAAAAACTAAAAGTGTACGTAACAAAAGCTGCAGTTTTTGAGTGAAAAATGCAACGTAAAAAAACGAATTATAGAAGAGACCTTCGTTAGTTCTACCTCCAACCTATGCCGTGATATGCGAAAATCAGTTTGTTTTGAACTTTTACTTTCTGCACAACAGTCATTCAAAATACCAGCAAAAAGCCATATGTGGTCACTGGGTGTCACGAGACATTATTGCATTTTGGCTCTCCAAAATTTTCTACACCCCAAACGTACTGCGTAGAAGTATCTCTTTTAAACGCACAGATAGAGGCTTTTTACCCAGATGACAACCCTCTCCGCCGTAACTAAAAGGCAGGGCTGTTTTTGTGATTGGTTAATTTGCTGCAAATTAATGAATGATTTCGAAACCGTAAACGCTACTTATATGGCGTTTATTTACGGCAGTGGTTCTTGAAAACTCTAGCTATGCTTTTGTAAAGCGAAACTGGATGCTACTCTCAAGTTAATTTTACCAGCCTTCTAGTTGTCGGATCAACACGTGATGTCACACCGAAACCGATAAAATCACGCAAGCATAGATTAGCCTCACAATCGGACCAAGACACCTTGTTCTCTGCATCCTGCATTTCCACATTATTCGGAGCTCACCACGTCTGTGATACGCATAGAAAACACCGTACTGCATACTGAGATAGTGCCAAATACCAATGAGAATGTTCTAAAGTAGATTAAAAAATCACGTCATAGAAATGCTCCCAATATCTGAAATATAATAATGTCCCAAACTCATAAAGTACCTTCGTTTGCTATTTTCATTGTATCCACGGTTACAATTTTTGGTTCACCCATCGTGTTAGAGAGCTCGTTGTACCATATTTTTCCTTTAGGTTTTTGGATCGGTTCATCTCCTGATCAAACAGTTCTGATTTCGCTATATACTCATTTCAAATGGAGATAACATTATGTTGAGTTCACTCGACTATTAAGTTTGTCTACAGAGAAATAATTTTTGATTTGTTCGCCTGGTAAAGAAAGGCCCATTATTACACTCCTTATAATGACATCTGATACTACAAACTACCTTTAATATGACTACGGCTATTATGCTCTCACTATCCTGTTTTCGGTTTTGACAGTAATAAGGCAAGATACCTTGACCATTGAGAATGAAGTTGCTTATCAATGAAAATCGATTTCTTCACATCCGACCGTTCATGAATTCGGACCATGTAGTATGCTGTCCATTCTACTCTGTGCTGTCTGGTGATTCTGCTAAAGGGTCAGCTAAAGAATCTTCAACACAATCATATGTGGGCAAGTCACTTGACAGTACTAAAGCTTAGCACCAAACCAAACATCAAACCAGGCAGCCAAAATCCAGAAAGTTACTTATATCACTTAGTGCACGGAACAAATCGAACAGCATTTTTTTCTAATACAGTGCACCTGTTGCTTACTTTGGCTTCTTTTTAGGCTATATTTTTCTACGCAGCTACCAGAACTACGCGTGTTTTGTGACCGTTGGATAAACTTAGCTACTATTCCGCTGAAATCATTAGGAAAATTCACGACTGAGAGGACTTTTCTAAGTTCTGTGAGTACCTTAGATAAGCTCAGTGTACGCAATCGAATACCTACGTAAAATGGCTTTGTTAACACCTCATAATATGACGGCACACGTCATAGAACTTTGTATATTTTACATGATAATCAGAACCAAATGGGTTATAATGTCATTCCAAAACCTTGTTTGTGAATAGACTTTTAGAGCTTGAATACGTTACCGGAGGAGATATCGACTGCCGACCCTAGTTGTGTTGCTTACAGCGCCATAAAAATGTAGTCACTTAAAGTTAAGCCGGCATTGTGAAATTGATTGATTTTATCTTGATGGAATAGGTGCAAAGAGTAGCTTTTTGATATTAGGTGAACAACAAAAGTACAGTATTCTCGCTTTTTTGTGACTTTGGAGAAGATGAATCAGTTATCAATGCGTAATTCTGACAACTCGCATATTCGTCTGATTTACAAAGTCTTGCCCTTGTGGAAACCAACCAGTATAACCAGCCACAATTTGCTAATAAGATGGAAGACTCTATCGTCTTCGTGTTGATTTATCGATGCCTGTCATCGACTCGAAAGTGGGCAGACAAATGGAAACTGTAAGACGTGCTCAGTGGTGTGCGATGGATAGGAACAATGAGCCAGCCCTTCTCTTTATGGATTCGATTAATGGCTTGGCTGAGGGCAAATGGAATGGAAACGTCAATGCTGCTAAGAACCACAAGCCAAATACGGTTTTTCTGTAACTGCATCAGCCTATAGTTGGAGTGCTAAGTCTCGCATGGACAAATTTTCTGTCTGAACACACTGATTTTAGGGCCGTAAAAAAAGAAGTTAACGTCAAAATTTCTAGGTAATTTAGGATGTGGCAAAACGCAGTCTACTAGCAGGGATCTCGGAAAGCTTCTGGGAGTCCGTCAAAGCTTCCTTTTTCCCGTAATATTCACCTTTGACAGTGAGATAATTTACTGTAATCCTCCTATTAATAAACGACAATTACTTTGAAGTGACATGATGACGTTGAAGAAATCAAGTTATAAAATGGTACGCTTAGGTAAGCTGTAAACCAAATGGACAGTGACATCACACAATACTTATAGAAGTCCTAAACGAAGAGATAACTTCTTGGCTGCCTAATAACTCAAAATGAATTGACGCCTGTTGGGCCAACTTTAAGTCTACACAACGTACCAAACTAACTAAAATAACGGACGCGTCAGCCGGTGGGAAAGAAAGCCTCTCTTGTAAGAATTTAGGAATAGGGTTTTCAGTTCAGGAGTGAAGTAAACTAGAAAAAAATAAAATTTCATGAGTGAATACGTTCCGCATGCATGGTGAAGGGTGTTAGCAGCTCTCCTCAAAAGGAGGGGCCTTATTCATTGGTAGTACGCTCCGTTGTTACAGCCCTTCCCGAGTCACGATACAACCAGAAATACAGCAGTGCAAAATGCCTACCAAAAAGTGGTGCGTTTCACCTAGCGAGATGATTAATTAGCATAGCAAAAGCCGTTAAAAATGAATTGTTTGAGACAAATGCAGGGTGACTGGGTCATTATCATGAATGGTAAATCAAACCAAAAACCAAGATGGATTTCCTAACAGGTGAGTTTGCCCTTTGACTCATGGTGACATTGATCCTTCTGAAAGGACCTCTTATAAACCTAAATCTTTCTCTAGTGCATAACTGTCAGCTGAATGGTTTAAATCGGCTGCGGTAAAATGCAAAAATTTGGAGCCTCATTAGCTAAAAAGGCAGTTTGTTTTTTTGAGTTCCACAAAGGATTTACACTTGCAGTTAGTGCGATTAGTGTAAATCTGTGTTACACGGCAGTTCTCTGTCCGTATATTTATTATTTTTTATAAAAATCTCTTATGAAATTGGTAACGCTCCTAATTTCACATGAATAAATTTGTTCCACAGGTTGCAACGTACTCACTTCAGTATTTCACCTGGACTCATATTTGCCCTTGAGATTCGTCTTTAATCTGTTGCAGCAGGTTGCTGTTTATGTATATGTATATGAATAAAGCTCCATGTATGATGTGCATGCAGTCAACCCTACGCTGCATAACCAGTGTCTTCTATTAATGAACACTCAACGACAGTTTTCGTCAAACGTAGAAATAATGATCCCTTGACGTAGACAAAAGAAATGTGACGCCAGATATTACCTTGCGGAGAAATGTTCCAAAGTGCTTCAATAGTGCTACATTGTCATACAATTTTTCGCATTCAGCGCCCATTTTCATCAAATCATTCGCCAAAAAAACAATGAACGCAGGTAAAATTCACACTTAAATGCTTGAAAATTGGAGTAATAATCCCCATGTTAAAAGACAGTTTACAACGCCCCAGTGGCCACTAAAGGAGGCTTCATCTTAACTGCCAGAAAATACACAACTACGCATGTTAAGACCATTCGGTACGTTGAGCACTCAAAGCGCTTTACCTGTTTTCGCAATACAGCGCAGTCTTGCTGTTAAATATCCGAAGCGGAACATTTTAATAAACCTTTTTTTACTGATAGACTGCCTTTTGTTTCCAACTTCAAGGCTAGTGTGATAACGTCAGGAAACTTGAAGTTTGTTTGTCGAAAGTTTTTTCTGCCCCAGAAGAGTTATCCTATCGACAATTCTTTCTGTTGAAGCCGCTAGGTTTCATCTGTTACATAAACCGCTGGCATGTCTGAAAACTACTTAGTGGTCTAAAGTAACAATCAAACAGTTCAATTTATTCCCTTTTGCAGTAATTTGGTTAGCTAAGATAACAGTTAATTGTGTAATTCTGGGATGAATAACTAAAAAATTATCAGTTATAAGGATATATAAAAATTTGACGAAACAAAATATTTTAGAGGATACAAATTTGAGACAGATGAGCACAAGTGATAGTCAAATGGAACACGTTGCAGGGACAACTTCTCTCAAGAAAACTGCGTTGTTTCGTTCGACAGTGGTGTCCTCAAAGACCTTTAGATAGGCTGGTTCAGGTGACAGGTTAAGATGTTTGTGCCCACCAGCAACAGAATACTAGATGGGTAAGACTCTGGGTCCTGAAACACTGAAACAACGATAGAATCCAAAACTTGGCAACTGCGAATCCACATAATGCCGATGAATTTTTCGACTGTAGTGCGGGAGGATTTAGCAATTTTAATAAATAAATCGTCCAGTCAGTAAAACCATCTTATTCTGAACCACTGGCAGTGAGCACCTTACAAAAATTCGATCTCCTGGTTAAAGGTTGATGAGTTGGCATTAGATCAGCACTTAGGTAGGAAACAGCACCACTCTTCCTTCACGCACGTAAACCCCATCTCTGCTTTTTATCACGGATTGACTTCAGTGGCATAACAAAATGTTTTCTAAAATTTTCAAATCTCCCGCACTACCAACAATCAGTAAGAGGCCAATGGAAGAACAGATTTCAACCAAATATTAAAAAGTCCAGCTGGTGAGTCATCACTTGAGAAGCCATGGAACATGTGTGACTACTTGATGTGGGGCCCGTGATAAAGGATGAGATAATGATATTGTTGATCCTCCATTCGTAGCCAAACGGTTAGGTGTTCAAACTACTAACCGCACGGTCGCGGGATCCACACTCCGAGGTTTCGTGAGATGCGCACTGGTGATGATTCCCAACAAGGATAAAACAGCTATACAATGCTTCTCTGCTATTCAGTATATATTGGCTACACTCACAGGAAAAAGTCAAGGTTGCAATTTTTGGATAACTGACATATGGTCGGGTGGGACAACTTTCAAGCTCCGAATTCGGTTGAGTCATTATCTTCGCGTGCATTAAGAGGGTTTTGACCCGTAATATAGCTTTGTAGTACAGCTGACGATTGACTGCCTATAAACGCTAAGCATTTTCGTTCTAAGGACAATTACTGCAACATATTCACGGTAATATGCCATGGAACGCTACACCGTTTTACTTTGGTCAGAGAAATATTACACAAAATTAACCACGCGAACGGCCCAATCTTGTGTCCACGGTAATACTCTTCAAACTTGCCGGGAAAAACAAATGATCGTACGAAAGAAGAAATAAATGCATTGGTCGCCATTCACTAAAGGCGACAGTGTATCTGTTAGTTGCTCTGTTCCTCCGAAAGTCCTTCACAGTTGCACAAATACGGAAAAACTTGTTTTTCAGACTTCTCTAAAGACATTTTTGTGACCTAAGGTGGCCATACACAATGTTACCTTTGAGTGACTGTCGCGAAAATCTTATCTAAAACTAGGATAAAGCACTTCAAAGCAAATGAAGCAACATCTACACGACTGGCATAAAGAAATCAAAGAAACACGTACTCATATTTTCTAACACCAGATGCTGAAATCCAGCGATGTCGATGTTAAAAACAACCATTTAGCTGTAACGCCCTTTCAATGCCTAGTTTACGTGCCAGCCGAAGAAACACAAGAAACTAGATACAGCCAGGTTGCCCAAGCCCAGACAGGAACAGCCGAGATGCGAGGGTTGGGTTGGAGCCATAGGCTTGAGCTGGGATTTCAAATCCTCTCCACTGAGCTACCTCTAGCTCTCAGTAACCTAAGACAATAAACCTATTTCAACCGTTTGTGCTGACCAGCTGAGTTGCATAGAAACACAGCAGGAGAATGTCTTGTTGTCATTTGTCACAGAAGTGTCCTTTTCATATCAAACAACATGCTCTTTTCTTGTGTTACAGCTCTGCTATATTCGCTTAGCCCGCATGCTTGATCACAAGGCGGCGAGAAAGAACGTTAAGTTCCTTCAGCTTAAGAGGTTTTTTCACGCCTGCCGTTCTTCTTACCTGGACCCCATGAAAATCACAGGTGTGATTCTTCTCCTCATATTAGTTGACCATCAAATTCCAAACTTTCCACTTTTTCCACTTGCTTGAGAAAAACAAGCAGTCCGTATGTACGACCACTTCTTGTCACCTGCAACTTAAACACGCCGTACCGTTTCATTGCGTAGGAAACATGAAATTTCCATCTGAGACCAGATGTCCATATAAGCTAGTTGCGAGCAATCTGCCAGCTGGACCGGAAACACCATCCCATATCACTGTGAATGAATATAGAATCAGGGTTACAAAAGACCGAACGATGGGCGGAACTAACATTTCTTGTCACAAACCAAATGCCTACTGTTGTCCAGTTCCCGGACATGAAATGTCACCATGCAGATAAAGGATATCCGCCCATGATTTCCATTCAACTCAGTTAATTTTTTTTAATTTTTTACCCTATTCTCCAGAGCTTTGCGAAGACATTTTGTACGTCGCACCAGTGAACATAAATCTAAAACAAGTAACATTTTCGATCTCACTCTCCTGCTGAATAAAGATTGATGTGTGCGTCAGACCAGTGCGCAATCTATTTCTTACTGCAATTCGCAGCATTTTAGGCGAAATGTCTGAAGTTTTCAGCCAGCTGCACTTAGTTTGTCTGATATCAAACGCCAATCGTTAGAAAACATGACTTCGGGTGACATCACAGAAGACTGTTCATTATTTCCTCACGGCTAATTTCAATGACCTAGGAATTTGAGTTATTCATATCAGCTTCAGTCTCATTTGGCTTAAGGTTTTCGGATCGTAAACTACGCATGCAAGCATGCAAAAATTGTGCAAAAATAGAGTATCCCTTTTTTAGGAAGGAATGGTTTTGTTTCGGAGATGGCCACCAAATTGAGGAGTTGTATTCTCATAGGAAATGAGCATCTGCGTGTCATTGTGTTTTTACAAATCCGATCATTTAGTTTTCTACAGATAGAAGATAAAATATTCACTGCACGCGTCTGCGTTAGATTTTGTTAGACCTAGGCCTGGGACAAATTTTCTTGTGTACTTCGAAAACCCGGTTATTAATGCCTTAAAAAAGTTGATTCAGTCAACACTATATCCCTCAGCAGGGAAAATTGTCGTAAACTCACAGGTGTTGACTTTTTAAGTTGAAGTAGCAAAGGTAGAATCTGGGAAAGGGAACAGAGACAAGTACCTCCACAAATAAATGATACTCAATGCCACCCTTCTCAAGTCGCCCGGGGTCTTAGGGATCGTTCTTGTTGGTGACGGTTACTACTAGCGTTCATCAGTACGTCGTAAAATGACTAAGCGGCCCGCCTCACTGGACTTAACCTTGTCTCAGAGTTCCAACGGCAGAATTTTAGAATAATTGGAGCCGTCGGTTATTACTTCCAGGAGCGAAGGTAACACTTGTTAAAACTTGAATGAACATACTTTACTACAATAGGGCACAACAATGTGATTTGGTGGTCTGAAACCGGAAAGTCTTTAGCGACCGCATACTTAATATGCTATATCAAGAGACTATGCCTTGTTATCTTCAGTATGATACCAAATTAAACATGGTGGGAACTTTGTGTAATCCATTCAGTCATGGAATGTCGCAATGGTGCGTCAGTTAAAACCTTATTAACACTGACTTAATTTGAAGACGAATGCATTTTGCTATTGTGTATCCTCACTTTTTGCCCTGAAGCAGCTACTTTGTTTTAAAAATTCTTCGTGAGAGTAAAATAAACTGTAGTACGGTAAAAGAGCATAAGAGCTCGGTCTCCACAAAACCCTTGTTTAAAGATGACGACCTCGTAAGAAAGGACGCAAAAGGACTCAGTCTGTTGGATGACAACCACTGTAACCATTTACTAAAGTTGTAGCCTAGCTAACCCGGCTTTTCCTTTTGTTTTTCCGTTAGAAGACGTACCGCTTTGAGAATTCACCTAAAATTTGTTGTCCAATAACATCATTTTCTGCTACTCGCTTCCACCGTGACATATCTCACCATCCCCTCCGCCATTTTTATCGCTCCCTCCTTCTATGAACTCTACTCAACCAGATAAGGCGCCGCTGTGGAATAGTCCTAGCAAAAAGCGTGACAGTGATGACGTCAACTTTTCATTTGCGTTTGACATAGAGTTGAATTTGGACGGTTTTAATTTCTGAATTCAGGACAGTGTGCGCTGGCAATACCGACATAATCTCTTAGCTTGTGACCTACTGCAGAAGTACGATACATCTGACCATGATGTACAAATAAACAGCTGATGTGGAAGATCGGCACAACTAATATATATCCGGAAATAAATAGCCTTGCTCAAAAGCCGCCAAAAGAAATAAATAGTTCAGCTGTACTACTTTTTCGGTACCTAGTTGCTATGCATCCCGAAGGAAGTATGAGGGCTGGTATCTATTACGCTGTTCACTATACTGTCAACTGCTGATATAATGTTTAAACAATCGAGATGTCCGGATTGGGTTCGACCCACAAACTCCCCAATCAGTAAATAAGTAGGCATTAGACACAACGAACACAAAGTTTGCGGAATGTGCGTTCTTCGTCCACAAACAGAAGGTTTTGCAAAAAGGCGAGCAAACGTGCACAATACGAGATTAATTGCATGAAAAAGGCGGCCTGAAAGTGGCGAAATAAGTATTTCTGTGCGCCAGCCTGTTGGAAGTGAATCGGATTGATCTGTTGGCTAATGCAAAACGAAGGCTTCTAATGAACATTCTTGATAGCATAAGAATGGGCTATGTAACTTTTTCGTCCAGCAGGATTTACCGAGGTTTAATCGATCATCCTTAAGTAATCCGTCAGAAAGCATACGCAACGGCCAAGTTACCAGTTCATATGCATTTGGGATGAAATATACATTAGCAAAGCAGAAAGAAACTTATGTGAAAGCATCTTAGAACATTTGCCCATTATTTGAGTCAGGTGACTAATTGATCAACGGATGACCCGCAAACTGAGGCCCGAAAACCCGCTTCATCGATCGCCAAGCAGATTCTACCCACTGGACACTGAATTGACCCCAGTACAGCAGTCAAAATTTAAGTGCGCTATGTCAACTTGAAAATATCGGCTTTCAGCAAGGCCTTGTTGAACAATCAATACCAACCCAGCTTGTGGGCACAAAACATCTTAGCAAGCCATCAGCTTGTCTTGAACCGAAGAACCGACCTGATTGTTCCACCATACGGTTAGTTCAGCTCCGCTGTTTTGCTGCTAGTTACCCCCATTTATTACGTGCAACTGTGCCGAAAAATATAAAAGCGACACGTGAAAATCCCACAACATTAAGGAAGGCAAAAAATGATTCTTACGGAAACGTGCCACTCACATAGGAGATCATTTCGAGGGACTAAATATACATATAATTTGCTCAAAAATGGTTCCCTTCGTGTACTTAATAAACCATTACATGTAGCCGAAACCCTCGTCTATGTTAAACTATCTTCGTGAAAACTTTACTGGCAAAAGATTTGACGATTTAAATTACCTCACTTCGCTCACTCCGCTTTCTGCCACTTGTCCAAAAAACGGACCAGAAAGCATTTATTCAAACGTTGACACCATGGCAAATTAGCCTGTCAGTTTGTAACAGAATTTGTCCACAGAAAAATATTGATTTTGGTGGATTTCAAACACGGTGATTTCTGTCAGCTAAACTTTGGACGTATTTGCGTCACTGTCAAAGGCTAAACTGAGCGCTATGCAAGTTAACACGGCGTTGTTTAAATATTGTACCGGTTGTTTGTGAGTTTATCGCAAAACATAAACTTACATGCGACGGTCAGTCGGAGCCTGTCCCGATTTATCATAATACGCGGCAACCATGAGAAAATAACCACTGGGATTACCGGAATTTGGTCACTAAGAAACCCCCCAACTCCTGGCAAATTCATCGGGCAAAGTGCACCAAACGCTTTTTGTCAATTAGTAACATTCCTTTTGCGCCGTCACGGTAATGTGGATATTTTAATCCGAAGAATATGAATCCCTAAGATAATGTTTGCCTTAGGATCAGTTATAACGATATTCCACGGATTTTTGCACAAAACGATGAAAACGGTAAACTTAATACAGAAATTCCCAACGAAGAAACCTCATCAACGAACTTCTGTTCAAACAAGAGTGATGGCGTATACTATAAAAACCCGCAACCAACTACGTTTTATAAATTGCTACTTGCATTTATCGTTACGACGAAGACTTACAAACGATGGTCCACTATTCAGTATGAGTGAGTTGCATGAGACAAATTCACTGTAGTGCCTTTTTATGAGAACAAACATTGGAGCAAACCAAAAAGTTCCAGATGACACCGTTTTTCGGGGAAATCACAACAAAAACCTCTTTACCTCAAACGTTTCCCTCAATGTGGTGCTGCGCAGGAGTCAATCTGTCTGCGAAGTTTGCCTTTGCCGTCTTATAAGGCTCTTGAATGAGGAGAAAAGTTCGGTGAGCAACGGTTTTTGTGCAACTTGAATTGTTTGCAGCTCTCTTCTTTTGGGCTGTTGTGGAGCAAGAAATTTATTCCAATTTAATTTGCTGGTACTTTCTTAATCAAGTGATGCAAAGCAGTTCAAGTTCCTTGTTTCACTGAGGCTTGGCAGACAAGTTGCGCGCACCAGTAAGGAACAATTCTCTAGTTATATTCTCTTGATGATCGCCAGCAATCCTTTGTGCTCTGTTTACCATAATTCTCTTGACGTACAAAGCCATTCTGCGCATTCTCAGTATTTGAAACGCGGATGCTTATGGTGGCATACAGGGTTCTGAAGGTTGCTGACGTAACCTTGCTGAAAGGCCTGCATGTGAAGACGAGTGTCTCTGGCCGACGCAGAACTACTATTTGTGTAGTCTCTTATCTCTCTAATGCGCTCAAATTGACACCTACCCACAGTCAACATGACATCGGAGGAACCGCTCAAATCGTAGTCGGTGCTCATTATCCAACCTGTACCATAGTCCTCCAAAATTATCGGTTGTCCATCACCTACCTTTTCCACACTGTGATTGACTTCCCGTCGGTTTTCGTTACTGTGCCTACAAACGCCTAAGTCACTAGATGGTTAGTGCTCCTCCAAAAGTCCAATGGTGTACTCTACTTGCTGCTGGCTACCCTTGGGGCACCCAGCCAAACAAAATTACTGTGAATATACATTGGCGAGCAATTTCAACCCAATTTATCAGGATATTAGATTGAAGCAAGTGTGTAAGCTAAAAAATGATAAGCGTTTTCTCCTTGGTTTCATCTGAACTGACAAAAGACGCATAACAATGAAAATTAACGTTTTTTCTAATCTCTTAAGCCACGGATATAAAACCGGTGAGGTGTATTACTAAAGAGTAGAAACCGTTTTGAACAGCCCTCGACTGGGTGGCTTCTGAAAGTCACTTGATCAATATTAGGGTAAGCAGGTGATTTCCTCCAACCTTTTTTGTACATGGTCGGGGTGAGTTGGATTTTAGTAGGGTAGCCTTGTTTATGAATAAAAACCTAGGAGTTTGTGTTATTCAACAAGATTCGAGTTGGCCAGACCTCTGACCATTAGCAATCTAGGATTAAGGTTTAACTTCTAATGGGACAGCTTTTTCGCTAATGCCTGGATTACGTGCCTTGAAATGTATTCTGCCGCAAGTTTTACGTGTTTGTGCCGCCGATATAACCGTCTCTTCGCAGCTGTAGGAGAACTAGTAAGAGAGGTAAAGGTAACACACAGTCTAGGCTTAGATCTGTGGGGGCAAATTCTCTGGCAATCCCTATGAGACATAGTTTGGCCGCAGTATAAACAGACTTTGGAACAGTACAACTTTTATGTTTTGGTTTGTTGTTAACGCAACCTTCTGCGAATTGAAGGAACAGGTATGTGTCATTCTTGCCGGTTGTATGAACCACAGTTCCTCTTGTTACAGATTCCAGCAAAGCGCTGTGGACAACCATTCTTTAGCACAATCTTTTCCAAAACTTACGATCTCGCTATGTTTGAACTTTGTAAAGTAAGGGCTTTACTAACCCACGCTTATAAAATTTCAAAATATAGTTGGAGAACTGAAAATACTGACCGTTCCACGTGTTCATCCGCAGGGTGAACGCTACTGAGAACCATCAATACGTTTACAACTAAGTGTATCCAGAGACATTGAAAGTATTCCTCGTCCATACTAAGGAAAATATCATTAACAAGTACTAATAACAGATTTTGGAATTCCATAAACTGTCTTCGGTTCATTCCTCTTCACAAGGATTTCCACTAACAGTGAACTAAGAGTACTATCCACAGTAATGACATCAATAAATTTATCCGATACTGCATAAAATTCAAGACTAAAGTTGTATCTTCACAATAAAATCAGGTCTTTACTAAAGTCAACAGGGATTTGTAGATTCATATCATGATAAGGAATAAAATCACATCAACTAGTAAGCCTGAATCTTCAACAGCGAGATATCTGGAAGATACCATCCATCGGAATGACCCTGTCACCTTCTTTTATACCTACTTAAGCAAAACTATCTCCAAAGTTCTACCAGTAAGCAAGGCACATCTGATCACATCATGTTAGCCCCAGCCAAGCGCACAAAAACATGTGAGACAAACCATTTGTTCGCCCTGGAATTGGTCAAGTGATCAGAGTCTATATTTATACAATTCGTGCATTGAGTCCATGACTGAACAGGTTAAAAATACATTAATTTCTCATGGTAACTAGCGAGGAGGAAGCTCAAATTAGCTCAGGTGCAACAAAAAAATATTGGCTCTTGAGCATAAAATTAAAAAATTCATCCCAACCTTGTACTTCTGTTAACAAGCAAGATATTTGAACAGGCTCACAGCTCGGGAGGCCCTTCGAAACTTTTGTCTGGCATTTGGTGTCTAATTAACTAGTATGTATTTTACTAGGGGAAAAATATCTCCACCTTCCATAACAGTTATGAGGCATGAAGAACATTAGTACGATAAATGAAAAGCATCACTACATACAACGAAAACCTTTGCGTGGACTGTAAATGGTAGATTCCTAAGTATGCCCATTCTTGTGCATCCAAAAACACTTCTGAACAGAAGATTCAAATAAGCATTTTAGCATATCTTTCGAATTTGATTTAAATATGTGCTGGCATACAAAATCGTTTTTAACAGTATTTTTTAAACCGACAAAATTGCGCTCCTTTGGTCTCCTTGTCTCCTTATCTACTCCCTTGCCAGTTTTGTAAGCCATGGACAGTAAACTTTCAAAGGTGCACAGGCATAATGCTTCTAGAAATGACCTCATTCGTATAATAATTGAATCTGTGATGTCTTTTTAGGGATAAACTACAGGGTTGTTTAAACTTCCTTGCTTCCAGCCGAACCAAGGCTTTCAACTCCACAGTATTCATTATTCCACAAGCCACGGATATTGCTGAAATGCGAATGCTGTTGTTTAGATGTCGAAAACAGACTTTATGCGGCTTCAGAAAATGGCTCATTAGCTTTGTGGTTTAACAACGCCTTTTTTGCCGTCAATCAATATCGTTATTACTCAAGGTTGTAGATTCTTCTTGGCACCAAAATTATTCCTGTGGGACCAGTGCAATTTACAGTTGTGTTACTAAAAAGGAGCGTGTATTTTAATTCTCTTCTGTCGTCATAATATCGCAAGCAAACCTTACCAAACCCTCTAAAAGTTTTGGTGGTCTGGTAATTTGTTCATAACTTGAGAGTGAAAATATTTGACTTCCAAACCAACAGACGGCTGATTAAAAAATTAATTATGTGACAATACTTTGAAAGCCGCAACCCTTCGGGTACGTTTTCGCAAAAATACCACTCAACAGTTTATCGATTTTACAAGTGTCGGCGGTCAACTAAAGTGCATAACACCGCATTCTTTTAGGCGCATGTGACTGGACGCAAACGTATCCAAAAATATTACTCGATAAAGCCGTCGCAAACCCTGCATGAATACCTAGAATGAATGCACCAAAACCGTGAGTTGCTGTAAAATTTTGTCCACATACGGAAACAGTTATTCTTTTTTTAGTTAATACCCTGATGTGCTTAAAAATGAAATAAGCCACCAGCGTTTTGTAGCTCTGTAGAGCAATTCTATTTTTCTTACAAAAATCAAGCTCATAAAATCTGTAGAAAAATTTAAACAAATCTTAGGGCTTCTCCACATCATAAATTATGTTTTTTGGGGCAAAAAAATTACTTTTATTCTTGTTTTAATTTTAACGATTAATTGTTTGTAATTCACTCACCGTCTTCACGGTAAGCGGCACAGACTTATGCAGTAACGACAAGATAGCGGTCAAATTTGTGCTAGTTTGGGAAATAGTTAAAAGTTTACTAGGGTTTTGTTTCTCCAAGTGCACTAACGCTACAAAAAACAAAGACCAACTTGTTAGGACTGAGGGGCATTCTACACACAAATGATTAAAATATTCATAGACCAAAGTTTGGCAACTTCAGATTTGCAGTAGAATAGTCCTTTCAGTGGATAGAGTGAAAATAAGGCTGTTCAAAACATCTGCTGATATGTTTCAGAACAAACCATTCTATTGCCCTAAAAACACCTCAAATAATCTATTTGGTGTCTGGAACAATTTCGACTGATCAGTAACAAACTGGTGACCTTACACACTGCCTAATGTGGCATTACCTGTTAACATGTCATGAGAATACAGCTTTGGTAGAGCTACTTACACACATTTATATAGCACTTCTTGTTGAAATTATTTCTCTTGTATACTGCATCCCATTCAGTCATTTCTAGAACTGTCTAAATGAGGAAACATGTTTACTTACAGATGAATAGTTATGTAAATGGCGTATTAAATCAAAAATCCTAAGCAGCCACTGATTGGATATTTAAATACGGCTCCAATGAATTAACTTGAGCTATTGGTTTTATTATTGATGTCGCTGAAAAGATAAACGCAAGTAATCAAAGCCAGTGAACCCAATAGACTTACTTCAAGCTAAACATTGATGATTACATTTTTGTTAAAAGATCAGCTCCATTAGCCACAGCCCTCCCAGTTTAAGTATTCTTAACCTACTTAGGTCAGACTTATGCATGTTACTTTAGAAACCCAATTTTTCCAGTTTATTGATTTTTAGGTCTTAGGGTCAACCCAAAAAATACTACTAAAGATTTTGTGGAACGGCATGATTGTACTTAATATGACTGGTTTAGTCAGTTTCTCGTTATTTTTTTCTTTCGATTTACAGAAGAATACTAAAGGTCGTTGTTTATTCAATCCTATCTTAAGTCTAAGTACCTGGGATACGAGTTTCCATTTTTAAGGTAAAGTGCACTTTCCTCCTGTAAAATATGAAAACAGCTAGATTCATCGTGGTCAAATCTGATGGCATATTTTTTAACTTTGTCTCACTTTTTTTCTGAAACGTCAAAACCACTCCTTTTTTCGGAAGACGTCTATTGTTGGAGTTGCCCTTAAGCTCAGGAACTTGACGAAAAAAACTACTTATTCATTTGGAAGCCAGCGAAAAAACGGTGGTCATTTATACATATATATATATATATAATATACTCACGCACGTTCGTAAATGCGCTAATGTTTGTTGCTGAAATATACATTTCCAAACTCTAAGGCCTTTTTTTGATAGTCGACTCCAAACTTGCCAGTTTCGTGAATGGGGACAAAAATGAGCTAAGTTTGGCCAACGAAGTATCTCATGTTTATGTTTCCAAAAGTGAGCAAAGATTTGATGTCACCATTTCACTATGCTCCATGGGAACGATTCTTGCATCTTCTGACTCAATCTCACGTAGTGTGCTGTGATGTTCTTTGCCGATTAGCCACACATATCTGCGTGCAATATCATAAATAAACTGAAACTGCCCACGTTCTCAAGCAACACGCTAGTAACACGCTTTTCGTGTATCGTGGATAATTTCAACAGCTCTTAACTAGTCGTCATCTTGGAGCTCTATGAAATTTTAATCTTCCTATGCTGTGAGGACATTAGGCTTATGTTCTATAGTGTTATTTTTGAGAAAGTTGACGAATTAGCCAAAGGTAGTCTGCTTGGTTGCCCTTAGACGAAGATCTCTGTGAGCACAATGTAGACACACACGTTTACTCTAACTCTGGCCGTTATGATGCAGTGGGTATAACATCTGTAGCTTGGACATGCATAGGCTACTTCTGGTACTACGTTTTTGTTTTTAACCAGACCACGGGGATTTTCTCGATAATTTCTGCTTCGGCGATTATCTAAAATTTCCAAAGTAATTGATCTTTGCGTTTATTTATAATCGCATCGGCCTGTGGCACCGCTCCAATGTCGCTAAAATCTTCATTTTAGAAGCGCACTAGATCAGTTCATTGAATTTTCTGACGGTTGGGCTGAAATTGCATAAATGTGGATATCCTGAACCACTGACGGATAACGCAAAACAGGAATCCGATAGTACGATATCGCTTACACAAATCCACTAGTACTAAGACATAGTCCGCTTGACAACTTTATGGACTTGACCGGTTGATTTCTCCCTAAAGAAAAAGTGAAACGCTAGCGGGAGACTCCTTCTCAAGGATAACCATTAGTTTTGATCAAACAAAGTGGCTGAAAGATGACAAATTGTGCTGCGTATATCCTTTCAAACTTACACCACAATGTTTTGCTGGAGTAAAAGGACAAACTAATTTTAAGGGGATAAATATGGCTAAATAAAAAATGGGCTATACAACATTGGCTACCGAGTTCATTTTACCCCATTGTTTGAGGACTTTTTGCGTCCTGGACAATAATTCCTCTTATGGCTTCACGTGTTTAAAAACACGTAATATAACACAGCCAATTTGCATGGGCCAGTGCATAGCACAGTTGGTACTACTTGTCCCCTTTTTGCAACTCAGGGACACCCGTCCTGTGTTGCACATAAAATTTCTACATGCAGGTCATTCTACCCACATAAGTCGACATTAGACCATTACTGACATTTCTCGAGTATCCAGTATATAACAATGATTCAAAAATTTTGGGTCTAAAATAAAGCTTTTTATTAACGGAAGTTTTTCGCATTTCTATAACACTGTCCATAAATATGAGAGACTCCATATAATTACGGCCAACTATGAAATAGAGCGATTGAGTGGCCATGTAGTCACTGCACAAATGTTTGCTCGCCAAGCAAACAATCAGAGTAACAACTTTGGTAAGCTTTAAGTGTGTGTTGTAATCAAGCATCTAACTTTTTTGCACAAAATATGTGATAGTGACTGAGTATTCCGCGGACTATTTAACTACTGAAACTAGCAAAAGCACAGTTCATTTGTGAGTAGACGTTGCTTTGCGTACACTGGATGATGCTCAAATCTTCGCTGTTTAGTTTTTTTATTTTGAGTAATGCTCAACAATAGCTCACCAAAAAGCACCATAACTCTTCGCTTGTGAAGCACACAGACCTTCTGTGGTAAGCTTTATTGCATATCAATATGTCTACCTGGCAATTATGGCTGACATCTTCCTGGTTACATCACAGAACATTATGTTTTTTTGTCTGAAAGTGCTCATTTCAGCACTCAATAGATAAGGTTCTGCTTTCTAATTTGAGTCAGTTAACAAAATATTTGCGCGGTAGGGCACGACAAAAATTAACAGAGTTTCAGTTTTGGCATACAGTATAAACTTACGAGGTACTTTTCTGTTCAGCACTAAAAATTAGGCACATCACTTAAATGCTACTCGTAAGAACAATGCTGTTTGTATTTCAAATAACTTAGAAAAAAGGCTTTGCAACCATGTCCCTATTTGCCCCAAGTGCTGATCCCTTCCTTAAAGGAGTTAAATAAATTGTGGTACACAACGGTGCCGAACTAGGAAGCAACCCTAAGTGACAGAACCGCGTCAGTTTTAAGACAATATGAATCACCTAAAGCACTTAAACCATAGGAGAAGACTAAATGTTTACGGGCAAATACCACTTTTAGTTAATTACGCTGTTCATAATCGCAATTAGTTTGATCATGTAACCACGTCTTGCAGAAGCAACTTGTATTTTTGATGCTGTATAAAACACACTTGCCGGTAAAGTCAATGAAAAAGTCTAATGAAAATACTTCCAAAATGATTGCGTATCTTGATTCGCTCACGTTCTGGGCCGCACAGTCTTTCCGCTTCAAAGCATGCAACCCAAATTTGTTCGAATATTAATGTACTGTAGTAATATATCTCTAGTGCATTCTAGGATAAAAATAACTTTTGTTTCTAATTAACTTGAATAAATAATGCCTAAATAAGTGTTTCTCGTGCATGGTCCTTCAAATTTTTCGTACAAAGCAGAGGTGTCTTGCTTTGTACTCTTGAATATTATACACTACCTTGTCTGCAGTAAACGAACTGGTCATACAAAAGTGACCCAAACTTAAATGACAACATAGACATTGCCAAAAATATCAAAAAGCATACAACAGTGCACTGACGTTCATAGATTGTACTTTTACAAAACTGAAACAATACCGAATAGGTTTGCTTGCTATATCAAGTAGGTTCAAACCAGCAATGTGTCTGACACATTAATAGCGGAATTCTGCCAATGTTTTTCCGTTTAAATAAAAAACTGCGTTATCACTTGGCATTGTGCTGAGGCATCACCCTCACAGCTACACATCGAAGTTGAATGGATAAAGCTAAGGAGCCATATTTTGATCCGGAAAGCGTTGTTTCAACCTTTGAAACGGACAAAATCTTGATAAGAAAGACAAATTGCCGCACTGATTAAAAACTTATGAAGGTTTGAGGAGACAAACCTACAACTTAAATGTCGTAGGCTTAAATTCCAAAACCATTACTGCCATGAGAATTTTCTGCAGCTTCTTTACCCTCCCTAAGCGGTAAAGATCATACAACCTCTCACGTTCGGTAAGAAAGAATCCACTTACCCAAGTGTAGTCATTGTTACAATAGTGTACCAGAATGCAGCTGGAATACTGTTAAATTGTGATGTTTCTGACTTTTCCGCATAGAACATGATTGTAGAAAAAATTATGACTCCCATCGTGATCGTAAAAAGGAGAAACCCCAGTTCCGAGGCGCAACATCTCAAAGTACATCCAAGGATCCTCAGTCCTTTGCTATGTCTTGAAAACTTAAAAATGCGACACACACGAAACACTCTTAGAGTGGTAAAAGCGCCAGAAAACTCCTTATTGTTGGACATGAATAAACCAATATAGTACGGAAGCACCGCAGCAATATCGATAATTGACATCACAGATCGAATGAACTTCCACCTTGATGGCGCGGCGTACAGCCGGGCAAAATATTCAATAGTAAAAAGCATCACACAGGCTGTGTCCAAACAAAAAAATGCAGCGTTGTATTTCTCGCCACAAGGTATATTATCACCCGTCTCCTGACTTGTTCCACAGGAAACCGTCTCAGTTACGTTTGCTAGTACAGATACGCCAATAAAAAATCCAGTAACGTAATATAACACAATGGCGAGTGTTGATGCTTGCGGATTTTCAAAAGCACGCCAGAGCTGTTCACGAAAGCATGTAGCTGGTTGTTCCTCCTCTTTATGATCGTTTAGATCCTCAAGTTGTCGTTCCCGGTTCTCTCGATATCGATCAAGGTATTCCTCGTAACAGCAGTCTCCCATAATTTCTGGCATGATTCCAAAATAGATCAATTCGTCGTGATAAGCCGTGACACAAGAATCTTTCGGAAAATGTAGTTTCCCAGAACGGTAATAAGCTAATATAAAACGAAAAAGGTTTGGATCCCGATCAAAAAAGTATTCTCCCGATTTAGAGTCTTTAAAATAGTCCTTTTCATCTGAACCAAGAAGTGTGTCTGGGAAACGGTCCAGCGAAGACTTCCATGTCTCGAAACGACTTCCGCTGACATTGATCACTATCTTCCTATCTCTTGTAATGACGTTATTCGAGAATGTAGGCCCCTCCGGTAATTCACACGGAATAAGCGGAGTCCAAGCAATGGCTGATGCGCGAACTACCGGAAGCCAAGATGGGTACATCGTAATCCGTACTTTTTACGTCCAAAGTCCTATCCCATAATATCGTCACCTTCCTAGAATAAAGTGAGGGAGAGCATCACTATCCATATTCAAAGATCGCCAATATTTTCGTGGATTTGCAAAACTACGTAACGGGCGCGAATATACGTGCACCGCGATTCGTCCTGTGCGCGCTTTCCCCCAACCTTGATACTTAAGTATATCTACGGTTTCCATGCGTCTAAACAAACAACTTTCGAATCAAGCTCACGATAAATAAAACAACTCTCCTGATCCGTACCTTTGGTTAGAGACAAAACGACTCTGCTACGTGGAACTGTGGTTGCCCGTAACAAGCGCGTGGTTTGAAAGCTGAAGGTACTTTACTGACTGGCTCGGTTTCTCGGTCATGCGAATTCTCGGACAACAGGAGTTGCAACTCTCCTGTCCCAATTGTCTGTATTGGATACTTTTACTCGGAAAGTGTGATGCGTTCCACAGCCTACAAGAAGTCTCCCGGCAGCAACCAAGTCTCTACTTTCCAGTCGGAAAAACTGGTGCGACTGATTCCCTTTAATCCATACACTCGAGGAGCGACAGGGATTTCTTTCCAAGACTTGTGAAAATGCGAAAAATTAAAACGGAGTAGCCTTGGAGAACAACGAAGACTAGTCCTACAGCGGAAGCAAGCACCCAGAACCTTGAATTCGGGATCCCTCCGTTCACTGCAGTGTTGCTAGGGCACTGGCACACAGAGGGTTTATGGTGAACATCCAGAGCTCATTAGGTTAACCTACCATGCCAACAAGGCTTGTAACTTTCTTCATAGTGCTGCGTTCAAAACTCCACTCTTCCAGAAACGCTATGCGAAACTGAGAAAAATAAACCTCAGTCTTCGTTTCATTCCCTCCCTCAAAACTATCCTGGAAGAGTCTCTGAGTGTTCAAAAGATCTACCCCGAAGTCTAATATATACCCAACGGTTATCAACTGGATGAGGGGAAACCTGTTCACCTTGGCTCAATAAATAAGAGCGAAATGAACTTACGCCGATCCTAGTGTTCGGCCAACTAGATGCCAGACGAGGATTTTGTTCCATCAGAAGCACCGATCACACCGACCGTGGCAACAATTTTCCAGCTTCAACTCAACCGTAGCAGCCCCAACCAACGATATTAACTCTTGTGTCGAAGTAATTCTGATGGGGATGTAACACAGAACCCCCGTGAAATGCGCAGCATTGGGATCCACATCCACAGCATCAAATTCAAGATGACTTGGCTCAGCTGCGCAGGGAGACGCCTAGAAGCCTAATAAAAGCCAGACACAAACGTTTGCCCTCAGGTCAGAAAATCTAGCGAAATTTTCGTAGCTGCCGTCCAGTTTCAAGGATTTGACCCAGGCGGCGGCGGCAGAAATAAACAAGTGACAACTACACACTTCTATCTCTACACCCTCATAAACAGTGAGAAAAGATGTAGTCGCCCTTGAGGGGCAGTGCCACAGATGCGACACACTGTGTCTAAAAAATCCTACGAGATTGTTTTGGCCAAAATGCTCGAGGTTGAGTTGGAAGTCAGCCTATGCAATGGTCAGAAGCGACCACGGCCGAAAAAGTCGCTCAAACCTTACCCGACAGAGCCGTCAGCAATGACCTATTAAAGCGAGTCTCTTTGGGTGGTCGCCGAAGACAGTAGCTTCTGGTGGCTCATTGTGACAGCCTGGAGGTCACACGTAGTCAAATAAAGATAACTTGATGACCCAGTTGCGTCTCAAAGCCAAAACAATTGAAAGCGTGTGTGCCATAGATCTTCCCACGCTGACTAGTCTGAGTCTAAAATGTAACATTGCAGGCGCACCAGCAGCAAGGACACTCTCGCATAAACTTCTAGCATTTGACTATATTTATTTGAAACCCAGCAACCTCCATAAGCAGTCACACTTCTGCCGAAGTTTTTAAAGCCCACTCAAAGACTACTTTGGGCGCGAAAAAAATAGCTCGAAGGGTTGTCACGGCTCAGCATGATGCACCCGCGAAGATAGTCATGAAAATTGTTGAAAATTTCTTTTTCCCCGTGTTAGATCAAGAAAGATTTTGGAACATTACCTGAATAATAATTATCTCATCACTGTCCGCGTAAACTCAAAAAGGAACAGCGATTCACAGCCTTTTGAAACGTTCCCTATCATTACAGCAGGCACCCAGCCAGAAAAAGCCTTGAAATTCGTTTCAGCTGGTAAGGCTGACAAATTTTTTGTGATAGTCAGGATCAAGGATATTCTTCGGCTCACTGGGAGCGCATGCTGGTGTATTGCCGACATTCAAACGAGATAACATGACAGCTGTATCTAGATGTGGGCCTCAAAATAGGAAAGCCCCAAAGGTCTGCAGGAAGGCCTCAGGAAGTAGGATACAGTGTAGCCCGAAACGTCAGGCAGATAATAGTGGTTCACAAAGTCGCGACTGAAGCGTGCATGTCTTCAAAGCTAACTCTTTTGACCTGGCGGTTAGCTGGCAGGCGTTTGGTGAGGTAGGGTTTTTGTGTGTTCGATCCTCATAGGGTAAAGAGGGGCTTGGAGAGCCCCTCTTTTGGAACGGTTCAGTCTTGTCTGTTAGGAAAGTGGGTTAGAGAGCTGCGGAGGTGGGCAATTTACCATGTAGCGGCAACGATGGACAGCAGAAAAAGCGGACTAGGGATCTTAATGGCATTCTGAGATAGCCCGCAGCGAGCAAAAAGAGGTTAACTAACCCAGGAAGTTGCATCATTTGCAGGAAGCATGCAGGGATAAGAAATCGGAGAATAGCGTGAGGTGCATGATGGTATTTCATGTTTATACTATGATATGACCTCAGCCTGGCTCAGTCACTGCGGAAAAGTGTGAAGGCCTTGCTAGAAATACTTCGTCAAGGGCGCCACGTCGCGACTGTTTTGTTAGTCTTGTTACCTTACGCATAGAACAGCTTTCTTTACTCTGCTATAATCGATATTCTATACCTATCGGTGGATTTCCTTGCAAATGTGCGCTAAAATCGGAGTATGCTTAAGCTAGTGGCACAGGCGCCCAACAAAGGCTACTCTATTTTCAATTTTCTGTGTATATTATTGCAACTGCTAGCAGTTTCAGTTTTTGGCCAATCGTTGCAATCAGTAAATCGTTAGTCACGCGTGATGTGTTTTAACACTAAGAGAATCTGGAACAGGAGTGATAAAACACGTTGTCGGTTACCGGTGCGTGCTTTCAGGGTCCACTGAGTTGTATATATCACCATGGTTAAAACAATAAATTGAAGAGAGGGAAGATCTGGGACCACAACAGGATGTGGAATGCTAGAGTGTGCAAGGGGTTGGAGTGATTTTGGGTTGAGGGCATGCCGTTGAAGGAAGAATTGTCAATCGTCGGATCCATGAGGTGTGGAAGAGGACAGGGTAGAAAATCCGTCGGTAGATGCCGAGGGACGGGTAGCGGAGAAAGGCCTGGCCAGTTGGGACAGACGTATATTGGCAAGCAAGGCGGATTGAGATAATGGGTGATAACAGCCAGGGTCCATCGAAAGATTCGAGGACAAACACATGAGCGGTGGCATTCTGGAGGTGAAAGGTTGTTGGATGCGGATTGACGGACGTTTGCTCCTGCTGCAATTAGGCGTGTTACTCTTCCAGTTAGATCATCATCCTCAAACAGTAAGAGCACATCGAGAGTGGCTGCCTCAGTCGCCCACTTGTTCGGATAATTTAAACAGGATTCTGGAGATAAATATGGGTGGCAATACGTTGGCACAAACGTTGGGGGGAAACTTATACGGTAGACATGAAAAAAGGCCTCATGACAGCATAAAATGGCGAACGGTTCTCAGTGTTTTGGGTGCCTGATGTGTGGAAGCTCTGCTTATACCTAGGACCGGATGCTGAAGACCACAAAGCAATCTGTTAACAGACGCAAGCCTCGGAGCTGATAAACGGTGTTCAGGATCAGATCCCCGATTAGGTGAGTGTTACTCCGGTTGAGTATGTGATTGTTACAAGTTATGTTAAGGACGTTGGTTCTACCAAGCTGCAGGGTATAATTTTCAGCAGATGGAGGTGGAATGATGTTAGGAGTTGTGGCTAGATTTGACAACAAGTATCCGCCTACTCACTAGATCGTCGCTACGGCTGCATACATGGATACACGTTTGCAAAAAAATGAGGGCCTTTTATCCTGGAGACAAGCCTGTACCACTTGCTCTTACGACTTCCTTGTATACAGCCCTCTTAAACTTTAACTTTCCAGCGTCCAGTAATGCGCGTGATCACTGAATCTCAAAATCGCAACATCACTGTACACACGGATTCTTCCTCATCAACGAATGAACTGGTTGATCAAATGGTAAGTTTGTTCTTATAACAAAAAGCCAGTCATCTAAGGTGGGTAATTGTAATTTATTATATTCTTCCCCTTCCGACTACCTTTCGAGTAGAATGGGCTTTCGGTGAACCAGAGGTGGGTGGACTAACCATTAGGTTCGTACTGATGCAACCAATAAGTACAAATATATGGTTTTCAAAGGCGGCTGTGTATTTTTAGGTGTGCCCATAGCCGACGGACAACATGCACAAGTATTAAGGAAACCATTCGGCAGTTGGGTTGAGTTGTCATGCATAGTTTAGGCCTTGTACACAGGGGCATTCATACGTACGGCCCTACCACTTACTACGTGTAGCCGAGACAACCGACAGCACACGGTTTTACCATCACGAGGGGTGGTCATTGGCCGTTGGACTAGGCCATCATATCTGGTGGGAGTTTTGCATCGAGAGTGAATGAATACCTCAACAAAGCGTTTGGACACAGCATGTTGACAGCCTACTGTAGGGATGGTTGGATTTCTGAAAATAAAATTAAAATGCCCGAAATCTATTAGAACCTTTAAATTCCATCAAAATCTCAATGGGGACAGCAAGTATCCAAGCCACTCAAACAATTAATCAAGTAATCAATCAATCAATTCATTAAAAGCCCAGGTCAATGAAGAGTACCATTCAAATAATGCGGGGCACCTTGTAATCGTTTCACCTGCTTGGTAGAATAAAATCATCGTTTTATATCTTGACAAGCCTTTTTCTGACACCAAGGCTCCGGAGCGGAAGACGGCGGTTAGGCGCAAAAACCCCCGATATTATCCAGACGAACTGCCATCACTACTGTATCTGGCAATCAGTGAATGGTGCTTCCAGGGTAGGTGCTTGTTACAGGTTTTGTGCGACTTAGTTTTCAATGTGCCTCGACTTTCACCGCCTACCACTGGATCAAGGATCCTGACCCTCAAGGTGTATCCTTAACTTTCGCGGTGTGTGTATCTTACATGACCAGCTTGAATTTATAACAGCTCCAGTGGAGGGGACCCAGATGACCGTAGTCAGTGAAATTAACAAATATGATGCAATATCCACTAAAAATTTACTTGCTAAGGTCCAAACGGGTCACAAGCTGTCACGGATGATTCAGTTTCCTCCAGAAAAATCATCAGCTCCATTCTTCACAAAGACAACTGAAAGAGGAGCCGGTATTTCGTAATGCGCAAAACCACACTGACTCAGAGTCACCAGATAAATTGACGAAATCAAACTAGTGTTCTAAGCCTCGTCAGACAAAACACCATTTAATTGCATAAAATGTCACCGAAAAAGCAAGTAAATGGCCCACAGATCACCCTGAATAACTTGGTGGAAACTATATGTATGGATGCATTCAGCCTTAGCTACGGCTCAACATCCAATGCTAGCAAGGCGGTAATAAGCATGTCCATTAGGCAAATTGCGCTTTACGAAGGAGAAAGCTTATGAACTCTTGCCGAGACAACCCTATTAGGCGCGCTTGTGCCAGATACGGTGCTTTTAGGGGACCCACAAGTAACGTTGATCAATCTGGTCAAACACTTTTGCCCGAGGTTTCGCCCATCGCTCGATAAGTGTCATCTTCCTTCTTCTTCAAAAGAAGTGGCTGCCAGGATGGATCTGGCGACCACTTATTGACTGCCAGCTGAAGGTCCCTCAGCTAATCTAGCAAACTTAGCGAAGTGATGGGAAGCATTCTAAATGAGGCTATTCTAGATCAACCATTTACTGAAAATTTCGTATCCTCGACGCAACGTAAACTTCCCCGAAGCCGTTCTTGGCTGATAAACATGCTCGCGCTTGTGGACAGCCCAACCCAGGCCAATGACAAAGTGTCCATACTGGGTATTCGATTGAGTTCCGCACAAAATCTAAGCCTATGGGATTAATGAGAAATTCCATGGTGGATTGGGTTCTGTTCCTAAGTTGGACTTTGTGAGTAAAGGCTTGGTTTTTTTGCACCGATCTCTACTGGAATTCGACATGGTTGCGTCTCATGACCACTCCGCTTTCTTAACTACTTCATGAGCCTCTCGACACGCTTCAAGTGCAATTTCTGTTCTCCTAAGACGACTTAAAATCTTCAAGTTCTAACATCAAGAAGCTTTATGTGCATGTCGACACCGTGGTGCGCTATTCACTAAGAGAGCGACTTTCGCTGAACAGCGTAGCGTGTCGAAATCCGTTCCGAGAAGAGTTGAGAAATTTTTCTGTGCATTATGGGAATCAACCAAAACTTGCTGAAAAGCTAAATAGAAAAATGTGACTTAGATATTCAGCTTTCTCCAAACAAGTCTCTCTCATTCCACCATAAAAACCCAGTCCTAAATTATTTGTTCTTTATGATTTAGCATATTTTGTCTCGCATTACCTGAAAGGACTTCGCACATTCTGTCCAGCCGCGTCAGACTACACTGTGAGTGCGCCAACCGAACTGTCCACTCGGTAGGCAACCAGATGCTACTAAAATGATTGCTAACCTTAAACAAGCCTGAAGATTCCTGTCCCCTAGTTCCCAAGACTATCAACGTCTTAGAGGATGTGACACCCACGACTTGACTGAACAAGGTTTGGTCAATAGGCCACTTGCTGTAAATATCTACAAATACAGTAAGACGGTTTGAAGGTCGCAGCGTGCAACTTTATCAGAAGACAAGTTTTCTTATTTCGAGTGTTTCGCGCTTGAAATGATCTCGCCCCACATCGCATCTTAGCGGCTGTTCAGAGAAATTTTACATGCACTGAAAGGCCCGTCGTCAAACCCTGAGAAATTGAATAGCACTGCTACACCTTTTTGCTTGTGCTTTTTAGGTTGACAGAGGCCGTTGAACACACCTGGCCATGTAAGCTTAAACGAAGGCATTGATCAGCCGTGAAGCAATGAGTATGTCATAGAATTTCTGTCAGTGCTACTCCTCTTTTGAGGCTTATCGGAAAACGGCCTGAAAAAATCTGGCGGATGTACCTTCCAAATTTCTCAACTATTTTTCTACTCAAAAGACCTGCTGCTGTAGACCTTCTCACTGGCTTTGCAAGACGCGTGGACAGTGGGTGGCTGCGGCTCCTCAAGGACTCTGACGTCAACTCTGTAACGGTACACATTCAACTTTTTTGCTCAATGACTCGTACAAAAAGCTGTTGCAGCAGAGTGGAGAAAGCCACAACCAGATAAATGTTGGTTCGCTTTCGGGGTAGAGTTTGATGCTGGTTAAGTCAAAAAAAACATTCGGTGATGATGGGACTGATCCCACTTAAAGTATTTCACACTCAGAGCCAGTGGGTATTGGCTGTTGCGCGATTCCTGCTTATATATAATAGGTGCATCAAAGAGTCCTGGCTGGTTCATCTGGCTAATGCGTGAGCGATTCTGGCTGTTTTGTTTGTGTACAGGTGTACTATAGACTGCCATCGGTGGAACAAAACCTCCATCTGCCTCCCGCCATAGCAAGAGAAGAGCTACCCTTAAACATCCACTCTGGCCGGGGATTCGAAACTCATCAGTCACGTACAATGGCAACTAGAAACGACCACCAAGGGACCTCTTTTGTTCAAGGAGGATTTAATTTCTTCCCAGGCATTAACCACTCATCAGCAGGAATGCCTCTAATCGGCTAGACGCTTTCCGTTTTTTGCATTATTTTTTGCGATTCGCCGTTCCTGTGGTCAACATTAGTGGGCTTTTTGACAATGGCGAAAAGGGAACACTTATTGTCCACGCTTTTCACCGGAAAGTGGGAAATGGTATCCCAATGTAACTCCTGAGGTCCTGGTGTGGTTTATATGCTCGGAATAAAAGCTTAAACGTGGCGCGTTTGGGGTTTGAAGTTCCCCGTCAAGAAGTAAACCTGAGACTTACAATCACATAAGGTGATGATGCCGGTCAAGATATTGTGGGTTTCAAAATTTCAACGTTAAAGCCAACCACCAAAGTCCCACGGGAATATGTAAATCGTAACTGGTGGCGCTTTTTGATAACCTTCGTGATCTGAAGAACGTCTTCAATGAGGTTGTAATAATCCTGGATTCAGTGACCCATGATATCTTGGCGTTCAACGAGACCCGGCTGCACGAAGATATTGAGGACGCCAAGATTAGAAACCCTTGGCAAATGTGTTTCAAACGGATTGCTCTAATACTCATTGTGGATGAGCGTAAGTGGCTGCAAATAACGCAGAACAGTGTTACTTGGAGGATACAGGGACAGATGAGGTATTCAGATGTTGTAGGGTATATACTGGGTCCAAAGCGATAGATGTTATCTTCGTGTACGGAAGTTCCGGCTATACAGTGCTCTTTAATATTATGCTCAAAGGCTATGGGTTTTATCTCCCCTTAAGTGTTGCAGCGCACTCCCCAGTCGTCTTTAACGTAGTTGGTTGTTAAAACCCACGACTGATTTTAGAAGACCTTACTGAAACGCGTCCTCAACCGTCCTACCTGGCAGCCTAGTCACCGTTTGATTGTAGACTTGCTTCAGAATCTGCTCATACAACCCTACCAGTTACCTCCATCCAGAAGAAACCAGAGAATATCCGAAGCTGACCTTGTGCTGGTGGGGAAAATAGACCGATTTCAGGGCCATCGCGTCAGCAGCCCAAGCTAGGCGTTAGGCCATGCATGTTGGAATGTACGCTACCAACTCGTGGATTACCCATCGGGGCAAGCTTTCCCACACAAGCGACGTCTCTCACTGCAGAATTGTGAGGGTCCACGAAAGTTGTTACAAAAGCCACGAATTTTGTCCTCTGTTACCCTTTGAACCCCTGTGTGTCCTAGAGATCCGGCCGCTCCTGGCGACCTTGTCATTTCCAAACCGAAACGCCTAGGCTTGGTTCAAGCTTGACAGACACAGCCCTGTCCGGCGGATGTGGCTTACCCAAGATTTATTTGCCCTTCATCTGATTCCGAAGAAAACAGATCCATAGGGGACTCTCTAACAATTCAAGGCTCCTGATAAATTGCTAAAAACGCTTGCAGATATATGTACCGAGGCACATGCGCTTGAATTCCTTATGAGAATATTTCCTACATCTGTATCTCTCTGAGGCCCTCTAGTGCTATCTGCCACTTGTACATGGGCGTAGTCGTAAGCTCGAGGGTAAACAAAATTGAAGTGAGTCCGGTGGTTCTAACTCGAAAGCTGCGGCGGTTAGCAATACCGGGGTACGCTCTGGTGAAACAGACCTCAGGCTTTCAGTGAGAAGCCCCACGGTTATTAACAAGCAGAACGAAACAAAAAAGTCGTTTACTCAACTTTTCGGGCCGCCTGCCGTGTGTGAGTACCAAGAGAATTTGGGTACTTCCATCTGAAGTTAATGTACGCACATTCTTCAAAGTTTGCAGACACCTGATGCACCTCAAAACCAGGTGAGTAAGATAATCGCATTGGTGAAAATGATAACACATTACGATGCCTCATGTGGACCGAGGACCATGCTGGAGCGAAAGCCGCATAAAGTACGTCTACCAAATCCGCTGTGTAGAATGTCTGGCGAAATAAATAGGAGTTTCTACACAGTTAGCTTGCAGAAATTTGTCGATACCCACCTATTCTGGCTCTGCTAGAACTCTGCAATCAAGAACGATAAAAGTTATAATATGTTTTTCCGTAGCACACCCATCCCTCGTTTTTATTTGAAGTCCAAGCATGAAAAATCCGTTGTCCTCAAATGCAAACTTGGTATAATTCTTGCATACCATATTTCACTTTTGCACTTCCATTGTCTGTTTGCCTACATTAGTATACATGCCCATGAATTGCGTCAAATGAAAGGCGATCTCCGGAAAATTCTCGCAGTTGCACATCGGATCCGCTGTTGCCACCGTTTGTCTATCATCATCAGATCACAGATTCCTCACCGGCTGCTTTGTCTATGCCTGTTCCGTTTTAGGACTTCATGGCCGAGCCATGAAACAACGTTTTAAGCGGTATGAAGCCATCTATGTAAAAGTTCGGCGGAGAGCAAAAAAGGACAACCCGTTGTTTCACTCCTAACTCCGGCTAAAATGACTTTGCAGCACGCGTTTTCTCAAGTTGGAAGCCCTTATTAAGCTTTTTGTACCCCTCTTGATGGATTCATACCGAACTGCAAACTTCACCCGCAATCTCCCCTTTCCTGATAATAAACCCAAATGTTCTATAGGGGGTGCTCACGCTGGGGGCGTCACCCCTTCTTACGTTCCACTGTATTCCCGGTAAGGAATCGGCTTTCCGCGCAAACACTCCGCGCCCAGAATATTTGCGCACCTCCCGTATTACTAACATGCACTTGCAAATACTCTGTGGGGCCTGCGCGGAACCGCTTCTTGAGTGTGCCAACCAAGTTTTCCACTTAGGACGCAAGAAGGATCTAACTCGTATTGAGGGTGTCCAACGGGCTGCTACAAAAATGGTTCCCGGCCTTACATTCGTGGATTATGAAACGCTTCTTGCTGACATATTTCCCCTGGACGATCTTCGGCTCTGAGGAGAGCTAATACTTACTTATGTCCTGTTTGAATAAGGTTTGGCCAATGTGTTTTTACGTATTTTTTTCAACTAACAAACGGCGTGGACGTGGTAATAAGCTTCTCTGGCTCAGAGCGCACACTTTTACCAGGCAAAAATTTCCTCAGTTCTGGTAGTTGCTACGTTGGCTAATCTTCTTCCGACGGTTGTCCGCGCTATATCTATTAGCCAGTTCAAAGCACTGTTAGATAATTTTTGTGCGAATCCTCGCGCTGGCAAGCTTGCGGCAGCCGATGAATGACAAGGAGAAGAGCGAACCTGGATAATTGGGCGAAAGCCTTGATCCTGTGTATCAATCTGTGAGGCCGTGAAAACTAACGCCATGTAGGTAGTCACGTTTTCCGGTCAAATTTTCCAGGGAGGGCCCGCTTCCAGTTGAATTATTGGCTCATAAGGAAGAAGCCTCTTTTTTCCACTGATGTCTACAAAGTCAGACCTTCACCCTTATCAGCCCGTCCGCTGACTCACTCCTTCCGACGTCTCTTCGAAATTTCTTCTGCACTGCTGAGTCGTTAGGAAGCCCATGCGAACGCGCGTTGAACTGGAACTTTGAGCCCACCGAAGGGCGCACAATCTGAGCTGTTACGGACCCGGGTGGATGGAAGCTGAGTCGGAGCATGACAAGGGTGTAATGGACAAGCGTGACTGCCCACAGTGAGTTCTTAGAATTCTCCTATTGATCCCGTAACAAGGACCCTCAAGCAGCAATCGGAATTCGCGGCTTTGTGCTCCTTCATACACCATTTTGGAGCCGACTTGGGCATATATCTGACGTTTCCACAACTCGTACAGTTTCTGAGTCTTAATAGTGACGGTAAGTTGAGAACATTCAGTGTCATATCCACTTCTGTTCGGTGGCCCGATTGTGACTGGGTTCCGGGCCATTTTTCTGCTTCCAGCTTAGTTGGTCGAACCCCAATTTAGTCAGCGTCTTGTCTTAACCATACACAGATCGTACAGTGTTACTGTTTTAGCAAGTGGCAGAAAACGGATTAGGTGAAGTTTTTTAGTTAGATGCGGCAGCCTTCTGGACTAATGCTGGATTATTTATGACATAGTATGTATTGAGGTTATCAGCTGGGCTTTATGCTCCTCAGCGCTTCCTAGCGCTTAGGTGACCTGTCCGTGGACCCCATGCGGGGCAAGAGGACCTACAAACGCGACTCAGTTTACTCTAGCTGGGCTTTCTGGTTGCTTTTTTCATCCCATGCGGTAAAACTCTAAGGTAACAAACACCCTACGCGGTTTCCGCCACGTACTTAGGCGAAGGGACATGTGAGACAGTCGCTCGAACAACCCGCGTTACCTTGTGTGTCAGTCTGGTGCATCAGGCTGCGGCTATCAAAATGAAATCCCACATTCTGGCATTGCATTGTGAGTCAGGCTTGAGTCAAGCGCTCAAGGTACCTCAAATAAACACTCCCTCGGCACGAGTAATCGGGGAGTATCATTCTCCGTCATCAGAAAGGAAGCATGCAATACGTACCGTAATACCGATGAGCTCAGCTTGACGCCAGCTCTGATGAGACCTATCGCCACTTGTCCTTCGTCACACTATAGTTACCCGTGAAACTGAATCGAGAACAGCAAGCAGGATTTCGGTCTAATTAGGATTGGGTTAACTAAATCTTCAAGCTACGCCAGATGCCAGAACAATAATATACGTATAAGTGGCTCACTTTTACTATCCATGGATTTCCAAGACGCATGTGACTCTATTTACTAGTCTGATATCCTTAACACGCTCGTCCAGCAAAGAATACTTCTGAAGTTCGTGAATATAATGTGCTTTTTGTATTCTGAGGCTTGCTAATTTGTAAGGATGTGGTGGGGCTATCCAAAAGCTTCTGCAAAACTTGGTGCCTGACAAGAATACCTACACTCCAATCTTGTTCAGTTTTGTAATCGGCGAGATAATGAGACGAAAATCGGATGTCTCGGGAGGTAAAAGAAGTAATTCCCAGGTTAGAGCCTTGGATGACAGTATCTTGGAGGTTATTCATCTTGTGGGTACACTCCATTGCCTTAACACAGTTGTGTATGAATAATGAGCGTTGCTGTCCTGAATGACATAAAAGGATGTAAAAAGTCAGGGTTTTTTTGTTCACTGCCAGCAGGTGGTGTTTCACCCGCTGATGTTGCGATAAAATGAAGGGAGGTGAATTCAAATGACATTGTTATGAGTTTCAGGAGGGGATGTTACGGATCTAGTCCCAGGCTTCTGGTTGAAAATGCCTTTTCAATCTCTGAACAACTAAGTATGAACTCCCAGACGAATGAGAGCGTGCAGATAGCAGTTGGGCTCCTTCCGTGATTTTGGCTGTTGGATTCGTCTCCAACAGAAGCGGACCCCATTCCCGTCACGGCTGTTTGGACTTGAGATTCGGTCGGCCCTTTGAGACAAACAACTAATGGTATAGCGTATGACATCCATTCAGGTACGTTCCTCACAAGGAGGCAGCGAACAGGACTATCTCTGGTGAGCCTACTTAGTAGCGGATATATTTAGGGTATTTCAGCAGATGCGACGCGATTATGGAGTCACTACCAGCCAATGGGGTCAAAGTGCACCCTGAGCATTCGGTCTTAAATATCGATTACGTAGAGGAAGTAGCTGTTGGATCTGACGCCCTGTTAATGCAGACAGTGTTAAATGATTTAAATAATTGTCTCACGGCTTGGCATGCGCTTCACACCTACAAAGTGTAAAGTACTACCGCAAGACTGGGTTGGCGCGAACCCTAGCCTCACGCTTGCGGACTAGTCGATTGTGGCAATAGACAAATATGTAAACCTGAACAGTCCCGTTTGTCTCGCGAAAGATGATATTTCCATCCGGATTGGTAAGGTCGGAGCAGCTTCCGTGAACCTGCATTACCTGTGGCGTAGGCGTGAAATAAGCTTATCCGGCGGTGCTGCAATGCGCTCCATATTATTATACGGATCAGAAACCCGGCCGCTGCGCGTTGAGGAGGTCAAAAGGTTTCCAGTGTCTGACCATCGATGTCTTCGGAGCATTGCTCGAGTCTGGAGGGAACACCGGATTAGTAATGCTGAAGTACGCCAAACGGTTTTCGGAAGCAATAACTCACCCACGATAGATGAACTGATCATACTTCCATTTACTTGGAGGCCACCATCCGAAAGACAGTCATGGACTCAGTTGGACAATGTCATTATCATCATTATCAGCTGTAGGAACCGCGTATTTGTCGTACAGTGGTTGTAGCTGCCAAAGTTTCGTTCACCAATGATTTGGGGAGGTAGGACAGGTGGTTGTAGCTACCGATGGAGAGCTTCAAGCACAGAATGTTGTTCCTTCTGGTGACTTGACTGGCTTGACTCTGATCATGCCATCGTGCGGCCCCGGCTATCACTTCGCTTCCCGGCATCATTACGCGTACGAAAGCAGAGCACTTCCATTAATCAACTTTGACAAGTTTCAGCAGCTGAAGATTATCGAGATGACCTGTCTAGAAGGCTACTGGAAGCGCACATTGATGCAGATGACGAAGATTGATTGGCGATTGAATGGAATCGGGCTAAAGAACCTATGCTCTCAGCTTTCAGAACTGTTTGTTCAAGCCATCTGACTGGACTTAATGAACACTGGATACCATCAAGATCAGTAGACCTTATTATTGCCAGAAGGTCCATACCAGAAACTAGTGGCTGTGATGGCGCACACAGTTCCCTCAAACACCGGATAATCAGGAGATTGAAGAATGACAGAGAACGCTGGTGGATTTCGAAGGTCCAGGAGATGCGGCGGGCTTTCGCTGCAGGCAACAGTCCTATTTAAGCTGATTCGATCAACCGGTCAAATGAAGGCAGTTATAGGTGAAACAATATGTGAAAAAGACGAAACGGTAATCCACTCCCTCAATCGTCGTCGTGAGCACTGGGCTGAACACTTCAAAGGACAGTTCAGCTGGTCTCCTTCAACAGAACTGCTAAAAGAACCCAACGGACCTGAATGGAACGTCGACACCAGACCACCATCAGCAGCAGAAATCTAGCGTGAGATATCAATACTCAAGCACGACAAGGCGCCTGGTGCGGTGGTCTCAGCACTCTTCAAAGAAAGTAGTAAGGTTCTGGTAAACAGCCCAACATCCATACTGCAGAAGGCTTGAAACGAAACCAGAATACCAGCGTCCCATTTTTCAAAAAGAGCGCAAGAACCTTATGCAGAGACCGTCGTGGTATCAGCCTGGTGGAATCAGCATTTTCTATCACAGTTTCGACTGGTCCTCCAGCTAGTGATCAGTGGACGACTGGGTTGTTAATCGATGTCACGCGTTCTTGTCAGGACGAACATCTGCAGGTTTGTGGGTATTTCATACCGTTTGTAGTAGGCTAGCACAAGATCCCTTCCCATCCCTTTTGTACTATTTTTCCAATAAGGCTTACAAACAAATATGGGCTTTTCGATACGAAGAGACTGGACCTTACCGTGGTGTGGCGGTTTGTGTACCTCGGCGACCCATTGAGCTATACTGGTGGGTGCCCGCCTTACACTCACAGAGTCTCTCATACCAGTTTGGTCCATGGGTATAGGTCTGACGAACACAGTCTCCTTGCCCTCCAGGTTGGGGGGTTGGAACATGTGTGGCGACGTGTTCCGTAAAAATGGTAATGTACTTGCATTTCCAACCCAACACCGCTGCGTTGCGCCTAGGCTTTTGAGCAAATGGCTTTGGTTAAGGACCCTAATCGTCCTCCCGTCTAGGTGTGGGCGCCCTGGCAGTATCCAAGCCCTCGTACAACCATGACATTCACAAATAACAATACTCTCATGCCACATCGACCGTCGCGTGGTGCCATCAGCCGGGTCGCCTTACTTGCTGCATACAGCTGGGCGGGTAAGCGAAAACATGCTACTGCTGACGCCTCCCTTCTTACACTTTCACGCTTTCCGTCTTCCACCCTCCCCGCCCCAATTTTAATACTTTCTCCGCAGGTCCCAGCTCTAGGACTGATCGGTTTGCCAGCCCTGCATCACACTTAGCTGCAGATTGTGTACGTCCGAGTTCAGTTACATCCCTAAACACTTCGAAGTCTGTTTTCAAACCCCGAAAGCCTGTCTACTTAGCTACTTTTAATGTTCGTTCACTGAAGCAAGCAAGTCAACAGGTGGCTCCTGCTCGTACGCCGGGTTCCCTCTGCATTGACGTTGTCTGTCAGAAACAAGGACGAAGGACGCAAGTACTGTAATCGAACTGACTGCCCCCTCGCTCTCTTCCAGGTTCCGGCTGCCACAGGTGGTGTTGACTACATGAACACAACGGGCAGCTGATCGGTTACAATCTTGAAATGGGTCCCGAGTAGGTAATGTCTCCATTTGCGCACTGCTTCGACAATTGCGCACGCTTCTTTCTCAATAGCAGAATGATGTTTTTCGCTGATAGACAATGTGCGTGAGAAGAATGCGACCGGTCTGCCATCTTGATTGTGTGTAGCGGAAATCGCTGATTCAGCTGCATCCGTTTCGAGTACCAAAGGTATTCTCGGATCGATAGTGACCAGGGCTGCATCCACTATTTCTTTTTTGAGAATGCTTTCATAACAGACTCGGGGACAGGAAAGGTTGTATTATGAGTGATTGGGTAGATTTTATCAGAGAAACGGCTTATCCAACGAGAATAGTACGCGAACGAGCCAACCATTCGTTGCTGAGACTTCATGTCCTTCGGAACGGATAGTTCTTGCATGACCCTGAAGCGTTCAGGATCTGGTTTGATGATGCCTTCAGAAATTTCATAACCAACGAGTCTGAGCTTGGTGGTGGAAATCGTACTTTTATCGTGATTTAACTGAACACCGTACTTTTGTGCTACAGTGAAAAAACGCTGCAGGTTTCGATCGTCTTCTTCTTGATCCTTTCCACAAATGGTGACATTATCCACATACGCATATGTCCCGGTAAGTTTTTCGGCGCGTACTATGTCATCCATTACCCTCTGAAAACATGCTACTCCATTCGTTACCCCGAAGGGTATTCGACGGAACTGATAAAGATTGTTGCAGGCCTCAAAAGCTGTATAGATTCTGTCACTTTCCTTAACGAGTATTTCCTTGACGGGTATTCAAGATCAAGTGTGCTGAAAATACGATATTGAGCTATTTTACTACTCATTTTCAAGTCTGGGGAGCGGATAAGCGTCGAGTTGCGTAAATCGGTTTATAGTTTGACTATAGTCAATCACCATTCGCTTCTGTCGTTCATTCGTCGTGACAAGCATTTGCGCTCTCCACGGGGACTTCGAGGGTTCAATGATTTGTTGGTCAAGTAAACGCTTTACTTCAGAGGCAATGAAGGCCTGGTCGTCTGCAGAATGTCGTCTGGACTTTATGGCGATGGGCTTACACCTTGGATCGATATGCTCAAACAAAGTGAGAGGTTCGATTTTGGCAGCAATTAGACCACAGAGCGAGAAAGAAGGTTTATCACCGTTGAATGAGATTTCTATGGATTTGTGAAGCTTAAGAAAGTCATGTCCCAGAATATCCGCACAGAGGTCACGTAATACTGAAAACTTGATAGAGGGCATTTGTATTGTTTGTGTTGCAACGTTAAAAACAATGTCCAAGAGTGAAGCTTTTGTGCTGGGTGGATGCCAAAGTGATTTCAGATGACGATGGTAGTACAGGCCACTTGTTACGACGGAAATAAAACTTTCTGAGCTACCAGTATCAACAAGAGCGCGAAGTGGGACGCCATTGGCTTTCACATCGGTGACTGCTTCTTTGAGACACTAGGAAGCCGCAGCAGTGACGCAAGATAGTGCACTTGAAACAGATGAGGTGTTCCTCGGACCAGTAGATCTGCATACCTTTTGAAAATGCCCTTTCTTTCCACAGTTTTTGCAGGTCGCATCTTTAGCGGGGCATTTGTAACGGGGTGACGAGCATAGCCACAGAAGAAACATGGAGTCCCCACTAACAGCAGTCGTCTGTTCGTGCGATGATACCTGAGAACGTGGGGACTTTGGCGGGTCGTTCGATACGGTAGCACAGGGAGTTGGTTTGGCAAAAACGACAGCGACTGTTTTTGCGCTAGTTCGAGGGATTTCGCATGGTCGTATGCGGTTTAAAATCCAGCGACTTATGTTCCAGCAGTCTCTGGCGTATAGTATTCGAATAAAGTCCACTAATAAATGCGTCTCGTAATGCTTCATCGCTATGTTGTTCTGCACTGACGGCCGTAAAGCGACAATCTGGCAACAAACTGCGAAGCTTTGCACAAACTGATCAAGATTCTCAGCTCCGTCCTGCTTACAAGTGTTCAAAAGATGCCAGGCAAAAATGTCATTTTCGGTTGTACGTAAATTTCTCGCAAGGTTTCGATGGCTGATTCATAGTCTTTACAGTCTTTGATAAATCGCTAAACACTCAGGGCAACGTAATTGAACAAGGTTTTCAGTTTATCTGGTGAATGAGAATCAATTGACTCTAGGAAGTTCTTGAAAGTACAAAACCAATGCTCCCAGGTATCTGAGTCTTGAGTATTGGGATCGGTATCGAATCGTTCGGGACGTAAGAATCGATCCATTGTTCGATGAAAATTTTGGATGAATAAATTGTTGTGTTCGACGAGAGATGGAGTGCAGAGACAATCAGAATGAGAATGGAAAAGACTGAAGGCCCAGAAGCTAGGCTTTATTCATCCAAAACTTTGACACTGAGAGCTGAAACGAAAAAAATGTGATTTAGCAATAAACGATGAAACGTTTGAAAAACAGAGCAAATATACAACAAGCGTCATCGTGCTCCGGGTCCTGACCTTCCACCTGCTCTTTTCAAGGATGGCGGTGGGCTCCTCAGCCAGTGCCTGTCTAGCCTATTTGGGTCTATCTGGGAGAAAGAGACCGTCCCAGACAACTGGGGTGAATCGATAGTAGTGCCCATTTTCAAAAGAGTACTCGCAGTGAATGTAGCAACCACAGAGGTGTTAGTTTGACTCCTGTTGTGACAAGGCTTCTGGCGTCACTGATTCTTCGTCGTCTTACGATGGCACGCGAAACCTTGACTCGTGAGAATCAAGCGGGATTTCGACCGGGTAGAGGCTGCATTGACCACATCTTCACACTCCGTCAGGTGTTAGAGCAACGCCACATGTACAGACGACCCACAATCTTGGTGTTCCTTGACTTCAAGGGTGCGTTTGATTCTGTCGATCGGTCAGTGCTGTTAAAGATACTTGCTCAACAGGGTATGCCCCAGAAGTTTGTAAACATAATCCGATCCCTATATTCATACTTCTGGGCGGGTGAGTGTGTATGGCGAGCTCTCCAAAAGCTTCCCTACAAAAGTGGTGTCAGACAAGGATGTCCACTCTCTCCATTCTTGTTCAACTTCGTCATTGATGAAATAATGAGGCGAACGCTGGAAGGTCTTCAAAACCCCGGTGTTCAAATCGTTGCTGGTGAGAGCCTTGTCGATCTGGAGTACGCAGATGACATCGCCCTCATCTTTGAAGACGAAAGTGAAGCACAAGCCTCTGTTGAATAGACTGACCACCATCATACCATCTTTTGGCATGCGCCTTGCACCTTCAAAGTGCAAAGTCATGCTTCAGAACGTGCAGTCTCCGGACATATCCCTTAAAATTCAAGGAGAATCACTGGAGATTGTGGAAAACTTTACATACCTCGGTAGTTGTATTAGCTCTGACGGAAGTGTGTCTGATGAAGTCAGTGCAAAATCTCAAGAATCACGTTTGCTAATTTGCGTCACTTGTGGCGTCAAAAGGCATCTCACTAGATCTTAGATCGTGTGTACCAGGCTACAGTAAGGGCTGTATTGTTGTATGGGTGCGAGACATGGCCTCTACGGACAGATGATGTGAGGCGTCTCCAGGTTTTCGACCACCGATGCCTCAGAAGCGTGGCTGGTTTTGGATGGCGTCAGCGTGTTAGTCACGAGGTGATTAGAAAACGGGTATTTGGTTGTGCTGCAGGTACATCAATTGGGAAATCATCCAGCACCACCGACTACGATGGCTCGGTCATGTGCTACGCATGCCGAAACACCGTCTACCGAGGCGAGTGTTGTTCTTCGTGCCTCCTTCAGACTGGCGCAAACCGCGAGGTGGACAGCGCATGACTTGGCAGAAAGGCGTGAAAGAGATCACGAAGAGTTTGGGTGTTGTTGGTGTTGTACGCCTTCCAGGATGGGGTCCCCGTGACCCCGCCTGTGCTTGGCTGGAGACGTTGCAAGAAATGGCGGCTAATCGATGTCAGTGGCGTTCATGCTGTCAGTTTCTTTCCAGATTGTCTGATTGAGCGGTTGGAGGTGTAGGCACCTCAGACTGCTTGACATAGGCCAGCACTAGGTCCCTCCCTCATCCACTCTTTTCCTCTTTTCACTCTAGGCCTTTATATATATATATATATATATATATATATATATATATATATATATATGAAATTAGACGAAATTCATGGTTGTACGGCAATGAAGTATCAGTGTCAACACTGATGTTGCTGTCTTTGATGATGATGATGATGATGATTTCGACACCAAAGCATCGGTCTTCAGCACTGATGTTTTACTGTCACCATTGATGGCGTCACCGGTTGTCCATCGGCTAAAAATTGGTTTGGGTTCGCAGTACCAATTCACACTTGACAAACCTTAAGTGCACGCCAAACCACGTGACCGAAATAGTTATCTAAGGGATTTGTATCTTTTTCTGTTCGTACCCAAGATGAAAAACACCATCGCTGGAGCAAAGCGTCTGAACGGATGGCCTGAGTTGCAGATTGTTTTATCTAAACCGGATCCCTACGGTCCTGCTGATGGCATCAGCTGCAACGGATTGCGATAAGCGCTTGTAAAAGCCTCTATTTTCGGGCTTTCACTATCCATCAGTGTTCCCTGTCACATCTTGGACTCCAGGATTCAACGTTTGAGTGATTTCTGTGTGCCATCATACGCTGCATATATGTTGCTGGCACCGATAGGAGCCACTAATCATGACGATATCTCATGCGCATTCGACCACACCTTCAAATTTATCTTCCTGATCTCTTCCACACCGTGCCATTCGCTCCCAAGTGAAAATCTTCACTTTGTAGGGGGCGCCCCCCAATAGCTTATGGGCTAGCCTGTTAAGAGTAATGAAGTGATTGACCGTTGGTAGAAAGAAGTAAGGTAAATTGGTGTTCACTTCTGCATAATGGCACGATCAGAATCAAGAGGTGTACCACATGAGGGCTTCCGCCTGTGGCTAGTTGCCCCACGCTTCAGCGGGGTCAAAGGGAATTCTGTAACCGCGGGCTATAGTGCGCATTCATTTGTTAACATAATACGACAAGTTAGTGCATGGGTACTCATCTTACCGAAGGGAAGCAGAATAAGAAAACGGAAAATTTAAAAGTTTCGGAATTCGAAAATGTCGAACACAGAACGGAAAAGATGTAATCTGGACCTAACTCATCTAAAAATTAAAATTTCATACATGCTCCTTGGTAATCCGACTGGCTTAACTGTAAGAGTTTTTGGACGACACTCACTGAAATTCCAATAAGAAGGAAATTAGTGTGAAAGAGCACCAAACATTACGTTATGAGCAGCCGGGACCGAAAGTTAGAAGCGAGCGTAAAGCCATCAGTGACGTAAGCACGGGAGTGGGATGTTGATATGAATAAAGAAAGCCGAAATTTCAAAGCCAGAAAACACTCACATTGGACAGCGAACAGCTAATGGATTACCACAAATTCATCCCTTCGTATGGAGGCCACTTTTTGTGTTTCTCAGGCTTTCCTACAAGGTGCGGTTGTTATGTGTGTGTACATGTGCATGTATGCCTATTTTCTTCAATATTAAACCAGTACTTTCGCTCGTTGTTATATCACCATGTCGACGCCTACTAGTGACTTGCGACAGACCTCTTCATGTTCGCTCGCCGATCTTATTCCTTCAGAACTACGTCGGCGCCAAGGAGTTGCGTCCAGCACCTTACTCGACTCCGCGCAAACCGCCTGTGGTTGAATAGAAATGAGTCACGGGATCAGAATCAGTCCTAATCGTTGTATGTTTCTGCATATGGGGAGCACGCACGGGAGGCCTGGCATGTGCCCATTTTGGACACAAAATGTATTAATATAGAAGAAGGTCATTTTGAGTTTTGCACTGTTTCAGCGCTACTGCGGTTATGTACATTGGGTGCTGTTGTGTTATCTCGCACCCGCTTGTGGACAACTCTGGAGCCGAGACGCCCGCTTGGGCTTTAGCAGCTCTCGTTTCCGAAACATATACGTGGGAGAAGGCACACCGGATATGCGGTTTTTTGCTGTCACAAACTTCAAGATTACAGTGCTTCAAGTGGTATAACCATTTAACTTCAATGGATTGTGATGTCTAGGCCCAGGAGTTATTAGAGGTCACCGTCAGTTTGTCCGGAGATCTCATAACAGCTTTTATTTACCATAGCTATGTGAATTCGTGACCATCTGGCACAGCCATTAGAACACTGGGACACCAGGTATCCAAAAACCGTTCGGTTTGCCATTGACTGTTCGGTTTTTCTCTATCTGACTCTTCCAGCAGAAGTCTCATTGTACGTTGCCCGCTACTCTTCTGTTATCTCATCAACATTTTCATCCAACCTTTCAGCAAATTGGAAAAAGTGGGAAACCCTGCACATAAAGCTACTTAACAAGCTCAAATATCGTGCCCGACCTGAACGCTGGGAACCTGTCTTGGGGCGGTTCTTGCAAATTCACGCGCATGATGCGGAAGATTTGCTTCTGGCAGGAGATTTGCTGCAGCGTGGTTCCGGTAATTCTTCAACGGCTGCCAACCGAAAGCCTGTATGCACACCTCCTCTTGCCTATTATGACTTGGATTTTCCTATCCGAACTAAAATGCTTTTGCTACTTCTCGAGACACAGTTTGATCGAAACCAGGCCTTCAAAGAAAAGGTGAATGTGCGATCAGCAGTTGATTTGAGGTTTCGACCACTTGGTACGGATGTTTGGGGGAGAAATTACTGGTTATTGAAGGACTCCGAAGTAAACGTGCTTCTTTATCGTGAAGAAGCGGAACATGAGAAAATACAGGTAGGCTTTTCATCGGCAGTCTTTTCTTTCCTATTTCTAGTGCGCGTCTCTGAACCGTTCGTGGTTCGTTGTGGTAAAGAGACTACAGGTTACGGAAGTTCGGACTCTGGTTCTTAACCACTGTGTATATAGCTCCCCAAATTCTTTTCGCCCATTTTTTCCTGTAAATATTTAAGGTGTATATATTTGCATAATCTCCATAGTCTCTTCTTGACTATACACAACAGACCAAGCAGTTCGTTGTTGGGTCAGCTCCCGTGTTTTAGCATATGATAACCTATTCGGTAGTTTTTTACAACATGGATTTCTTATTGGTTACAATTATGCAGAAGAGTATATCCCCGTGAACTGGAGCAGACTTTTGGCTCGTCCATTCAGCTCGAGAAAGCTTAGTAATCAAGGCGCGAACTTACTGCTTGAAAGGTCTGTGTTTCCAACCCAACGCCGGCATCTCGACCCGCTGGCCTGTGGGCTATGACTAATTAACCACAGCCTATGAACTGTCATCAACTCACCCTCCAACAACCATTCGGCGTTCTTCGGTATTATTGATCCGCTATTCTCATCCTGCAATCTTCCTAGAAAGAATTGCTGGTTAGGCTTTGAACGCTATCCGTCATCCTCAGTAAAAAAAAACTGTTCAGCTGTAACACCCTTTCGGTGTCTAGCTGCCATGCTACCCGAAGGAAGCATGAGGGCTGGGATACTGCCAGGTTGCCCAAGCCTAGACAGGGGAAGTCGAGAGGCGGAGGTGGGATTCGAACCACGGACCTTCCGGTCAGTAAATTCGCGCTCTAACCACTTGAGCCATCTCGCCATCCTCAGTAAGCTCCCGTGGCATTCGAGCACGCAGACGACAGAGCTTTTGGATCTGACGTCGTGTTAATGCAGACGATGTTAAGTGACCTAAGTAATTCCGCCTCAATGTTTGGCATGCACTTTACACCTGCTAAGTGTACAGTGCTGCTGCAAGACTGGTTTGGCTCGAATCCTAGCGTCAGCTTGCGGATGAGCCGATTGTGTGTATACCTGGGCAGTTGTACCAGTCCCGTTTGGCTCGCGAAAGATGATGTTTCCATTCGAATTGATAAGGTCAGAGCAGCTTTCGTGAACCTGCATCACCTGTGGCGTAGACGTGACATCGGCTTATCCATCAAGTATCGAGTCTGCAATGCTGCAGTACGCTCCGTATTATTATATTGGACAAGAAACCTGGCCGCCACTGAGGAGGTCAAGCGATTTTCAGTGTTTGCCCATCGATGTCTTCGGAGCGTTGCGCAAGTCTGGTGGCAACACCGGATTAGTACCTGCATCACCTGTGGCGTAGACGTGACATCGGCTTATCCATCAAGTATCGAGTCTGCAATGCTGCAGTACGCTCCGTATTATTATATTGGACAAGAAACCTGGCCGCCACTGAGGAGGTCAAGCGATTTTCAGTGTTTGCCCATCGATGTCTTCGGAGCGTTGCGCAAGTCTGGTGGCAACACCGGATTAGTACTGCTGAAGTACGCCAAACGGTTTTCGGAAGCAATAACTCACCCACGATAGATGAACTGATCATACCGCATAAGTTGTGCTGGCTTGGCCACGTGCTCCGTATGTCAGTCGACCGAATTCCTCAAAAAGTTCTTTTCGCACAGCACTTGGTGTGTGGAAAAGGACCAGGGGAGGTCAGACAATGACTTGGCAACGAAGTATGAAAGCCATTACCAGCAAATTAAGTTCTGCTGGTAATTGTGGTCTTCCTGGATGGGGACCCAGAGACGGGACACATCAATGGTTAGAGACATTGTCAGACGTGGCCCATTTGCATCATGGATGGTGCCCATGCATCCAAGCTATTGCTTTCAATGCATAGCTGCCCTCGCAATCTTCCCAACTGAAAGTTCACTGAATCCCTGTATTTACGCATCGATTATATCAGCTACCGCCTCCAATGCGCGTCTGTCTATCCCATCTCCCCAAATCGGTGAAAGAAACTGTGGCAGGTGAGTCCACTGTACGGTGAGTACGCGGTTCTTACACCCGATGATGGTTTCAGTGGATGCAAAAGGCACCCACCCAGATCATGGTGAAGCACCTGGAGGGTGCCTTATAACCCACAAAGTAGTGTTGCTCGTACTGCAGCGCCGTAAACTCTGCACTTGACGCAGCAGCCCAATATCTCCCATTCAGTGAATATTTGCGCACGCTTGACCAAAATGTAAAAACAATGTTTGTCAAACTGAGAGTTGGCAGCTAGAACTACTGTACAGTAAGTACGTGGTTCATACAGATGATGATGGTGTTTCAACCTCCTGGCCGGTTCTTGTGCAAGTTTGGGTGGGTTTGTCACTACCCATTTTCGGAACAGCACTTGACACGTAGCAATTTAAAGTGCACATTGTACCGACGATCTGCTCGAAATCCTATGTATATTGCATGTCCTAAACTGTCCAAATGACTGGTTGCCCTCATGACCCCCAAGGCACTTCGCAACTTTTGGAAAGCTGTTTTCCACATTTTCGGTGTGTGTTTGCTCCATTTTATCCCCTTTATGCTCTTTACCAATGTCTGACCGGAACACTGCTGCTGTTAAACAGAATTAAGGTCCGTGTCACGTATGTTTTAATATCAGTTTCAAACATCGTCCTTATCATCGTTGGCTCTGTTTATTCCAGTATTCAACACTGTGAACGATGCATAAATTTTCTCGTATCTCCACTTCTGCAGCTGGTTTGCGAAACAACTGATGAAATTCGTCAGTTGCATCACGAATTGAAGGATGCTTGTCCTCCGGAATCCAAGTTGGCTGATATTCTGGTTCACCAATGCACTCCATCTAATTCCTTATTGGAGACAATAGCAACTACTTTGCTTCACAACGGTCTCGCCACCACTGAGTCAGAACAACTGGATTCAGCAAGTTCTGTCATGGACCAAGAGGTGAAACCATTTCCTCCATCCCCCAGCACGCCTCCACCTACGCCGATACCAGCCGTCACTAACGGACCGGCAGCCCCCGTCAAATCATCTAACCTATTAATAAAGACAGAGGATACGGAACTATGTACCAAAGTATCACCTCCGAGGTACACAACCATCAATAATGTTCCTTTTTTGTCAGTTTAGCTGTGGAACTGATCGTTCTGGTTCCAAGTAGAAGATCGTAGTTTTTTTAGTTGTCCATTTTAGTGCAAGCGCAATACCTACAGAAACGTCAAAATAGTACTGATGAGGAACCTCGTCAGGCGGAGCTGCTATGATAGGTACTGTAAATGAGCAGTTGGTGTACAGCCAATCGACTTCCTTATCGTGGCACACGACTTCTTTGGCTGTTGTGTGATTCTGATTTGGTTTTTGTAGCTAGGGATTACCACTCACCCCTGTTTCTTTTATCTCGCATGAACCAAACCTAGCAGAGCCATACAGAGGTCTCACGCGCGATCGAAAATTCACTCGTGAAGATCGTTTCGCTGCTACTGAATCTAATTGGGAAAGAACGTCCCGCACGACAAAACACTGTCCACTTGCTCTAGGTGTGCATACTGTGGCGTATCTTCTGTATTCAGCTTGCGGAATAGAATCGGCCAGTATCGTTTAGATCTTAATGCTGGGTGATCCTTAATGTGTAACGGGTCGAATAGGTACGAAAACAGCTTCAGGACCTTTTCTGTCACACGACCACGAAACTACAGAATAGCCAGTTCTAGTATCGGGAGGGCGGTGTTAGAATGCAAGCATAAAGAAATACGGTTGGTGAGTTTCGTTTTCAGATCCTTTGTTTAATGCATGGCATCCCTGTGTCCGCTGGAAGTCCGGCAATGAGAATTGCAGATGCTGATATCTTTTGGGTGCCATTGCCTATCCAAATGATAGCATGAGCTTTCTGTAACCTTGTAATTTACAATGCGTTTCACTTGAATGAGTGACACTTAGATCCAACTAGTGACGCCTTTGGATTCAGACATGACTATATGGTTGTTGGTTTTTTCGCTGAGCTGAACTGGGCAATTTGATTGCAAGCGTTTCATCACCAATCAGGGTGACATCATCAGTGCGTTGTTAGGGAACGTAGCGATTGGTAGATGGTTGTGCGTTGAGTAGTGTTGCGTGTTTGTTAATATACGTGCTGCTGGGATTGGTTGTTCGGTCGGGCGGTTACATTGATTTCTCTGTTATCCTGTGTCCTGATTGATCTGTGACCACGTGACCTTTGGGCTTGGCATCTCCTGGTGTCGCACTCTGGTCGGTGTTGGATTGGCCTTTGTTGACCCGACTTCAAGGCGTTTCTTGGTTTGTTTATCCTATATTCGTCTCTCTTTACATACTCCCATTGAGATACTAGTCCTTTGCACGTAGTGATGCGTAAATTTGATCTAGTTCAATCCATCGGTTGGTCAGGTCCGTCCTGGAGTGCCATGCTTCCAGGAGACTTGAGCCCTTATCCCGGATATCCAGATATAAAGACCAAGATCAGTCTGAACACAGAGACATGAAACAATGAAGGGAATTTCTGGAATCATGGTACTCCATGATGGACTTGACCAATCGATGCACTGAACTAGATCAAATTTACGCATCACTACATGCAAAGGACCAATATCTCAACTGGAGTAGGTAAAGAGAGGCAAATATAGGATTAGCAAACCAAGAAACGCCTTGGAGTCGGATCAACAAAGGTCACATGGTCACCAAGCTCTTCTCCGGTTAGACCAGCTTGCCCCGTCAGGGACATGGATTGCTGTGAGGTGTGACTTAAATTGGGCTGTGACCTCATTTTGGGGTGCATATAGTCAAACGCGTTTTGGCAGACAGGCCTGTTTCCTGTTCGTAACTTGCTGCTGATGGAATTCCTTGGCGACCGAATCATGCAGCTAGTAGTTATCATAACGATAAGTGATTTTCTTTGTCGCTGGCGGGTATGCCGCAACCCAGACAAGAACCAGAGCACGATCTAACTCATCATACGTGCCCAATAAAAGCGACAGTCTTGAACATGAAATCGTCATCTATAGCCACCTGCCATGTGATCATTCTGAGTGTTCTGTTGGCCATGGTTTGAAGGGCGCCAGGTGACGCGACACCCGTGTTTATGCTTGCCTTAAATAGATGGTGTTCAGCGCATAGTTTTGGGAAATGATCACCGTTGTCGATTCTGGGAGCGCCTATAACAAGTCTTTCACCGAGGCTTCTGTCGTTCTTGTCGATTGCCATCATGTAAAAATTTAAATCGCCAGCCAGATTGCTGATATATGTATAGTTTGTCATCCGCACTCAAGGCAATACTCACACCTTTAAGACGACGGGTCACTGTTTGCAGATCACTTGACACTCGGATAGTAAACCGTGAATAAAGCGAGCTAGGTTGGATCGTGTACGGATGCATTACTGTAGTTATCTCCAACATACTTGCTTCGGAGGCACACTACACATATTTTTAAAGAGAAAAAGGGTTTGATCAAGGGAGGTCTGTTGACCTATCTGACAAAGAGTACGGACTTTGAACGCTGTTACGTTGAGAAGATCCCTCTGTATTGGTAGTGCATGTGTAGGTATAGGGTCAGGAATCGACGCTTACTACTTGGAGTTACAAACAGACAGGATGGTATTCGCATGAGTAGTAATTGGATGTGGAGCTGATAAATTAAGGAGACTATTCTCTGCTACTAAGTTGCGTGGTTAGATGTTACTTTCTGCTCGCTCAGGCCAAAGAAGGAGGTTTGGTTTGGGCCTGTCTCTGTATATCCTCCATGTGGTGTGCACAATCTCACCTAACACTACTTTCTATTAATTTTGCTGTATTTCAGTTCAGAAAGTCCTGTTGGAGAAAAAGCTGAGGAGAACCCTCTAGACAATATCCACTCCGTAAAAGCGGATCCCCAGCCTCCAGGGGAGGATGAAAGCACAGCAGACGGAAAGGTCATCAATGGTGAATGTACCCAACCGGCAGAGAACACTAAGAAATGTCAGCCGAATAAGCGCACAGCTAAGGTCAAGCCAAATGGAAATGACTCGACCGAAGTTCGGCGTAGTGGCCGCCAAAGAAAACCGGTCGAATTTTTAACGATGGAAACCCTGCAACCTAAACGAAGTCGTTCGAGCGCAACGGTGACCAAGCCACAAGAGGTACACACTAAAGAAGGAAATAAACATGTTTCATCGAAGCATTCTAGGATGCGTGGATCCAAATCCAAGCTTCTGGAAGTACCAGGTGATATCGGTACCGCTTCAAGCAACTACAACAATGAAAGTAAGCAGAGACGCAAGAAAAAGAAGAGAAGGCGTCGTCGGAAAGGTGGCAGTCGCTCTAACCCCTGGCTCTGCTCGTCCTCTTCTAGCGAATCGTTTGATGAAGATAACACTTTCGAGCATGCTTTACAACAGCAATTTGCTGAGAGTAGCGATTCAGATGCGCGACGTGCAAAGAAGGCGAATAGCGCTTCAGACTGGAATGACAAACCTGAAAGTGATTTCAATCCAGACGATATCGGCTCCGATAGTGACGCTGACAGTCTTACACAAGGACGCAATCTAGCTAGACAGAAACGTCTACAGCGGAAGCTGAGCAGCATAGGTGCAGGTCAACTAGTACCCGAACAGGAGTCTCCATGTCAGGTTTGCTTTCGCTGTCATTTGCCTGAATGGATGTTGCTGTGTGACCGTTGCGATCTTGGGCATCATGCAATGTGTTTGCGTCCGCCGCTGCTCATCATTCCGGAGGGGGATTGGTTTTGCCCGCGTTGTCAGCACGCCACCTTGGTATCTGCTCTAGCAGAATGTGCAGATGCAGTTGATGCAGAGCAAAAGAAACAAACTCTTTTCAAGCGAATGCAAGAACGACTGAACTACGTCAACATCAGCATGACGAACATATTGGCAGAGGAGGACGATGGAAGCGTTGATAAAGTAAGTCGGACAAGGAATCGATCGAGACAAAACATTATATACCGAGAATCGGACTCATCAGATAGACTCTCCGAAGACCCAAGCAGTGGGGCAGAAAGCTTTACTGCTAGCGACGAGCAAGATCATTCAGAAGGCAATCGGCGAGTGAGGGGGGTTAAGCCACGCACTCGATTTCCACGAACAGCTCGGAACCGACGAGCAGTACGGCTTGACTCCAGTTCAGAAAGTGAGGTGATGACGTACTCTTCTTCATCTGACTCCTCGACTGAATCTCCACCCGTGCCCGCTCCACGTTCAACAAGAAAACGACAGGCGCACTATAATCTTTCAGAAGCATTCAAACACCTTGATGAAGTCCTGGAGGAGGACGAAAAGTATCAACAAGAAAAGCTCCTTCGAAAGAGTCGTAAAACGAACGCATCTGATGCATCTGGTGATGAGGCTGGTGTGCAGGAGCCTGCCGAACGTCCAGGTGGACGTTCTCGTGGGAAGGACTTATCAAACATTCTCGGTCCAGATTGGAAAGACTGGGAACCTAGCAAACCGAGGTCCAGACGACGCCGATTGGGCGGTCAGCTGTCTAGCTCATCGGATGAATCAGAACTGGACGGGAAAAGCCATCGTGCTAGTGGCGACGATGATACTGACTTCAAACCTCCCTCTGGTGTATCAAGTGAGGTATCTGAACTGGAAGGTGAGGAATTTGGTAGTTCTGGTGCTACTAGTAGTGACAATAGCTGGCTTTGTGCTTCCCGTCGTGCCCGCAAGAAAAGAAGCCGATCCGTCAGGTCTTCTCGTCATCAAAATCGTCTTCGGAAACGGAGAAGACCAATACCTCAATTCGAAGAAAGTGAAAACGAGGCATCTGGCGACGTTCTTCATCGCCCAAAGTGAGTTTTCCTAACTTACGGCTCTGTTTAGAATGATAGATAAATTTCGGTATGGCAATTGTCAGCAGCTTCTCTAGGAATATGTCGTCGGCCTGGCTGGTTCTAAGATTGCATTAAGCCTCATTTGTACGTGTTGACATCGTTCCTGGTAATTGGCCTATGTGTGCGTCGACTAGCATGTGACGATGCAACAAGTGACTCTATCTGACCGCCGTCAGATGGTCCGTAGTAAATCAAACCTTGGCCACAGTGTAACCTTGCACGTGTTCGATCCGCGTTTAACTTGTGCGTGATACATACCACAAGTCTCTGTGACAAACACCTGGAACTGTCTAGTCATTTTTCTTGAGTCCGCAGATACGCACGAAGCACACTGAGTTTTCCGGTGGTACACTTCTGCAATAGGTTAAACCAACTTTCCTTGACAGCCTTTATGCACACCACACCAAATACTGATATTAGCTAAGCGTTTGAGTGCGCTCTAAAAGAGGCAGTGTGGACGACCAGTCGGATTTTGCACAGAGTGCGGGATTTAACTGTTTGTCGTTATTTCTTATTGCGGCACGCCGATTGTCTTAACACGACCCACTGTGTGCCGTCCACTCTTTATGACGTAGCCGCGCGTGACTCGAGGTGGCGTTACCTCCCGAGCAGGGTCTATCGGCGAACAAATGGCACGCTTATCCGGAAGTCGGTGCCACGCCACTATTTTGAGTTGATGTTTATCTGAGCAACCGAAAGGACCCAGGATCGTTCCTCACTTGACAGTAGCGTCGTAGTTAACCAGTTGAAATGAAATGAGTCAATATGAGCTGAAGCAGAATCGATGGACCGACCTTAGCCGGAAGCACTGTCTCAAGGTCTGATCTAGCCTCCACCAATTTGTGGACGTAGACGTTTGTCAGCTACTAATTGTTCACACGTTTGGTTTGTAGTCCCACCTCAAGCGTACCCAGCTTTAACCGCGGCACTTGCTCCTGTGACGTATCCAGATCACATGGTTGTCTTCACCTCTTGTGAGTATCTGCTCATCACTTAGCCCTCAATTATCAAGGTGGTCTCGTCAAATCAAAAACAGTCACCCGATTGTCTCCATCTCACCTGTGCTTACTGACACCAGAATCCAAGGAGACTACGTGGAATTCCGAAATAGATTATTATACGCCTACTTGAGTTCGAAAGCGTCCCACTGACAGGGTGTGTTTCGGACCAGCGGTGTACCTTGACCTTGATACTTGCAAACCAATAAGCGCCCTGTTGCTTAAACCTTCGAAGTTCTCGCTGGATACGTTATCTTTGGCCACATTATTCGGTGTCACCAATTAATCGCAGATACCCTGTTGTGAGTGCTCGAATGTGCCTGTTCTGTCTTAATAAAAATTAGCTTATCAGTTAGAGTTAAGTTTCCATATTCGGAAACTTCGCGGGAGCAGTTAAATTTCTGTTAGTCGGATTGTCGATTGATGTGTATGCTAATTGCGCATTTGGCAGGCACTTCATTTACTGACAAAAGTTCATGCCTCATTCCTATCGTCCTCCCGGTACAGTCTTACCATAGGTCATTAGGTTAGCCTAATCCTTTTCTACTCATCCTCTCAGAGTCCTGTTGGCTTTGTATTTGTTTTACCTACAGGCGCAATCGCACTGTTGTCAGTTACCGGGAGTCTGATGAACAAGATGAAGATGATCCGCCTCTCCAAAAGCTAAGAACCAAGGTCAGGCGAGGATTTAGCGATGACGATGAGAAATCGTCGAACGATAACCTATCTCGTGGGAGCGCCGATCGAGATTCGGTGCATGTTTCCAATACTCCCCGAGTGGAACGTAAGAACCGGCGACGTATTCTGTCGTCTTCCGAAAGCGAATATCGGCCAGAAGACGAAATGACAGGTAACGAGTCTCCAACGGAACAGAAATATCCGGCTGACTCTGCCTCCGACTTGTCGGGTGAGCTCTCCCATACAAAACTCAAGATTAGCGAATCAAGTCCAGAACAATCCACAGTATTCGAACAGTCGGTTTCGGAGGCACCAGTTGTCACTTCTGCGATCCCTCCAGTCTCTTTGGCATCACCTTGTTTCGATTTGAAGCACGATAGTCATAAATGGCAATCGCAGAGCGACGAAGAATCGGTGCTTGACGAGACAGATGACTTGTTGCCTAGTCGTCCATTTTCACACTCCATTTCACCGAAACGAGACATCGAATCTTTTAAGGCAAAAGACTCTCCTGATATTTTTGACTAACAAACCTACGTGATGTTCCTTGATCCTAGCGCCCCTCAGCTGTCCCCAAGTGCACAAAGTTTGTCTGCCATTTTATGTCCGTCCTCTGTATATAAGTTGGCTCCGATCTCTGTTTTCTGTTTCTTCTCGTGTACACGTAATTTCCGTTTGACCTGTCAAAGCATTTATATTTCAAGCTATCTTCGAGTGCACTGCCTCTGCAAAACCATGTTGGATTGTACAAAATTGTTTAATACCATAAATTCCAATTCTTATCTAATTACATTATTTGTCTCTTCGTTGGTGCACATATGACTAACTAGTTCAGTTCGGTGCAGTTAATCAGCTATGACTCATGTGTCGGGAGTACGTTCGTTCAGCTGCTACTGTTTCGGTCACTAAAAACGTGGGAGCATAAGAGATATAGTTAGTGGACTGGCGGCAGGGAACTCATTGAGGACGGGTTGGAGAAGAGCCTCTCGGTTCCCCAATCCGATGAATGAGCTTAGTTGAGGTACCCCACCTTGAGCCTTCGGGGGATTCCACTCAGGGCCATTGTTAGCTGGTTGGGGCCGGCTTCTCTCGAGGGTTTCTCACTGTTGATGGTATTGTGCACTACAGATGTTTTGAAGCCGCATCTGACTTTTGTTTGGTTTAGCTTTATTTCGACCGCAATGGATAATTCGCCGGTGGTCACGGCTATGGAGCATCTGGAATATATGGGTTTTATGGCTGACCTTTTCTAACTCACCCTTCGATTGGGGAAGGGGCAGCATCATTGCTTCTTTAAATTTTAGTATGCTGCTCACCTACGCAAAACGCACTACAGCCTTCACATGTCAATCGCAGAGGAGAGTATGGCTTTACTCCTAGACCGTCTCGTAGTACGGGCTCTCGCTGCTCTTAGTCTGACTACCATTGGTATTCACGGTATGACTGCACTTTTTGGAACGGAGTTTTAGAAATGTAGCCCACGGGATCTTTGCAGTACTCAACCCCCACAACCACGCCAAATTTGCAGCTTTTGGCCGAGTCAATCGAAATGAACTAACGTACAACTTGAGCTTGGTCGGCTGCTCTTGATGCAGAAGACTTTTTACTACGCGTTTTTGAACTGAAGACTGCCTAATCTTCTATTCTGTATAGCGTTTTTTGCCGTGTGACCGATCGTTCAGCTGTAACGTCTTTCCGGGGCCAAGCTACCGCGACCTCGAAGGAAACACGACGGCTGATGTACTTCTCGATGGCCCGAGCCTAGACAGGAGTAGTCAAGGTGCCGGGGTTCGATTCAAACAATGGACGTTCCGGTCAGTGAGTATGCACCCTAACCGCCAAGTGATCCCGAGGTCATGTCTTACCATACACTCACTTTTTGTGCGTCTATCCGCTCACTACCCATATTGATACACTTTTGTAACGTGTTCATTTTGTATGTGCCGTTATTTCCCCACAAATTGTCTTGATCTGCTCCAGTCTTAGTTTTGATTCCCGACGCGGTGGATCGCGTTGTCGGACATTTCAGTGATTAGAATGAACTCACTCATTACTGCACCGTTCGCCTTGTCTTTATTCCGTACAGTCGCCTAAAATAACTTTGATTCTAGTTCCGGAGGGATCCCGTGCTCGTCCCTGTTGTACTGAGGTGTTTCAAAGCTCTTTAGTCGATACTTCTGATCGCACCTCCAGTTATTCAGCCAAGTTACACGCATTCATATCCTCCACTGAACCACTGGTAAACATGGAAGCCATGTTAACCAATATCAGGTTTTACACCTTACTCAGTCCACGACAGTCACATCGTGCAAGGCCTTCTGTACCCCTAGGTCATGTTTCGGGTATACCAAAATTGGTCAGTTATCCCAAACCAGATGGTCATGGATTTGTATGCCGTGCTGTTAATTGCACTCCTGAACGTGAAGTGATACCTCACCGGGATCAAAAGCGATGAAGTTCTAAAATCGATGTTGCCATCTATATTGTCTCACACAGAACTGGAATTTCTCGAATCCCCGAATAGAGGTATAGTTTGCTCTCTGAGGTCTCAAAATCCAGGCAAGCTCCATTGTTATATCGAACTGATGATCCTGATTGGATAGGCTAGTGTGGAAGCTGTCACACTAGCTCACACTGCACACTAGTCAGGTTGTACTTCGTGATCACCCGTTTGCTGAATCCTGTGTATCCGTCTACTGTCCGTCCGTGGTGCAAATCCATATATCGATTTTTTGCTTTACATGTTAATGGCATCATGTCAGTTTTCGTTATTGTTGGAGCAAGTTGGGCACCAACATATAGGTGCAATTGGCTACTCATTGTGATTGGTTCGGATGGCTGGATGCGCTGGTATCAGGTACCATGTGTTGCACTGTCCTTGTTCGGGGTAATATATTTTCTGTGAGCAAAAGGCCTGTTCTACCGTGAGGCGTGCGCACGACAAGCTTGGAGGGTGACCGGTTCAGTACTGCTCACCTTATCCGGAGTGTAACAGCGGCGGATCTCGTGAGCACGCCTCAGTGAAGCGCCCAGATTGGGCAGGCGGTGGAGGACATTGGACGCCAACTTTTCGTTATTACAAGGGGAACAATCTGAAACTGAGTTCGAGCAGTAGTTAGGACGGCCTCTAGAAAGAGGTAGTTTCATGCACTTCACACTAGTTACTCTCCGGTAATGATAGGCTGCATCTCTCAAAAACCTGTTTGTGCGGTGGCAATTTATATCCTAACTACGATTCCCCGAATTCCAAATTTGTCAAGGATATCCGGAGTTACCGTGCGATGCAGTCCTCACATGTGCGAGACACAGCGCTCTATTCTGACAGTACTCATATTCGTCCTTGCGTTCAGGGTAGAGCACTCCTGTATTTTCATTTTGCTGTGTTTAGGTCCGTAGTAAAGTGGTCTTTCATGGTGGTTTTTCGGTAGTACGAGACCGCCGATAACATGTATGTACGGATTTTAGGCTCAGCTGTAATCAGCGAAGTAATCGATTGCTCTCACACTCTCCTGAACCTCATTGCCACAAACTTCCTGGCTTGGGACGATAATAAATAGTTACGAATCCAGATGATGAATTGAGCTAGGTACTGATTGTAATTCTGATTGTTAGGGTACAGCGGTTTGGTTTCTTCGTTCGTCCGTTTTCAACATTCCTCGTATTAGTAATGACAAGGCTCCACTCCCGTTACTACCCTAGTGATTTCAATGAGATGGTTGACCGATAGAGATTTGGACTAGCTTACTGTGATAGGCTCGAAAGCTATTTCCCACTTGCTCGCTGTTCTGGGATGTCGGTGTGTAGCAGACCGTCTGTCCGCCAGATTTTCAGCCCATACATAGGGCCTTTTGTTTGCTTGTGTAGGTGCGAACAAATGCAGTTGTTCCGGATCTCTGTTTAACAAGCCTGGACAAGAATAACAGCTCAACCCTGTAACATTTGTATTCAAACGTATAAAGGTTCATCGTTTCTCACCGTGACCCTCCCTACTTCGGCTACTGTTCGGGTGTCCAGTCTCTGTACTTGCTTTAGTTGGTGCTCGTCTTTGGTGCATGGGTTGTCTATACTCTATTTTCGGTGACATGAGCGTCGAGTTAAGCAGTTTGAATAGCTTGGGACTTCTTGTGTGAAATATCACCTTGAGCTTTCGTAGCGTCTTTGGTCCTCTTGTTCCCGCCAGCGCAGTGTGTGAGTGCGTTCTGGTGTTGACAAGCATGAGCGCCCCCAGACCTATCGTCCGCACCATTGGACTAGTCTAACCTACAGTCCCGCGCGCCAAGCCCACTATCATCAGTCTGGATTTTTCAACGTTACTAGGCAGACTAATTTCTCGACACCAGTCAGCCAAACTGTCGATACCATCCGACAGTCCCAAGCTATATTCATTGGAGTCTATCTACCTCCATAGCCTCCTTTCGTCCGAGCATCATAGACAGCTCCAGTGAAGATCTGTTAACCAGTCCATATACATTGTTAATAGTCGGGGTCTGTGGACAGTGTAGCGTGCACCTATTTTCAGTGTTCCCTGACTAACTTTGCTTATGTATGTCTTTGTTTTGACGTGCACCCCGACCAAGATTTGAACTTTGCATTTTTACGGCGCGCCATCTGTTTGCAGCTCACCCCATGTTTCGTGTCCCCACTTCTTCATCGTTGTTGTTTGTGCCATGGTCGTACCTTCGCGTTCTTCCTCGAACATTCTGTATACGCTGTGATCATACTGTTAGTCGTGGCCCATTCAATTCTTATACTGAGTTCCAATTAGCATGAAGTACTCAGTGGTTCACAGATCTTGTAACTGTTGATGCTACGTGCAGCACTAATTTGGCGAATCGGAGCCGTTTTATTTGGGCATACCTCATTAGCGCCAACTCCGGGGAATGCACGTTTTTGCCCATACCCGTTTTTTTAGAGTTCCGCTCCTCCACGACATTAGTTAAGTTTCTAAATCGGTGTCTAAAGCACCGGAAGATATTCCCTAGAGCGTTTCACAGCTCATGACACAAGCGATAAACTCTGTTCACCCCCATCCCGCCATTTTGTGATAGCTGAATTCCGTGTTTGAATTACGCAATAATACTAGCGAGCTGATTAAATGCAGTCATGTCGGATCGAGGCTGCCGCTATCCATTACTGCCGTTTATTATCCACCGTCACCTGATAACTTCCAATCCCCAAATAGCTGACTTCTGAAGTAATAATCGGGAAACACAGTTTTGTCGTCTCGTTTTCATAAGTACTTACTGACGTTCCTAATACTTTCGCTACTGAGGAAAGCGTCGATGTTGTTTGAAGAAATTTTCGCGGTAAGTTGAAGCTAGTTAAACTTTTCGTTCATGCAAATTCAGTAACGAATTCTTTCGGTGTTTCAGCAATTCGTTGAGTTAACCCGTGTCGTTTGGTTCGAGTTCTTGACACGTGAGAAACTTTGTTAAATTGCACTTATTTGTCACTATCTACTTATTCACAAACATAATCCAGACGGGTTCAACAAAACTATTGGTGTACCGTACCAGATGTGGACGGAACGGATGTCCGTCGGGTGTAAAACGTGGAACGCTTGCCTGGCTTAGCGACATCTTAGGTGTACTGCTGTGGATGGTTAGATTGATCGACTGTCCAACTCTCCCGATAGATTTGTCTGCGCCAGCTACCTCTGCTTTGGGTTTCCACACTTCCTACGTATAACATATGGTGCAAATGTTCCATTTTAATCCAGATACCATATAACAGTCCGGTATTTCTTCCAAGTACTTCTGAAGGTGCCAACACAAAGAACGCAGCGGCCTGGTCGAAAATCGTCAATGAACGAATACTTAGTGCATATCATTCCGGGTCTGTTGGCTGCCAAGAAGGCAATCCAGCTCCCTAATGCTGCAGTCAGACCGCCACAGCATCCCAGTAGACAGACAAGTGAGAGTCCAGGATACTCATCAGGAGCTCATTTTTCAAAACGACCACGCCGCCAAAACTGGCTAAATTACTCCTTGGTATTCTTCCTGCAAGAACAGAATACAAATCTTTTCACACAGAATAGTGAAGAGAAAAGCGAAGTGAACGAACCTTCGGGCGTTCCCTCCCTACATGCCATATGTTGAAATCCAGAGTGGTCCCAACTATTCAAAAGGTCCTTCCGAGTATCAGACTCTAAGCGCAAAAACTGGACCACATCGGTTCTAGAGGGCAAGCACGAAACAAGTCCTGTGTCGGCCGTAAATTAACCGGTCCAACACTTTTGCTAGTAGTTGTGAAATTTTATTGCCTTAAAAGCTAACTGATCGAGCCAACCGCCATTCCAGATTGCGGCTTTTACTCAACCGTGGCAACTTCACCGACTACTAACGACAGCAACGCTCCTGGTGAGGCAAACCTAAAGAGCACGGAACAACCCATATGTGTGGAATTGCCGTCACTTATTTGTCTAGCGGATGACAAATGCGCAGCCGTAAAGTCCGTGCCCACAGCACAAGCTTCAAGATGGCTGTGGAGGGACAGTCAGAGAAGTCTACCGACAGATCAACTACAGAAGTTGACCCCGTCGACAGAGACCACTGCGAAATTTCCAAAAACCCCTGTCGGCCAACGCGTGTGAAGCTAACCTCGGTGCTTATACTTCAGGAGTCAGCTATGGGAAAGATTCTTCTGAAAATGCGGAACCACCAGCCTGAATTTCCACTCTGTCACAATCAGTTAATCTAACTGAGGATGCTGTCGTCACTCGTGACCCAGCGGTCCAAATTCGAAAACACTATACCGGAAGATCCTGCGTACATCGAGTTGCTCACGCTCACCAAGGAGGGGCTCGGAGCCTGTGCGAACACAAAACAGAAGTAACTGCGGATAAATGAGTTATATGAACCCCGCCTAATTCAGTGTGCACGCGTCTATGAAAGCGGGCTTTTTAGTGTTGCCACCAAAAGCAGTATGCCTCATTTCGTTCGACGCAAAGACCAAGCGATCCGTCAGAGTCTTGCAGAGGCATCCTGATGACTTAGTCGAGCCCAAAAGCTCAAGAAAATAAATGAGCATGTCTCCGTCACAAACTGATGAACAGCGACAGATCTAAGAGTTCAAAGTGTGGTATTCCAATCACTTAGGGTGAAACCATCGCAATTTTTGCCCACGGGACGGCGGAATGCCTCCCTCCAAGAAGAAGGTCGACATGAACTGGAGTCCGAGTGGACGAAATTTACCTTACGAAAGGACAAAAAGCGTTGGATTCACCATAGAAGGAAGTAAGCAAGTGCGCTACAAGGGCCTCTTCCAAGCCTCGGGTTCAAAGCCAGCGAAGAACCACCAAAACTGCCAACCTCTCTGGTGACTCAACACCTCTATGCTCCCAAACTTTGGATGCAGCAGAGATAGTGTAGAAGTGTTTGTCCACAAACTACCTCAGTCTCTACAACAAGCTTTCTGATATTCAACAATCGGCTTGCGTTAAGCGACCATCCATATTCGCGCTTACGGGAGCCTCGCCCTCAATAAAGGTCTCTGATGCTGACATTTCGGTTGGCTGCTACTCCGTTTTCCTTCCCGACTCGAAACGTGAACATGCATGTGGATTTGCTCTACACCTAAACGCGTCCCTGTACATTCCATTTTCCTACAACATCACTAGCATTCAAATTGTTCTTGGTGGTACCGATTCACGGTATCGTTTACCGTTGACCCTCAGCCCCTTTGAAAAACAAGTTGGTACTTATACAAACACTTGAACATCCAACCCCCAGCTCTCGTACGCATATTTTACTGGTAGATGATCTTGACACCCAAGTCTATCTGGATGAAAAATCAGCACGTTGGATCGAGTAAGCTTAATCAAGTCCTGCAATAGAGCGCTTGGATCCAGCATGTTGACGCATCCACCAGATACCGCGCAGGTTAACTACCATCCCTACTGGGTCTGGTTATTTTCAATGGAAGATGTATCTTCGATCAAGTGATAAGTAAAGCTCCTCTGAATCGTAGTGATTACTGTCTTCATGTGCTACTAGACCAGGATTATTAGACCACAAGGATGCAATCGAAACTTCTCCCGCGTAGATCTGGCCAACTTGAAAGGGGATCAGCCTCAGTGGAAGAGGACCACAGGACCATTGTCAAGAAAATCAACAATTCTGATGCAGTCTTCATGCATGGGTAACAATCGAACGAACTAAAAGCTGCCCTGGGAACATGGTCTAAAATATCCCTCAAAAACGTAGCCACAGAATATCCGGAGTATAGGCTGACCTTCTGTACGATGCGGAACAGCTATAGATCGCTGACCATCAGCTACATTTACAAAAATGGACCACGTACCAAACCTCGCCCAGAAAAAAGCAGTGTTTGAGTGCGTAAAACACCACCAAAGAAACCAGTCAACGGCCTATTCCTTGAAGGACAAGCCGAGAATTCATCAGTGACCTAATGGTTGTATCTGAAGTCTACAAAGAACACTGTGCAGTCTTGTCGTCACACAGTCTTGTTAAGGCGTAACTACGAACGGCCTCTAAACAACTTGCTCTTCACAGAGGAGAATATTCGCGAACTCCTGTGCAAGATAAACCACTGCAGTGCGTTGAAGCCCGATAAAGTGCATCCAAGGATCCTAGAGGAAACATCGATCAACTTGGTGTTTCGCCAGCCGCTCGACAGAGACAACTCTCCTTCTGCTTGGAAGGAAGTGTTTGTCACGCCATTCTGCAAATGTGGTGACCTCTTCTCATCCAGCCACCACAGACCCATAGTCCTCACCAGCGTGTTTCTCAAGGTGATAGAACGCATTCTGAAATGAGCCATTCTAATCCTCTACCAACAACTTGATGTCCCTGGAGCAACACGTATCCCTCTCAAACCGTTGCTGTGTGACAAACAGGCTGGTGTTCTTGAACAGATCAAAGACAGCCAAAAACGAGGGACTCATGCCGTATGTCAAGGGTTGCACTCACCCAACTGCTCCACAAGCTCAATGGATGTCAGATATAAGGGATAATTCTACGCTGTGTCAGGGCATACCTTTTCAGTAGAATGTTTCGTGTGGAAACCCACTTTTCCTCAGTGCTTCATCCTAAGATCATTCCTCTTTCTGGCCTACGTCAAAGACCTTCCCGATGTGCTGTCACGTCCATGTCTACTTTTTGCTGATGACTTAAATTCCTGGGGTTCCAACACCAACGCAATTCAAACGGATGTCGAGGCTTCAAATTAACATTCACTGGCCTGGCATCTTCCTCTGAACAACGTTAAATGTTCAGAAAAGACTAGGTGTATGGTGAGAATGAACCTGAAGGTGTTGCGAAGCCAGATACAACAAGTACTTAAATATCTGGCTTCTTTCAAACATGTCTTTCTCCCGCCTAGAATGCACTGATTATTTTTCGGATGATTCGGCGCATGGACTTCCGGGTACTCTATCGAGCCTATGTCAGATCACTTATTTTTGTGTAGTCTTGTATCCAGAACCAAGGAACGACGTAGTCCTCATCGAGCTCATCCAACGATCTGCTACGAAGATGGTTGCCGGCCTTAAACCCGTCTCTTCTGAGGGTAGCTGATGCTTATGCCTTGTTTGAGCAGGGTTGGGCTGATGACCCTACTACCGACTTGTATACCTCCAGAACCGTGCGTCCGTTGAGTACGTATTTCTGATTATTTTTGCAAATACGAGCAGGAGTGCATATGACGGAATACTCCACCCCTCTCGGTGATGATGAGCTGACTCAGCCGCTTTGTCGCTAAACAACCGTGTTCGACATCGATCTGTTCGCCGCTGATACCTTCATATTTCCATGACTGTTAGCCTTTTTGTCAATGATTTCGCAGGGTGGTTTTTTGTTATTCTATGCATTTTCAAAGTTTGACATCAAAAATGTAACCTGATATATATTCTTTCTTATTTTGCAACCTCTAAATGAGTCTACCATAGTCTGCTTTCAAAGGCTGTTTTATCTAAGGTAACGTCTGAGTCAAAATCTGAGGTACCATAATTGTTGCAAGCAAAGCTTACCATTTTTTGCTTTCAAAATATATTATTCGTATGCAATTTACAGAACTGGTCACAAGTCGAGCAGCTTCCTGCGTATGATTACTTTCGACTTTATTTAGGCTATTTTTTCATGGTATATACCATTTTATCTATCAGGCTATTCTGTTTCAAAATCCTGTGAGCTAGGTTCAACGAAAAATTTTCGTAAAGTTTTTGCTTTATGCAACAACTTGTCACCCGTGGTTAGGCGACTATATTTTATTTTGAAGTCCTTTATTGCTGCACCCTTCCATAACTATTTTAATAGCCACTGTATGTATCTTGTAAGTAGCACATAACGAGCTAGCAGATGTTTTCAAGGAGTTATCACGGCCACTTCGAACCGTGTTTACGTGATGATGTCGAAAACCTATCCGAAAGGTTACCTGACATTCATCGTTTGCTCATTCTACAAATGAGTTAGAAAGTGATCGGCTGTCACTTCTTCAAGGGTTACATAGAAGGAACACTCAGCCGTATGTTCGTGGCGGAACGAATAAAATCCCAGGTCGAACAGTAGTTGGAGCAGAAATGCAGTTTATGAAGCCATGAACATAGGCACTGGCCATTTGATAATAACTCAGAAACAGTCGATGTTATATGATGTGCTGTTTTCTACAAGGTAACACCTATAGTCGGCAGATTAATACGTTGGTTTATCTTTTTCACTCATGATGTTCAAGAAAGATCACGTTCTACTTATTCAAAAAGGTTTAAAAAAGCGACGAGAAAACCCGCCTGCAATTAGACAGAGCCCAAAAGAGTATAGGCGGTTTTTTCATGTCTAACATAGAAGGGCAGCGGCACTTTTCCTTGGCCTTTTTTTCCTTGGACTTTATACGGCTGGCTCGGCTAGTCTAGGGCTAGTGATACTATGTATATTACTAGTATAGTACTATACATATTATAAAGTTCACTTGATTGGTTTGCTTGTGTCGTGTACCCCATGAGGAAGAATCCTTAGCGTATATATATTTGTGCATGCTGTTTGCAGCTTTGCCTGGTAGCCTAAGAAACCATCACAAATGGTATAAATTGATTAGGTAACTGCCAAATGACGGATCTCCCTATTAATAAGTAGAGCTGTGGGGTAAAAGTCTTGATGCGGCAAGTTATTCACGGAGCAAACGAAACCAGGCTCCATACTTATTTTTCAGGGACTTATATCGAATAGCGTGGTAAAGGAGAGGTAATTTCGTCACAAACAAGTCGCTGAAGATAGTTACGTTTGGTTTATTTAAAACGAGATACTCAGATGCAAGTCCACAACTTCCGGTATTTTTATGGTTGGTGTGTACCTAGCCAGTGCTACAAGTGTGTTTGTCACACCGTTAGAACTAGAAAACATGGCTAAAAGTGTGAGGCAGAAGCAAGGCCAAGAAATTAGCAGTAGCAAGAGGAGGTCAAAAAACGCAATATAGATCTAACTGGCAAAAACTAGGACAAAACGAAGGCCATCTTCATCGGGGCTCAGCAGTGCAATGAACCAGGTGAGCCAATAAAGAGTCTTAAATCAGGCCCCTAGAAAACGAAGCATTACTGCTATACAGTGAAACCAATCAGTATAGTGTATACTATGTCATGAACCAGAGTTAGATACATGGATTCGAATAAAAATTTTGCATTGTCCAGGGTAGTTGCGCACGGAAGCGGAGGACAGGCAGCCGCGTCGCCTTGATTTTTATGCTGGTGTAGGTGAAGCACACGGTACCCTTTGTGGAGGTAGCCTAAAAAGCCTGAATGATCAGGTAAGAATGCTCTGCACTTAAAGCCCACTGTACGGAAAACTGATGACACAAGCACGTCCTAGTCGCTGGAAACACGATAGTTCTTGCCTGACCAGGGGGTCAGGCAATGAGCCAAGAAAAAGCGATTCTGTCAACCTCCATTTTCTAACGAGGTCTGGTTAATGGGCTGTCCATTAAAAGGACCATAACTGAATAGTTTAGAGAGTGGTTTCCACGTGACGTATGACAGCAGCGGAAGTGGTGAAGGTAACAAGGAAGCTCAATTCTTGGCCTCGCTGGTTCCCCATCGCAGAACCGAAAAAGCCACAGCAGTAGATTAATTTAGAATCCTTTTTGGAGGTCATGCCCACCCAGGGCATTGTTCTGTTCAATGCACATAGGATGTCATACCAATCAGTGGTGGCTACCAAGGTGGTTATACCCGACCCAGCTGATGATATGGATGACTGGCTCCCAAGCCGTCCGGGGACAGCTTCAATTGGTTGATAGTCCGATCGAAGTCCAAAACGGTGATGATACCATTCCTCTTCTTTGTCTGTCCTTATCTTGGACAAGTGTGTAAACACGCCAGAGGCACTTCAGAATTGCAGAGTCCAAGCTGTCGCTACGAGAGCGGTTATGAAATATTCCGACATTCCACATAATGAGCTGCCTGCTGCTCAATGCCGATAAATTTGCTTACATTAGAATTGTTGTGTGCTGCTTTGTTAACGCTACGGAGGGCGCCGGGTGCGTAGTAAATGCATCAGTTCCATAACCCGAGTGCTCTTGTTTCGCCACCTATGTTCGTATTAAAATTAACGCCAGGTTTTCTACCAGTGGAAATTGTTTGGTGTGTGATAAGTACACTAACAGGATCCGGAATGTTTCACAAGTCCTTTCAGTTTCTGGTCAAGGCTGGTTCCCCTGGCTTGCACTTATCACGGCAAAGATCTGGATGAATGACATGAACGTGTGCAAGGTCAGCGGGACGACTGCTCGCTCAATAAATAAGCTGCTGGGACTGCAGTTTGGTCTGACCAGATCGTTTTCTTCGAGTGTTGGGGGATTCGCTTTCAACTCCAGCTTCGTATGACAAGCTGTGGTCAGAAAAACATTCACTGGTCTACCGCTCGAAAGAGTGAAAGTCACTGTCATCTTAAATTGTTATTATTACTGCTTATCATAGGGATGGTAAACTCTGCTCACAAGTTTAACGAGCCGGCGTCAACTTCTATCGGTGGCTAGGGCCCCCTATTATACCAACACAGCGCTATCTATTCCCACCATGGCAAGTGATGCGCCTGGCTTTCGTGGGAGGTTAATCATTATTCGGAGTTCATGCGAGCAATGACAATTAGTATTGGGAAGTCCACGTGGCTACGCTGGTCACCATTCTTATGTGGCTAATTCAGCGGTGCAATGCACGGGTTGGGAAGTTGCTGATACCGATAACCCCAACTCTGTGTGCTGCAGGCGACAAAACGCTAAGGCTACTGAGTTTTCCGATTGTTCCGCAAATTACCTGCATGAGCGATATGTTTAAGTGAGCAAAGCTTCAAGGTCATCAATCACCATCGTCTGTGAAAACGGTGCTTAATTTAATAAGATATCGTGAGTTGTGATAAAACATGAGTCTATTACAACGGGCGATATTTGCAAGTAGTTCTGCAGCTGTGTTTTCTTGAAACTACATGTTCCTTGTGGATGCAGAATGTGCAGAATATGCGAAAAATTCGCTATTTATATCTGCTTGGCTGGTCGAATGCCAAGTTATGTGTTCAGAGACCTCGACAACTGTTATTCCGGGTCATCATCGTGGAAGACGCGTTTGTCATTGTCAGATAAATGGTTCGAGTTGGAAGAACGTAATGCTTGCAGATTTTGATGACCTGCGCAAGTTTGTTGGCAAACAGCAGAGTTCTCCACTGCAGGTGACAAAATATGCCGGAACGACCTTGTCGTAGTTAATAGTGGACAGCTGAAGAAACCTAGCTGACACAAGCGGCCTAATCAACTAGCCGCATAGAACCTACGTCGATCATAGCGGACGGCTGAAGAAATTGAGCTGACGCGGCTAGAGGTCCACGATACCCAATCAGCTGGCCGAATTGCGCCCATCCACCTGTACCGGGAAAAGTCGAAGGCCCAAATTGTACGATATAAAAAGTTGAAGTTTATTAGTCGTTTTGAATAAAAACATATGTCCTGCCGGGAAGCGTATGGCCTTCTTTGTGCGCAGTGTTCCGTGAGCTATAAACGTCCTGAAATGAGGGCAAGACATAAGTTAGATTATCGAAATATCACAATGAGGCAGGCGACTGACAAACTGGGAGCAATACTTGCCTTGTAAGGGGAGCACTTCAGCGGCAATAATGTCGTAGAGGCTTGTTTGCACAGCGCTATTTTCAACCGCTGATTCGCATTACTTGATTTCTGTTGGCTTGTTGTCTCAAAAATACGAGACTTACATGATATGCATGACCATGATCACGCATCATATGCATGATCTGGAGCCTATGGGCCTTGTATGAGTCACACAAAGACACGGTCGTCTTTTTTCTTAGCTGCCACCATACAGCGTTAGTCCTAGTAGGAAGACATCAACTCACGGCTATCGATTAGCTCCTCCTTTGAACCAAAAATATGGACGCACACGGACTTCTTGGACACGCTGTGCTAAAATTTTGCGCTTGGGTCGAGGCCAACATCACAGGAGCCCCTCTTGCGGACCGGTTAGCGAGCACACCTCTGCGTTTTGTTGACAGGCTGAGGGCCAGGAACCAAAAATAAATTATTTATCTGTGGACTCAGTTTTGGACAAGCCTGAAGCGCATCATCGCACATCAGGCAAGGTTCACCATCACAACTGTCAACGGGATATGATACGTGATCCGTTGCACACCAGCGGTCACTGGCACTAATCGGCCGGTTCGCAGGTTTTCCTCCTACCTACCCGAAAGGACGCAAATAAGACTAATTGGAGATAAATAACCAACTCCACTATCGATCACTGGTGGACTCATACAAGGAAGCTTGTTAGGTCCCATCCTCTTCTTAATGTACATCAGCGACGTCTCCGGCGCCATGTCCAATGGGAAAGCTTTCCTCTTCGCAGACGATATAAAAATCACGTAAGCATTTCCTCCCTCTACACAGGCGCTTACCCTTTGCCAGATTCAGCAAGACAGACTCGCTGACTTGCTGGTCAAATGACTCTGGCCTAAGTTACTCTTCTGCAAAATCCCGAAATACTTCCTACCGCTGCTCCCTCCCGGTTGATGCATTCATAATTAGTGGGAACCATGTTGCTCACCCCCAGAGATCAAAGATCTTGGTCGCAGATATTCTTGTACGCTCAGCTTGTCCCACCGAGTCAAGTCTCAGAGTGCCCGAGCACGTATGGTCAGCTGTCTAATAGCTCGCTCCTTTCACCATCGACAGGCAATGGCCGCCACTTTTGCGTTCGACCAATCTTGAAATTCTGTAGCGCATTTTCCTCCATTTGTGCCCAAAGTACTAGACTAGCACTTGAAAGCGTCGGACATTTATTCACGAAGAGGATGTTCACACAATCCAACCCTCCGTCCTACCGCTCTTGCTGTCGAATTTTAGGCCTTGAATCACTATGGCTTAGACTGTTTAAGCTAAATCTAACTCTTTTACACCATCAGCTGATTAAAAATGCCTTCACATCAGGGGCCAGATCAAACGTTAATTTTTAGACTAACTAAATTCTGCTTTGTATTCCGACAGATTTTAGTGCACGATACTTGTTAAGTGGTCAGTTTGCCTCACCACGCTATGTAGAACGTTCCGTTTCATTAACCATTTAGAGTGTTCGGCATGCAAATTCAAGTATTCAGACACTTGATGTGGTTAGTGTTGTGTATGCATTTCCACTCGTCATGGCGAGAGTGGGGATGTTAGTGTAACGTGCCTCTCAGTATGCAGCAGCTGATATTATCAGCTTCTATCACTCAAAGCACTCGCTAGCTAACTACAGCAAATCTCATTTTCACTCGTTACTCATTCATTAGCACTAAACCTGCTGGGTACGAAAGTGCTAAGTTCTAATGCAAAACTAGGTGGCAAGGGTAGTGTACGATATCATGGTCCAACAAGTCCCACTGCATGGATCAGAGGCCTGACCGCTGCGAAGACTGTGCCTTGGCATCGGTGCTTCCGGAGCATCACGTGTGTCTTGTAGGAACACCAGATCAGTAACGCTGAAGTACGCAAGGTGAACCCGACCTCGGAAGATCACCTGTTCACACTTCACAGGTTGGACTGACTAGGCCATGTACGAGGTACGCACCTCAAAGGCCTGTCTCAAAGGACCGCTGGCCTCGTATATCCCTACCTTGTGCCAGACGCAGACGAATCAGCGGGTCAGTCCATACCTTGGCAGTGGAGCATGGAGCCCTTATCGGTGAGTTCAGTCGTGTTGGCCGCGCCGTCGCCTCCAACGCGTGGCTCTCATATTCCCGTTTTCTTATCCTCGGTGAACGAAGCCGCAGCACCTGGAACGACCGCACTTCGGTGCACGGCTTGTGAGCTGGAAAACTGAAACGAGCAAAATTGAAATAAGCTTGATTTAAAGAGACACTCAACTAATCCCAACTAAATCTCGTTTATGATATTCTCCTATCGAATGCACTGTACAGGGGTTTAAAGACACAGAGTAGTCCTCAATAGCGCCCCGTATCCCTTCTATTATTTCAATAAATGTTAGGTGGGATCCACTGGCCGGATACTGAAAGGCATTCCACATCAAATGTGCCCTAAATGTCGCAATTATGCGCTGCAACTGCTAATGGACATAACTTTCACGTGATTGGTCAGAGGACGGGGTTGTAGGTTCAGAGTCAAGGTGAGTTCAGATTCACGGATTCACGCATTCACGGATTCACGTTGATACACGCGAGGCTTTCGCCCAAGTTTCCCGAGTCGGTTTTGTTCTTGTCGTTCAGCGGCTGTCGTTCACCTGAAAGTGAAAATGGGTGTAGCACTGCTCTTCAAGTTCTCCGAGCGGGCAGTATGCTTGCCAGCGCGAGGGCTCGCATAAAAAAGTGTCTAATAGTGTTTTGAACTGGGTTCTAGAGAAGCGTGGACAACCGTGTAAGGAAGGTTATTCCACGCAGCAACTACCCAAAATGAGAAAAGAGTTTGCCTAATGAAGGTGTGCGCTTCGAGCTTAAAAACCTTCTTACCATGTCCCCCCGCGTGTTTGTCGGGTCAACGGTGAAAATCCTGTTGGCTAAGCCTTGTTCAAACAGGGGGTAAGTAAGAACTAAACCCCTTGGAGGCGACGACATTCAAGGGAAAGAGGTCAAGCATCGCGAGACGCGTTTCGTAGCCCATGGACCTGAGGCCGACAATCATTTTCGTAGCAGCTCACTGGACACGCTCAATGAGGACAACGTCTTTCGTGCGTCCTGAGTAGACAACCGGGTTGGCATATTCAAAGAGCGGTCTGACATGGGCCCCATAGAGTATTTGGAGGTCCGTGCGAGTAATACGGGAAAAGGTGCGCCGAATCATCCGTAGAACAGCGAATGCCTTCTGAGCCGATTTCTCAAGGTGCAGTGAGAAGGACATGTTTGGAGGAGCCAGATACCCAAATCCTTTTGGCATCTATCCTCTTGATGTCTTCTGGTCTCTTCTCACCATGCATGAAACGGAGTTCGCTGAGTCTCCTCCAATTGATATATGGACGCACTTTTCCTCATTCGGAGAAAGATGCTAGTTCAACGACCACTGCTTTGCGGCGCCTACATCAATTTGGAGGGCACTGGCGTTGGAACTCCACGATTTCAAGTCGTCCGCAAAAGTAGACATGGACTTGAAAAGACATCTGGAAGCTCATTGACGTATATCATAAACAGCAAAGGTCCCAAAACGGAACCCTGAGGAACTCCAATGGAGACCGGCACCGCAGAAGAGTAGGTCGTGCCTATTTTCACTCGGAATGATCTGTCTAATAGAAATGCCTTGATCCAGTGTAGGATTTTCCCTTGAATCCCGTAAGACTCGAGTTTGTGGAGCAGCAGACGTGTGGGACTCGAGCAAATGCTTTTGAGAAGTCAAAAAATATGGCATCCGATATGAGACCCTTGTTCTTGGATTGGGTTAAGCTGTCCATAAATACGAGCATGTTTGTCACGCAGGAACGGTTTGGGAGAAATCTGTGTTGAGCTTGAGAAATCAAGTTGTTGGAAGTAAGGTGATCTAGAATGGCTCGCTTCAGAATGCGTTCCATGACCATGCATGGTACGCTAGTGAGGCTTGTAGGCCTGTAGCGACAACTTTCAGGCGACAACTGTGTTCACAATCAAAGAGGACACTGTTGACGGAGTGGAGCCGGAGATTGGCAGTTTCACATCCTCAGTGGCTTCGCCACTTGACCCAATCCAGCTCAGTTGTGACTTCGGTGTGGAGTTCATGGCTGCGCCTTTGTCGTCTGTTACGAAAAAAATGCGGATAGCTCCACGTACTTTGGGCGCTCCGTCCACGTGAGGCTTGCCTCCTCCAGAGTATCGCTGCCTTTGGAATTCGAGGGGTCTGCGGTAGTTGAGTGGAAACTGCTATCCGATTCGTGGTCGTTTGCCTCGGCGTGCTTTCAGGAGCACAAGGGGCTATAACTGCAATCGGTTTGGCCTTAAGTTTGGAATCGGCCGAACTTGGCGCCATCCGGAAGCTTTTTCCGCATCTCTTCCCTAGAACTGCTGTGGCCTAGCTTCCGTGCGTCCGGAGGGCGATCCTCAGCTAGACGCCTTATTGTTAGATTTGCCTTTTGGATGCCGACAACCCTCCCCAAGATCTTCTGTACGGCCGACGGCGAGGAAAACCTAAGTGTTCGCTTGCTTCCCTTCCGGCGTAACCGGCCTGCGTGAAGCGATTCGTGACCAGGCTTTGAGGGGACACTGCCGAGGAGCGATTGTGCCTGCTTCGTTGGCGTAATTTTCCCAGAGAATGACCCACAGATTATCAGTCTGCTCTTCCTTACGCGCCTGTCTACCAGAGACGTCGTTGCGGTCATTGTTGCCGGATCGGAGAGCTGGGTAACCTTTTTCGCAGCCAGCGGACCAGGGATGGATAGTGCAAGGTACTCGTTCAGCGAGGAAAGCTCTTCATCAACTTTCTTCCAGGTCGCTGCGTTTTTTGTGTTTGCGTCCGTCAGAGCTTTAGAGAGAAGCTCCAGTTTCGCCGCGAGTACATCGATTAAGGAAGACCACTTACACTGGACTGTGTGATTCGGAAGTGGGGAATTGGTTCTGCCTTCTATGGCTTTTTTCTCAGTTTGGGAATGCATAGCACCCTTGGTGTAGAGGCAAATGGCGCATACAAACGGGTCAGGGGGGTTAGCCAGTTGGCGTACCTGGTCGTCCTCTAAACCCGTGCATTTACAGTGCCACCAAGCCTTGCAGGTGTGGCATTGCATACCTAGTCTCACGTTCGACGGACAGCCATTTCGCCCACATCTGTTGTAGACCATCGATGGTTGCAGAGCAGCATGTATCGCTCAGCGACATGATTGCGACCAGATGCAAAATAGGAACTGAGTGCAAAGTAACAGAGGTTATCACGTAAATGTTATGTTAGTGTGAGAAAATTCAACAAATAACACGTGTAAACTCTGTAAATAGTTCGAACAGTGAAATAATTCTTTCGCGAACTAGCACGAGGGAAAAACGAAACCGATTTCGAACGTACCGCGCGTTATGCATTCCATAAATCCAGAAACTTCTTAATATGCCCTCGATCTCGTACACACTTACGCCACTACCTTTTCCTAGTTTACTACGCTCGCATCTGGAACAGTCTTCCTAAGCAGCTGTGAAACGACACGCACCATCATACTTTTTCGCAATCCGTGTATAAATACCTTACTTGTGAAATTGCTGCCGCCTTTTTTTACACCCAGCTACCCCCGATCTCTTCCACGAATCTGGTTCTACGCACATTTAATTTTGGCGACGATACAGTTAGTGGGCAAGTATAAGATCCCGTTGTTATATCCTACCATCCCCTTGACTTGCTTCAAGCCACTATTGTATGTGAAGTGCCCGCCTGCTCTGAATGTGTTGTGTTACTGGCCTGCTTTATTCTTCCAGACACCTTGTACCTCGTACTAGCCAAGTCCCCACCCTGGATTACTCTATCAACTCTGTCTAATGACGTACTCCGATCAGCCCAGCTCTAACTAACAAAACCTAAACCGAAGTCAGCGTTTCTTCAACACTACAGCGCATTATACGCCAATATGTATACGTAGTCCAGCTGATGATGTGCCCCGCAGCCTAACAAACACTCACATACAACATCGCGGTACGCCTCTGCTTGACTCGGTGACTCACAACAATGCCCAGTCACCGTATAGCCATAATGCACTTGCTCTCAATATCACCATTCCATTCCCGGCCTTGGTCCTACCTAAGTGGATTCCCTGAAAGAACCTTCCAAAAAATCCCGCTGCCCACAGTATTGCATATCCAAGCCCAAACGACTCAAACATGGCGTCCGTCACTAGGTTGTCCAGAAACCGAAGTGTGTCAGTGCAGTGATGGAATCGAACTGCCGTACACGGCTTTATGGCATACTCACATCTATTCACTTCCTACTTTTGACGATGCCCTCGCCCACTCATGCCCTTAACTACGACTGCGAACGAACTTTTCACCTGGCCCCAGCAGCCTCCGGGACCCGTGCATTCTAATCCGCCGCACCTTCCATTCGGATATAAACATCTCGTTGCCTTTTATTCTATACTCCTCACCAAGTCAGTCGTTTTCTGTGCAGCTCGCGTTTTATCTTGTGCGCTAACAACACCTCCTACCCCCGAAGAGCTTTTACACCAGACCCTGTTCCCGCAGTGACACTAGTGAGCCTGTACAGTTCCAACGTACACCGTGCCTATGAGATTCTTGTTACCATTTATCCGTGTTGCTGATTCCTCTGCTTCATCGTTCCCACTTTCGCTTTTTATGACCCTGGCCATGGACCCAACAGTCCAAGGCCGAATAGGCCTCGTCGGTGCTTTTAGACTTTAGTTCAAATTTACCGGCCAGATTGTGACAATCCAGCTACCGCACCTGATTTGTTGTTCTGGTCCATTACTTTTCGCAGTTTGAAGTTTCCTTATCATGCACCAAGCTAGATGCCTCTTTTTGTCCTCTTTCGTTCTGTTTTTGCCCGCCACATTCAAACCTTAGCGATCTGATCTTGTCTCAGCTTGCTATGTTCTCCCCCAACAGTAAGATAAACTCCCGGTAACTGTTTATTCTTTCTCGCGCCGTATTAGGCGTGGTCAAGTCTATATCGGATACTGTCCACCGTTTATGACATTGTTCTTTTTTCGTGCAATCCCCAGTACCCGCAAGTCCCCCAGTCCTGCTCTATTCTGACTGTGACCGTATGATCAAGCACAGAACGTTCGAGGTCGGATGCGCACAAAAAATTTAGAATGGACATGAATCAAAACAAATCGTGACAAAATGAGGATAGCTTAGTTTGATGTTTATTTGAACATACATACAACAAAACGCAACATTTCTGCGTAAAAAGGTTTATTCCACTTGCAATGGTTTTGCAGATAAGAGCACTGTGACTCTAAGGATCAGCCCTGAGGTATGGTTGGACGGTTACGACCTGAACGTGGTAGGCAACAACACAACACGCAGGGAAGCAAACCCAGAAAGTAAGCTCGTCACGCATGGATTGTGGAAAGCAATAAGGCTAGACTAATAAGGAGGTACGATTGGCTCAATGGTGAGGCCAAGTGACTTGAACTAAAACGGAAAAGCTGTTTTTAGCCGTGAGTGACTTCGGGTTGTTGAGTGAATGGCCAAGGTCAGGAAATGCACAAATGGAGACAGAGATGGAGAACTCTGAATCAGAGACCAATGACATCTTTCTTGTCAAGAGTATGGTTTTCACTAAAACTTAATAGACCCACTGATGTCATTGGTAAGGGGAAGCCTTGCGTAGAAGATATCCGCCAGGGAGTAGTGAAGGTATCGCATATGGATGAAGGAGCGCGGTGAAATCGAAGAAAGGGCAAGCTAAAAGCGCAGCTCAAAACCGGGATGGTTACATCCAAACGAAAGGTTCAGTGAGTTAGTTTGAAATCGTCCCAGAGTCGGTTATGTCCGGATGAACAACTTGCTCGTAGTTGCAATTGAAGGTCCAAGTGCGTAAGAGGGTGCTAAACTTTTAGGTAAAGGACGCAAGATGTAATACAAGAATCAAAGTTCACAACTACAAACCGGGAAGTATTGATAACCCACTATAGCTCTTTATGCACCGAATTCCTTCTACATATTTCCTACCCAAATCGATTTTATTGCTTTGGTTCCTTGGAAAAGTCCCCCGTATCCAAGCATCATCGTCGCTTCCAAAGTATGTATTCTCTATCCAACTGAGCAGTTCTCACTCAAATACTATTCTCTCTACTCGATCAGTGTATGCCGAGTCTCCAATCCATGCAGGCTCGATTCGATTTCCGTGATAGAACTCAAACGTTTCGAGGCAAACCGAAGTTCCTCGCACCTCAACTTGACCAGGAAATTTGGGGTTGAGAAAGAACGCCGGGGATTCGCAAAAACCCGTGTACTGGATGAAGCTTGTTTAACGGGAAGTAACTGCACACTCTTATAGCTAAAGAGGTAGGCTGCTTCAGGAAGCGCGAACGCTAGTGGAATGGTAACCAAAATGGATAGAAAGCTGGTTAAATTACAAAAACATCGTCCTGAAAAACCTCCCGTACTTAGCACCTCGAACCCAGTGAGGGCCAAATATGCGAAGGTGTAACGCTGGTGTCCTTCTTCTAACAACAACCGGCGTATTATTCCCGATTCTTTTGACGTAGCACAAGAAGCAACCAATTTAGAGGTTTGAATCTTGCACATCCTGAAGAGACTGGTGGGTCCATCGTGACCAACCTGTCCAAGGAGCCCCATCACAAGTGAATTAATGGAAGAATACCAAACGCACGGAGCTCCCTGAGGGCTATTCACAGATTCGGTAAAGTCTAAGAACATCGTTTGGAAACAAATCAGTCGTCCTTCTAACATCTATAACCTCCAACGCAGGCTAGTCTATCATTGGGCGTCAGATTTGTATTACCCAAGATGGTTTGGATCCTGCTTTGCGCCACTGATCACACTCAGTCACGACGTCTGTCACGGCGCTGTCCAGCAACTGAAGTATCTTGGTGCAGTTACGGCACGGCGCTACCCTACCCAGTTTGATAGCATACCCGCAACTCACTTCCTACTTTGACTGCACCCATTCACCCACTCGTTCCCTTACTTGCAACCTGAACCTACCGTTGGATCTACACATCTTTGTACTCCTCACCGAGTCAGTCATTCTCCAAGCAGTTCGTGTTTTTTCTTGTGCGTTTGTGGGAACTCTTTCCCCCAAAAGACTTTTACACATGGCCCCCTCCAGCAGCAACACTAGTGAGTCGCTCCAGTTTCAAAGCACACCGTGATTCTGAGTTTCTTGCTGCCATTTATCCGTGCTGCATATTGCCACACTTAAACATCCCTACCTACGCTTTTCCACACTTAGTAGGCGGAATCTGATTACCTGTAAGCGCTTGAAGGTTTTAGAATGTTCCTTCTGCAACAGGTGTTTTCACCTAGATTTGCATTTAAGTTAGTAATAACTTGAAACGATCAGTGTTGATTTAAATTTTGCCGAGTTATGTCAAAATTTTGGACCATATCAGATAGCCAACCACATTGGACCTCATAATTAGTCTTGAAAGCTTTAAAAACATGGCAAAAATTAGGGTTTACAGATACTTGTGTACCCGCAGCATCCTCGATATATTTTTGTATTGCATTCTTTTGCAGATAATGTGTAACATATTTGGTGCGAAATGCAGGCAAACAATAATCCATTTTGAGAAATACACTAATTTGCAAATCAATTCGGTTTTTGCGAGAAGCTCACCTGGAACCCAGCTGGATCTCCCGTTTTTGATGTTTTCAGCAACCTTATGAGTAGTGCAATACGTATATACAATAATCCATTTTGTTTTTTAGCTATACATGCACGCCGCATAATTCCTCCCTGTTGTGAGCACCCTATCCTGACCCTGGCCATACGCCCAAAGGCCCAAGGATACAAAACCTCAGTGAGAGTTTTAGGCTTCAGTCCAAATTGGCCGGTCAGATCGCGGCAGTTCCTGCTGCCTCTCCAGATCCGTTATTCTGTTTCCACATTTTCTGCGATTTGAAGTTTTTTCACGCACCAGGCAGGAATCTTCTTGTTATGCCCTCCCTCGCGCTGTTTTTACCGCCACTTTCAAATTTTAACGATCGTATCCCATGCCGCTTCATGCATGACCAACTTTACTTCGGATGATACCCACCGTTTACGTCACCGTCCCTTCTCCACGAAATTCCCAATACCCACAAACCGCACCAGTCACTCCCTTATTCTGACTGTAACATTATGCTCATGCCTGAAGGTATGCCAGCCACCGGCTGGGGATAAACATTATTATTATTGTGACGAGGTTTAAATCTGCACCATTTCTCCCAACGATCAGCAACGGTTGTTTTCCTTAACCTTGGATATGTTTTTGTCTTCTTTGATCGTCAGAAATTGTGGCCGTCTATTGGTGAACGGCCTGTCCTCGTAAATTTTGAGTTTCCAATATGAATCTTCGTAGACGCGAGACTCCCCGGCAAATGCTGTTCGAGATTCACCACTGATGTTAGATAAGAGTAGTTGTGCGGAATCCAGTCGGCATCGCTGCACCACTTCAAAATGTGGAGGCAGATAAAATTCCTGCAACTAAATGGCAAGATGCCCGCTCAGGGTCACCTGCACTGAACTATTGAGTTGGTTCGTGTTGTGGGGCGTTGGAATGCAAAATGGGAGCAGGCGACCAGTTAAACTGGTAGTCGTTCATAAGTGGGTATCTGAAAATCGGAAACACGGTGGTCTGTCCTAGAGGCAAAGAGGTTTAGGTTCCGGAAGTGGAGATTTCCTGCAAAGTGTTTGCTTCTGGCGGGGGGAACGAAAAGTTTTTTATTTTCACACACACGCACACTCCACTGATTTTTGATATTAACCCACCGACCAAATTTGCTGAACAGTGAAGGCCATGGGGAAAACAGGCGGTTTTTGATGTGTCATAAATTTTTCTATTGTTTACTTTAAATTTTTCAGCAAATCACGAAAACGGCCATCAATAAAACGTGTAGCCTTCAAGCTCTCAGTTTTTGCTAGTGTGCTACTGCTACGTGTTTTGTTTTTTGCTGTTCCAAATTCACACCTATTGTGCAATCCTGTTGATGTTGTGCTGCACACACCGGCAGCTCCGCCAAAAAAAATTTCCATAAGAATTTGGTTCGTGTGCCCTCACCCCCACCTACATGACCATGCGACAATTGCCAGGAAGTGTTGGATGTTGGCACCTCAAGCACCTCAAGCTTTACACACCATGTGCCAGGAAGAATTTCATATCCACAACGACCGATGACCAACTCCGTCCCCCATCCGTTTTCGCTACCAAACCTACCAACTTTTGTCCCACCTGAACACCATTTTCGGCAGCCTCCCATGCCTCCACAGCCACCACCCATTTTTACATCCCACCCTCCTCCACACCTGACGATGCAGAAGGTAACACGATCGGCAGCTCTGTATTCAACTGCATGCCACTCTCCCAGAGTCATTCCGTACCCTATACTGAACCTGATACAGCACCTCCTGCCGTGGGTCCAGACCTATTTAACCAACTATCCACCCATCCACCACCAATATTAAAAACTCCTCCCCGGACTCCGACCCCTACTTCATACTACCCTACCTTCAGCTACCAAGTCCCTCCAGTACTAAACTCCACCGTGAGTGAGGTTATAAAGTTCCTACTCAGTACCGTTTACTCACCAACGAGCCTGTCAATAATGTTGTTCAACGCCCGCTCTTTACTGCCCAAAATTCATAATCTCCGAGCAATTAGCGCCATTGCTCAACCAAGTGTGATCTGCGTGACTGAAACATGGCTCACAGATGAAACTCCTGACACGGCCATCTCACTCCCTGGCTATGATATTCATCGCTCTGATAGGAAAAACTCAAGAGGCGGCGGCTGTGCCATCTACTCCAAAACAGAACTTCGTGCAACTCCCTTTGTTGATTCTTCCCTGGAAGGGATTCCGGAGACTACCTGGATATCTACAGAACGGACCAAAAGACCTGTACTAGTAGGTTGTATCTATCTACCACCGGCCCCTTCCCCCGACTCTATTGCCGACCTTTCCCGTATTATCTCCACTGCGCATGCCCTTCCTCATACGTCTAAATTTCTGCTGGGTGACTTTAACCTGCCGGATGTTTCCTGGTCTCCCACTATCGGCCCCATCCGTTATGCCGCGCTGCTCGCCCAACTTAGTGTGGAGGGCTGGTCCCAACTTGTACGTCGCCCCACTCGTGGCTTACATACCCTGGACCTAATATTTTCCAACGATGGCCATTTGGCTACAGCTGCAGTTGGTCCTTGCTTCCCAGGAAGTGATCACTGCGTCGTTTCTTGCAACGCAGTCAGTTACGGCCAAACTGTTCCTCTGAGTCCATCCCTGTTTCATCTCCTCTCCCCGGATATTTTACAAGCCTTTTCGTCCACGCTGGCCTCCCAGAATTGGGATGACTTCTTCCTCTCGACAAATACCCACCGCGTCTGTGACATCTTTTACCAAAACCTATTGACTGCTCTTCACCTTGTCTCTCCTGTAAAACGTTTTCACCCAATGTCTCCGGCCACGATAGGTTATTGAAAATCTTGGATGCAAAAATACACCGGGCTAGCAGAGAATATAGGAAATCTCAGGATTTCTCGTTACTAATTCTTATCAGTAAACTCTCTACTGACCGAGAATCCTTGCGGGTATCTCTCGAACGCCGAGAAGAGAGCACCGTCCTCAGAGCCCCTTCTAATCCCAAATCACTCAGCCGGCTGTTCCGTAGGCGTTGTATCCCGAACAACCACCCAATTGCCTGTTTGCGTTTCACAGATAGTGGCCCCGTCACTGATCCTGTCAATATTGCAGACCATCTGAACGCTTACTTCGCCAGCTGTTACCTACCCATTCCTCCCAACTCCGAACCCCTTCTCACTGCTGCATCTCTTCAAACTCTTAATGGTCAAGGTAACCACCCGACTCTCAGTAACGTAACCATCTCCCAAGCTGATGTTTCATCCTTCTCCTGAAGATTAAGGACTCTGTTGTGCCAGGGGCCGACGGTCTTCCACCGCGTGTCTTGAGACAAGGCGGCCAAAATATTGGCATCCTTGTACTAAATCTTTTTGCCCACTCTATACAATGGAGTCGTCCCCCAGTGGAAGAAGTCTATAATCCACCCGCATTTCAAATCTGGTTCTAGACAAACTCCTTCCAACTACAGGGAATCCACCATACCTCCCTCCTAATGAGAACCCTTGAACGCCTGGTCAAAGGTCCATTAACCAAGTTCCTCCTGGCTAATAATGCCATAGATAACCGGCAGTATGGGTTCCTGTCTCAAAGATCCGTTAGTGGCTGCCAGCTCCACTTCTTTGAGACCATCACAGCAGCCTACGACGCTGGATACTCCATTGTAACAGTCTACCTGGACATTCAAAAAGCCTTTGACCAGGTCCCCCATGCCTCCCTGCTGCAAACTTAGTACCGTTGGCATCACCGGAACCTTATTGCAGTGGTTCGCTTCCTACTTATCAGACAGGACGCAAATAACGCAAATCGGGGACATACAATCATCTCCACTATCGATCACTAGTGGAGTCATCCAAGGAAGCGTGCTAGGCCCCATCCTTTTCTTATTGTATATCAATGACGTCTTCGGCGCCATATCCCATGGTAAGGCTTTCCTCTTCGCGGACGATATAAAAATCGCGTACACCTCCTACACAAGCCCTTGCCTTTCACCAGATTAAGCGAGACTTAGATTCATTGACTCGCTGGTCAAACGACTCTGGCCTAAGCTTCTCCTCCACAAAATCCTGCATAACCTCCTGTCGCTGCTCACTCCCGGCTGACGCTTTCACAATTAATGGAAATCCTATCACTCATTCCACGGAGATCAAAGATCTCGGCCTCAGATACTCCTGTACTTTTAGCTTTTCCCCAAGTGCAGTTTCAGGTTGCCAGAGCACGCAGGCTCAGTTTTTAGTACTGCGCTCCTGTCACCTTCCAGACACGATGGTTGCAATTTTCAAGCTATGCGTAAGACCAATCGTGGAATTCTGTCCCGTATTCTCCTCACTCTACACCCAAAGTTGCAGACTTGCAATTGAAAGCGTCCAACGCTCATTCACGAAAAGCTGTTCCCTCGGTCCACCCCTCTCTTACCGTTCCCGCTGCCAAATCCTAGGCCTCGAACCACTATGGCTTAGACGGTTAAAGCTGAATCTAACTCTCTTACACCGTCTGCTGCACAAAGACACCTTTATAGCAGAGGCCAGACCAAATATAAACTCGCAACCCCGCTACAGACTCCGTAACTCCTGCAACCTCTTAGTATGTCCCCCAGCTCGTACAAACCTACGCCACTACTTCTTCCTAGTTTATTACGCTCGCATCTGGAACAACCTTCCTGAGCAGCTGCGAAGCATCACGCATCGTCATACTTTTTCCCAGTCCGTAGACAAATTCCTTACCTGTGAAACTGCTGCCGCCTTACTTAATACCCAACTACCCCCTGACCTCCTCTACGAATCGGGTCCAGTGCGCGTTTGAGTTTAGCGACGACACAGTTAGTGGGCAAGTAAAAGATCCTGTTATCATTTCTTCCTATCCTCTTGACTCGCTTTAAGCTAATGTAGGACTTAAATGCCTACTTGATCTAAATGTGCTGTGTTACTGGCTTGGTTGTTTCTTTTTTTCCCAGGCATCTTACACCTCGTTCTAGTATAGTCCCTACCCCGGATTACTCTATCAGCTCTGTCTAGTGACTGGTGCCCTCAGCCTAACTCTAACTGACAAGAACCAAACCAGAGTCAGCTTTTTTTCTTCATTACCAGAGCGCATTCTGCGCCTATATATATCCATCTGATGATTTACTGCACCATACACTCTCACACACAACATCGCGGTAAGCTTCTGCTCGACGTGATAGCTCACATCAGCGCTCCGACGCCGTTTAGCCATGGTGCAATCGCTGTGAATATCACTATTCCACTCCTACTGTCTCATTGGCAGCTGTCAGTTCACTTCTCCTCCGCGACTTGCCTCTACCAGCGTCTGTATGCCGTTTGTCTGCTCGAATTGACTGAGCTGTCTTTACTGGCCTTGCTTTCCCCGACCAGAAAAAATTGGTAGCTGGAGTATTTTTTAATGCACAAACCGCATTTATGACTGCTTGGTTGGTTTTCCACCTTGCAGATCTGGTAGCATGCGAGGGATGAAAACCTCGTGTGGTGGACAGGTACGCCCTGCAGGGAGGGTCGCTCTGTTACGTTGCACCATGGTGCGTTCGTATACCCGTCACCCCTCCAGTAGCACGGGTGCATCGCCCATCGCCGGTGGTTCTGAGCCTGGCCTTTAAATTCAGGAAATCAAAAAAGTACCGCTGACTTCTGTTTGTTGCTGTTGGTGCTGGGCTCGCCTCGGTTGAGTTTTGTATCTGGCAACGCCATAAACCACAGATGAAGAAAAAACTGACCTCTCATCTGTAAAAAAAACAATAAAAGATAAAAATACACTGGAATAGCCTGAAGATACTCTGCAATGCCCATGGCTTACATCGACGAGCATAGCTGTATCTGCCTTCATCAGAACAGAGGCTACACCGCACCAAAGCCCACTCCGTCAACCAAACAAAGAACACATCTACCTGCCGCTCCCAGTGGTAGACATGAAAGTCTTCATCATTGCACCACTTACAGATTAAAGCTGATAGCAGTGCTTCGGGGACTGGTGACTATTTCTCTTGTACATGCTTTCTCTCCTGGTACTGTCCAACCCATGTAATAAATAACAGATTAACCAGTTATCTCGGAAGTTCACTCCCGTCCGCCCTTATACATCTGATTTCCACACCACCACTTTGCATGCTTATATCGGCCTTTACTAGATCCCTTGTAATTTAATATATGTTAGCAAACCCACCCCTTGGTCGCTAGTCTATTAAGTACAAATTCATCTATATCCAATTCCATACAATCACTTGTCATCACCCTAATCGCGGCAGACGTCAAGTTTTTCTTTCAATGTATATTAATGCACATTACCATTTGTTGTCTTTTCAAACTCACCATGCTTTACTAATTTCATCCCACCCCCCATCTTCCCAAGCTTCGAACTTCGGCAATGCCTGGTTTGGAGGACCTGGTTGGCTGTTACCCACTCCACCTGGCCGGTGATCTTCAACCACAGGATCCCAAACGGACCAAAAGAACCCTGCGATTCCATATCGGCTTCGCTCCACCTTGTTTCCTCGGCCAGCCTGAAATGAATCCCGCTGCCCAAAGAACTGCACACCCCAGCCCACTCACCTTAAAATGTGACGTCCGTTACGGGGCTGTCCAAAAACTGAAGCATGTCAGGCCAATGATGGCACGGCACTGCCATACCCAGTTCGATAGCACTCCCGCAACTATTCCATTCCTTCTCTCGACCGTGCCCTCGCCCACTCGTTCCATTAACTGCAAATACGACGAACTCCCCAATCGACCCCAGCTGACTCCATGACACATTCATTCCAACCTGCTGAACTGTTGGTTGAAATTTAACCATCTCTGTGTTACTGTGCTTCCCACCAAATCCAATAACTTTCTATACAGTTCGCGTTCCGGCTCGTGTGTTGCCACCATCTCTCTCTTCCAAAGGAACTATTATGCCCGCCTCCACAACAGCGACACCAGTGAGTCACTACAGTTTAACTGTATACCATGTTTCTGAGATCCCTGCTACCATTTACCCGCTTTGCTGGTCCCTCCATTTCATCATCCCCACTTACGCTTTTGTGACCCTGGCCACGAGCCCAATAGTCCAAGGCCGCGAGGCCTCAGCGGTTGTTTTTGGCTTCAGTTCAATTTGATCGGCTGGATGATGCCAACTTTGCTGCTTCACCAGATCTGATGTTCTGGTTTCTGATTTTCCACAGCTTACATTTCTCTTGTCATATTTCAGGCAAGAAGCCTCTTGTTTTGCCCTCCCTCGCTTTGTTTTTGCCCGCCACCTTCAAATCCTAACGATCTGACCACTAGTCATACCTTTATTCTGACTGTAACCTTATGATCATGCCTGACGGCATGCCCCCACAAGTTGGGAATAAACATCATTATTATTAATTGTAATATATGGCTTGTGTTCCAGATTATGCCTTTCAAATGAGATATTGCAAGTACGTTCGCTATCAAGCTGTCCTTTCGATTGACCGATCTTACAGTCAGACAGTAGCTTTGCGAGGTGCGTGGTAGTAGAAAATCCGAAAGGGTAAAATCAATCTCGGTGCCGGGTTATTATACGGTACTAATATTATAAAACATAAATTACCGAAATATAAAAACATCGACGGAAGATACCCGTCCGCAACAAACGGCCCACTTGTACTTCAAAGGTGCAAACCAAATGAGCAAACAGACTTCCGTTTGAGACAGTCACACGTGCACAATGTCGACCACAAAATGACTGGACGACTCCAATGTCAAATGAGTGAAGTGGCAGGAACAAGCAAGCATGACTTTGGAAGGGGAATTACGAATATGGGCAGAAGAAGGTTCCATGTAGATAGTTGGTTAGGCATCGTGCACCGCTAGCCGCACGTTAGTTCCATCTGGCTTATTGAACAACGTCATGGTCCTTCTGGCATAATTTGCGGGCTAGATCGGAGGACTTTGCTGTTTAACGACAAAACTGCGCGATTTTTTGACAATGATGAACGCAACCTGCGTAATTTTAACTAGCAACAGCAATTATCGAGCAAAAATAGTTTACGGGAATGGCAGCACCGCATATTTTGCATCCGCAAAGACCATGTGCATTCTAGAATGTTCAGAAAATTGTTTCAGGGGTGAAACTAACTAAAAGTTCCATGTACTGTAAGTGAGTCACCCTTTTGTGCAATTCGCGATTTCTTATTACATTGGGCAGCAAATTCGCAGTCGTTGGTGTTTACTGACCTTGAAGTTTCGCTCGCTTAAACAAATCACCAATGTTGAGAATTTGCAATAATACACGAACATATACATTATACATAGACATACTACACTATGAAGTGGCAACACTGAAAATGTCGTAGCTTTCGAGAAATCAATTCCACTATGCAAATGCTGAGCGGCGGAGAATTTCAAATGTCAAAAGGACACCACTCGCCAAATTCTCCACGTTGACACAAAATCGCGCCATATCTTGCGGTGTACCTGTGCCCAACTCCACAAACACAGCTGTTAACCCTGACCTTTATATTGAAACAGACTTAAAGGGGGTCAACCGTGCCTTCGAAAAGATAAACGAACAACAAGAAACCCCAGCGGTTACCGTGAAACCACCATATGCTATCACTCCATATGCAAATCCTGATGCATCGTAGAATACATAAGGTTTGGAATGTGAAATAATAATAACCCACCTAGGCCTTAAGCGCCCGTAAAACCGCAAGTTTTGAAGGCTGCGAGGGTCAAACGGCGATCGGTTTCCTTTAGCAAGTCGTCCCAATCAAGTCTACTTTTGTACAGGGATTTCAATAGTCACTTGCCTGGTATTAACCATGGAGCCAGTGCGATTATACAGTAAAGGTATACAGGAACGAACGAATCTGCGCGTTGGCGGTTTCTTCAGTAAATCAAAGGCAACCACAAATGCGTCAGAGTCTATATCTCATTGCACCCTAAGAGCACACTCCATTGGCAATAGGTCCGTAGTTATACTTTGCTCACCGGACGTGAGTTCGTTTAGATCAGTGGCCTACACTATCCCGCAATCTCTGGAAGACTAGTCCTCATGCGGGAACCTCCTTTTGAGATCGAAGCACTTATGTCGTTAGTGAAGCACCTAGCCGTTACAGAGTCCGGTATATTGAGATGGCGCAACCTAAGCCAAATTCCTCTACCGTCTTTCGTAAGGTGAATGTTGCACAGAATGGGGAAGAGGTGTCATCAAATGGGTGGGAGGTCCATTGAGATTTGGTAGGTTCTCCAAAGAACTCATGGTTTCTCCACCACAGGACTTTTGGTGGTGGGGTCAGCATCAACCCACTAAAACACCTTTTTGATGTCCGTTGCTGCAGCAACGCGCTGTAAACGACAGCCGAACATGATGCCTGCAAGTTTTGTAGTTCATGTGATCGTTCAGGGACATATCATGACATTTGACGGTGCAGTCGAATACAACCCAAATGTTTTTTGGCTTTTTGGGTTGATGAACGAATAATGTAAGAGCTACTACTGCTTTGTATTAAATGACACTTTGGGATCATCTCTCGCTCACCCAGCGTATCCTTCCTCCTGTTACGCGCGATGCGCCTGCCCGTACTTTCTGCGTAAAACTTAAGATTTGCGGAGCACAGTTTTTAGATTACCCAGACGTTTCTCCGCTACCTGAAATTTATCGGGTGGGGGAAGTCCGATATTCTTCCACCAGAGTAGTAGATGGTAATGTCCATTTACCCACACCGCACCATTCTCCGCCATCAATATTGCTCTTTGGTCCTCTTAAAAGGGCCTAGCGTTGGATGCCGTAGTGGCTCCAAATAACATTTGATGCCCTGACTGCGCCCGGCTATACCATGACTGTAAAGGGCGAACGGTATCTTCGAGTGACGCGTAATACCAGAACCTCCGGGCAGGCAAAACAAAGTCGGAGCTGGGTTTCTATACGGTACTATTAATATAAGACAAACTCACAAATTACACAAACCTCGACAGTAGATACTCGTCCAAGACAAATGGTCCACTTGGACTACAAAGGTACAAACCAAAGGAGCAAACAGGCTCCCACGTGGGACAGTCACACGTGCACAAAGTCGGTCACAAATGGCCGGATGACCTCAAGGCCAAAATGGGTGAAGTGGTAAGAACAAACAAACGCGCTGATGACCTCACACGCATTCGCAATAAGGGCCGTTCACGCGGGCTGATAACGGAGTCAGTGTTGTGCTCAGCTGCCGGCAGTTGTGGGCACTGACGGCAATTGTCTTACAGCATCTGGTTGCACTTGGGTGGGTGTGGAAATTTATCGGTCGAAAAAGTCAGACGTTCGCTTTAGCAAAGCCTTCGACAAGGTACTAGCACTCTCGTCTGAAATGCTAAGCAGACGATTTGGGTCTGTGTGCCAACAAATATAGTTACGCGTGTATGCTGGCAAATTATTCTCCCCAAAGCTCACTCTGATCGCCACAGGCTGGCATGCCTTTTCATGGTTTGTTCTTGAACTTATCTTCCAACCATGAAGATACTATCTTTCTTTGCTCATAGCTGAACTGCCAATGAGGCATTGTTCAATCCAGACCGCGTTGCAGTGATTACACGCCTAACTGACGTTTTCAGGGTCTGCAGGACTTCGTATGCCTCATGGACCGGCCCGTCTGAAATAGGGTTTCTGCGGTATTGTGGGCATTGAGACAGTGAACTAAACTTTGAAGGATTTTATGTTGCACAAGACTGCATATGCATGCGGTTGCCTAAGACTATTCCCAATACGGCCCCGAGGCCTCGGTGGGATGGTGAGGGACCTAGAAGTCGGTGGTGAAACGTGTTAGTGAGCACATGGGCAACAATAAGGAGACTGGGAAAGGGAACACCACGTGAACAAGGAAAATTCCGTAAAATGCGCCCGAGGAACGAGATTCAGAACCAAACAGGAAAAAAGGAAGAGAAGCGCACGTGCATGCGGATATATGCGAAATTAGCGCAGCTTCCTCACACGAAACAGCTTCCTCTGCTTTCAGAAGGCTGCTTCAGCATGAACGGTCCTGAGTGAGTTGGAGAACAAATAAATGGAGAAACTGATGGAGGTGTGGAACACAGGCAGTGATGAGCAGCATGAGAGAGAGAATCACAGGGGTCAACCTTAACCTGCAGGAACATTTCTTCGATGTCCGCTGCCACAGCAACTTTCTCTAAACGAAAACCGGGCATAACATTTACAAGTTTTGCGGTTAAATCATGGCCCTGATACAGGTGATCGTTCAGGGACACACCATGACATTTGGCAGCGCAGTTGAATACGACCCGAATCTTTTCTGGCTTTTTGGGTTGATAACGGGGTGGTGTGGGAGATACCACTGCTTTGAATTTAATGACAATGTGGGAGCATCTGCCACCCGTTCAATGTATCCTTTCTCTAGGTACGCGCAAAGCACCTTATCGTACTTTCCGTGTAAAACACGATCCCTGCACAGTCTAGTTTTTAGATTATCCAGACGTTTTCTAGCCACCTGGAAGTTATCGGGTAGGGGAAGTGTGTTATCCTTCCATGGGAGTGGCAGCTGATAGTGCCCGCTTACTCGCACCGCACCAGTCTCCGCCATCAACAATGCTTTTGATCCTCTAAAGAGAGACTAGTGTTCGATGCTGAAGTGTCTGCGAATTCCGAGTTGTACAGTCGTTGCAAATGTTCCTGGATGCCCTGACTGCACCCGGTTATACAATGACCGACGACCTTCTGCTTCGTCCCATTTTTCATCGGACCAAGAAGTATCCAACCGAGTAAGGTTTTCACAGCAAACGGCTGTTTTTACCCCCAGGCGCTGATCGAAGACCCAGTGCGCTTCGGATACGTCACACCCAATGAGGATTCCTACATCGTCTACAGTCAGTTCGTCGAAGGCAATTTCCTTAAGGTGCGGCCATGTGCGAGCCGCTTCTCTGATAGATGGGACAGCTCTCACGGGTAAGCTGTCAACCACGAAAACCCTGTCAATATCTATCGACTGGCTTTCATCCATTGATAAAAGCCTGATGTCATTAGCTTCCGACGTGCATCCCATGGAACCACCCAGGGTATCAATGGCCATAGACGTGGGTAGAAGCCTGGCCCCGTTTTTAACCAAAAGGCTCCGCTTTGCTAGCGTTATGTCGGACCCAGCATCTAAAAATGCATACGTTGTCACCTTTCCTGCAGGAGTGTCAAGCTTGACAGGAATAACTCCTAGGCGTGCTGGAAGACGACTACCTCGAGTTAAGGCACAAAGAACCTCCGCCTCTGAAGACGGCGAAGCTTTGTTTCCAGGTTTCGATGAATGCAACAACATATGATGTCGTCCCCTACAACCAGGCTGGCCGCAACGAACAACTGGCTTGCAGTCTTTGGCCGTGTGGGAGTTTCCTAAGCAGACAAAGCATGTCTCCAGCTCAATTTTAGCTAGCTCAGTCTTGCTCTGTGCCTCTAAGAGAGCACGCTGGAGCTCGACTTCTCGCTTAACCCTATACTCCTGGAGCTGAGCAATCCTTAAAGCTTTCAAAGCTACACTACTTTTACGACTGAATGCACAAAGTGACTTACAAGAACCGGGGCGCGAAGTAAACTGCATTGCAGGTGTTTCCTCCGCAGCTTCAATAGTTTCCGCGTCCTGGGCTCCTGTTTTCTTCATGTTTCCAAAAGTTGACATCCTTATTTCGAACAAGACGACGTAAGATGTCGAGTACTGCAAAGGGCGAACGGTATCTTCGAGTGACGCGTAATACCAGAACCTCCGGGCAGGCCAAAACAAAGTCGGAGCTGGGTTTCTATACGGTACTATTAATATAAGACAAATTCACAAATTATACAAACCTCGACAGTAGATACTCGTCCAAGACAAATGGTCCACTTGGACTACAAAGGTACAAACCAAAGGAGCAAACAGGCTCCCACGTGGGACAGTCACACGTGCACAAAGTCGGTCACAAATGGCCGGATGACCTCGAGGCCAAAATGGGTGAAGTGGTAAGGACAAAAAAACGCCAGTTCATATACACGCACTAAACACAAAAGTGGGGCGGGGGTTACAAATGGGGCCAGAATAAACGTGGGGAATTTCAAGTATCAACGTGATGGACGATACAATGACTGTCAACCTACCATTTCATCCAGATTTCAGTCGGACTATGAAATTCCCAACAAAGTGCTTTTAACAAGTGGCTAGTTTTGACACCTCAGGCGCTGATGGAACATCCAGCACGCTTTGAATATGTCACGCCCAAGAAGGATTTCATCAACGTATTCATTCAATTCGTGGGAGTCTATCTCGTCCAAGTTAGCCCATGAGCTAGCCACCTCTTTAATGGATGGAACATTACGCATGGGTTCCCTGTCAACAACGGATGCTCCGTCATTATCGATCAGCCGACCTCCATCTATAGATGAAAGACATACGTCATTGGCTTCGGATGTACATCCCATGGAACCACCCAGTGTATCAATGGCATAGAAGTGGGTAACAGCCTGACCCCGTTTTTTAACAAAGTTCCCGCTTCACCAATTTTTTACCGGAACGGCACCTAAAAACGCACACACCGTCCCCCTACTGCTAGAGTATCAAGCTTAACAGGAATAATGCCTGGGCGTGCTGGAAGACAACATCTCGTCAGGACACAAAATCTCTCTGTCTGCGAAGTTGTCCCTGCTTTGTTTGCGGATTACGGTGCATGCAACAACCTGTCGCTCCACAACCCGACTGCCATGTGGTTGTCTTCTAAGCGAACAGGCATGCATTGTGCTTCCGTATGCACCTTCACCTATCAAGAAATAGATAGAAAGTGCTTGCGGCCGGAAACTGGGTGATGTTATGGACATAACGCACAGGTGTTTGGACCACGTTCTGTTTCTGGCCCTATTTTGGTTAGGAAAGTCGTGAAATCAACCCGTCTGGGAGCTCGGTTGGTAGAAGTTAACTTCACGGGAGGGCGTTTCCCGCCCCTTCCGAAACTGACTTCGTGCAATTCTGGAACGTGCACGCACAAATTCTGCTAGGTATGTGAACTTTGGATCCCTGCCCGTTATAAGTGGTTCATCTGCCACATTAGCCCATTCGCGCTGCAGTGGTGAGAGAAGAGAACACACAATTCTCCATACAAGTGCAAGCAAGTGCAACTGTGACACGTGGCGAATCTGTGTCAGTGAACTCTCATTGTGCAGTTTTATACGGTTCGCAAGTTTATACACAAAGCCGACGGAAACACGGCTGTTCCAGTGGTCCTTCCTACCAATGGGCTTTCAAATAAAGAGCAAGCAGTGGTGTAAGGCCTAGCGCTGGAGTGTGCTACTTTCTGCGGGAGAATCACCCATTCTCCAATGGCTGCCTTCGCGTCGCATTGACGATAGTGGACCAAACAACGAAGCCTCTGACCGGCGACCTCCACCTTGCTCTCCCTGTACAAGTCAAACTGGTATGGGGATTTCCGGTAATGATTTGAAGTATCCGCAAATGTGATAGTTCTACCTCGTGTAGTTCCACAGTGATTGTCAGTGGAGTGATAATAAGGAGCGGTTTTGGCGCTAAAGGCAACCGTCTAATACCATGATATTCCAGGGATCTTCTATCTGTTTGAAAGGGTTTTAATATTGCGTTAACCGGTAAGCTGAGGCTACTGAAACCAAAAGGTTCAAAAAGGCGAGCACCGTTGGTGTTGGGTTCCTATACGGTACTACCAATATAAAACGATTGCACAGAATACACAAACATCGACGTGGGAAACTCTTTCGCAACAGACGGTCCACTTGTACTTCAAAGGTGCAAACCAAATGAGCAAACAGACTTCCATTTGAGACAGTCACACGTGCACAATGTCGACCACAAAATGACTGGATGACTCCAATGTCAAATGACTGAAGTGGCAGGAACAAGCAAGCATGACTTTGGAACGGGAGTTACGAATGGGGGCAGAAGGATCGTGGAGAATTTCAAATGTCCAAGCAGTGGATGGTACAACCGATACAGCTCAAATTATGGCTCTTATTGGCGCACTCCAGCCAGGGTAAGACTAATCAGCCACAGGTTCCAAATAATAGTGCTGGACTTGGTGCGCGTTGGTAAGACCTGCGCATGCAGTAGCATTCTTGTCCAAAAATGCGCATTTGCGCATAGATTGCGCGAGACCAATCTTGAGGTTTCGAGTCCTTGCTTGCAGCAAAACTACTAGACTGGGATTAAATCCATTTGAGATTGTTCTGAAAAACCAACATCGGCGAAGTATAAATCCTAAAATTTGTTCCAACAGAAGCAACACGTAGATTGATTTAATGTTTCTAGGTACATTTTCCACAGCTAAAACTGTACGTTGCCTCAAATCTTTGTTTAACCAAATACAATACCAAGGTTAGATTAATCGGTCATCTTGTTAGTCAATCCGGACAAGACTCGCACCAACTAGCATTCTGAAAGTTACCTCACATCATGTTCAAAAAGGAGGGCTTCTAATCTATCTGATCTTGCTAGCTCAACCACAGTCGCACCAAAAGCATAGACTATAATAGTAAACCCATCTTTCAGAATGGAGAAATCTTGCACCACCAACAGCATTACAGTCCAAAGTAAACCGAAAATGGGCACAAAACACTAGCCACCGTGGGGCCTGCAACCAGCAATACTCAACAGGGTTGGATTTGCCTTTCGGAGCCAAAAACGCAACCATATTGACCTTGTAAAATATATTTTATGGTAAAACATTCCTTACGGCATTGGTACCCCTGGTAATGATCCTAACTCCGACACTAGCCCTAATGTTGGACGCAGGTTAGGGAAGTGGCAACAGGATTGAACGTACCCCCGGCAACGTTGCCAAATCAGTAACAACGGTTGGTATTGCGTTAAGGTGAAAGTTGATTAAAACATCACGGGAAGCTAATATGTTATAGTCAGCATTGGCACTGCACTGACACGCATTACCAACAGCTAAGCGTGGTGTAATTAATGCAGAGGTAATCATTTGTTACCTGCGAATTATCAACCACCCAATGCGAATTTCCTTCCGCAGAAAATGACGTCCAAAGTTGTCCAAAATGGGTGGAATTTACCACCCATAAATCTAGTTACAAGGTTCCTGTTGGTGGCACTTTCTTACAGCATGCAGGCAACCGTTAGTTCACATCCTTCGGCACTTAATTTAATAAGAAATGTCATTTTCATCAAAAAACGTCGTGTTTTTGAAATCCTTCTGGCGTATAGCTACAAAACACTACTTTCGAATTTTGCCGAATCAGTAGGACTCACACCACTTGTTAGACTGTTTATGCACACAGGTTTCAATTGTATAACTTTTAAGGGCTACCTTTAGGCGTTCGGACTACATTCAGTCAGTTAAAGCGTCAGCCAAGTCCATGCGAACGAGTAGGTTGCAGACTGCTACGTGGCTAAAATGACCAAACCACAGCTCTAGTAGAACAAGTTACCTTAGAGGAAGAAAAAATTTGTGCCAGCTACCGGCTGTGGCCTACTTTTTGGCGGGATAAAACTCTATCCAGGGACTGGCATATTCGCGGGTCGCGGTCCAAAACGGTCTTTGTCTCACCGTATCTTCGCTTCTTTTGTGCAAGCTACTTTGTCTTTCTGGCTGTGAGACGCCTTTGAACGTTATTTGGAACTAGTTTGTGCGGCGCTCGTCACACAAAAAGACAGCAGATGTAACAGTAAGACAGGTCTTCTGATACAGCCTTATCAAATAGGTCAGCGGTCTTTTACGGCACAAGGGGAATCTTCGTTGGCTCTTCCTTAGCTTTCGTGCTTACCCGGATTACTGCTTATACGGCTTCTCGCGTGTAGAGCTAAGTTTACTTCCAGAAATATGAAACCAAAATGTAAGCCTTTCTGTTGTACCGCTATTGCAACATACAGAACAGATAAATTGACTAAATTGTTTGAATGCAGTGTGGGGGATTTATTAAGAATATCCTAGGATATATGGAAATAGCCTGAAGTGTTAAGTTCAATATTAATTACGAGTTGAATAAGCGGAACACGCGCAGCGCCGTAAAGGAGAGCCCTGAGATACGTACCGCAGATTGTAGTAGGGATTTTGCTTGAGTGTTTCCTCAAATTTTGCTTAAAGTGCGTCTAAGTTGCTCTTAACCTTACCCTGGAATTAGCTCTGTATGAATGCGGGAACCTGGTTTGGGGGTAGATTTGTCGGTTGGGGCTCCGGCTTGTGCGAGAACTGCGTAGTATCACGTGACTTTTACTGCCTTAAGACAGCACTGGCTACAAGACCCATAACCATCGTCTTAGAAGTTGATACTGTATACATTTGTCCTTACAGAACTGTCCAGAACGTAAAAGCAGTCCATTTTATTCCCAGTGTTTGGACGGCGGGTAGCTCCTAGAGCTAGTCGCATCTGGCAGCCAACACAATCGGGGCTGGGAAGAACAGAAAGAATGAATAAGTCACACAAAATGGCCGTCCTTACCCAGTGTAGAAGTCTTCCATGAAACCATCCAGACAGGCAGTGTGGTCGTACCTGGCTATTACAGGAGGAGATCGTAGCGAGGGATGCCGTCTGCCCTAAAAGCTTGCGATTAAGTATGGCGCTGATAAAAACGCGGAGCCCAGGGATCCATATGAAATTGCACCAAGGCCTGAGCATGCAGATGAATTTCAAATAGAATGCTTAGGCAGAACACTATGGTCAGTAACAACTCCCTGTCAAATGCTGCAAAACAAATACCCTCATTTCAGCGTGAGCAGCATATTAGTAAAAGCCTGTGGCATCGTACATAGAGGGGGCGGGGTATAAGCAAAGGGCAACAGAAGTAATGGATAAATACGTAGAGGAAGGAAGACCGGAAACAACCGAGGTCAACAAGGGGAAGCAACTTCAACACCGACTCACGAATGACGTGGCTACTTTAGACCCCGTTCGAAGTCATCGAATCGGACCGTGAGCACAATTGCACACGCCCTGTCCTACGGCCCTTCTTTGCTCGTTATCTTTCCCCTTGATTTTCCATCTACTTGGATCCCAAATTTTTCAACGATTTGACAAACTTTGTCATGGAACTTCACTCAGCTGTTTTGAGCGTTAGCGTGGCAAAGGTATTTAGTCAGACCTCCCACTAAGCCCTACAAAACTGGAACTTGTGTTATTTTCAGCACACAAAGTGCAACATTCCTTTCCACACCTGTATAATGAAATAGGAATCGGACAGTCAGTGGATAAAATGGAACGATGAAGTACTCTCACAATTTACGTTTAGTGCCGATGGATCATCGCAAGTTCATTGTTTGATGGGGAATGTGGAAAACTTACGCACCTGAAATTCGAACCATGCGGTGGCTGATCAAACGAAGTAGTGCTTATCGTTCGTTCGACTGAAATGGAAATCCTGATGAAAATCCACACGAACTGTCGATCAGAGCAAACACATCAGACCGCTCTTTCAGCTTTGGTCTATCTGTTACTACTTTTACTGCACTAACGACCTCGAGAAACTTCTGGCGCCCTTGACTTCAGTAGACCGAAGAGATGGTGCGCGAGACTAAGTATTATGATGTCTTGGGGGTGCATCCGAACGCCACTCCAGAAGAAATAAAAAAGGCCTATAGGAAGCTTGCGCTTCAGCATCATCCAGACAAGAGCAAGGATAATGGTGAAAAGGTGAATCGCTTAATTCTCTAATTGCAGTTTAGTTCAAGGAGATTTCTCAAGCATTTGAGGTTATCAGTGACCCGAAGAAGCGTCGGATCTATGACGAGGGTGGGGAACAGGCAATCAAGGAGGGAGGAGCGGAAGGGAGTGGATTTCACAACCCAATGGACATATTCGAGATGTTTTTCGGTGGCGGTGGTCGTTCCAGGGGTCCACGCCGTGGAAAGGACGCCGTTTATCAGCTCTCAGTTAAATTAGAAGAACTCTACAATGGTTGTGTCAGGAAACTCTCTATTACACGAAACAGCATATGCAGCAAGTGTGATGGTTAGTTGACTTTTGGTTGGGGCTTAATACCTTGTAGGTCGAGGAGGCAAATCCGGTGCGGTTCAGCAGTGCAGAACCTGTCGTGGAACGGGCGTCCAAACACATATCCGGCAATTGGGGATAGGTTATGTTCAGCAAATTCAAAGCACTTGTTCGGTCTGCAGAGGGGAACGAGAAATAATTGATCCAAAGGATTGCTGCAAGACGTGCGAGGGGAAGAAAGTAGTGAGGGAGAAGAAGGTCATAGAGGTTCCCATTGACAAAGGAATGGCTGATGGAGAATCTATCAAGTTCGCTGGAGAAGGTGACAGAGAACCTGGACTAGAGCCCGGGGACGTCATAATCGTGATCGATGAGCAAGCCCACGATCGTTTCGTTCGCCGTCGAACGGATCTCATTTACACAATGTCTCTTACCCTAAATGAGGCACTGTGTGGTTTTACCCGCACAATAGACACACTTGATAACCGAACACTTGTCCTCACATCAAAACCTGGTAGGTCCTATTGCTCTAAATTTATTCTCTCTAGGTGAGGTTTTTACTAGCAGCGATTATCGTGCAATCGAGGGTGAGGGAATGCCGCGGTACAAATCTCCGTTCGAAAAAGGTCGTCTAATCGTCCGGTTCCAAGTCATTTTCCCACCAAATAACTTCCTCCCTACGAACAAACTCAACCAGCTGAGGGAGCTTCTCCCACCACCCGTACACATTGATGATATTCCTCAGGATGCGGAAGAGGTCGTACTCCACCCGTTTGATCCCGAGCGTGATACTCAGCAACACCATGGACGTCGAGCTGAGGCGTATGATGATGATGACGCAACAGAAGGTGGAAACCCCCGAGTCCAGTGTGCGTCTGCCTGATTCCCTATCTTGGACCCCCGTCATCTACTAACCAACACGCCGTGAGATGCACTGTACGTTTCGCGCTTTCGAAGACATTCAACATATATGTGGTCTTTCTGTAGTCGGAATTAAAACGTTTTTCAGACGTCAACAGTGAGTTATGGCCGGGAATGTTTTCTTTAATCAAGCCTAAATTGAAATGTCTGGATGACTCCCATGGCGTGTGTAGGACTCTGTTGGCTGCCAAATTTTAGGTGCGTGGATTGTAACTGCTCAACTTTTGTTAAGCTACTGAGCTTCGCATTTGTTGTTACTCGGGGGCGATTCAACCGCCAACTTAGAGATAACCATCGGGAAGCGCCGCTTCTTTGAGTGCGCTTTTGGATGGGCTGCCTAATCCGGCACCACAGAAGCGGCTGCTACGTTAGCAGACGAACCAAGCCAAACTACAAATCAATAAGGACATCCGATTTTTGGGTGTTTTCTGTCAGTGATGTCCCTGAACGGCTTGAAAAGGGTAACAGCCTGCTCTTTGGTGTGTATAACGGTTTCCTGTATGGGTCCCGTGTTCATAATCGCAGTAAACCCAGGGCACATCACCGTTTCCCAAGGTCGTCAAGGGACCGTAATGTCCGTCACTCCACGAGTCGATCCAGCCGGGGTTTTTCACGTATCACGGTTTGGTTGATTTGTTCAAAATGGTTATATAAGCATGACAAACATCCTGCACAACAGGCGAATGGCCTTCCAATACTTTGCTTGGGTCGTGGCTTGGGCGCGGATAATCAGATTGTCAGTAAACCAATGCCTTTTGAGGCAGATATACACTGAAAAATCTGCGAAACTACTCGTGCAGCGGAATCAGCTGTTCTCCACTGCCGTCCAACCATCGTTTTTCGATCGTAGAAAGCTCACTAGGTCGTGCTGTGACGCTTTTAACCCTGCTTTAGCAATTACTCAGCGTGGGTTGCATAAGTCACGCCACCAGGGTGTTTGTTTTTTGGCTTGCATACTGGCCCTGAAAACGCCACAGAGTTGCTCTATCTTGTGTTAGAGAACAGGCCACGGACCATGTAACGGTCGCCGTGGATCAGAAAAGCCATCTCGAAGATGGAGAAGGTCAGGTCAACAAAAGAGACAATTACCGGTAGTCCCATCTCTTTGCACCGCTCGTTATTATTGCATAACCATGCGGATGGTGAAACGAAGCACAGGTACTGGAGTCACGACTTGGCAGAGTGTCACTACCAGCAATCTGAGCTGTTTTGAGAGACTTCAATGGCCCACTCATTCTCCCGTTGGCTAGCCTTGAATCCGTAGCTTTGCTTCTTGATCTCACAAGTCGTGAGCTCATTCTCATCTCGCTCATTTGTGAAAAGGAGTACGGCAGCAAGGACCACTGCAACATGCATATGGCTTGAAGCCGTACACAATCGACGTGGCGCATGTACAAAGTCCAAGTGTGATTATGCACATTAAGGTACCCAAAACGAACTAATCCTTTTGGGTTGTTCCGGGTGTTCAGTAAACATGAATCAATGGTACGTTTAGCGTGTAATTTGCCGAACGCGCTTTGCTGGTTTGGGTTTCTGGATTCTTCTACGCTGCTGTTCATCTGTGGAATCTCTGGCTTCGTAATTGTCATGCAGCCTGGAGTCTGAGATGCTGTCAAATGAAATGAACACTAGATTTCCTTGAGGTCAGTAATCCTGGTTGCTGGGGCGACGGACGCGAATCTCAGACATCAAGGATCGAAAACCTCCTGGTGAGCGGCGAAGGGTCAGATGATGAAGGCGTTGGTCACTGGATGCAGTGATGTCCTGTATCCTTAGTTGATCAGCCGACCAGATAAAGGCATCTGTCAGTGAATTATTCAGTACACACGGTGGCTGCGCAGTTGGCTTACGAAAACTGCTTGGAAGGATGGGTCAGGGCAGTTTCGTTCAGCTGTAGCACACTTTCGGTGCCTAACTGCCATGCCACCCGAAGGTTGCACGAGGGCTGGGATACTGCCAGGTTGCCCAAGCCTAGACAGGGGAATTCGAGAGGCAGAGGTCGGGTTCGAACCACGGACCTTCCGGTCAGTAAGCTCGCGCTCTAACCACTTGGGCCGTCTCGCCGTTTAGTTGGCCAGCAACATTCATCGTCACCATCATGGATAGCAGTACACAGTAATACAGTAATACATCGGTCAACTGCCACAAAGCGATAAGGGGAAGAAGCTCTTTTAAAGTGCCTGGTATTTTGGATTACTTCACGAAATTCCGGCACTTTATTCCAATTTGTTTCGGTTGGATTAGGAGGACCAAATTTGGTCTTCTTCGTTTTACGTTGATCCCGTGGGGACTTGTTGGACTGGTTCAACTCAAAGTGTTGATATTCATTTTCTCGTTTGTCTTCGAGTGACCAATCAGCTTACGAAAGCGTTGTCAGAATGGAAATTGGATGGTGTACGAGTTCACAAATGAAGCCGATCAAATGCAGCAGACCTGGCATGTCGGAACTGCGTTGATGGGATATCTGGATCGTGTGATAACTGTGCGTAGCCTTGGCTTGAGAAGCCACCGGCAGACTCACTTGAAGGCTACTATCGATGCGTTTATGGGCGTCGCAAGAAAAGACTGGCGGTCGTTTTAGCCGTAGCTAGAACTCAACGAATCTTATGCGCTAGTGTAGATTATTTGGCTGGACCATCAGTTTGATATCATCAACCCGGTCGCCTTACTTGCTACGTACAGCAGAGTAAGTAAAGAGAAGCAGGCCCCTTCTTCCTCTTTCAGATACTTTCCCCGTCCCCTCAGTCTATGAATAACACTCCTTGTTAGCCCATCCTTAAGGACTGACAACCCCCTTTTGTCCTTTGTCGGCCTTGGTCGCCAATACAGTTGATGATAGTGTATGGTAACTATGGTTGTAACTGTAACGAAACTCCGTCATGAAGAGACGTCGGGTAAGGCATTCTGAGGAGTGAGACAGTCGCAGAGCCTCTCATACCAGGTTGGTCCTTGGGTAGACCTAAAGCTGCCACCTTGATATGGTGGTCGGACTTGCGTGCTGCAACGATCCCGCGGACTACTTTGGCTGAAGCTTCGTTTCATAGTGTACAACCATGTCAGGCGAAGGGAGCAGTCAGACCAAGGGCAGCGAGACGCTGTGCTACGGGGCGGTCTGGGGGTAAAGTCCTACTGTCCTCTGCGACGGGAGTGTGGTGTCTCCCAGGCGACCAGCATGTCCATATTTATGGAAGCAGCGATGCCGCCTTCCTCGATGAAGGACGAGTTAGAAAAAGGTTGGCCCTGAATACCGCACACTCCGTTCGCCTAACGGTTAACCGTGATCACCGGCGTATTATTCAGTACAGTCTAAATACTTCTAAATCCGGAGTCTGATGCTACTCAGAAGCCACCTGTGCGCAGCCGCATGAGGAGTGAGACAGTAATGCCCTACTCCCTCCCTGTGTCCTCGGGTTAGGCCAACTCCCTGTAGCTGAGTAGGTCAGACTATTGAGTTGTCAGCTCCGGGCAGGGTCGCATATGAAAACTTTACTGCCCGCTGTCTCAAGGGTCAGACTTTTGAGTCAGGATCATCGAACGAAACCCTACGTCCTCCCGCTGCCTTGTGGTTCAATCAAAGGTTCAACTAAACCCCCTTCCTCGGCCTGGAAAACCGGGAAATACCGTTTGCAGCGAACAGCTCTGACGTCCCTCTCCAACCCCTTACCACCATAAGCAAACGTCGCCGGGTCAATTGACTGTCAGTTATCTGGCTGAAGGGCTTTATGCTCCTCGGTGCCTATTAACAATAAACAAAATGCCCCACTAAATCCACGAGATCCTTTCTAAATAGGAGCTTCTAACATCCGTGCCCTATGTCAAATTGGAAGACGGACAATGCTCGCTAAAACCTCGTATTTCCTTGAAATTGGTGTATGCTGTGTTTCCGAAACACGTGGTTGTGTATCTCAGAGCACCAAGAATGAACTCAGCTCTTTCACATATCTCCCTGTGTGTGTCTGGTGATCCAGAAGCGATGACTCGTGGAAAATATGTTGTGAGAATTGCACTCAGCCCCAGAGCTGAACGCGCTTTGTTGGGCTGGATTCCAGTGAACAGTCGTCTTTGCACCGTCCGGTTATCCAGCTCAATCAAGCCCAACGCCTCGGCATGAAAAGCGGTGCCTGTTTGTAGTGTCGGCTTGTGCCCTAAACTGATACTGAGAAGGATACTTTTTATCGAGAGTTATCCGGACTCATTCGTCAAGCAAGAAGCACTGACATTGTGATAGTTGCGGGCCATATGAATGCCCAACATGGTCGTCTGAGCTCGTTGGAATCATATTTGGGTGGTCAATTTGGAGTCCATGGTTGTCGCACAGACAATGGAGAGTGACTCTAATTGTGTGCTGATCATCAACTGTTCCTGTCCAGTACGAACTTCCAGCATAGACGTTCGCATCGCGTGACCTGGCGGCCGCCAACTGCAAATCAACCGTGGACCCAGTTGGACTACGTGGCCATCAGCTACCGTTGGAGAGCCACAATTCAAGACTGCCGTTCCTTCTGGGGCATACAACTTGATTCCGATCACTTCATGGTGCGTGCATGCCTGACAGTTCGTTTCCCCTCAGGCCGTCGCAAGTCAGCAACAAGCATGCCAAACCACCATATTTGAAGAACTACCATTGCTCTACAGTATCGTTCTGAGCCCAACAACTCTACAGTAAACCAATACTCTACCGGTAGGGAGCATGTGGATTAAGCGTGGTAAAACGCGAAGGGAGCTGTGGTAGCGGCGTTCAATGCTATTTGTCCGACTTCTCCGATTCGACCACAAGACCACTGGACGTCTTTGATATCGCTATTCGTGATTAATGCCAGGAAATCCATACTAACAGGCAACAAGTATGACTGTGCATACAAATCCCTCAAACGCCAGTGATGAGCCTAATCATCACCATCGACATCATGACATCAATGCTCAACACCGATGCTTCGCTGCAATGAAGAAAAGAATGAAGGTGGACGAAGGAAGGGACTAAGTGCTAGCGTACAACAATCGTTCCGAGGTGCATACATCTCCAGACACCCATTCAGTCAATCTGGATAGAAACTTACAACAAGAAGGTCACTGATATTGATTGACAGCCATATCTTGCATCGTCTCCAACCAGGCGCAGTGGGGATCATCCGGACCTGGAAGGCGAATAGCACCGTCGGCACCCAAACGCTTCGTAATCGCCTTCATACCCCTTTGCCAGGTCAAGGGTTGGCCGCCACTCCGAGTTGAGCACTCTGTTCGGCAATCGATGGTTCGGCATGTGCAACACGTCCAAAACAACGCAGCTTCTGGTGCTGGACACGCTCTTCAATGGGAGTCACCGTTGCACAACCGAAAACTCGCTTTCTAATTGCCTCGTTACAGATTCACTGACACCAACCCACACAGGCTGTGGTTCTAAGACAACGGTTTCGAACACCTGAAGACGTCTCAGTTCCGCTGCTCGAACAGGCCAAGTCTCAGGCATACAACAAAACAGCCCGCACTGCAACCTGCTGCGCACGTCCGGGGGTTACTCCACTTTGGCGCCGTAGGTGCCAAATTACTGAACGCGACCCGAACCTTTCAAATTCGTGCATTGACCTCATCTGTCATACTACAATACAACCTCCAAGACAAAACGCTCCACATCTTCCGGTACCTCTTCCTGGATTGTAAGTGGGGTGTTCAGTGATTACATGTCCAGGAGCATGACCTTACACTTTGTGGGTGCAAATTTCTTACCAAAGGATGTGATGACTTTGGTCAGTTCATTCAAAAACACGTGCGCCTTCTCTTCGAAGACGAGAACGATGTCGTCTACATATTCCAGATGAATAAGGTTTCCGTCACAGGCTATTTGATAGCCGGAGTTTCGGAGACCGAAAGCTCTGTTGGACATGGAAAGCTCGGGAAATGGAGAAGGCTTTCGCTACTGGAAACTGCCATGCCCTATACCAACTGATACGGTCAACTGGTCCCAGGAAAATAGCGGTCAATTAAACGATAAATGGAAACGGCTGCTCATTAATTCAAAAAACATCGAATGGATAAATGGGCCGAACACTTCGAGGAACAGTTAAGCTGGTTCCCTTCGACCTGCCTGTAGAGAAAGTGCGTACGGGCGAACTGAATGGAAACCCTAATTGCCTTTCGCAAGAAGAACTAAAGTACAAAATATCGGGCCTGAAACCTGAGAAGGCACCAGGACCGGACGGTCTGTTTCCAGCTCTCTTCAATAGCGGGGAATAATTCTTGATTACGCATCTGACATCTTATTGATGCTATGTGGAGTGTTGAGAAAGTGTCAGAAGAATGGGGTGCATTGACTGTTATTCCTGTCTTTAAAAAGGGAACGCGGACACTGAAAACCATCATGGTATCGGCCGGTAGCTGTAGCATCGAAAGGGCTTTCTGGTCTTATCCTTTCTAACACAGGGAGAGGCAGGTGCGTGAAAAACAAGCTGGGTTCCATCCTGCAAGAGGATGGATCGATTACATTTTCACCCTCCGACAGATTCTGGAACAGCGACACTGCTCTCAGCAACCAACGGTAATGGTCTTCTATTACTTGGTAGCTGTCTTTGATTCTGTGGACCGTCAGACACTGACTGGCGGGATGGCTCAGTGGTTAGAGCGCGAATTTACTGACCGATAGGTCCGTGGTTCGAACCCAATCTCTGCCTCTCGACTTGGGCAACCTGGCAGTATCCCAGCCGTCGTGTTTCCTTTGGGTGGCATAGCAGCTAGGCACCGAAAGAGTATTACAGCTTAACCATTTTTTATGACCGTCTATATAGCAAAGGTGTCTATTGTAAATTCCTGACTTCGCTTACAGCTACTGAGTACGCAGACGTAGCTGTTCTTGGGTCTCTTCCAACTCCTTAGCTTTCCGCGAAGTCTGGTAAACTCTGAAAAGTAAGTATTTGTAAGTGACTCAGAAATCTCGGAATGCTCGAAGATTATTTCACTTTGTCCGTGCTACCGGTCCCCGGAAACCACCTGTGAGCGAAATCACCAAGGATCAGAATGGAGCGACCTTCTTGAGTAATGAAGCACGCCTCGACCGGGGGAGGGGCGGGGGCGAACACTTCGAACAACAGTTATCGTGGCTACCAGCTGCCACTCATCTGGAGCCTACAGCTCACATAGAGCCATGGACGGTGAAAATGGAACCTCCTACACCGCCAGAGGTTTATGACTGCATATGTTCTCTCAAACGCCACGGAGCTCTCGATCCGGATGACCTCCCACTCGTATTGTTCAAAGATGGTTAAATTTCTCAGTCAGCGCTCGTTTGGTATGTTTGTGTGCATTTGGGAAAATGGGACTGTTCAAGACAACCGGACAGAATCGGTGGTCTTGCTCATTTTCAAAAAAATGGGGCTCGTAATGAGTGCGGTAGTCACCGAATGATCTGCTTGATCCAGGTCGTAACGAGACTTGGCGTTCTCTTTCCTCGCTTAATGGTAGCTCGTGATACGTGAACTCGAGATTCCGGCCTGGTGAGGCTTGCTCTGACCAAGCCTTCACACTGCGTCCGGTGGTAGAACAATATCATACATATAAACAACTCACACTTAGTATTCGATTTCCAAAGTGCACTCGACTTGGTTCTCGTTAACACAATTGCCCATCAAGCGGGGCCCCGGAAGTTTGTGAACTTTATTAGCGAAATACACTCACTTGCATACCAATTTAGTTTTGCCGGGAGACCCGCGTGTTACCCAGCTGAATCTCTTGTTTATGATGTTTTTAAGTTACATTATTTGTATTCTCAGACTTTCGGGCGGGTGAGAGTGTACGAAGAGGTCTCCAAAAGCTTTCGTACACGAACTGGTGTCTTTCAGGGGTCCCCACTCTCACCATTTTTATTTAATTTTGTGATCAATGAAATGAGACGAACGTTGGAAGGTATACAAAACCCTCAAGAGCCTTGTCCGTTTGGTGTATGCAGATGACATCGTTCTCGTTTTCGAAGGGAGGGCGCAGGTTTTTGGCATGCGCTTTGCACCCAACAGGTGTAATCTCGTTCTCTTGGACATGCAGTCACTGAACACATCACTTACAATCCGGGGAGAAGCACTCAAATAGTGGAGCGTTTAACATATCTTGGAAGTTGTATTGGCTCCGACTAGTGTGACAGATGAATTCAAAGCACGAATCTGCTAATCTAAGACACCTATGGTGTCGAAGCGGTATATCCATGAGTCTCAATAATAATAATCGTTTAGCTGTAACACCCTTTCGGTGCCTAGCTGCCATGCCACGAGGTCTAGGATACTGTCGGGTTGCCCAAGCCTAGACGGAGGTCGGGTTCGAACCGCGGACCTGTCGGTCAGTAAATTCGCGCTCTAACCATTGAGCCAGCTCGCCATAGGTCTCAAAGAGCGTGTGTATCAGGCTGTTTTGTTGTATGGCTCGGAACTTGGAACTGTTGGAACGATGGAACTAAGACGTTTTCAGGTGTTTGGTAATCGTTGCCTCAGAACCCTAGCTCGTGTGGGTTGGTGTCGACGAATCCGTAACGAGGCAGTTAGGAAGCGAGTTTTCGGTTGTGCAGTGGGGACTTCCATTGAAGAACTTGTCTGGTACCAGAAGCTCCGGTAATTGGGTCATGTCTTGCGTATGCCGAACCATCGTTTGCCGAAGAAAGTACTGTCTTCCGTGCTCAGCTCAGAGTGGCGGAAGCAGAGGTGGTCAGTTCATTACCTTGGTATGAAAGCGACTGCGAAAAGTTTGGGTGATAGTGCTGCTCGCCTTCCAGGATGGGGACCTCGTGATACCCACTACGCCTGGTTGGAGGGGCTGCAAGATATGGCTGCCAATCGACGTCTATGGCGTTATTGTTGTCATTTTATGTCCAGATTGCATGATTGAGTATCTGGAGGTGTAGGCACCTCTCTTCACAATAAGGCTTTCAAATAAATCATGGTTGTACGGCAGCAAAGCATCACTGTTGAATTCTGGTGTAATGCTGTTGATTATGATGGTGATAATGGGTCGTCCGTCCGACACAGTGCTGGGCGAATTGAGCTCTATGAGGCGGACGGTCTTCTGGCATGCCAGATACATGGCCTAAGCAGTGCACATCGTGAAGTGACCAGCTGTTCTATCGAAAGAGAATGGACTTTCCCGAAAACTGTCTGACGTAACTCAGCATTGCTGATCTGATGTTTCCACCAGACGCGCGAAATGCTTCGGAGGCACCAATCAAATTGGGCCTCCGAAAGTCTTCCACGCAGAGCGGCCTTCCCTCTGATTCATAAAGTAGAACAGATATAATGGTGGCATCGATTGGTTCACTTACAAGCATGTGGGTTGGGTTTGATGCCACCCAATCTTACAGTAGCTGCAATTTACAGTTGCGAAGTGCATACCAAACTGTGCAACAGAATTATTTGGATTAGTAAAAATAGTTTGGATTTCTAAAGGTTTTGAGCCAAGGAGAGCACTATCACCGGCGTATAACGACTCAAGCAGCATATTAGTTATGAAGCAACAGAGAACACCCTTGCCTTACACTACTGGATATGGTGAACTCAGGAGAGAACTCTTCTTAGACACCTGCCACAGTTTCTGACGATCAGCGGGGTCGAGAGCAGATAAATAAACTCAACTCCGTGAAAGTTTACACTAAGAGTGGCACGTTTCCAACACAGCACAAAGTGAAGATATGATCAATGGAATCCCGATCGGGCGAATTCCAGCTTGATTTTCGCAAATCTGGTGCTCCCGATGATTGACCAACTTTCGCAGTTTAATGCCAGAGAAAGCCCTGGAGGCTACGGCCACCATGCTGATGCCCCTATGGTTTTCGCACAGCGTTCTTCCACCTTTTTGAATTTGGGAAACATCGTCGAGGCTCTCCATTCTGTCTTCATTCCAGAGTAAAGTCGATAAGTTACCCACGAGAAACTGTCATGTTTGAAAAAATGCAGGATAAAAGCAGGTGCTTTGCTGTGCTGAAATTGCACGCTGGAGTTGCGTTGTGGATGGCGAACTGCTGTTCCACACAGGTCCGTATTATCCCTTCAGAGGTTGAATTGATGGAATCCAGCGGAACTGTTCTCCAAAGTATCCATTCCGTCGTTCAAGGCAACGTTTCTGTGAATGAATCGAGGTTCAATCCTTTTCAGAGATCGTTCCATTAACACGTCTCCCCTCGAGATAGCGCACTGGTTAAGGCGCCAACTTCCTGACGGACCAAAAGGTCCTGGTTCGAACCCAACCTCAGCATCTCGACTGTTTATGTGTACACTTGGGCAGTTTGGCAGTATCCCAGCCCTCGTGCTCCTTTCAGGTAGCATGGCAGCTAGACACCGAAAGGATGTTACGGCAGAACTACTTTTTATTTGTTGCCTCAGACAGGTTGATCGGATTAGCTGATATATGGTGCAGTTTTCTCTTTTTCCGTTTCCCGGCCTTTTTTATCCTCCAGCCGTTCCTTTCCGAAACCGCTATATTGAGGTGGTGGTCGCGCTTGAGTGCTGCAGTAGTCCCCCTAGCTATACTATCTCGGATCCACTCCCACAAGATGAAACGGTGCCATAAAGACCAAAAGGGAGCATGCAAACGAAAAAGAGCGCGTCCTTCTACTGTGATTAACCGTTGTACGAGGTGGTTTGGAGTTATGGTCGTACTCTCCTCTGAGGTGGTAGTGTCGAGGCAGTAAGATGTTTCCTCCAGACGACCAGCATATCTATTGTTGCTTCCCAAGCGGTTATTCTTTTCTCTTCTGATCTTACATCCATATTAATAAAAACAGCGATGCTGCTTCATCCCACTGAAGGACAGCTTGAAAAGGGCAACCCTAAAACCCGCACACTCCGGTCGCTCACCGGTTAACAGTGACCACCGGCGAATTATTCAATATGGTCGAAGTACGCTTACGACCTACCATGAATTCGGTGAGGCTCCGAACGCATTCACTATGCTCAGTAGCGTCTGGAGTGGGAAATATACTTTCATACCTACGCTCATTCATTCATTCGTTCTACGCTCTCCATCTAGTTCATTTCTCAGCGGCCAAGCGAGTCACTCTGTCGAGTCGTTGGCTCTGTGCATGGTACCCAAGGAAACTCCACTGTTTTTCCTTTTGCGGGTCAGAGTTTTTGGTAAGAGACCATGGTCAGTGTACCAGAACGGAACTCCGCATTCTCCCATTACCTCGGTTAAAGGATCAAAGTGGGGTTCCTCAAACACACCCGCTTCCCTGGCCTCAGCTCCTGGCCCCAGCTCTCATCGAATCCTTCTCTCCATCCTTCAACTGGTCCACTGCGGTCAGTCTACCTGCCGGTCTTGTAAGCATTGTACACGGTCGCCCACTAAAATACGCTGCTATTAAACCGAAAGATCTGATTCACATTAGTTTTCAATGACCATGCTCTGTTGAATTAGGGAAGAGGATAATTTGCTTTTCCTTATATTATATATATATATATAATGTCTCTGAAACGCTTGTACAAGATCGCATTTCGGTGGTGCACTCCAGCCACTTTGTACGAATCCAGATGTTTCACTCTTCGAATATCTGGTGGTCCTGATGCAATAGCTCAAGGTATCTAAAGTGTGTTAGTTTGGCCCAGCCACAGGGCTGAAAAGCGCTTTACTGGACTGGATCTCAGTAAATAGTCGTATTTGCGCTGGTTGTTTGTCTGGTTCAATGAAGATCAATGGAAATTGACGTGGAAAACGGTATCTGTTTGTCTTGTCGGCTGATTGGAACGGATACGCCCTGAGAGGCCAAAGTACTGAAGCTGAGGAAGGTGGATCTCATCGAGATCTATCACGCCGATGATGAAGATTGATGGGCGAATGAATGGAAGAGTGCAACTATGCTGTCATCTTTTAGGGCTGATGTCAATGGCGTCCACACTAGGCTTTTTTCGCTTTGCCTAACTGAGTGTGACAGACCTGGTTATCTTTGGTGTCTCTGGCAATCAAGCACTGGACCCGTTTCCCCCATCGTTTTCTATTACAGGGTCTTATTCAAATAAGTTGAAATTTCGTCATTACATACCAGTGGAATTACTAGGAAAAACGTTCCCTAATATCAGAAGACACCTTAGAAACACAAACGGATATACAACTTTGCTATAGTGAAGTACGGATGACAGCTTCTCTTCATCGACATGACCTTCAGTTCCCGACGCAGGCCTCTTGACGCTTGAAGACCTAACACAAGAGTTTGAAGTTGTGAACCATGTGAGTAGTCTATGGTTTTGGGTCTGTGCAATTGAAGTTCGAGTTTCATTCGGTCAACTGGTTTATTTCATGCTCAACTTGACTAATCATCTACTGTTGATAATAATCATCATCATCATCAGTAAGAAACCGTGTACTTGTCGTACAGTGGTTGTAGCTGCCACAGTTTCGTCCGCCGATGATTTGGGGAGGTGAGGTAGGTAGCTGCGCATTGGAGGCGCGAGCTGCGTAAATGCACCACTGTCAATGGGCTGTTACGTCGAGGAATTGGGAAGGGTTATGCATTGAAGGCAATAGCTTGGATGCATGAGCGCCATTGAGGGCGCGATTGGGCCATGTCTGACAATGTCTCTAACCATTGATGTGGCCCGTCTCGGGGTCCCCATCCAGGAAGACGGCAGTGACCAGCGCAGCTGAGTTTGCTGGTAGCGGCTTTTACACTTCGCTGCCAAGTCATTGTTTGACCGCCTCTGGCTCGTTTCCACCCTTCGAGGAAGTCGGTCGACTGGCATGCGCAGCACGTGGCCAAGCCAGCGCAACCTATGCAGTGTGATCAGTTCATCTATCGAGGGTGAGTTATTCCTCCCGAATACCATTCGACGTACTTCAGCATTGCTGATCCGGTGTTCCCACCAGATTCGGGCAATGCTCCGGAGACATCGGTGGTCAAACACTGAAAGTCGTTTGACGTCCTCGGCGCGCAGCGGCCAGGTTTCTGATCCGTATAGTAATACGGAGCGCACCGCAGCATTATAAACTCGACCCTTGACGGATAAGCTGATGTCACGCCTACGCCACAGGTGACGCAGGTTCACAAAAGCTGCTCGGGCCTTCCCAATTCGGATGGAAATATCATCTTTCGCGAGACCACCGGGACTAATACAGCTGCCCAGGTAGACAAATTTGTCTACTACCTCAATCGGTTCACCCGCAAGCACTAGGCTAGGGTTCGGACCCACCCAGTCTTGCACTAGCACTTTACACTTTGCAGGTGTGAAGCGCATGCCGAACCGTGAGGCGGAATTAGTTAGATTATTTAATATTCTTTGCATTACCACGGCGTCAGATCCAAGAAGAGCTATGTCGTCTGCATACTCGATATCTGTAAGCGGACGCCCCGGGAGCGCTTCGACCCCACAGGCAGTAGAGGCTGATAATGAGTCTTCCATGATCGTATCAATGACGAAATTGAAGAGGAAAGGTGAAAGAGGACAGCCCTGTCTGACACCACTTGATGTGGTGAACTCAGGCGAGAGCTTCCCGTAGACCTTCACACGGCCGTGGAGTTGGCGTACAGCGCCTTAAGAAGGGTCAAGAATTTGGGGGACACCTTTGCTCCACAGACACTGCCATAGTGCCTGGCGGTCTACAGAGTCAAAGGCAGCCTTCAGATCGAGAAACACAACCATTGTTGGTTGCTGGAAGCAGTGTCGCTGTTCAAGAATCTGTCGGAGGGTGAAGATATGATCGATGCATCCTCTTGCAGGACGGAACCCAGCTTGGTTTTCACGGATTTGTCTCTCCCTGTGTTCAGTTAACCTTCGAAGGATAAGACCAGAGAGTACCTTCGATGCCACAGCTAACAGGCTGATGCCACGGTGGTTTTCGCACAGCGTCCGCGTACCCTTTTTGAAAATAGGGATAACTGTCGACATGCCCCATTCTGCAGGCACCTTCTCTTCGTTCCATATAGCACCAGCAAGCTTTGTCAGATGGGTCACCAGGGATTCTCCGCCTTCTTTGAAAAGGGCTGGATAGAGACCGGTCCTGGTGCCTTCTCACGTTTTAGTACGGATAGTTCGTACTTTATTTCTTCTTCCGAAGGACGATCAAGGTTTACATTCCACTGGCCCGTATGCATTATCTCCACAGATTGTGTTGCAGGAGGCCAGCTGAACTGCTCTTCGAAGTGTTTCCCAGTCGACGTTTTTGGGAGTGAATTAATGAGCCGTCTTTCACTTATCGTTTCGCTGACCATTGTTTTCCTGGGACCAGTCGATCGTATCAGTTGATATAGGGCACGGCTGTTTCCGTAGCAAAAGCCTTCTCCATCTCTCGAGCTTTCGACTTCCAGAGAGCTCTCGGTCTTTCCTTAGGCTCTTCACTATTTGGCGTTTAAGGGATTTGCGTGCGCCGTCGTACGCGTTGCCTGCTGGTATGGATTTCCGGGCATCAATCATGGATAGCGACCTCGCCGATATCCAGTGGTTTTGTGGTCGAATCGGGGAGGTTGGACAGACAGCACTGAACGCCGCTAACATGGCTTCTTTCACATTTTGCCATGCTTCATCTACACTCGCACTGCCAGTGCATGTAGAGAGTTGTTGGGCTAGCTCAGATCGGTACTGTTGAGCTATGGTCGATCTTCGAAGATACTGGATTGGCATGCTTCTTTCTAGTTTGCGAGGGCCTGAAGGGAAGCGAACTGTCAGGCGTGCACGCACCATGGCGTGATCGGAATCAAGTGGAGTGCCCCAAAAGGAACGGCAGTCTTGAATTGTGGCTCTCCACCGGTAGCTGATGGCCACGTGGTCCAACTGGGTCCACGGTTGATTTGCAGTTGGTGGCCGCCAGGTCACGCGATGCGAACGCTTATGTTGAAAGTTCGTACTTGCCAGAAACAGTTCATGGTCAGCACACAACTGAAGGAGTCGACCTCCGTTGTCTGTGCGGCGAGCATCGACTCCAAATCGACCGCCCAAATGTGATTCCAAGGAGCTCAGACGACCCACTTGAGCATTCAGATCGCCTGCAAGGATCACAATATCAGTGCTTTTTGCCTGCCGAATGAGCCCGGATAGTTCTCGATAAAAGGTATCCTTCTCAACATCAGAACTGCACTCCGTTGGGGCATAAGCCGACACTACAAACAGGCAGCGCTTTTTGCCGAGAGGCATTGAGCTTGATTGAACTGGATAACCGGACGGCGCAAAGCCGACTGTTCACTGGGATCCAATCAAGCAAAGCGCGTTCAGCTCTGGGGCTGAGTGCAACTCCCACGCCATATAGTCCACGAGTCATCGCTTCTGGGTCACCGGACACACGGAGGGAGAAATGTGAAAGAGCTGAGTTCATCCTTGGCGTTCTGAGATGCATAACCACGCTTGGGTCTTGTATGCGTGTTTCGGGGACACAGCATACATCAATTTTAAGGGAGTATAAAGTTTCAGCAAGCTCTGCCTGTTTGCCAATTTGACATAGAGTACGGACGTTAAAAGCTCCTATAGAAAGGATCTCGTGGATTTAGAAGGGTGTTATTTTGTTTACTGTTAATAGGCAGCAAGGGGCATAGGGCCTTTCGGTCAGATAACTGACAGTCAAGTGACCCAGTGACATTTGCTTGTGTGGTGGGAAGGGGTTGGGGAGGGATATCGGTGGACACAGAACTGCGCGGGCAAATGATACTTCCCGGTTGCCCAGGCCGAAGAAGGGGTTTGGTTGAGGTACCCCACCTTGAGCCTTTGACTCAAAAGTCTGACCCACAAGGCAGTGGAGGAATCTAGGGTTTTGTTCAGGGACCCTGCCCCTAGCCTCTGACTTAAAAGTCTGACCCACGAGGCAGTGGACAGTAGGGTTTTCTTTGGGGACCCTGCCCGGAGCCGATGACTCAATAGTCTGACCTGCTCGGCTGCAGGGGTTGGCCTAACCCGAGGGCGCAGGGAATAAGGCATTACTGTCTCATTCCTGATGCGGCTGCGCACAGCAGGTGCCTTTGAGCAGCACCGGACTCTTTGTTTTTAAAACTATTTCGACCGTAGTGGATAATGTGCCGGCGGTCACGGTCAACCGTTGGGCGATCGGAGTGTGGTTTTAGGGCCGACCTTTTCTAACCCGTCCTTCCTCGGGGAAGGCAGCATCGCTGCTTCCGTAAATACGGACATGCTGGTCGCCTGGGGGAAACACCTTACTGCCTTCACACTCCTGTTGCAGAACAGTACGACTTTACCCCCAGACCGCCTCGTAGCACGATTACTCGTAGTACGGGGTCTCGCTGCTCTTGGTCTGACTGCTCCCCTTTGGCCTTCCTGGCATGGTTGCACCTTGTGGAACGACGTTCCAGCCAGTGTAGCCCGCGGGATCATTGCAGCACTCAAGCCCGACCACCACGTCAAGGTGGCAGCTTTAGGTCGGCCTTCAGCACTCGTGTCTTGTATGCAATAAACATCGTGTTGGTAGGTTATTATGCTATTGTACGTGGCGAACCGGCTGCATTACGAGTACAAACTGTTGTGCGGTAGGCCTGCGAATGAGTTCCTTGGAGACCTGCACATTTGTGGTTCTTATTCGACGTAAAAAGCACTTTGAAAGTTATATGCCCTCATTCACCACAGACTTCATGTGTAGTCCTAAAATATGGAGATCCCAACATACAATCACGTTGTCTCTGTCCCTCAGACACATAACTCAGTCGCAAGACTTTGTAAACGGTGTTAGAAATGTCAAAACTGCCTCGATGATATTTAAGAACCACCTACAAGGAAGGCATCTGTTGAATAGCTCGTAGCTCGGGATCAGGGTGTCGACCGGAGGCATCGAAGAGGAACCGAGACATTTAACGGCCGTCATGAAGAACTGACACTTTTCAGGACGGAGGCGAAGACCGTTGTCCTGGATGCGCTGAAGCACCTTGTCAATTAGCGTGCGCAGTTCATCTGGAGAGTCAGCAACAATCAGCACATTGTCCAGGCATGCGGCCACACCTGGAATGCCAGAGAGGATAGTGTCCATCAACTGCTGGAAGATAGCAGGCGCCGTCCCAACCCCAAATGGTAGACGTTTGTATTCGTACAGTCCCCTGTGCGTGTTGATGGTCAGCAAGGATCGGGAGTCCGGCGCAACTTCGATCTGCAAATGTGCATCGGCCAAGTCAAGTTTGGCGAAACAACTGCCGTCGTTCATGATGGTGAATAAATCATCGGGAGCCGGCAGTGGTTAGTGGTGTTGTTCGAGAGCAGCATTGAGGCCTGTCGAGAAGTCGGCACAAATGCGGATTGACCCATTGGGCTTCTTCACAACGACGGTTGGTGCTGCCCATGCTAAGTCACTGGGGACAGGACGCTCTGCTGCTCGAGACGCTGGAATTTTGCATCGACCTGTGGCAAGGAGGCGTACGGAACTGGTCTCTTGGAGCGAAAAAATTGGGTAGCATCCGATCGAAGTCGGTGGTTGCTTGTGTGGTGGAACAGCAACCGAGGCCAGGCTCGAAGACTAGTGGATGAGGGTGCCCGACAGTATCCGTTTTTCTGACCCACGGTCTTGCACTGTCGACACGGGTTTTGTTTGTAGGGGCGCAGTCTGACGAAGTGCCAAGCCCCGCAGTGCCAGCACGGGGATGAGGGTTTCTTCTGGACATTCTGCTAACTGGATTGGGTAGTTCCAGAACGCGACGGACCAGAGGAGGACGGGCCAGATATTTGAGACCCAGAGGGTTTGGAGGCCTGGCGAACCGCATGAACTTCGGAACCACCTTGGCTCCCAGATTGGACCAAAGTGGTGTCATGCTATAGGTTGGTCAACCGTTGGTACTTGTCAGCAATGCTGCTGAGTGTCAGCGAAGGGTCTTGCTCAAGACGGTTGAACAGACGCGTCCATATGTCTGCGAATTTGGGAGATTGGAGGCTGCAAACGAAAATGAGGGATTTGAACTGAGCGATTGGAACTTGACTTCGACTTCAATTTGCAACGTTCGCATTCACGATTAACAATGCCAACCTGCGTTAAAAGGTCATCTGACTCGTTCATAACCAACTTTAGACAGCGTTACCGCGTATTGAATAGAGAAGGTTGTTCCCAAAAAGTATGCATCAAGGTCTGCACTGTGTCGTCAAAAGACCTGTCGCGTGGGTTCTGCGGAAGAATCAGGTTGCAGTAGTTGTCCAGCTCTGCCAGGCCACGTCTACGAAGCAAGAGCCGGACTTTCCACGCGTCGTCCTGCGTGGCAAGATCGACTCGGAATAGGTCCTCGTAGAGGCGGAACCATGTCTCGAACGTGACGTTAGCGTGTGGGTCATAGGTAAACTCCGCTATGCTATTCGTAACTGCGTCAACCTGTTGACCGGGCTTCGGATTGGACGTAGCACTACTAGCGGGAACCCTCAGCTGCGTAAGCATTTCGATAAGCTCAAGCTGTTGCTCGAGCAGTGCCTCTACTTTCGCGGGATCCATCACGAGTAGACCGAAACATCACGTCGCCAAATGTTATGTATCGGAATCGGGTACGATCAACGACTTGAGAACGAGCGCACGAATCTCCAGCTATGGCGCGAGCCCAACCACTCCTAGGGCAAAGAGAGAAGAGAAGACCAGACCTTCAGAGGAGGGCTTTTACTGCCTCAACCAAAGGCGAACTACAGTGGGAGCACCGTCGAATATATATATATTTTGGGCAACCTTGGGGAACAATAAATCCGTTCGCACACACAAAGTCTAACTGACCAATAATAAGAGGTCGCGGTCTTTTTGGATTGAGGTGCAACATGGCGGAAAGGGCGCGAAATTTAAAAATTCTAAATTTTAAAAAATGAATTTGTCAATAACTCGAAAAATAAACGGTTTTTGTGGATACTGATATCCCCAACAGCAACCTGGCAGTATCCCAGCCCTCGTGCTTCCTTCTGGTGGCTTGGCAGTTAGGCACCGAAAGGGTGCTACAGCTGAGCGATTTTTTTCGAAAACCCATTGAAAATCTAACGTTTGGCAAGAATGGACGTCTTCACTATTGTGCAGAATACTGTGAACTATATTTTGATTATCATCTTCCCGTGTAGCTGTATTCTACTCAAGCGAGGGTCTACGTCAAGACGTTCATCTTGAAGCTTCAAGCTTCAGGGCTACATGAATTCAGTTTTTCTTATTCCAAGACGGGGTCGGTATTTGCACTAGACCCTAAACCAGGTTACTTTGACCTAACGGAAATACTGTAGCCATTCAACCAGTCGGGTCTAAGCTGTCATTTGGTAGAAAGCGACTCGAAGTAGCTTTTCCGCCGTGCACGGTCATTAACATTTTTAAAAGAAACTAAGTACTTTGGATTTTCGAGACAACGGCTTCTTTCAATGTAGTTTACGCCCACTCGTATTTGAAACACTCCAAGTGTCGGACATGGGCCCGTGTGAAGTGACCTTTTGTATCCAACTGCTGAATCGGCATCCTAGTAGTAGCTGGCAAACGCGCACAGGTAGTCATAATCACACTATGCGCCGATTGTGGTAGATGTCAGCTGATGGACTGTATCGAACAAATCCATCCATAGTCTTTGAGCCAAAAGCCAAGCAAGCTTTCAACCGTCCACTTCCTGCTAGTAGTGTTCCATACCACTCAAAAGTAGATTTAATTAAACCGTTTTTGCCAACCTAACAGTCTGCTCTCCTTTATTTGGGATCTTGTAGTAATGTAGATGTAGTCTTCCTTGAATCCATGTGATAGAGGGTCGAATTGTATTATCTCTGCTCGAGCTGTCAAATGGTATATGTAAGCCTCTGCTTCAGTAGGCATAGCTATCACATGAACTGGTCACGTGTGTTGGTGCGAGTTTTTTGTATGACTTTTGCTGTCACGCAATTGTGATTTAATAATCTGTGCTGCCAATGATACTGTACTTCTTAACTGCTCTCTGCATTACCTGTGTCGTTTTGAAAGCACTTTTCACTTGGATGGAGACGATCAAGAAACGATCAGCAATGGATCACGAATGCCCTTGCCAACCAACTCAGTTGTGCCAGTTGCTCTCTCCGGGTTGGGAGAGCGGGACAAACCATTGGTTAATAGCCCTGACAGGTATGACTGTGTCACGCAGTCAAGAGTGGTCTTGCATCAGAGCTGTCGCCTTCACTGTGTAGCTCTCACTTCATGCAATTCCGGATAAACAGATCCGTCGTCAATGCACAGGCTCATTTCCTTGTTCTCTTTATCTTCAGTGAGCATAGCTGCAGTAGCTGGAACCACTGCATTTCGGTGTAGGGTTTGTGAGCTGCAAAACTGAACCGAGGTGATTGACTGAGTGATCGTGTGCACTACTTGCTCCCAGTTGACAGACAGAACTACTGAGAATACGCACAAGTCAAGTGTCCGGCGGATCTTCAGAGATGAACGACTTCTTTAACTCGTCGGTCTATGAGTGCTTGAAAATGCGTCCTCTGGGTAAGACGAACTGGGTGAACCGGCAATCTCTAGACTGCTGGAGTTTGTTGCAGTGGGTTTATGAGCACGCTGTTTATTCACGAAACCACTGCAAAATTATCTAGGCCAATATCGGGACGTAAGGTGTCTTGTGCATATTTATTTTAATTGCAGCTCAACAGACACTCCCACGATCGTAAGCTTAGCAGGTATAAAGGCGGACATATTCATGGTTTCGGAGGTTCATGTCACGTCGAGGGTTGCCGTGGTGTATTTGGTAGTGCGAAAAATGTGGTGTTGGTAAGATACACATCTTCCCAGTCATAACAATTAACATCTCCATTCTGCACTTAGCCGCGCGTCGGGACTCGTGCCAGAGCAGGGCAAAGCAACGAAAAAATTGGTACATTGTTTCCGGCCCAACATTTGGGTGTTAAATCCTCGCAGTTCGGCCTGATTGTATTAGTAATGACCGTTTTGGCTGAGATACAGCTAACATCCCAAATTTAGCCAACCTAGTAGACGGTTCCCTCATGGTAAAACAGATGCGAACTAGTCGTTAAGGTCAGCGAACAGATCAACAGCCGCCTGATGAATTAACATTGAATACACCCGAGCTCCCTTCATTCCAATACATTACTAGACTAGTTTTAGATAATTATCAAACGGTTGACAAAAAGTGGCGCTCACGTGATCTGGTTCAGGATCTTCCTAGCGCTACTCGGCGAAAGTATATGTGGTCTCTCCCGCGATTGCTTGTCGGGTCTACGCTGACCCCCATGCAGGATCGGACGGAATCTCGAGAATTTTTGTTGGCTGATGCAGTCGAACCAGCTTCAGCACTTTTGTTCGGAATATTATACTTTTGCGACAGTTAAACGAGTTGGCAACGCCATCATCAGATAGTCGAATTTCCGCAATCTTGTTCACTGAAATTACCTAATAATGAGGCTAAACAATTACTGTATGCTTTTCGATGTTTTCTGCTAACTAGGAGTGAAAATGAGAATTCTGTTTCTTTGGCGTCACGCGCACGCGCGTACTGCTGTTTTCTATCATAAAAGAACAGTTGAACTATCAGGTTAAAAAACACGCAAGAAATGGAAATTACTACTAAGCTTGACTGAACGGGTAAAACCGAAGGCCGCACAATGTACAGATAAATGGCATGGACAGGCAAATCAGAAGGTTAAACAGCCCAACAACTGAAATTTGCGAGAAAGTTGACCATGGAATGGTTTGAATCCTTGAAAAATGTAACGTTATGTAAGTGTGTTCAGGTTGTGTAAAACTAATTTGTCGGCTGTTTCCATAGTAGGTCGTTTTCTTGACAGAGTCATCCTCTTGGCAAGCGCAAACTTTATTTCTGCTATTTCATGATATCTTCCTGACAAGCACTTGTAACATATGCCTACAAAATCTCGGAGTCGTTCTGTCTTGCCAGGACTCAATTGTGATCATTTCGTTAGGATACAGAGTTTTGTGGAGCAACCATCACTGTCGTGGCTGTGTTCAGGTATGAATTGACGATCATTCGTCGTGCCGTAGCTTACCTTGGGTGACTGGAACGCAGTCCATTCCGCTTCCGTCAGTGGACGCGAGGAATTCACAGTTGCAGACAGTGCTTGCCACCATTATTAAGTTGGTCTTACTCCATGAAGATGTGTTTCAATCACGAATACTGGGCATTTATCATAAAGAGGTAGTGTTACGTAATGGGGCCGTGCCACATCTAGTTCCGCAAACAGTTACGATATCCAAAATAATAGTTAGGAGTCAGGATCGGTCCCACATCCTTGGATAATTCTTTGATATTTTGAGAATGCTTATTTCCCCTTGTTTTAGCATTCCTATCCTTCATGTTCCTCGAAACGACACAGGGAAAAACGTTTCAAATTACACTTGCCGTTGAAAAGTGATGCATTTTATTCATTTACCGACAGTGTTGGCTACTGTTTCAAACGCCTAGCTGACTGCTCAAATGTGCACGATTGTGATTTCTCTCTGATTTGCATAACAACTATCTTCCATTAAGTATCGCCTCATTGCTCTAGCCTTCTTAACTCCACCATCGACTAAGGCAAACAGATCGTGCCCCTTTGCTGAACCAACATCACACCACACGGTCTTGTCTGAAGCAGCTCGCCCAATCGCCGAACAATGCCTCGTGAGGAAAGGATTGGATCGAACAAATTTTCACTATTGCTGTCCGTTGTAGCGTTCGTGTTGGGGTGGACACATAGGCCGGTGGAAGTGAACTGGGGAGTTTAATAAATCCACAACTTGGACGGCCTCATATGTTCAGGCTGATACAGATCACTACACCATTGAACACCGCCTCAACCTCACAGACCACAAATGCTTGGCTTGTGCTACGTGTCCCATCGTTTAAGTTCATCACATCTCTTGTTAGTTGTCTTCGTGTGTAGTGACAGTGGCGATGTAAATGGACTTTGGGTTGGGTGGGGATGTTGATAATTGCTCAGTTTACAAAACAACCTTGCTCGGTTATGAACCTGTGTGCAATCGATTGTTCGTTTCTTTAACCCGGTTGGGCTGATGTGTTCAATGCCACAGACGTGGTTACAAGATGATATTCGCATAAACAAAAGAAAAACGAGGTTATGAATTAACTAACGGTTCTTTCTTTTTCCTCGTCAGTACTCAGGACGGTTTGACTGATCAGTCTTGTGAAGAGGTGATCTTAAGTGAATCAAATACATTTCACTGCAGCCCATTCGGCCGGTCAGTTTTGTGATCGGTGTTTTGGCTTCTACTGTAAGGGCGGGGTTACCTTGTACAATAAAGAAGCCTTTGGCGATCGCCCAGAAAGTAGGTATTCTAGAAGAGCTTTCTACGCCCAAAAGCCACTTAGAGTTCAATGAGTCCTTTGTATGTATGCCTGAAAACCATCAGAACACCATAGTTTATAAGGTTAACCAAGTGTTTCTGTCGACAGAAAGGAAGAGGATAAAGACGACAGGGACGACATAACACTTGGTGATGTAAGCAACGCAGTGAGGCTTTTGAAAAGCCTCGCACTACAGGATGGTCCTATTTGACTGTGATGGGAGAAGTTTGATGCGGAACTGCCTTATAGGCAATAAGATTACAAGAAAGGTATATACCAATTAGCCAGTCACATGAGAAGACATTAGATACTGCTCGCAAACTGTATCAACGCAGGCAGTTAAGGAGAAAAAACCCACTCGACTATGCACTCGACTGGAAAAGATACTTTTGTAAGCTATTTGCCAAGCTCGGTGAAAGAACCAACGGACATCTGATCAACCACCAGTGTAAATGTCTAAATTCGGTACTCGATGCCTGAGGGCCGATGGATGTGACAAGTGGCTATCCCCCAACAGTATTCAGCTGTGAAAAAGTTGTTCTGCAAAGTCTGAATGTATATGAAAACCTAGGGTGTGTTCAAACTGAGATATTCTAAGGCAAGATATCTGTCGGAAGTCGCAGATCCGACTAGGATCAAGAAATGTCTGACTACATACATAAATTTGGGCCTTTTTAGGGTGCAGTGTTTGACACACTGCAGTGCATTTTTCAACTCATCATTCAGGGTCTACGAAGATGCGGTAGTCCCATAGTCAGTCACCTATGTATGTAATGAAGCACAATCAATCAAACAGATCCCGCGAGCGTAAACTTCAGCCTTGAAAATTTAGAGATCAGAGGGCAATAAGAATTTCCAGTGCGATTTCATGATACGATAAGAAATGCGAAGAGATCTTTCTCTTTGGGGGACAGCAACTTTGTGGGAATGATGGGAAGAACACAACTGAGTGGAAGCATTGACAGTGTCGAGAAGGACACATCAGATGCGATTTCTGATCGTAACGATAAAACAAAGAAGATGCTACACTCGGAGGATGTGAAAGGTTTGGATGAATCGGTAAGATAACAGTGAGACAAATGTTCTGTATCTGGATGTGGTCCGAGATTGAGGGAGGTTTTGGCCGTAGACAAGACGGCGATGGTCTAGGGTAGGGAGATCTGTGGTCCGCAAAGAACAGCAATTAATGGGAGACAGCATACTGGATACGAGTAATGAAGTCCCACCTTAGGCGCACTCAGTTTGGCAAAGATTCCGAGAATGATTAAATGTGAATCATAGGAATCGGTGGATAGTAGTTAAAGTTTGAGCGGGACCCGCTCTGAGGCGTTGCCAAAGCTTTGAGCAGAATGGTTCTTGAGGTCAGCCTTCTTTTGGGTACCAAGCATATAAGTGCAGCAGGTCTAGTGCTGCTCTCAATTACGAGTATTCGACATACGTTCAGCTTTTTGACCGGTGCATTCATATTTTGCTTTGCTGATGGTGGCTTTGCAGGCGCTGTTGTTGTTGGCAAATGTTCGTTGTGCAGAACGAAATGGCGATAAACAAATGCGTTCCATTGGGTGAGCACTTTTCAATTTTGGGGCAAAATTTAATGCGCTATTCGAGGCGCAACGTTCCTAAGAATGTGAAGATAGAAGACACTTTCCCAGATGGCGCAAGAGTTTCGCCGTAAAATGATGAAGGGTATTGTTTAGACGCGGTGCGTTGGAATGTGGTCTGAGAGTCCTAATGGAAGCGGAAGTATACACGATTCAGCTGGTAGGCTTACTGGTGAAATGGAGGTCTATAGCATGTGTGTATCGATCTCACGTTCTGGGAAGCGTGGATGAAAAGTTCGCAAGGTGGTCAGCGCGCTCAGTGGCTGTTAAAAAAAGCCTGAGCTGGATCGGTGAGTGGGGTTATTTCACGTTTACTTGGAAAAGAGTTCAATCGTACCATATTCAGTGGAGGAACAATAGAGATGTCAAAACGTATATTTCTGGTTAGGGGTAGCTAATCCACAAAACTCGAGCATGTGTGAACCAGTCAAGCGAAATCAAGGGGGAACGTGACGAAGGGTGTTAGTGAGAAGCTCATGTGTAAAGCGGAAGCAGCGAGATACGGTAAATCACAAATTGAATTGTCAAATCACTCGTCTCGGAAATATGAATCTCAGTTATTCGAACCGAATTGATGGAGAGCTATGAGAGCAAGCTACGCAGCTCAGGCTGAAAACGGGGGTTGATTTCAAAGCCTGGTTCATCTAGCAGTTGGAGAATGTAAAATTTTGTTCTGGCTGGAAGCAAGCTCGAAGGGCATAATGACACGAAGCGGTGAACTGAACAAAATTCAGACTCATGTGTTGTAGAGTAGAGATAGAGCGTGAACAGCGAGTGTCCGTTGTGTCACGTTGTTATAATTGTTTTGGTGGCCGTCAATACAACTCAGATGCACCGCAAGCTAAGATGGCCGCGTAGTGTATTACGCTGTGGAGATACCGTCTGCCGAGAAGACCATTGTTTTTCGTGTCTGGGTTCTGCTTAACGAAAAGCTAAAGGCAAACACAATATAACATCTCAAAAGAATGAAGGGTGTTACAAATGTCTGGATGCTGTTTAGGTAGGAATCAACGTGACCCTCCCTGCACTTGGCTGAAGGCACTGAAAGATATGGTGGCTAGCCGATGTCAGTGACTTTCATGCATTCAGTTCCCATCCAAAGTGAGTGTTGGAGGTGTAGGTGCTGGGATGTTTGTGGTAGGTGACCTTAGGTTCACTACTCTGTCCCATTTACTTTTTCGACAAGGCTTTATTCCAGTAAATTAGTGTGGCTGTACTGCAGCGAGGGACCAGTTTTCTCCTCTAATACTGCCGTCCGCGACGACGACGAAGACGACTGAAGTGGTCACGTACACAATGCTTTGACGGGTTGGTTACTTCTCCGGAAAACGACGTCAGCGGCCTAATTCCTCACCGACTAATCTCGTAATATCAACTGTAAGGCCGTTGGCATCCATAACGCCACAGGTGCCCATCTGCTCGAACTGATCGCACCAGGGCTTATTGTCGCTCGATCGATGACATAATTGTACGCTTGGTCCAGCTTTGTATGCAGTAGCAATTTGGTTGCTGCGCAATGACACGATGCACTTGACCTCGTTGGTGGACATGCGGGTTTGCTCCACCGTGTTAAGTCACACTTGGAGTAAGACTGTAATGCACAGTCTGACGCGGTTTGTGGATGAAACAGCCAAGCGAGGGAAAACAGCAGATCAGTCAAATTTTCCAACAGCATTTTTATTTCCTCGAAAATATGATCTCTCCAGCTAAACCAATTATATCAGTGTAAATCGGTAGCTAAGCTTTTGTCTTCCGTTCCACCACAAAAAGGCCCTTCCGTTGTGACCCTATTTTCATACAGTTGGTAGCCCAACAAGTCTTCCCAGACAGGAACACTCGATAAGTTATTGCCGGATCCGAACTGTGGGAATATCGGTAAGGAAATTGTACTATGGCCCTTCGCATTTCGAGAACATTTGCCGTCTTCAGAAAATACTGATTTCATTTCGATGTTTGTTCGATCAACATCCAGACGCTCACGCCGTCCCTATTCATTAGTGGACTACCCTTGGCACAGCTGCACGCTTGAATCTGTGCATGTGGTGACTATTCAGTGTAAATAGGCAGTAGTCCTAAAGAGAGGCTCACAAGCTTAAGTAGGCCTACCGAAATACTTGCACCGCCCAATATATGCCAGTCGGCTTGTTAACTTCTGTGCGGTTATTTCAAGTCAAAGTAGTGCACTGTAAGAGCTAACACGTCACTGGTCCAGAGAGTTATCAATCAGCAACACGTTAGGTTATCTTGCTACCTGAAACCTTCCAAATCTGGATAAGATAACCGTCTACTCCTCCTTGATGTAGAAGAGGCTTTTAAAAGTCTCCGGAAAAGACCCCATTTTCGTTTGGTGTGAAAGGTAAATGTACTTCGTGGAGGCTTAAACAGGGGAGCTAACAACTCTACTGTACTGCTCAACACCAATGGTTCACCACCTACTCCAGGTGTATCAACCTTTCTGCCCACAATCAGTCCATCTTTGTTGTGAACAGAAACCAGTGCAATGCCCACGAGACCTGATTGAATGTGGATCCGGAAACGATGAGCTTAATGTTTGGTCACCATGGCCTCATTTAGTACGTCACTTCTGGGGAACGTGGGTTCCTCCAAAAACAATGCGATTGAAAGTCTCGTGACTGGGCGATACGACTTGCGATCTCGCCCTGATTTTACTGCGTCTCTGAATGACAGTGGCTACTGTTAGTTCATCAGTAGTGTATCTATCCTCAGAATTCTTGGTTTTCTTGATCACCTATCACATGTAGGACGATGTAAGGATCGAAATATACGCAAATCTAAAACCAAAGTTGCTTTATGTGCCCATATGCGATGCGCAGATCTCGACGAAACGGAGGAAAGTGTGTTCGGAAAGAACCATATGTCCGACTGAACAGTCGCTGATGAAGGAATCCAGCTGCATGACTTGCATCTGGATCATCGGCTTCCCATCCACATTCAAGAAATGTGGAAAATTGTTAATATCACATCTTGATAATCGAAAAAGTTCTGTCCCATCAGCAAAGGCACGAAAAATGCCTTCAGAATGGGAGACTGTTGGGTTATAATAGAGTATATCGCTCTTGTATTTCAATCAATTGAATGGAGCCTAACGAGCGGCGAATGATAAGCACTGATTTCAGCTGTTTCCACTTCGGAGGCCTATGATAATATGGACAGTCAGTTGTTATCTTTCGACCATTCTTTGTTGTGACCCAGCAATAGACCTAGATCACACGGTCAGTTTACACATAAACAAGAGCTCTATAGAGTCTACGATTGGCATGTTGTTCAAAGTGGCCAACTGTTGAGTCAGTTCACAGTTGTCAGAACTGCTGTGCTTTCGTGAACAAGGGGTTTAGACATGGCGAACACTTCGGTTTAAGGATTAAACGGTGTCCAAAAATTATAAGGTCTCGCCTTGTCTGTGTTGACGAATCAACTTTCTAAGTGGCTCAAATATTACCACGATCCATAGTGCTCTGGCATGATCCAGTGATTTGCTCATATTGATAATTGCTCCCAGGTACTATGGGTAGTCTGTTAAGTCAATAGCTTAGGGCGAATAAATTGTTAGTGCACCAGGATTTCTGGTAGTCTGAACCCTCTTGAAGCGCTCTCCCGGTCAACTTGCCCTACCTAGTTAGCATTTGTTCCTTCAAAGAATTTTGAAAAGAAACTATAAGAACAGCATATTGACGTTTTAGAACTTCCAAATGTCTCTTGTAGACTGAATGTTGCGTATGTAATGAATTTGGTAACACAGGTTGCAGGTACTATCTACTTTTGGTGTTTGAATTTAGTAATTAGTTCAATGGTGCAGAGATGCGGACCTTCAAATCGAAATCCAACCTCAATTTGGTTGGCGTGTTGTCGAGGTAAACTAAGCATTTGGTCCCGTGAAAACACCTGGACCAGCGTTTCATCGAGAAATAACACTAAACTTTTGGACATGCCATTCAAATGCACTTAAAAATGTGACCTGTACCTCAGCCTTTTCCTCACGAATTGCACTAGTTGAATGCTCAGTTGCAACGTGATTTTCGACTACAGAATTTGCAACGGTCGAATCTAATTAGTCTGTCAACTCTGCCCTAGTGTTTGCTTGTGCACGTCTGGTCTCAAGAGTCGAGCGAAGACCAAGCTATTTAACCAGCTTAGAGTCTTTGGCAACATTTTGAAGTTTCGAATAGACCTACTGGTCGCAGAGCGCAGCAGAATCGAACGCATGTTTTTATGCTTATCCGTAAGCCTGTGGTTGCGCAAAGACCATGGACAATTTAGATGTGCTTTTGGGGGTCTTGTTAACACATCTACCTCATCCTATGACGGTGGTTCAAATCCCGGCATGGCTGAGGACACACCACCAATTAACTTCGGTAGACAAATCAGAAGCATCTGGTGGGGAAGGAGATGTTGATAATTATGAAACGAGAATAGTGTCAATGGATGTAAAATGAACTAAAAATTTTCTGGAGCAGTTACTGACTGAATTTGGTCAACAGCTGCATACAATCCAAGGTGCGCGGTGGAAAAAACACAAACATATTTGTGTATGTTTGCTCTTCCTTAGTTTTCGACATTTGTAATCTGGATGATCGGACTTTCAGACCTCGTGATCACAGAGTAGGGTTAAACGGGGAGATAGTTAAAGCCCACCACAGAATCATAGGCGTACGGATTTCGCGTGTTGATGAAGCTTTCTGTAAGATGACTTGACACGGGGGTTGTATGGTTTGTTGAGATCGATTCTATCTAGATTCATTCTGTTTTCATACTGATGTTACCCAAAAATCGATACTTACGAATGTCCTCATGCATATTTACGGAAAAATAGCTGGACTTGCCAAAAAGCATCTTTGTTCAATGAAGAAAAATGATGAGTGATCTGAACTACTAATCATGTGTTGATCAATCTTCTGACGTGATGTATCGGCGTAACGTCGGCCCGACGTGGAAAATTCATGGTGTTTTCGGCCGTCCAACTGTCGGAAAAGAGGTAAATTTGGAACAATAATGCTGATTCTACCGACTACAGTATACCCTGGAGTCCGGGTTCAACTAGTTTGCATTTCGTCTCTGTCCCGAACGATCATCAACAGCTGTATAATTAATTTTGGAAACTTCTCTAGAATAACCATCTAAAAGGCCAGACCGAACACGCAAACGAAGCGGTCCACCAAATCATCGGCCACCATAGTTTTCCTTGGCTTATACTCCGAAGATTTCATCTTTAGGTTCGAGAACCTGTTCAACATGGTGAGCGATTTCCCTCTTACGCGAAAGCTTAGGTTGGTCCAAAGCATGGTCGAAAGATGGGTAGCGGAATTTCAACGTGTTACAATTTGGCAGCGTTGTTTTTATCATTGGGCAAGCTACCTATTAGATAGAAGTTCAGAAATTTAGTAACCGAACTGCTTTCATGTCTCGATATCCGATTAGGACCCACCGTAAGGCCCAATCGACCTAACCTAGTCGCTTAGTCGCTTAAATAGTCTCTCATCAACTGCGTATAAGTGAGACCGAATTCATAAATTATTTCATAGTGCGAGGTACATATGAGCATGAGCTAAAGATACTCTCCCGAGTTGCATATCACCAACGTCTACCTGGAGAGGATTACTACCTTGTACCCAAGAAGGTCTTTATATTACAATTGCGAAACCGGACCAGCTAACAACAAACCAACATGAACATGGACGTTCAGGTGCATGCGCTCAAATTTACGGCATATCTATCTACTTGTAAGACTGAATAAAGATGCTTTGTTAATTTTTCGCGGTTTTCAATTACTGGGTAGAATGTTGTTTTGACGAAAGTAGAGCGGCTGACTGTAGTGCTTTGGTACCGCACAACGCGTTTGACTTTCTTAGGACCAATCTGCAAAACCTCACACAGTTGATAACACAACAGGTTGCACTTTGTATGCGTGTGTGTAGTGACTGAGTGTTTCTCATCCTCATTATTTCCGCACTGAACCCAGGAATGCACTAGGTCCCGGGAAGTATGCGGACCCATGACAATTGTTGGTCCGATAGCTTTAAAAACTTGCGGTGATTTTTTTCGATCGTTGTTTCCTTATCCTGTCCAGAATAATCCAGTTAATGCTATACCGAACAGTCAATCCACAATTCACTCCTTCCATCACATCACTAGTGATTTCCAAAGAAACAAACGAAAGAAGGCAGGGGCAAAATTTTAACCTGGTCCAGTACTGGCAACGTCCTGCATCAAGCTTTGTACAGGAAAACCAACAAACTAAGGAATCGTTGCATTGGCGGAACACTCCCATTTGCGAATTAATTTGGTGTTAAGGGGAGACCGAACTGAACATTAGCTGAATCGCTCGTTCACTGCTCATTCTTCAACGGAATGTGCCGCACACAGACCGCTTCGTGTTTCAGTTGCGAGGGCACTCGAGATATCGGAGTGTCTTTTCTTAACAGAACATACTACCCATAAGGTTGCCAAAAACCATTCGAAGAGTATTTTCCGTTGTTTCAGCAAAGGTATTTTCGGTACCTCTCTATATATCGGTGTTAGTTTTTTTTAGAATGCTCCTTCCGTGAGCATCATTTTTAGTTAGTGAAGTATTGTGAATTCTTGGCGTGTCACCAGGACAGGAGCCTCCTTCCGAAGTATTTGAGCAAAATATCTGTCTAAAAATATGCGCATTATTTTCACTATCCAATGAGCTTTTTAGACAGCCTAGAATCGTGTGAAGCTAGCAAATTCTGACATAAATCGGCTCACTTTATTCCACACAGTTTTCAGATTCACACGGGCTAATGTAGCTTTATGCAATAAGTGAGCTGCAGTCCGCCGTTTCTGTTAAGTAATCAAAGTTTTACATTCATACTCGGTCGTGTATATTCGACTAACACGTCGCCGATCGAAGCCACCGGACTGCATAATTTATTTAGCACGTTTCAGGCTAGACATGGTTAAACGAGTAAGTGTTCATCGACCACCTAATCACAGGTGAGTAGGCCAGTCGATCTATCAGCAAATTGCACGAAGCCGTGCACGTTTGTGATGTTACTAGCAGTATCACACAGGCTGTATGTCGTATGGTTGACCCTTGTAGGTTCAGTATAAAAGGGTTATCCTCACTCGAGTCGGGCACTCTTTACATACAGTTGAGACGAGACTATGCGATTCTGAGTATCTGTTTGATCATCACGATAGTGCAGTCATTAAAATTCATCTAGCTTTCTGGACAACTGAGTGGTGTACATGTTGAATACAGATTGAATGGGGCGGATCATCGTTGAAACGGGAAACCTTTGGACTGGATGACCCACAGAATAATTTACTGATATCTCTCCGTCGCATCTGTCGACTCTGCTGTGTGTGGCGTAGCGTGTGGCCTATCACTAATCATTTTTTGTAAAACTAATGGAGAAAAATCCAGCAGCGGACTAGTGTTTGCTTCGTTGGGTATGATAATGGGTGCATAATAGGATACGAAGTTCAACTGGTGCAGTTTAGAACGACCACCATCCTTATTTCCATGTTTAGTGGTCAGGTGATAGATGCTGATGATAGATAGATGATGACGGATGACGTCGTTGATGCCATGAAGTGATGCAGAACGTTCACTTAAAGAAACTTTTTGTGCTGTCGACAGAGGTGGCTATATTTCAGGAAAGCGAAGCGGACCTTGAAGATCTCAACATTTATTTGATTGGTATCGTTGGTGATGGAAACTATGAAACTTCCCACTTCGCTATAACTGTTGATTATCCCCAGCACTCAGGAGCGCATTTGTGAGTTTGAAGTCATATTAAACTCAAGGGTCAGCAGTCCTAGTGTAAAACACAATTAGGCTTCTGCACGATCACCAACAGGCCGATTTGCATGCTATTACTTTTCAAATTGCTCTGAATTAACGGGTATATACTGACTTGATATGTATCCAATGTGACATCAATATGCCTGTATAGAATCTTTAATATTCTCATGCATAGCATTTTAGTTAGGACTTCCTCTCGGGCTTTAAACAAGGTAAGAAAATGACGAGTATCATGTTTAACAATGATTCTTGGTATGCTGTGCCTTCTAGCCAGATATTTGATATCCATCGCGGAAAGAAACCGCGATAAGGTCTTCGCAAGTGGATTTTATTACTCGTGTGCGGTTGCTTATATATCTAGTTAGACTTAATCGTTTCACTGAAAATGTGCATCACTTCCTTGCACTGCAGCATTGTTCGTGAGAAGGCTTCGTAAATTCCCCGTAGGTTACGCGGTATGGCCTTGTTCTCAATATCACCCCATCCGTTGTGGTCCAAGAGAAGCGTCCTGCTCTAAAGCTCCTTTCAACCAACCCTTTCCTCACATGCTATACACCATTCAGTCATCGATAAAGCTAACTGAAGTTGATCGGCCGTGCCCTTGTGTGGTTTAGATAAAATCTAATGTCATGAGGCTATGGAAGACCGACTCCAGTGGGGAGTTTCTGCTCATGTCATTGCGAATTTACTGGGTTTATAGTAATCCATCATACATCCAGTGACATCCAGTGACATGAAACTCTCTTGTCAACTCACATAATTAGTGCATCCTAACAGTCGGTTGGGGACAACGAACAGATTCTGAAAGGCATGGGAAAGATTAGTTTAACCCTAGAAAGTGGGAGCCTAGTTACATCTGCTGGCGGAATCCACAACCGGAGAGAGATGTGGGCGCAATAGCTATAGTTCAACAAAACCATCACTAATGTTAGCATCATCGCTAAGGTGTACATCATCACATTAGCCCGGTCATATAATCAGTGTGATGATTTTAACTACATGTCAATGACGGTTGAGGTTTATCGAAGAGGCGGCAGATACTGAATACGCTGTTTTTGTAAGGGAGGACCAGAAAGACAAACAGATGGCCGGATGGAAAGCTGTCACACAGTTTCACAAACTCAGGCTTAAGACGGCGTGATGTGGCTGCGTATAGACCGACAGGCTGGTTCTCGGTTTTGTTATGTCCCCAGATTTTATCTCGCCATAATATACCATGTTTTTCACTCGACGGCATCACGCCTTTATTCCCGTTCATTCCACCGTTGTTTACGTGAACGAAATTTAGGTTGTTTGGAGGTAATAGATACGCCTTTCTAAAAGACTCAACGGATCACGGCAGATGGTGAGAGCGATACCAGAGGACTTGAAGTTTGTGGACGTTTTTTATGGGGCCAAATCACTCAGGTAACACTTTATCTTGCACAAAGACTGCTGTGCACAAACGGCGTCGGAATGAGTTACAGTCAACAGCCTTATTTCGGTAAATAGGTTCAAATATTAACCATTTTAGAATTGATTAAAAGCGGAGATGTGATAACCCTGGTATACTTGAATGGAAGGCCGTTTTGCCCGACGCCTCGGGTGGGCCAATCACCACCTCAGACCTTAGCACGTTTGACCGTTCTAGCTTTACAATTTAGTTGGGTCTGCCTTGCGCTTGTGGAGTAGTGGTCACGCGCTCGCCTCGCGCGCCAGATGTCTGTATTTCAAATGCAAGCATAACCCAGACATGTACTAGTGATGAAAACTTGAGTTCAATACTTTCTCTATTTTTGTGAACCCATCAGAATGATTGAGCCAGGAGAAGAGCAGAACCGTTCAAACGCGAGTGATGTGAACGCTAATTCTGCAAGCCATGCAACCACATGAAACTAAAAGTTAGCATGTGTTTGTGTGGGGGATATCATCCCATAATGAAATATGGAAGGCGTGGTGTAGAGGTAGCAGCTAATAAATCTCTCAGTAACTTTTCAAACCTTGACAGATTTGAAATAAACTGTTTACCAGTATAGCAAACTAGCACCATTGTTAGAACCATTTCCTTTCGTCTTTCCTTTCATTCATCTAGAAGTGAATTTATTTTTCATAACTCCTTCAAATTACTCCATAATAATCAAGCTTTTATGGTTTCGTCTTGCTAGATTCACGTTTGTCTCGGTTGTATCGTGCTGACTTCTGAGACTCTGTGCATCCTTAATCGAATGGTTAAGTTATCGTGGGGCCAGTACCATTTTACCCCTGTCTCCAGTACAATAACCATTTAGTTCTTGAGGCTGGATTTTTGTCTGCCCTTTTGTTCCAATTACCTCTACCTGAACTCCGATCCAAAACCCAGTTGAGCTTGACCATTCGGAAGAAATTTGTTTTCCGAATTCCAGTAGGCATTTTCAATTATATGCACGACATGGGGTTTCCGCTATCCGGAATCTAGCCAGTATTTGTCATCTGGTGGCTCAGACGAACATATCCATACAGATGTATGATGGCACCCGTCAAATCCAATTTTCAGATAAGTTGCCCAACATTCAAGTGTGATCGAAATAGTGGGAGCGTGGTACTGTGCCATTGTGATTTCAGCGTGTGTGTTGAGGTTCAAGCAGATTCGAAAGACAGTCTTGGATTCATGTGAGTGAACTGGACCAGTTGGATCCTCGATCAGGGTGAACATCCTACTACAATTTGGTTCAGCCGGATGCACGAATCTGGTGCTCCTTCCTTCAGGTTAATAGATCACCAGTTTGGTGTCATGCAACGCATGCAAGAGAACATTTTTCAACTCTGAATAAGTTCGTCCGAGAGCAAACGATGTAGTTCTCATCAGTGGATAGTAAACCAAAGAATAAACTTTACGAGGAATAGCGTCTCTCTTTCAGTAAAACACCATGGGCAATGATTGGCACAGATTTCCCTGACTGTCCTATATTTGAAGGAACAGTGTCTGCATCCTATATATATTTTTTTAACTTCAAGACTGCTTTTCCCCATTTATTTCGTGGTTTCATTAGCATTAAGTGTCTTTACTTTACTGTAATAATACTTTACTGTAATAAGCAGTTACCACATAGGAATGTCAACTAACTCCCAATTCTCCATGAAACACCCGTCCATAAACCACTATTCCACGAATAACTTACCAGATAAAGGTGAACTCACTCCAGCAATGCATAGCTCCGTCTCATTCAACCCAAGTTATTTGTGCCTGGTAATAGCACCGCAACCAACAGCCTTATACAGTTGTAGCGTGGCTGCCAAATGGAATTTCGTGGCCGTTACGAAAACGATTACGGCAATCGAAATTTCACTGAAGTTTTGATCCATGGAGTTCAAACAGTCAAATCTCTTGACGCATTTTGGCAGACCTGATTATGCAGGAATGACGGAATTACGGTCTTCTGAAATGAGAGCTTTAGAACCCTGAATATCAGACGAGAAACGCCAGAATGATCTTGTTACTCATGAGTAGGTGGAAGTCCACCAAAAATGCAACTGCCTTTGATTTTCACTACCAGTTAACCTCGACGACTTTAACTTCGAAATAGATCTGCGTAGGGCCTGTCGATATTTGATTATTACTGTTCCACAGAGTTCACCTGTATGCAACTCAGTTAGGCACCCATAGAAGTGCCCAACTACACAACACTGCTCACAGCTCCCGGTCATTTCCATTAATCAGACGTTTTCACTGAGGCCTTCAAAATCTAAATTCCGAAGCAAATTAGCTGACACGCTTTTCTTGCGCGCACTTATCATACCTTATCGACAGACGTTCGCTGCGTTTCTGAAACTCGGATAGAAGGTCAAAGCACACTAACTGGGTTGAAGGGAAATTATCGACTGCGGACTTTAGCTGATTCTTCAGCTGCAGTAGCAAGTTGTACTGATGCTGATGTAACGGAGATGATGCTTCTCTGTTTGCTTGGATACCTGTTAGTAGTAGACCCAACCTTTCGCCGTTCAATCCCGAAAGGACGTGCCACAGCGATAGTGTCTCATTATACGCCAGGTAATTGTGGTTGTGATTTTCCTTCATAATTGGCTATTCCCTATCCATCGCTGGAGGGTCAGATGCAATTTTGATTGCTGGAGATTCCACTGCACGCGTGAGGCACCTTAGTCCATCTGAGGCACGGCTTGGTGACATGTCCACTTCGGACGGAATGTGTGATGGTAATGATGATCTGTGTCATTCGCTCGTGTGGCGCAGATATTCACTGATTTTTTAACAAAAGTTCACTTGGCCATCGGCCTCTATATCCATCAGCCTGCCGGGGCAGATGAGATTCCACCAGCGCCTGTTGCAGACCGTGGTGCATTTATGTGTCTTCTACATATTTTGGAATAGCAATGCGTTCCAGATAACAGCGGCCAATCACCCACTGCATTATTCAGAAACGATGAACAAAGCGATCGTTCCATGCATAGTGATATCAGCGTTGCCCCTATCATAAGGTAGCTACTGGCTTTATTAATATTCCAACACCTAATCCCCGCAAGTAAGCGTGTTTTCTCTCGGGTAGGGATGCACTGACCACATCTTCGCCGTACGTTAAATGATTGAGCAACGCCGTGCATAATACCGGCCAGCCGTTTTGGATTTCCTGAGAGTGAAAGATGTAATGAAGAATACAAACTCGGACTACAAACTTCACTGCAGCGAATGTGATAAACACTGGTATTGTCGGAGTGGAAGAAAAATTACCACCATAATACATGTACACATGCTTGCCAGCAGAATATATGACCCAGTGCGACTTGTCCAAGTTCACGAAGACACGGAAGCAACTCAGATCAAATGTATGCTTACCCCATAATAAATAGGGAATCAAAATCTTCTGAGAACTCGATTACTAAACGCATGAACATCGACTAAGTCTATCGACCGCTAGGAAGCAAGAACTTACACAGTTCCCTCTGAACCCAACAGAATGGTTGGATAAGAGGAAGGACAGATAGAAGGTTATCGAGCAAAAATTAGGCGGAAGAAAACCAAACAACAATGCAAGAGGCGAAAGGATCAGTCATAAAACAGAAACAGAATGGTCGAGTTGAAGGCATCCAGTGAACCAATCAGGTGCAGGGAAGTGGGAACACAAGGGGCTCGAATCCCAGGGTGACACCAATCGAAACGTGCGAACGCTACCCGGTGACCATCCATTAACGTTAGAGCTGTTAGACGTTATTATAACCTATATAAGCACGGGCAGAAGAGAAGGAATTTACCCAACAAACCCTGCTTTAACGACCCAACCTCGATTGGTGATGAAACACCTGCAAATCAGTTACCGAACTCGGGAACAGACAAGCAAACCAACTGCAAAGAAATGTTCAATGCCTCTAAAGTATGTATACGTGTTTTGTTTTTTTCCTGTCCAGCGAATCTGTTCGTGTGTGTCCACACAGTACTGCCCAAAAGTTTCGTTACAGCTGGTCAGTTTAGGTAAGACTATCCTCGCCTTCTAATGAAATTTTGTCATTAATATCATACTGGAATGCACATCTATATGGATTAGGTCTTTTGTATCCAGATAACATCTCGATATGGACCGGCATAAATGTGTGATGCAGATGATCAGTCAAGACACAGTATAACAGAGCAACCGATGGAAGCACCCGACCAAACAACCAATCGTAGTCGAAGGTCAGCCCCGGCTATCAGCATGTTTGTTAACACACGGGCAACGCTGCTCATCATGCACAACCACCGGTCCATCGCTACGCCACACTAAGCCCCCCTAACAACGCACTGATGATGTCACCTCGATTGGTGATGAAACGTTCGCAATCAAATTGCTGAGCTCAGCGAGCAAACTGACGAACATTAGCCTGTTCGTTGATTACCACTGATCCACGTATTCTACTCTAAGTGGGATTCTGGTGTGATCCCTTGTTTCGCTACTCGTCTTGCACCTTCAATTCAAGATTCCCAGCCCCAGGATATATTGTACGGCAGACTGTTCGCAATACTCCCAATAATTACCCTTTCTGTCTACTCTTCACCAGGCTTTCTTCCTCAGGGTTGTGTGGCAGCCAAGCACCAGTATTCATTACTGGTTTATTGCTGGTACACTGACCTGTGTAGTATACTCATCGTCGGCGACTTCATACTACGAGCAAGTGTCTAGTGGTTTAACCAGTGTTGTCTGGAAAACCACATTCGGACGCCAGCTATTCATTGCTGTCGATGATGATGATGTCTATGATTTCGTCAGGTGGGTTAATCGAGGACGACACGGAATGTCTATTTCATTAAAGCTATTTATTGGTTCATTTTGTACTCAAGACCGGTGGATTAACATTATTCGAACATAACTTATCCGTTTATTCTCTAATTTAATTGTAGCTAATGTCATGGGGTAAATTTGTTCCGTCTGTTATTGTCATCAAGATGGAAATCTATTCTAGCAATATTCATAACCAGAGGAAATAGTCAACACTAGGTCACTTTGCATTGGGGAGAAGTGTATGAGGGACAATTGGCGCTACATGGCAGTGTCGGAGTTGTTCCACTTTCGGTTTTCAAGTGAATCGTTGCGTGCTGGAAATTACTTAGACGGTTTCGAAATGCCATTTTACAAAAATAAAACGGATGCACAGTGTTTGTTGGCTTTTAAATTCATTTACAGGATGTAGTCTCAACTCAGGTTTTAGAGTCTCCTAGCAACCCAAATACCATTCCATAATGTTCATTACAGGAATTAGGGGGGACCAAACGCGACTGAATACCACAGGGTTGTGTTAGTCGTAGAACAGTGCGCTACACAGATGCTTTACTGTAAATATGCTGGTCAGTATGGAGCGATGTATAGTCAACGGATTCAGCAGGCAGGTCATCAGCGCAATGGCCTTTAATTATGTGCGTAGAAGCGATTGTTGAACAAAAACGTGAGGTTTGCCTGACCACTGATAAGAAAATCGGTGTGTCATTGCACATGAGCTGAACCACTTTCTTGTTATTCTCTGTACTCAGTTGGTCTTTAGTTCTCAACAGGTGTTTCTCATTTCGTTCTACTTACATTCGCGTCTGTACGGTGTAAAATTACTCACCGGACGAACAAGGCCTGACTGATTCATCATGCTGACTCATTCAAAACGATTGAGGTGTTCATGTAAGCGGCGATACATTACTCTGATAAACTTATGATGATGACGAGACTCAAGGCTCCAGCTATACTGAAACATTTTTGTGTTGTCTAAGTTTCTATCTGATTCAGAGGAGTAGTCGTGTCGGGCGATAAAAAGGTAAGTTCGGAGTTGTGTATAGGTAAACTAATTGTCAATTAATGTTGGATTCAAACAAGAACCATGGGTTTACAGTTTATTTTTTATAATAGAAATTACGGTGGGTGTAAGTCAGTGCGAGCGCGTAACTTCGCTTAGCATCAAAATTGGTGATAAAAAGTGAAACCTATTCATTTAGAATTGGTCGCAAACTGGCTGAGCATCTTGCATTAGAATTTACCGCCGAAATTGTCCCCAAGATTGGTCTGTAATGTCATGTTGAATTAACTACCGACTGGCCTACCTGACAGACAAGTGCAGATAATGAGCTCAGCTCACCTGCCCCTAGAACACAAAGGCACTCAAGTGCAGCTGAGTCAGGTGATCAGCGGTGCACGGTGAATCCGATTTTCCGAGGAGTGCTGGATAGGCAGAGCGGTCGAGCTCCAACAGGAGAAATGCTTATTTGACGGTGAGTGCGCGTGGATAATATTGCGGTGAAACCTATTCATGCTCAACAATAGGAATATCCATGAGCAATCAGGATACGACGGGGAACTGCTAGCTTTACCTATGGCTCCAACAGAAAGGAGTATCAGTTGAAGCTGCAAGAGCTTGTAAGTAGTATTAGTCGAACGAACTTATTATTACAGTGACAGGTGGACGGTAGAAACAAACTCGTGTGCGAAACTGGGCCACTGCTTGCTAAGGGTGTTAAGAAATTTTCGGTGGTTGACCATCTGTGTCTTCGGTGAGAACGCAGGACCAGTGATTCTGAAGTATATCAAACGGTTTTTGGAAAAATAACTCGTCTACGATAGGCGAACTGATCATAATTTGCGCCGGTTCGGTCACATTCTCCGCATACCAGGAGACTAGCTTCCTTGAGCAGCCCTTTTCGCACAGCCACGCGGAGGGTGAAAACGTGTCAGGGGAATATAAGCAAAGACTTAGCAGTGAAATATGAAAGCCAGTACTTAGTAACTCAGCTGTGCTTATCATTGTCGTCTTCTTGTTTGGGGATCCCTAGACGGGACACATTGACGTAGATGACCCAGTCGCGCGCATGCTTCCAAAATGTTGCTTTTTAGTGCATAGCTTTCTCCCCCGATATCTCCACTGTGAAATCCAGTCGCCCGTAGATTCATTATCAATCATATCAACCACTGCTACCAATGAGTAGCAATCAGCCCCTATCTTCCCAGAATATCGGCGAACAAAACAGTGGTAGATATAATCACTGCGTAATATGTATACGGTTTTTACAGCTGAAGAAGTGAAGGCAGTTGACATTAGGCAAATTGAAAAAAATGCAGTCACCTCGGAACGTGTCGAGATAGGTTACAACAGTTGCATCTTTTTTTCATTCGATAGGAGGTATACCAGGGGAGGACTATAAGCGTGTAAGTTACTAGTGGTCTGTCAACACGCTTGCTTATTTACGGTCACACTAACCTCAAAGGATGTGATTGAACACTGAAACCAGGGCGACAGATGATTGATGAACATTGTTCTCTCTGCTGAAGGTGTCTGCTCAAGATTTCAGGATAGATCAGTACTGTGCTCGAGTTTCAAGTGTCTACCATACGGCTCCTCCACGCGTTTAAATTTAAGCTTATGTCGAATACAGAAGACGCAGTTCCTTGTGTGATTTAAGTTAACTTTACTCAAGAATAGCGAGGCCATCTTACATCTTTTCAGTCACTCATCAGCCTGACCTTTACATGAAGCTTAATATGGGTCACTCAGTTGGACATTCAGTCATAAACGGTGTGTCAGTTTATACTGGTCCCTGCTGCCATAGTTGCCTTCACCGAGCTTAGGGAGAGTGACGGAATGACGGACATGCATAGTGATATGACTGCGAGTGTAGTTCGGTAGCAGCGTGTCGTCCACTAGCTAATATGTCTTTGGCAACATTATGACAGGCATCCAAGCGTCTGCTGATTACGGAACAGGCTTAGACATTCATCTTGATCCCACTGCACTTATAGACCTGTTTCAGTAAACCAAAAGAGAGAAGTCTTTCACTAAAAGCTCAAGGAATAAAACAGTGCAACAACAAATTAAAAGGGGAAAATTGTTGAATAAAAATTGAAGGACCGTGTGGCATTCTCACTCCTCATACCTGATACATCCTCCTCGGATTACCATTGGTCCACGCATGTCAAATTGAGTGCCACCACTGAGTCCCTCAATCGGCCAGTCACCTCAGAAGATAACACAACGAGAATTCTAAGATTCGCGCATCCAAATACAACTCATTAAAAATTTGTCTAGCAGGTTCCAAGAGTTCGTGAGAAGTCCTGGCAGACCAGACGGTCAATCGACACAACCAGGACAGCTACTGGATCGTCGTTCGAGGCGTCAGAGAAACCGATTGTACCGCTCAAGCGTGATCACGTTTGGCTGCCCAGAATGATAATTCAGGTACGACCAGCGTGGAGTAGGATTAACACGCTAACTTCTCATGTCAGATGTCCTGAGTTGGAACCCTGGCTTGATCAAGGATATGCAGTGCTGATGAGCTCTATTAAGAGGGAAAATCGAATCCAGTGCTTTTCCCATTCGGTGTGAACCCACCAGAATAACTGCGTTAGCACAGGAGGACGAGTGTGAACGTGAAAAATGAATACACGCAAGTAAGGAAGAGAGCTCATTAAACCGCGTACTGATGTCTCCTCGTTGGGTGAAATAACCTTTGCAAGTTAACTGACAAGCTGGCAACCACGCGCATTAACAGCTACTGGATCAACAAGCAGTAATATCGATCACATCGGCCGTCGCTGGAGGACATTTGTCTGTGCGCCTTAATCACAGTGCATCATGGTGGGTAAAAAAACAGCTGCCACCAACGCCTTCAAATGTTGTTCTTCAGCACCTCTTGCATGCTCACCAGATATGTCTGATTATTCGGTTTTCACGGGAGACTCACTGAATCCCAACTGAATCGCCGGTTTATGATGTTCTTCTTCCGGTTCTTATTCTCCTAATGGCGCTTAAGCACCAGCAAATGCAGCTAGAGCGATTCAGTACTCAATACTAAGCACCAGGAAGCACCGAAATATTCTTAGTGTGGATGAGAATAGGAACACATCAATAAGGTTCTTTTTTAAGGTTCGCTGAAACGTTTTTATGTGCTCATGACATCTATACTTTTATTCCATCCAACTCACTGGATAAATTCTGTTAGCTGCATAGGTTTCATGCAATATTCTCTAATGTCACTGTTTCAGTGTAACTGATCAGAGAACACCCTGGAACTCTGTGACATATGTTCCATTCATTAGAGTCAATCCAAGTCAAGCGAAACTTCACACATGATATTTCTGTCCCATGTTGGCGTGGTAAATGAGAAGCGCATATTTTTACTGCACTCTGAGATGACGATTCCGATCGATTTGCACCTCATTCACATAATTTCACTTTAGACTACGAAAATTAGAAAGGTCTAGTCTACATTCTCATCTATAGAGTACTTCAACTAGGTGGGTTTCGATTTGCTTTAGTTCAGGAATTTCAAAGATGAACTCAAAATGCATCCAAGGGTGGGGTGGGGTTCGCAAAAAAGGAACATCCTCCTGGGTGGATGAAATAATTTAACTTTCATTTCAAAATTCAGTGTCGACTGTTGCATGTAAACAAGTGAAGAAGTAAAAAAATGTAAAAATGATTGATAGAACACGCTGGATACTTTTTCTACGAAGATATTTAGGAGTAGCAAAAATGACGATTCATGCGAGACGCTTCGTGACCCCCCGGAAAGGGTTGCGCTGACTTCTTGCAGCTCTCCACCCTATCGATGAGCAAGTTGGTAATTTAGTAAACCGGTCCCAGAATGAACTGATTTCAACATTAAATCTCAGCAGGCACGTAGTCTCGGTAGGTGAATTACCAAAGATTTTGAATGCTCAGCAGTTGTTTCGTTTACAGGAGCCAAAGCGCTCCGTTTTGAATAAAACTTTTGGTTGATTTCCACATGGATCAGAAGGACACCGACTGTTGTTTCCTGAGAGAGTTGACACCATCAACACGTCGTGAAACGGAGCCTATCTCCGCTAGTCTATGTCCTAATACACGTGTAATGGGAAAATCAGTTCCGACTACAATTGGTTGTTTGATTGAACAATTCAGGCGGTTGGTCCGTTAGCAGTATTCTGAATGGTCGGCGTCCACCTTACCCCTCAGTCTGACTTTTCCTGTTCTCATCCAGTAGTCAGTGCTGAAGTACGTTTTCCTCGATCTCTCCGGGTTCCATACTGTGGTTTTCCAGGTTGGTCTGTTATTTCAACAGTTGGCTTTTTTGCGCACTACGGTAGAGTGCCTTAACGGCTGCACGTGGGGACGCGTAAATCAGAACCATTTTAACGTGCTGGCGGTACAATCCAACATGAAATAGCATGCTTAGAGAAATCCCCTTTTCTTTACTGTACTGTAAGCTCTCCAAGGCTCTCGCATTCTGCAAACTACATGTGTGATCTTCTTAACCTTCATGCATGGAGATCAATGATGGGGGTTCACGAGTTCTGACAACTGCATTGTTCTTTTTCTCATGATCAGGCATAAAATTTGCTACATTTCCTGCAGTTCTTTAAGTTATAACGATTTGTTTTTCTTCTTTCGCGGTGCTTATCCTCAGCCCTGAGATCGAATTTCGCAGAGTAGTGCTCGACTTATGGGATACCAAGATGGTTCATTGATGTAGTAACCCACCCACACGGTTGCATGGAACAAATGTATCCCGGAGCTTTGTTTTTCTAACTGCCACGTTTAAGCTGATCCGGGGGGCACAGTGTTTTAAATCGTTGGAGTATGTTAACATCTCCCTTTTTTGCTTCTCACTTCCATGATGCATCAGCGTGTTCTCCCTCTCTCCTGAAAATAGCGTGGATGCAACTCTTCTCGTGGTTTACTGGATGATTGCTAGGGTAGCTCAGTATTCGGTCTTATTGTACCTATTTTCGGCACACGCAGAATTTGGCGGTGCCGTTTGTCCTTCAACTCACTAAAACGTCCATAGATGGAAGCCAACTTTTACTTCCTTGTTTGGTTACAAGCATTTTATCCTCGAATATGCCAAGTAGCAGGTCATTCTGTGCTAAATTACATGTATTATGGAGCAGAAACAAACGATGTTAAATGTTACAAGAGAACTACCGAACTGATGTAAGCCTTTTTAGTAACACTTTATTCAGTCACACGCGGTCGATTCTCGTTCGTTATGATATACCTTTATGGACTCTGTGTCCTTCTTAGTACTGTTCGTGTAGTTTGAATCTGTCCTATTCATGTACGTGTAATGAAGAAAAAACAGCTGCTTTAACCGTTGGGATTTTGTTGCTGCATTTCTTTCCCAAGATGATGTGTTTGAGGCAGCGAATTCCGGAAGGGTTGCACTGCACCAGTACTGATGAGACTTTATCACCGGATATTTGATTACAAAAAACAAAATCCATGGATAAAATTTACAAGAACAAGAATAAATTGCCAGTCCTCCATGATGCTATGCGTGTCTTCACAAGTTTTGCCACCGCGGATTGGTTTTGAGCTTGGAACAACTCACGGTCTACGAGGAAAGGAAGAAGAGGAATTTGTAGTTAACGTTAAAATAACCACATCGTGTTATTGCTGGTGTCAGTTTGTTCAGTGAGTAATTCCTTATTGGTATAATATTGCTTTCAGATTAACAGGATTTATGAATCTGAATAGCCGTCAAAATACAGCCACGGGAAGAGTTAGTGTTCCTGGTGACTGTATTGGATAAATTGTACCTTAACCACCCAAAAACAATTTGAAAATGTCAACTGGATTTTAATGGCAAAACGTAACATCAGCTCCTGCTGAGAAGTAGTGAAGACTATACAAATCAATATTCCCGCAAAATTTTTATTATTTTTGTAGGTATATTAAACAAGCGATTGAGTTTTAAATAAAAGATTTCGTTTACTGCCTGTGGATTATCTGGAAGAAACGCGATCAGACGTTTTGAAAGTCCGTATTAGCAGAGGGATTAGAACACAAGACCTAGATTGATGGGGGCTCTGGTTGAAATATATTTCCTACGTATTTATTGTTTATTTTCAGGACTGGATAACTTGGATCAATCTCAGCAATCACACTTTCTTCCGAACGAAGGAAAGAGGATGCCGCAGCTGAGCGAACAAATTAGCAGTTAATAATCAGGTTTGGTACGTTTTGCATTTCACCAGGGGTGGTCCGTTTGCAAATTCGTCGATTACTGAATCCCGGATTATTTGTAACGACGAAGTTTGACAGAATATTCACGATAATCTTGTCGAGGTGGTCGGGCTTCAGTGCCCCAATGAATTTGTGGGATACATTGACTGGACCTCAGTTCCTTCCATGCTAGGAAGGCCAACAGGGAGCAGCCCGACGGAGAACAGCAAGTCCCCATACTGCGACAGATGGCCTGTACATCAAGTCGCACTGTCCTCTGCGATAGGCGTGTGAAGGCAGTAGGGTGTTTCTTTCAGGCGACCAGCCTGCATATATATATATATATATATATATATATATATATATATATATGGAGGCATAGGTGACGCCTTTGCCCGAGGAAGTACGGGTTAAAAAAAGGTCGGCTCTGGAAACTGCCGGAGGGTTGATCCTTTCTCGCAATGCACCACTCACTATGGTCCGAATACTTCTAAAACCAAAGAGTCTGGTGCTGCTCAAAAGGCGTCCGCTATGTGCAGCCTCATCAAGAGTTAGACAATCACTCCATATGCACGAGGCCAGGGGAAGTGTCCTCAAAGAACACAATACCTCGTCTCACTGTCTTGTGGGTCAGACTTTTGAGCCAAAGCTCCAAGTTAGGGTACCTCAGCCAAACCCCATTCTTCGGCCTGGACAACCTGGAACTTTCTCTGGCCCTCACCAACACCCACCTTCCAACCTATTGAATGATGCTCAGCGATCAACCCATCTTCCATTTCCCTAACCATGGTTGCGTGTCCGGACTATTGCCCATAAAAATAACTAAAGTGATCCCTCACTAAACTCCAAAGATATTATCCAAATTACAACCTTCAATGTCCCTATTCTCTGTTAAATTTAGCAACAGGCATCTCGTGCCCAAACCTTGCCTCCCTTCTCGATCGGTGTATGTTGTCTCCGAAACACATATAAGACTCTACTTTGGTCTTGCACGCCAAACCGTTTAGGAGGAGCTCGACTGTTCCACATTTCCCTCGCTGGATATCTAGTGATCCTGAAGAAACAGTTCGTGGTATCTAAGTTCTGCAAAATGCACTAGGTCACAAAGCTGAAAACCTTTTGCTGAACCGTGTCCTAGTAAACAGTTGTCATAGCGCCGTACGGTTGTCTGGTTCAATTAAAACCAATGCAGGTAAACGGTGCTTATTTGCGTACGCCCGACAGACTGCAGTTCCGAGACCGAGAAGGACGGGTTGTATCAAGATCTCTCACGATTGTTTGGGTCAGAATAACGTATACAGTAATTCTGGTGGGTGACGTGAATGCTTAGGTTAAACGAGAAGCGAGTTAGGTGTTAGATTGAAGTTCAATTCTCAGCGTACGGATAATGAAAAGCAAATTCTTCAGCTGTGTGCTGAAAATTGTCTGTTCCTCACCAGTGCAAACTTCCAGCACAAAAGTTCACATCAAGTTACTTGGGGACCAAGAACCTCGAGACAGTCCAGGACTCATCTGGACCATGTTGCTATCAGTTGTCAATGGATAGCCTAAATTAAAGCTTGTTGTTCCTTCTGGGGTATGCAACTTGACCGTTATTATGGCGATGTGCTGTCCGGGTTATCATTTCGCTTTCCGTCAGCAGTAAGAATATCGAGGCAGCGTAAGTCCATTCTTCAACTTCGACAAGTTTTAGTGGCTCGAGTATCTAGTAGATCTGGCTAGAATTTTACTGGAAACGCACAGTCATGCTGATGAAGAACTGCATGTCGAAGCCAATGGATTCGGGTGAATGAACACTGGATATCATCGAGACCAGCAGATTTATTCCTGCCAAAATTGCCATGCAAGCAACCAGTGACTACGAGAGCACACGCATGTCCCTCAAAGACTAATGACCAAGAGCTCGAAAAATAACAGAGAACTCTGGTGGAATGCGAAGGCCCAGGAGATGGAGAAGGCTTTCCTTGCAAGTGACAGCAGCGCCCTATTTTAGCTGACCCAATCAACCGACCAAAAGAATACAAGTATCAGCAAAATAATATGCGAAAAAGACGTAACGACAATTCATTCCATCAATTATCGTCTTGAACGATGGACTGGAAATTTCAAAGAACAATTCAGCTGGCTTCTTTCAACCTGCTTCTGGAAGAATTCAGTGGGCCTGAATGGAACATCGAGACAAACATCAACAACCAAAAATTCAGCGTGAGATATCAATACTCAAGCGCGAAAGGGTACATGGCGCTGGTGGCTTACACCACGCACCCGTCAAAGAAGGTGATGAGTTCCTGGTGAAAGTCTGACAGTCTGCAGAATATTTGGAACGAAAACAGAACACCAGGGGAACGGAGCTCCTTGACCATCATCCCAGTCTTTAAAAAGGACACAAGAAGGTCATGCGAAAGCCATCGTGGCATCAACCTGGTGACTGTTACATCCGAGGTGCTCTTTAACGTTATTTTGATAGGCTGATTGATTGCTGATAGAAACGACCTCGTAAGAGTCAAGCTGGGTTTAACCCTGACAGAAGATGCATCAACCATATCTTTACCTTGAGACAAGTTCTTAAACAGCGCCACTCTTTCAAACAGCTAAGGTTGGTCGAAATTACCCCAATACGTTCACCCACAGGCACTGAGCATATAAATGTTATCCGTGGGCCAGATCCTATAAAAATACAAACCATTTTGAATAACCTAAATAATTCTGCCGCAAGGTTTGGAAGGCGCTCCACACCTGCAAAATGTAAATTGCTGCCAGGTGAGATCAAACCCAAACCTCAATCTTGAAGACCAGATAAATAAATTTGTTTGCCTAGGCAGTGGCACAAGTTTCAATGGACCGGCGGGAAACGAATCGCTTCTCGTATCAGGAAGACCAGGACACCTTTCGCCACCTCCAGAGTCTATATCGCCGGTGTGATTTCAGTTTGTTTGTCAAGGGAATTGTATACACTGCGACGGTGGGATCCATGTCACTTTATGGATCGGGAGCATGTTGCTCAGACGCAAAGAAAGTATGAAAGCTGACGGTATTCGACCATCAGTGTCCCCGAAGCACTGGCTGGGTCGGGTGGGAATATCGGAGTAGGAATGCTAAGGCACACTAGATGGTTTTAGTTAAAACAAAATTCCCCACTATGGATGAGTTGCTCACGCTCCATAGGTTATGCTGGTTGGGGTGTGTACTTCATTAGCCAGAGGACCGTTTGCCTCGCAGAGAACTTTTCACCCATCGGCCAAGGGGAAGCCGGGCAACTTAATATCAAAACACTAACCAGCAAACTTAGTCTGGTCGAGAATCCTCACCTTTCAGGATGGAAACTCCGTGGACGTAACTCACTGGTGATCAATGACACTGGCAGACATAGGTGAGTCACGCATTTAAGGGCATTCCTGCATCAAAGCTGCCACCTTCAACACAACTACCCAGTCTTCCGAACTAAATGAACATAAAATCGCCTTCAATGCCTAGCTATACCTCACCGGCTATCCCACTTCGCAGTGGCCGAGGCTGTAACAACGTACCTTTGGTACATGGTTTCACAGCTGATAGACAAACTGAAACGTAACAAATTTCTCATACGCACGGAAGCTGCAGTACAACGAGGACTTACATTTTCGAAATTCTATTGAGTGAAACCTAGGGAACAAAAAATTTCCGAGCCATGTAACACCTAGAATCTCAGTAGCTCAGGCTGTATGCATGACTGCAGTTATCGGATTTCTCATGGAATAGAACAACAACAACCACTGAGTGCCACATATCAGCCGTTCATGCTCGCAGAACCAAAGATCGGCTTTAATAGCCTAAAATCTATGATGAGGGAAGAAGGACCCAGAGCAGCGTTGGGCTGTAAACAGAGGGGTTAAAGGTATTAAGGCTGCCAATAACATCAATGAACTGAATAAGTGGTTTCCTTATATCAGTGTTATCTAGAGATGCCAGGCATTCACAGCCAGTGATCAACAGATAAGGGTGGTTGCCAGACCCGTCCACATATACGAAACTTGCTCACTCAGATTACGACCGATAAAATCAGCTCATTCAGATTCCAGAGAAAGTGGTAAACTGACCTGTTTGAAGGTGATGCCTTTGTTAGAAAATTTAGATGGGAGCATTCGGAGCCGATTTTGGACGAAATGGAAAATGCGAAGTATGGTCGTCGGAACGTTGAACCGGTTGAGCTCGCCCTACAAACTCCTGCAGCTGTGAAAAGTCAAGCAATCACTGGGTCCCCTTAAAGTATCTGAAGCATACAAGCACTTGAAAGGCATGACGTGTGTTTTTACCGTCCTTAGGCTCGTAGCAGCCACAGAAACTTCAGCCAAACTCAGTTACCCTGCAGCACATTCCAGCTGAAGTACACCGTCAAATTCGAACATATCTCTGTGGTGTATTGTGGGTTTCCTTTCTACAAACAACGCGTGTGCGCCAAAGCTGTTGCAATCCAAAATATCCCAACCATATCAATCGTGATCACTACGAGAAAATTCGCATCATTTGGACAGGCCTAGAAGTGACATTCACATGTCTTTTCACCGCTGGCATCTCCGAATGGCACTGACACGTGTGAACCACTTATTCAGTCCATCAATTTTATCAAAAGTCATGTTACCTGGTGGCTAAGCTGTACATAGCCATATGATTGACCAACGCTCTTTTGATTCCCCTTGCTCTTGTAAACAATTGCAACCACCCTCTGGTCATCAGAACGGTCGGCTTTATGAAGATTCTAGAGAACCCCTTGAAGCTGACAAACTAATAGTTCAGAGAGTAACCATAATATCTTTTACAGTACAATCACCGTCGTTAGTGACAGCAATACACCAGCAGTACATACTAGTGCTCAACAGCCATAGCACTATGAGGGATGAAAGTCATAGTAAAGAGTAGGAAGAGAAGGGGAGGACAGCACGAAGAACCTCAATGTCTCTAAGAAATACACCCAAGAACAAAGGGCATGTATCGCTTGACAGCATTAAAAGAAACAAATTTGAGCATCATGTCGAAGTAAGGCGCCATCAATGGGATTGACCCAGCTTTCTGTGCAAACCTCACGCGACATAAGCTCAGCCCACAAGGAAACCTAGCTAGACAGTCCTGCAGAGTTTCCAAAATAAACTTATGAAAACAAAATCCCGGTACTTCCATAAACGAAACCACTCACAAGGTTGCTGAAAGCTCTTCAAAAGACCACGACCGGTTTCCCCCTTATAAAGGGTCATCAGTAGGCAAAGTCCCCGAGTATCCGTCAGACTTATGTCCTGCTTGAATTCAAATTGCACGAAACTCAACAGATACACTCGTTTGCATTTATAATTGGTTTTTACGGGAGATTCAATTGAATCTCTTGATTATTGATTTCTGAATTCAACATTTTTCTAACAACAGACAAGAAAGCTAGGCACTGGAACATAAAGGAACTAACTCTGAGTTTTTCCATGTAAGTTTGATGTTCTATGCACAAGACCTAGTCTGTTCACTAGAAGCTTTGGTAAGGCGGATGGCTCTGAAACGCATAAATCAGATTCAGCGTATGACTGATTAAACTTGTTTCTATTAGGAAATTTAGTTGGCAAACCAAAGTGGGTTTCGAAAAAGCAGTAGTTCAAGTCATTTATCCGGAATCCTTTGGTAAATTTCGCTTAACAACCGTGTACAAACAGCTGAAAAAACACCCTAATCGATTAATCCAAACACCGCGCAAATATGTACTGAAAATACAACCACCGGCTTTTAACAACTCTGATGACGCTCCAAATCCTGCTTCTCTTTTTTTGTGGACTTCCCAGAATGGGTGCACCAAGAATGGACGAGGGTCTTTTAAATGCGAAAGATGTAAACGCGAATTCTACAAATCCGGCAGCCACTTACAGCTAACCAATAAATGTCGGACTCACGCTTTCTAGAGTACAGTATCGACAAATTCTACTTCATGTTTTAATGAATGGTGTAAGCTGACAGCAAAATTGCCTAGACTGATTGATTGAACCATAATTCGACAGTACATGTCAGCCCGCATTAGAAGCAAAAATATACTGAACAGATCAAAGAAGTTACCTGACCAGAAGCTGGTTTAAATCAGGTCCTTGCGAGCAGCCCATTTTTGTGTGCAGATGAGCGGCTAAGCAGCCGATGCGAATCCTTTGGTACCTGGGTGGAGCCTCGACTCTTGCGTTTTTATGGTTACACGGTAGTTGGCACTGTGACGCACCCAACACAACCGATTTACTGGTAGTTTTAAAGTACCAACCGAGAGTATTGACAAAGATACCGACCAACAAACACAAGTGAACGAGGGACCTAGAGGGAACGTCACGTTTTCGATTGTCGCCCCAAACGTCTGTTGTGGTATCTTTAAACCTTTCTTTCTGAACTGATGGCGGAAAAGTGGGATTTGAATAAACATTTCGGAAACACATTATTATTTATTCTGTTTACAATAATGGTACTGTGGAATAATTTCCCCTGTGTAGTTCAATCGTACCTCTGGATTCTCCAGCTCAGCATCATCTGTGGTGTTTCACTTTTATGAACCCTAATAATACTGTCGATCTTTAGGTTCCTGCTGTCTTCGAGGATATTATGGTAAACTGCTGAACGACTTGTGGATGTCACTGCGTTTTGAGGGTTAACAAACTACTAGAAAGCACTATATCAGCTGAAAAGTACCGCAGTGGATAAATCAAGTCATTGTATTATTAAGTTCCGGACAATCTTTTCTTTTCCTCCTTTCATTTTAACGTACATGACTAATCGAAAAAAGATCACTTTGAACCAGGCTCTGGTTGGGAGATGTGGATCATCAACTAGCTTAATGACATCTGGGAGAATTTCAAACGATGGTTCTGGAAGAGAAGCAGCCGCAGTCTAAGTAGCTTAGTTGTCTCTCCTCAGATGGTAGTAAGCATTCTGTTATAGCCTATACTGTCAGAGTAAGCCTTTCTTTGAAGTCCATGCGACCTTCGGTGTGTAAACAGTCTTTACCACCCAAACTATTAATGGTCTTCCTAGTTTCTGGGATCCATAAGTCTGAACTTCATATCAAACTGGCACTGCTAGAAATGACGGTAAGAAGTCTAGATATGAGCGATTCAAGTTATCCATAATTGTGTATCCAATACGTACTTTTGGCCCATTCAAATTGGTTAAAGTGCAACATGATATAAGAGGCTAGTTATCCATCGAAACGACGGAAAACTAAGACCATGAAACTTATAAACTTATGAATTTCAACAATTATTTTACGCCGAAAAGCAAGCAAAAACTCATTATTTAGATAGGTGGATCTACCTCAGAATAGGCGATAATTTGCAAGTACTCCACGCCGTTTGCAGCCTTACCCACTTCGTTGATTGCGTTCAAGATCTGACATGAGGATGCTGTTTAGTTCCGAGAGAGATACAAACAATTCGAAATTGACATGCAAATGCAAGAAACTTTACTGTTTGATTCCCGAGGCCGTTTTTTATCCTTAGCAGAGGTAAGTCCGTGTAACTGTCCATTTCAAGCACTCTCAAGCACATTTGTGCCTGTAACCCACAGCAAGAGAAAGCTTAACCTTCAGCAAAACCGCCGCTGATTTTTGGAGTCAATGCTACGCTGTGGAGCATATATGACAACAATGTTTTCCTCAGGCCACTTTACAAGGTTCAGCTAAATCACACCTACGTGTTTGTGTTGTATTAAAAAGCCTTGGGGTCCGTAGCCCCATAACATTTCCTTAAATGCTAAATAACTAGAGTGTTGTTCCATACATTTTCCCACACCAGATCGCACTCTGAAAGAGCAATAAAAGGCTTTCTCCTGGTATATTTTGACCCAGGCACCCAGAACTGATGATGCTAAGAGGTTCACGGTTTTAGGTAATCTGGCACAATTAGTCGAATCCAAGTTGAGGGAAGCTAGACACTAATACTACAAGATCCCTATGTAATCCCCACTAGGTACTAACACTCAACCTAGAAGTTAATCGGAACAGATAGGACAGTCAAACAAATAAGTTGACCGTACCCACCTGTAAGTCACTCGTAAGTTAGCTTGTGTTTGTTCCAACTATCTTGAGAAGTGCACTACGATCAATTTATAGTATCACTCCACTCATTTCTGAGACGGCGTAAGACATTTTTCTTGGTTTTTCCGGAGGACATTTAAGTACAAGCTTATCAGAAAGTTTGATTCAAGCAAAACAGCAGAACTTAATGACGGATTCTCCAACGAAAGCAATGATTGGCATGAACCGTCTCCGACAGTTTTTGCAGTCAGTTAAACAGAGTTCAGCTATCTATGAACAGGTTTAATGCACTCGTTTATGTTCGCGATTTGTCAGCACCAAACAGTTGACTCCAATATGAGGCCAGTGCGAACTTGCAGAGTTCGGTTGTATAGTAATTCAGCTGCAATCAGACTCTGCTGAGTTTTGGTCTGCTTATTTTTCAGCATCTTTCCTGTATCCGCGACAACAAAATTTCTGAGCTGTTGACAGAAATACGAGTGCTCACGGCCCCTCAGTTTCTTGCACATAGGTGTGAGTAGCGTGTTCCCAGTAGAACTCAAAAAACGCTTCATTCGACAAGAACCGAATCGAAATTATCTATTGAGTGTGATGTTGCACTGTAACGCGTTGGAGCTGTTTTTCGAGGCCACTATTACTCTCTTGGACATTCTGTTAATTATTGAATGTAAAAACTAAGATTTTTCAGGGAATTGGACAAAAGTGGCTCACGTAGTGATGCGCAGTCTGCACACGTACGAGGTATTTCAACCACAACAAAACTCGCTGTCGTCCGTAGGCGCTGTTTCTCCTGAAACCTTTAGTCATGTTTATGCAGAATGCTGCAATGTTCCCACTAAATATAACCAGTTGGAAGAAATTCTAACTGGTTTAACGAAACGAACATCATACTCAGCTAAGTTTTGCACCCTGGGCACTTTATTGGAATAATATAGAGGTAAAGGAGATGGATGCTGCGTCGATCTCGAGTAAAAACCCAAGTCCGTATCAGGCAAACGAAAAGACAGATGCGTCGGACAATACTCGAACTTGGCACTCTTTGTTTGCCGGACGAGTGTCACCGTAGCAAGTCACCCGGTAAAGCACTCGATAAGTGAGAACTCTCGAAGTTCAGTGTGCCGTCGGAACGCCCATAATTTTATCTGCATTATGGATATTCCGTTCCCGAATGAAAAGCTCAGTTATTCAGGTTATGGTAGAAAACGGGTTTGCACTGAGTTCTGTTCATGAAAAACGCTTTGAGAGCGCCTGATCAGACAACTTACTTCCGGGAGCTGCAGAGCAAACCTGCTGAATTCCGGGGCAAGTGAGATGAAAAATCCAAGAATGAACAACGCCGAACACCACTCGGCCGAGGCAGCACAGACAGCTTCTTCAAAGCCCTGTAGAAAACGTACAAAGAAGCAGTATCATCCTTCTTTCCCCGAAAACAAGCTTGAAAACAGTTAAGGCCATCAGCGATCTAATGATTCCAAGTCAATGAGGATCCCTATCGTGGAAAGAATCACGACGCTTTAGCAGGAAATTCAAGGACACAACATAGCAGTTTAGCACATCAAATTTCCGAAGTAACAATAGGTTGTTAACCACAAATTAGCCTTCAGAGCCTAGTATGAATCAAATGCAAAGTATTATTTACAAAGGAGCTCGAGGATCCTGAACCATGTGACAAAAGGGTGTGTCTAGAAGGCCTAAAGTGTCCACCAAAGGAGAGTATCCCGGTAGACTAAGTGGCAGTAATTCTTTGACGAATATAGACATTTAGGTATAGAAGTCTGGATTTATTGACAGCATTTGGCCTGACAAACATCTCTGAGTGCCAGTGTCACGGAGTATGCTAAGGTTACATTTGTGCCATGGTTGTTTCTCTGTGGATAGACCACTCATAGAGAATGACCAAATTCTTGGCAGCTTCGCAACGAAATTTGAGATTCAATTTTACGTATTCGGAATTGTTTTTAAATGCGAATGCATAACAAAAGGGAAACAAGTGTTTCGAACAAGCCAGTAAAAGGGAAACTCGGTTATTCGGCTGCAGCAGTAGGTTGCGGAACACAACGTGCTGTGCCAAACGTGATAAGTACTACAGAAATAGGATATAATGTACGGTCAGTGGTCTGGACAAGGAAGTCTTGAGGGGCATGACGGAATTAAGCCAGCGACTTTCACTGGTAGTGCTTTAAATGAAGAAGGAAGAAGAATTTGGAAAATGTTTTGACATTTAACTTCAGCATAGATTTTTACATGCAGAAATATAACTCAAATGTAAGGTGGTTTATTTAAGGTGGGGAATAATGAGCCGATTCTCATTTTTGCTCTGGAAAGAAAGGGTCATAAGATACTTTTTTGTAGCAACCAGCACGTGAAGTTGAATATATTCCTGTCTGTGAGACTTGATGAGATGATTTCACGAACATGTATTTTGGGTGGGGGACGTTCGGACTTACAATACCAAAAGTTCAGACCATGATAAGCCCAGCCATTTTAAAACTTGGTACTGCACAATTAAAGAACAAACTGCATCTTTTCAAGTTTACATCATCAGGAGGACTACCCGGAAACCTAACTTTAACTGAAGTGGGCCTTAGGGTTGTTGAGCTTGCGGAGCCAGATTAATAGGACGTGGGGGGTTAAAATAGGGTGCATCCAATGTGTCGAAATATTGGTGAAAGGAAGAAGGCCTTCGCTGCGGAGTTGTCTATTTGAGAACGCCAACTTAACAGTTGCAGTTTATTGAACAGGGGACCAAAACTCTCATATGCATCTCGTTTACAAAACTGAATATCCACCTTCTCCTTGAACGCGTCTTCCTGAACTTTTCTGGATATTAATTTACTGTTACTCCAATGCAGGCAAATGCTATAAAGAGACTCCACAAATTCCCTAACAGATCTCACTTTTCAAGAGACGCAAAGCGGATTTACGAGAAGACGTGCTACTCACATGCCTCATCAGTAGTATCCACCGTTACATTGGTAGCTCGGATGTATTTGCTAGTGGTTGATCAGATAGCTTCTGATCTGTTCGCCGAGCTTGGCAAGTGATTTGCAAATGCTTCGTCTCCAGTCGATGAGACGTTGTCAGTGCGCAGTTGAGTAGGTGCTTCATTCGCGCTTAGCTGCGTTTATACAGTTTCTGAATAGTACCTAATATCCTCTCATGTGATTGGTTAATCAGTATTTACATTTCTAGTAAGAGTATCGTGGTCAGTAGCGTGGTCAGTATATCCCGTATTCCACTGCTTGGTTGGCTGAGTGCTCTGGGTTGTTTAGGATCAGTTTTCAGTTGGTCCGTTGCAGATTTGTGTTGCGTTGTGGCTTTTCCTCTTCGAACATCGTTGGTCGTGATGACGATTTCCATTTTTGGTAGTTTCATTCATTCAGTCTTATTGGCCCGTTCTAAGCTTGTACCGTAATCTCCTCTTCTAGAGTTTGATCGGCCGCATGAATTTTTCGTCTGATGTGGTTTTTTATTTCTCGTATTGACCGAGGACTCCTGGATGGTCAAACTTTTGAGTCGTTCTTTATCCTTTTTCTATTCACTGGTTCAGTGCTAGTCCACAAAGTGGTTCACTCTCCTCAAAGTTCTGTTTTGGTTTGTTTGCCTCTTCTATGCTGGATAGTTCGGGTTTGTTGTGCGGCTTTGTGTTCTGTAGTTCCAAAGTTATTTTGCTCGCGGTGGAGTGCCATGCTTCTATGAATTCACGCTCTTTCTTTTTCCCGCTTGAGCCAATATGTTGACGCTGCCTCAGTCAACTGCGTAGTGATCATGTCTTCCCGACTGGTTCCAGCATTCACCGATAACCAAAAGCTCCCACTTCTACAGTCATGAGAAAGCCGTTTATACCATTCTTTTGTTCGAATTTTGCATATAGGCCAACTTGTTGAATAGGGAGATTTATACTAGACAATGCTGAGTCATTGCGCTCGAGGACCTACAACATGATTCATTAACGAATGTTTGGGTTGTTTCGCCCTCAAGGATCATGCTCGCACTGCTAAAATAAAACTGTTCCCCTGATAGTGTGTAGTAGAATACGACTGATGCATCACTAGGCAACTCATACATGAGAAATCATAGTCCATGCCGCCGGGTCACTGGAACGAGTAAACTTCTACCCAGCTGCCACGGGTCAGGGTGCGGTGCCTGGTCAGAATAAAGTAATGAGACTAGCAGGCATTTAAGCCAAGATTTTCTTGAAATTGCATGCAATGGTCACCCGCAAGGGGACCCATCGGTTAATGGAAAGTTATCGTGTACTTCTGATATAAAAGAACCCTTAATCTTTCTTGTTTGGCTCTAAATTTACAATACGTTTGAAAACACAAGTGTTTGCGGTCACATGGTTGCTATTGTGTCTTTTCAAGCAACTACAGCTATAAAGCAGGTAGTCACGGTACAAAGTTTTCAGGAGCTTTAAAAAAAGGTCCAAGGCAAAGGCACCGTTGATTACTTTGTGTCCCGGAGACCGTGATTGATGGGCCAAGGCAGGTTTGAGGCCCACATGTGCCCTTTTTGGTGACACAGGAAGGGGTCAATTAACCCAACAGTAATCGTTCCAGCTCACTGCCTTAGAGCAATTCGCTAACACCTGCTGGAGTGACCTAGTGTTTGGTATCAACCAGGTGAGTTGCGGTTGCACTGGTCACATTCTTCGCAAGCCCTGGTCTCAAGCAGCTCGGTTTATTTTCATGAACTCTCAGTGGGTAGAATCCGAGTAATGCGATCCGTATAACTTTCTGAATGTTAGCAAGCAAACGAGCAGATCACTAGTAAGGTAACACTGACCGGCTATCTATCCATATCTATATTTCAACACACCGTAAGCTATGATCATTGAGATTTAGTTGGTTTCCCTCGTTCAAAAAACGAAGGCTGGTAGTCAGCCGTTGATCTAAAAGTTCATAAATGTGGCGTTACGGTGATTTTGAATGATGTACAATGCTTCGACGGTTGGTGAACAATAAGGTGAGGTGTCAGAATCTACCGGCCCACACAGATGATCAACTAAAGTAGAAAAGAATGTGCTCTTCACTGCCCCTCTAGGAAACATTCAAGCGTTGAGAGCAGCTATGGCGGCGATACTATTCCATACTGTTATCAGTCCTCTTAGCAGGTTGTCTCCGGGCTGAAAAGCATCAGTTGTATCAGTAAAGCTCAGCGTTTTGCCAGATCATACCGTATCCTTTCATCTTCAAGTGAAGCAAACAATTTCAGTCGAAGTTCGCATAATTCCAGCTGCGGTCCGTAGATCTACAACAGAACCAACCGCAAAGTTTTACGCATTGACATTTGCAAGTGTTTTGATTGGTTCCAGTCGCGCATTACAGGATCACAGAGGATGCGCTCCGGACCTTCATCTTTTCCAAACAAAGGTGACCCACAAAACAATGGTTTGGCGTATGCTACCAGCGAGATCCTGAGTTACCGCCAAAGTGTTTGGCCTGTCTGACGGAGCGTAACGCTCAGGATAAGGTAATATATTGCGGACCCAAGAAGAACGATGCTTCGGAAGTACTTGTTTAACATGTCATTCTTTTGGTAAAGTCACTGCTCCATAAATTCCGAAGACACTTTTTAGTGTCAGTGTTACAGATGTTCCCCTTCAAGAAAACTAGTATCCTACGAATCCAAGTCAACAGATAGTTAAGTCAACTCTACAGCTTGCGGTTGGCGTCATTGAGCAAAGAACGATGAATGAAAAGGACGTGGACAGTTAACCTAGCTTCACTGACCAGTAGCAAATTAGAACTATTTGGCAAAAAACTGGTTTGCGTTGCCTATAACACACACAACCTTCTAAAAATCATGAAAAGGTCATGAAATGTTTTCTTTTGTCACTATTAACTGACCAAGTGAATATTTACGCCTCTGCCCTATTAGCTTTAGCCGAGTACTTGATACTAGCAGTATTCAGTGTGAGGCGGAACCTCGATATTCCATATCCTTCTGGTACCAAGTGCACAAAATAGTAACCACAAGGGTAAGGAAATGCTTGAAATTTTATGTCATGCGGTCGTACAGATATCTCTGTTTAATCCGCGGATGACTGTTACGGGTGTGAAGAAAATACTTGTAAGGAATTGGAAAGACTCTTCACAAACGTAACTGCAGTCAATACTCCGCGAAGTATGCGGGATTTTTACCCTCATTCGTTTTGCTGAATCGAGACAATATAAAACAACTTTAGCAAGACTGATACGATTCCGAGAAGACTGCAACAACCTTCAATAAAGTAGAAAGTCTACGATACACTATTAGGCGTTTAGACCTCATGACGAAAAAAGACCCGAAGAGAGCCATTTGGGTCGATTTTATTATTTTTACAATTAGTGTAGTATCAAGGAAGGACGAGCTTCCTTCTACAGGGAGTTCCTCACACAAATCAATGAACATCAAATTATTGTGACACAAAAGAGCAGTAAGCCAAAAACCGCCACCATACACCATTTGATGTCACCGTAACCGTAGTTTTATGAACCATAAGGTCGAAAATCTTCATCAGAACCTCACTCTCTTTCTGGCAATTCATGAAAATACTGTAGTGGTGTCGCTGCTAAAAACGATTTCTGTACAAAATGTTGCTTTCAGTTTCCTGTTGCATTTCCTAAAACATGTACTGACCGAGATTCGTAGTCTTCTGACGCATGGCACTTAGGGTATCATACTAGTTGGCCATAGTATAAATGACCACGAAAATCTCTTCAGCGCTACCCAAAATTAACCATTACATTTTCACACTTGGGTCATTGTTATGTCCGTTGTTAATCATGGTTAATTGGTTGTGATTTCTAGCTATAATCGAGGAAGTCATTTTGTTCAAGTCAAACCCGTTTTCCTTGATAAACACTCTGAATGAACCCGTCAGTGCCAGGTTGTCGTTCACTGAACCACATCGGCCTGATAATGCTCTTTTCTCCCTATCGTGAACTCCAACGTGTTTATTTGGTACTTCAGGTGTGGAAACAAATGTCCTTTCATGGGAGTTGTGAAAAAACTGTAGTGGGGATTTCTTCCATAAGTTCTACTGCTAAACCACGTCAATCGGACGATTAAATAACGACGGTATTTAGTGTAATAATAGGGTTACAATTTCTCATTTCCTAATGACTGTTTGGAAGAACCTTGCACCCACATCTTGGTAACTTCCAGATACGCCGTTAGAATGGATGACTACAAGATAAACAACCCGACCATACACGAATGGTCCGTTTCATTGGTTAAAATATCTCTCAGAGGTTACTTATATGAATTTGTAAGTGGCGTCCTTTGACGATGAGGACCGGTTTGTTTCAGCAAGTGCGGTACCTAATGTTTCACCTTTCAATCAAAACGCCTAGAAGATGCAGAAATGTGAGTTGAACTCCTGTGGTTGCTTACCTCATTTATAGTGTACATGCTTGACGAGAATACGTCGATTGAAACACGATTTTCAAAACGATGAAAACCGAGACAAACTGCATCTAAAAAATGAACCGTATGGAATGGATGAGTTCCATGTTGATAAGTAGGATACACAACTGGGTCTGCAATGTGCTGTCGCTTACGCAATGGTGTCACCTGCAGGGGTAAACAATACCTTAAAGGTGCGATAGCAAACATGACTTTGAAAACTGGATTGATCTGCGGCTTAAGCTTTCTAGGTTTCAAATTGACCTGCAAAAGTCATAATGTTTTACAAAATTGAATTCTGTCGTTGTCGTTACTAATTTTAGGCAGTTTTATAACTAGCCAATTACGGGACACCAAAACAGAAGCAGTTCTTGTCATCGCCAATATGTAATTGCTTTCTTGAGGGAAAAACTAAGCCGATACTACAACTCGGAATTAGAAAATAAGGGAGATTAGATCAATCCGAAGAAGACTACATTCCGGAATCTGCATATCCCAAACGTCCATAGTGTATAGCAGCATTACAAATGCATGACAGTGGCTTCCAAAATGAGTCATGAATAACCTTCGATAAATTCCTAGATAAAGCAACGATATACTGAACCATTGAGAGCCATCAGCTGTTAGCTTTAAGCGTCAGAATGAATAGATATTGTAGAAGTTAAAAGGTTGACCAACGGTGAGTGGGAATTTTTGGGAGGTTGAATTTTCCAACACTCGTGACTTTAGTCGGTACTATTTACTGCTCAGCGCAGAATTCACCGGCCGTTACACCCAAGGTACGCACAATTTATGGATTGAGTTTCCGCATAATGGTGATGAAGCATGTCCCAAATGAACTTTTGCCCGAATATCTGGTGCATTTTTGTCACTCCAACAAAGTAGCTCTTAAACTATGGTCCTTGGAGTAGACAAAATTACGTCCTTCCTAGATCGCAATCTATCGGTCTGACCAAGGTGCTTCCTCCGGTAAACGCTGAGTTATGGTTTCAGGTCACGTTCTGGCGACTTTTTAAACTGTTACGTCATAGTCACCACGCATCAGGAAGCGTTAACAGAAAACTAAGCTCATGTTGAGACATCTCAATGAACCACAAGAAGAGCTGCGTCGAAACCCTGTTCAAGAGAGCGGAGACACACTGCAGCACCACAGAATTACGGAAGAAGGAAGAAAACGATCTACTCAGAGTGTTCCAGAAAAATGGATATCAAAGGAATTTTATCAAGAGAAGCTTGAAGAAGAAAACAACAGCAACAGCAACAACGAGAACAGGCGACCAGACGGGTAGTTCTACCTTACATCCATAATATATCTGAACTCACAACCAGATTGCTGGCCCAAAAAGGAATCGTCGTGGCCCACAAACCGAACGCGACGTTGAGGAAACTGATCTCCAGACCGAAGGGCAGCCAAGACAAAACCCAGAGGAATAATGTCGTATACCAAATCAACTGCAACAACTGCAACAAATTCTACGTTGGACAAACTGGGAGGAAATTATGCACACGAATGAGGGAACACAACGCGGCCGTCAGGAGACATGACCCCCTATCCTTGATATCCATACACGAAGACCAAGAAGGCCACAAGTTCAGTATGGAGAACGTGAAAATTTTGGCATACGGAGACACGAAGCACGGAAGGGAATTTCTGGAGGCATGGTACTCCACGGCTGATTCGATCAACCGATGCATTGAACTGGACCCAATTTACGCACCACTACGTGCAAAGGACCAACTTCTCCACCGGAATACTCGAGAGGAGCCAAATATCGGATTCACAAACCAAGAAGCAAGGAACTGCTGGGAGTCGGATCAACAAAGGTCACAAGCCGGAACCCAGAGAGGTCAACGACAGAGGTCACCCCAGCATCGATCAGAACACGAGGACACGGGAGGCCAGGCCCACAACTCACGTGGACATCGATCAATCAGGACACGGGATAACAGAACAACCAATGAAACCGACCGACCGAACAACCAATCGTGACCGAAGGTCAACCCGGCTAATAACATGCATATTAACACATACGCAACACTACTCAACGCACAACCACCAACCCATCGCTACGCTCCACTACGCTCCCTACCAACGCACTGATGATGTCACCTCGAGTGGTGATGAAACGTTTGCAATCAAATTGCCCAGCTCAGCGAACAAACCAACGACCAACATCTCAGTGTCTTTGGTCTTGCTACACAAATGTTGCAGTATTCTGATAGAAACGATAAAACGTCGCATTAGATATATAAAGATGGTCTGCAACCAAGATAAGATATCTCAACCTGTTGGCTAAACATCAGACATCCTGCAGCAGGTTGAAAATCTATTTCAGGCATTTGAACTTGTAGTTCTTTTATCTGAATATGACTAATGTTAACATAGGGCCAGCTCTACTGTTGAACTAGACTACTGTCTAGACTACGCCTAATTAACCATCCACCACGTCGACTTCGTCTGCTGAACGCAAGAACGTGACAAAGTAATCAACAGCAGATCTAGTAGAAGAATGTTAAACACTCATTGAAGATGCCGAGACTTACACAAGGTTCCAGATATTAAACATCCAAGACCAATCACCAAACGGGCTCCCCAATAAGGGGCATGATAGCCCAGATATTTTCGACACACATGAACCGTGATCAGTATGTAGAATGTGGTTCCAACGAATACCATCGCCATGCCAGTATAGTGAACAAATTCCATTTCAGTAACCTGCAGACGTATAACACAAGTGAATGTGAACAGCATAAATAGCGATGAAGTTAACGTGCTGCCACACAAAGCTTGACAGGCAATTTACTCAGGGAATGGCGCCTACTTTAGTCCAAAGCGAACAGCCCCTGACTGTACCTGTTTAACAAACAATGGATGAAATAAGTGGATTGCTGGTTCATCTGCATAACTGCAGAATGACCGAGCAATCTCAAAAAAGCTAGTTGCTCATTGACAACGTCCTGTTAAACCTATCTAATTGAATTCTGACACATGCTTTTGGTACCTGACAGATCTAAGTGGGCTGAATTACTAGTTAGTAAGGATTGGAATTCAAAACTGTCAAAATAATTCCACACTTGGTCGTGCGGTCCAGGCGCGAACTAGTAATGCAATGGACCGCCGTCCGATACATCACTAGGACACCACGAATCGTAAATGTCTGAGTATGCAGAGATACGCTAGTAGAGTTAGATGGCATTATTTTATTTGCTGTACTAAATAGACCAAACCTCAATTTTAAACCATCTCTCCTTGAGCGTCCCTAGCACTCAGCGGTTTTCAACCTGATATTTCGCACGGTGAGATTAATGCCGCCTGTTTTCCTTTCAAATACTGGTGCACAAAGCATGTATTAGAGCATCTCAAGTGGTAAAAAATCTTCAAGAGAAAAAGAACGGTATGCTGATGTCAGCATTCGTGTCAGGATTCAAATAAAATAAAATAACTGAAGAGGGGATTGAATGTATAAATGGGTTTACATCAACTATACATCGAAGGTGCATTTGACCCTGGCTCATGGATTAAATAGCACACGTCCAATAGCTTTACACACATTTCCCTAGGCAAGACAATCACTGACATGACCACGGACAAGCTAATTTCCATTACGCATTTTCCCTCAGTTGAAATGTGTCCAAAAGCCGAACAGCACAACAAGGAACCATTTCCGATGAAATGAATTAATGCTGGCCACCGCGATAATAGTAGAAATTTGAATCCACTTGAATCAAGTTATCACGAGTAGTGCGCCAGAGACAGGTGCAGTGCAATTTGGAATATTACAGGTTAAATTAATCATACGGTCAAACAATCCAAGATCGTTAGTGTAGCTAACTGAACGACATCTATTATAAATATATCTCACGTAGCGAACTATGTTCATTCGTACATTATCGATCAGTTGCGGGTTTGAATGTTAAACGAGATTGGCCTTGCATTAGAGAGGTAAATATAAATAACTCATTAGGCAAAACCGATACATTCTGAGCTTCAATGGAATTCATTACTGGCACTAAGTGGCGCAGAGTTGAATATCTGTAAGACTGAAGAAAAGAGGGAATGCTCAAAGTGGCTTCCTGCCTGAGTTAACGTGATTAACAAATCACAAGCAAGTTTGCTGATGGAATCCCATAACCGGCGGATCGGAATTTAAAAAAAAGCTTGTTTGGCATCCACTTATATAACGTCACAGATACATAAAAAATGGTTTTCAAAGTGTGGTAAATATCGCAGTAGTTGATGTGGGTTGGCCGTAAGTATCAAAAAATCGTTTACGGGTAGTTGTCCAGTCAGAGAGAATACATGTAGCCCAGGTTGTAATGATAGTCTTTGGTATGTTTGCTGAGCTCTATGCACTGCTACGAGCGAAGAAGCACCAACTCAATGGCAACACTGAGTTACCTCGGCCATCATACCAAAGAACCAAGAAACGGGACCAAATGTAGAGGCAAACGAAGAAAGACACAGGCGGAGGACTAAAGAGGTAAAGTCTCAAGGCTACCTGGACGTCCAACAATAAGAAAACAGGTCGACCAATAGGAATGCGCGTCCCAATCATTAATGGTTGATAAACATTGACCTGACTTAGTAAACACTATATCAATCCTCGCACGCCCAAAATCCACGCGATTCCAGGTAAAAAACACTGGAGATATCAACTCGACTATGGTTATGAAACTTTTGCAACCAAATCGGCCAGCTCAGCGAACAAACCAAGAACAATCAAGTTCGGTATTCGTTTATTGTTAATCGGATTCCTGTGAATTTAAACGGAATAAACCAATGTAATCATTTTTTTCATAATTTCATTTGCAACAATGAGGCCGGCGGTTAAACTTTGTTGGAGTGAAACGTCGACCTTGAAGCCTGAACATCGAGCGACCAATCCTGTTTCACCTGCCTAATGTGCCCTAATCGGAACTTAATGCATGTTGGACCACATACTTCTTGATTCAGTAGATTCATCATCATCATCATCGACAGCATGACATAAGTGTTCAACACCGATGCTTCACTACCGTACAACTACCGTTTATTTGAAAGCCTGAGTGAGAAGTAAAGAAAAAAGGTGGATGGGAAATGGAATTGGTGCTAGCTTACAACAATCATTCCCAGGTGCCAACATCTCCAGACACTCATTCAGACGATCTGGATAGAAACTGACAATAAGAACGCCACTGACATCGATTAGCAGCCATATCTTTCAGCGTCTCCAACCAGGCGCCGCGGGGATCTCTTGGTCCCTATCCTGGAAAGCGACTCGCACTAATAGCACCCAAACTTTTCGTCATCTCCTTCATACACCTGTGCCAGGTCAAAGATTGACCACCTCTCTGCTTCCGCCACTCTGAATTGGGCATGAGAAACAGCACTCTCTTCGGCAAACATCGGATCAGCATGCGCAACACATGTCACAACCAACGCACATTTTGGTGCTAGACACATTCTTCAATGAATGTTTAAGTAGTACGACCGAAAACTCGCTTCCTAATGCCTCATTACGGATTCGCTGACACTATGCATAAATACTACTTTGATTTACAACTGAAGCAGTCTACGTCTGATTCACTTAGCTTACAGCTTAAGCCAAAAAATTGCCTCTTTTCAAAAAGCTATCCAGTTGAAATTTTGTCAGAGGCTATAGTTCTGCTCCATCCGGTGTGCACTAGCACCGTGCAATCAAATCATTTGCAAAACCGACCAGAGTAATTTTCTCACCAGCAGGGCGAAGATCGGTACGGTAGTACGAAGCTACCTCTTTACGTACCAACTATTTCTTGGCTAAAAACGAACTATAAAGCCTTAATCGGCGCGTATAGCACACACAATTGATGGCCTTTAGTTGTTGTTCATATTCACACCACTCTCGTTTAAACGGTCGTCCTCTTGTTCTGGCGTAATTATTCCGGTGAGTCCACACCAAAGGGAAGCACTGGACTCGAGTTTCACTCTCATTAGAGCTCATCAGCAGTGCATATCCAGTGGCCGTGGCGGGATTTGTTGATCTGTTATTCCTAGGTGGGGACCACTCGTTAACCAGGTTGTGAGAACTCGACGAACACCTTCACATGTAAGCTCCGTCATTAGAATTACGACGGTTAAAGCGCAACAAAATCTGGAACCACTGCTTGATGCCTGTGACTACCGTTGCAACTATGGTACGAATTTGTGTTGCGCTTAATGTAAAGGAACGCAAATAAATCACCAAGGAAATTCAACTCGTTGTTTTTCCTAATTTGAAACAATAGGGAGAATTATTCTCCCAAAATTTGTTTGAGCATAACCTTTGTTCCGCTTTGCGGCAGTTTTGCGTTGTTTGTAAGCGCTACAACGAAATCAAAGGCTCTCACTTCAACCCCAGTTTGCCTCCAGTCGATTCCAAATTGGAACGCGCACATCAGTATATCGACGACCCAGATTATAACACAAACCGCAGCACTGACCCAAATCATCGGCTGTCCTAAAAGTAGAAGAAATAATCTGTCATCTTAGGAGTGTTCGCCCTTAAAACACTGGGTTCCCTGGATCAGCCTGAGGGGTGCAAATAAACGAACATAGTTGCTGTACACGCACCTTCTGTACAGTCGCAAATGTGTAAGATCTAGTGATAGCACGGAAAACGACAGTTTACGCAAAACGTACTAAAATCTTTCTCAGTGAAGTTAATCCATAAAACCAAGGTAAATGCAAAGTTTTCTTGATGTCCTTGTGTGCGCTTGGGCTTGCAGCGACTGATTAGCGATCTTTGAAAACAAAACTCGAGTTTTTACTGACTGTGTCTGATGAAGTCCCCGATTGGTGATTGCAGCTCAATCGTCTAGCTAGACTGAGTTACTTGTGGGTTCCAGAGAAAGTCGGATGGACCGATATCTCGGTCAAGTCATCGAAAGCCCAGATGAAAGAAAAGTATATTCATTTTGCAACTTTTCCAATTCGGCACAAGCGAGCTATGATCTGCCCCTTTCACCATAGGTTACAGTATTTACACCCTGGATACGCTGGATGCGAGGCTTTAGTTGTTGCTGGACTTACTTCAAGAAATTGGCTACTCGGACCAATTGACTGCTCCTGACCAATAGCCTGTCTAAACGTAATGATTACTCATAAGTTTGCTGAAAATTCTTCGACAGCCCACGACCGGTTTCCCCCTTCTTGGAGCTTATCATGTCTAACTTAATGGTCTAGCTTAACGTACCGCATGCCGGTGACAGCGCATTGTCCTCAATGTGGCACTCAGTGTGGCCTCACGATGCACCTTGAATGCTGTCCAACTGCGAATTTTAGCCAACACAAGGGTAGACGTTGCTACACCCAGATCTATCAGCAACTCATTGCATACAAATATTATTATTCAGTTGCGTAAATACGGGATAGTTCAATGGTCAAAGCATTATCTTAGTGGCCAAAAGGTTAGTGGTTCGATCCGACCGCTTTGTCTCGACTTCTGTTGTCTGGGCTGGGGCAACTTGGTAGTAGCCCAGCCCTCTTGGATGACACAGGCAACAGGCTTGCACCGAAATGCTGTTACGGCTGAACTCTTACACTCCACCATGGTAACAGTGAAACATGCATAATTAAAACTTACAGGAAACTTGAAACGCAGGCATCTGCCTAATTGAGTTCTGAGGCTGTTGAACAAACTGCAGTCTGCGGTCATTGAAATCGATTTCAAGGTCACACCTTGAATCACGAGACGCTGATTAAAACGATGCACAAGACAGAGTTGCCATCATCGTTCTAGGTCGTTAAGACTTAGGACGAATCAAAGCGATTCGAGTCTCTTCAAGCACCGTTGAACAGTAGGTGCAAGCCGTTTCGCGTGTAGACAAAACCTCAAGATAACCTTGTTTTATTGACAGAATTACTGGAAATTCACCTGTGAAATATTCTACTTACTCTCTGTCATTCGTGACTTCACTACATTTTACACTTTTGCGGTTGCAAGTGTGTGAAGCAATATAACCAACGAATTTGCACCTTTCAGCTCGTTTGTTTCTAAGTTTGCGAATGAGGAATGCGCAGCCAAGAATACGACAATAAACTTTGTAAGCACACAAATGGTGTACTTCTGTTCAGCTCATTTGACAACAACAACAGAGTGAGTAGCCCTGAACTGTGATTTCCATGTTCCGGGTGGTCCGTGTCTATGATTTTATCAAAACGCCACAACCAATAATCAAGTCCGTATTATAAACCAATTCGATTTCAGGTTGATGAAACAATGTTGGTGTGTAAATGATGTGCAAATTTGTTTGAAGAAACGTTCCTCCGTCCAGCCTGTGATCTTCTAAATGGAAAATAAACTCACGAGACCGTGATTACCATTCTCCATCTGGGTCAGTAGGTGTCCTTAGTTTTCGTTAGAAAGTGCTCTCAAGGCAACTGGCCTTAGATCACTCTTCGCAGCAAGATGATAGACACCTGAAAAAAGTTTTGGCGAACGCATAAAATGAGTTTTCAGCGAATCATCTGGGATTATATTTGAACCAGAATTCAGTTGGTAAAAAAAGCACTGCGTGACCCGATTTTGTGAAAAACATTACAGGGGTCCTTTCATAGGGGTTATTGGTGAAACCTAGTGAAATTGGAAAGGAAGGCCTTGTTCAGCAGAACCAACGAAATTCCTAGGTTCATATGGGAAATTTTCATATCTATCCATATCATGCTCCACACAGTACTCTATGTAAGGCACGGTTTCCTGCATTTGCTCCCTTTTGAAATGCGATTCTTACACAATGGGTAGTAAAAATGTGCTGTTACTAGAGATCCCACAGCCAAATTAGTAAAAATCTGGTTAACTGAAGCGTCGCCTACTTTACACTGTTCAGTCACTTTCCCACATGTCACAGAAGAATGCTATCGGTAACAGGTAGAAAATGCAGTTCTTTGCTAAGCAACTGTGTGCATGATGAACTACTGTCACACGCCTGTATCCGAACAAAAGCCAAATTACGTTTCACCTCGCCATCAGGTAGTCTCACGACCTGCAGTACTTTAAACCGCTTGAACCTGAACAGCATCTTGATTTTTACGACGCCTGCATCATCAGACCAATCGACCTGAATTTAAAGAGCCCGCTGGACTCCGGGCCTTCAAGTAAAGTTGTTAGATCATAATACTGCATGCCTATGCAAGAATTCAGTTCACGAAGCCGTTTGTGGACAAAATAAAATTATGCGGAAGATGGTGGCAAAATGATAGACCTCAATTCTACCTGTAAGTTTCAAGGGTACGCCGACTGAGGCTCATTTGGTTCTTTCAGGTACACGCAAAAGTAACCAAGAAAAAGCATACGCTTGCTAACCCAAAAAGATGACCAGTAGTTTACAGGTCTCATTTCTAATGTCGTCTACGTGTGCGGCGAAAAATAAGGGTCAAACTTGGGCTTAGAAAATTAATCCAGGATGATCTTTATGAGTTAAAAAATGGAAGGAACACAAGTCTGCAAAGTATATTTTTCGTACATGTTCAAATGTAAGATTTTGGGTGTTTAGACAGCTTCCAACCGTTCAACAGTTACTGCGTACTATTTGGGTCTGAGACTACTAAAGTCTATCATCTTTATGGCAAGATTTGTTTGAACTTAAATGTCTAGTCAACCAGGTTTTCCTAAAGTTTTATGTTACAACATTTGCGGTTGTGATTGGTTAACACGCCACCACGAGATAATAGGAATGTCTAGCTTATTGTGCAACCAGTCGGGTGTTCATTCACTCAGCACAAATGGAGTGAATCGGAGTGAAGTTCAAACCTCTATGTGCTGAATGTGCCAGCATTCACTTTATCGAACTCGAGAAAAAGAAGCTCTGGTTACAAGTAAATAAGTCCGCATTTTTTCTGCATGATCCGTGGTTTCATTCCTACGGTCAGTCTGCCCTCAGCATAGCAGAATATGCTCTTTAATATACGGCAAAGCTAACCAGGTCTACTACGGAAGTTGAAGACAGCAAAAGTTCGTAAATTAGTTGGTAAGCAAAAAACTACATTTTTGTCGAACATTTAACTTCGGTTTCCATTTTTAGTGCGCCGTAATTTTTGAGATTCTGGTCTATGACCATGAAGTAAACTAAACCGATTGATGGACAGTAATCCGTTATAGACAATGGATATGAGACAACGTAGACACCAAGTTACCGAGTCAGCCATTAACAACAGGAGTTCTAAGGCCACCTACCTGAAAGTTGCCCACAATTGACAATCCCAGCGACGCCATAACACCCATCCATAGACTCCAAAGGAGAACACATCGTGGCTGCTTGGTCCCCATGTATCTGGTCTGAGTGAATGCCATTTGATACCATATATAGCAGCAGACAAAATCTGTTTGTGAGTAAAACAATCAATTTAGAGGGAAATTAAACCTCGAAATATTTGCACGCATTAGCGGTAATTTGTGCATTCTCTAATATTTTCCATTTTTGCATTCAACGCTTGGTTTTTCGGAGTATTTCCGAGATGCAAAATTCCGGATGCAATTCTAGGAACTACGATGCAGCGCTGAAAAGAACCCAGTTCTGGCGTTTACAGCCAACACTCTCGGGTCAGTGCACATTCTCTCCAAATTTAGTCTTGCCTGAAATCCGAAGGGAAGATCTATAGTTCACCTGTAGTTTTGACAGATGGAAATCTGTCGAAATCGCGATGCTGTGAAGAACATATACCATGAAATATCGCTCCGGAGTTGTTTGCTTAGTACTTGGAAAATAGTCTGCGGCTTGATGAAAATGGAAAACACTACCGTAATTAATCTAAAGAAAACGCATACCAGGCACTTTGCAAACTGCGCCCTATGTGCTGAGCTTCATCACTGAATGACAACTTTTCACTGTGCATTCACAGAAGCAATGAACGACACCCGATCCCACTGACGGTAATACTGGTAAAGCATGTTGTATAGACGTCCGTTTTTCCTGTTCGGTGGGCTGGGCAGTTGGGTTCCAAATGTTGTGACATCAACAGAAGTGACATTATCGGTGCACCGTGTTGTGGTGATGTCATCGGGACTGTTGACGAAATGTTTGCAGCAGCATTCTCCAACTCAACGAGCATAAAAACAACCAAAATTCAAGCTTTCAATCTCATCCATGAACTCAGTTTTGCCTGCTTCGGCTTATCCACAACTATCGATGTACCAGCATTATATCCTGCACCATTGTAATCTAACAATCGAACACCTTGAGGGGTAGTCCAACAATGAAATATTTGGTACAGCGGTACAAATCAGCGTATTTTTCAGTTGAACCCCCACTACTATTCGCTGCTTATGAAAAAATAACAGGAAGCAACCGTAAGAAGTGTTAAGGTTGAAATTTGTCTTTTCAGTTCCGCATTAGCGAACAGGCTCTTGATCCGACAGAGGCGAAATGCCAGACAACGAGCGAATTGTTTTTGCAAATGCGACGAATCTGAATTGATCTTTCGCATTCGATAAGTAGTACAAATAAGAAGATTGACCACTATGGATTGAGCTTCCCCGGCAATGGGGCTTCTCGTTCTCTCCCATTTAGGATGTCAAAAGACGTGATTTTCTTCCCACTGGCATTTAAGTTACATTTTTAGCCAGTAGGTCGCCTTTATATAAATTAATTTTGAATATTGTTAAAACGTTGACCTTGAGACAATCTCCAAGTAACCAAATACCATCTTTGGTTTGCTGCGTGCTACTCTGCTCAACCAGTGTTCTTCTAGGATCCATACCTGTAGATACACGTTGGTTCAGAATAACTATTTTTTGAACACTAGTTTTCAACCGAATTTACCCATCTACGGTTTTAGTTGTAAAAGTGGCATATATTGACACAAAATTTGAGAGAACAGACGACTAAACTCTTGACTTTGCCGTATCAATGGCTCAGTCTGTAAGCGTCTCTCATAAGGGCCACAGCACCGGTTTTGTATTATGCAGGATTGGCTGAATGAGTGGACTTATTGGAGGTCTACGGTCGACTTCCCCATATATACAAAATTACCACCCGACTCATAAGTAGAATATAGTTCACCAATTTATCCCACGCACTTCTACGGATATGTTGGCCATCCCACCAGTACAGTATAAGCTATTGCATCAACCATAGCTTTTGTATTTTTTTGCCGGAATGATTAATCACCCTTACGACTTATTCACCGTGGAATCGAAGTAAAAATCACTCATGTTGAATCTAATGCAAACAAACCCAGTCGGATCTTTGACTCCTAGTTGAATTATTTCTTTGTTATAAAGAGAACCTCAGCTGACCAATCGTTTTAAATCGATAGTTGTCTTGTTGTCAAATATTGTGAATGCGCATGTAGTATTTCTCTACCGTATTTGTGCCTCTGCTCGGTGGAACGCCGAAAGATCCTTCGCATCTTCAAAAATATTGGAACCTTTGTGGTACTTGCTTTGCGCAACCTCTTAAGTAATACAAATTAGCATAGCCCTATAATACTGAATTGGTTGAAGCCAGACTTCATTATTCTCGAATCTACTTTATAAACAGTTCTTATATTCAGATTCAGCTTTATGAGAACTTTAGCTGGAAAACTTGGCTGGGGAATCGCTCCTCAGCACTCCCAATTATGCCATTTTTGTTCCGGCCAATCTGCTACTTACTTCGTTTTTACAGTTAAAGATATCTCAGCCACTCATTTCTATAAAGGATGATGCTATAATTAGCTTAGCTCAAACGTACTAATCGTTTGCTACGTCCGTAGGTTTTAACATCTGGAGCAATGAATTTGTGTTCTTGGTATATTGGCGATTGTATCCCTGGAAATCCCACATGACGAGTGTAGCTCAAGTTTGATAACACACCTGACTGAACAGGTCAATTTACGAAATTTCCGCACGTCATATGCATGGAAAATACACCTTACGTAAAACAGAAACCAGTCGCAAATGTGGTTTAGGTGAACTCCGATCAAAATTCGACTGTCCTTAGTTGACTGAGTTTGGAGAACATCAAAATGAATGAATGGTCCCGGTAGCGTATTCTGCACCATATTTCATAAACAGTTCCGTCAACTTAAGTGCCTTGGAACCAGAAATTTGACGTGATCAAGCTGAAGAATTTGTATGATATGTACGTAAATGTCTCTATGAATTTTTACTTTAAACAAATTTATCATTTAGTGCTCATTATGATAGATGCCTTTCAGAAACCGTGGTGCAAAAACTAAGTCCTCAATAAATGACAGTTAACTGTACATACTATTTTATTTATTGTGACTGGATTATTCTTGTCATTCTGTCCTACTGAATTACGCTCGAAGAAGCCGAAGAACTTCGGCTTTTTTATACTAAATTTGTGCACTACATGTGATCGGACTCACAATAAGCAATGTTTCCTCTTTGACTGATTCTATTCATATTTGCAAAACTTTCGACTAATCCACACTGAGGCTAGCGTATATATACATACAAATCTAGTCGATTATTCTGAAGGCCAGATCTATCACCTGAGAAGCTTCAGGTGACCAAACAAGAGTGGGTACGTTTGACGTCTGATCTGTAGACAGGAACAGCGCTATCTGTATTCATCTTGCAAACTTGTGTGCATGACTTTCCCAGCATTTGTTTATCTGTTCTTCTCTACAGTAAGTCACCAAAAAACATCAGTCTGCCCACGTAGCAACCGCCCAAAATCAACAACACCAGAGTTGGTCTCTGTTGCCAGGAGAAAACTGAAAAATATGAGAAGAATGTTTTTTGAACAGTGCTTTCTTTGGCGGTTTATTTGCTGTTGGGTAGTATCTATAGATACGACCATTTCTAACCCCGTAACATGGGGCAAATACAGATAGAAAGTTAAAACACTCCGATACTGCCTTATATAGATGCATGTAATCTAAACACACGTCCAAAATAAAGATAATGTCAACCGGAATCCCAGATGAATCTCTCGTTTATTATACTTTTCGCCTGGACATGCTGCAAAAAGTTACTTTAGGCGTCAGTTAGAGCCTTACACAAGACTTCAAATTTTCTCTTCTTGGATGATTCATTTGCAAGTTTGATGAAACAACTTAAAACAGTCCATGGCTGGTTTTCCTTTTGCTGGGGCTCATCAGGTAGGCCTAGTACCCGAAGTCCCATAAATAGTATTCTGTACTTAAACAGTCTTACTTTTCTAATTGGGGTTCGTCTGTGGGTATTCCGGTTTATTATTTAGCTACAAGTCAAGATCGATGGACTCATGGAGACCGGACTTACCTAATAAGCTGTAATCAAGGTAAAATCGCTAATGGGCTACCAAGGTCTTTTGATAAGCTATTGAGTAGCGGTATATCATGGGTGTCACTTAATTAATGTGGAAACGTATTCTGTGTTAAATCCATTCCAGGGTTTTCCTCCCTAGGAAAGACCACCGCTGAAAAGGAACCCCTTTCTTACTGTATGTTTCTGCTTTTTCTACTTGTTTTGTGATCGGTTGCGGCCTGGTTACAAGCGAACCTTTCAGAGGAAACTTGCAAAATAATATCAAGCGACACCTGTACGGAAATAATGAGGCTAACCTGAAGTAAGCACTTAAGACGTTCACAACACAACCATATGCTGTGTAACGTGGAATGCGTTTAGATACCGTTGGTTCTCAAGCACCTCTCGCAGAGTAACAAGCATCCAAACGTCAACAGAAAGGCAACAGCCAGGTGGATTTCCAAAATGAATTTCTTGGGGCTGACACTACGTTTGGACTCACAAAAAATCCAGACTATGAATTCTAGAAGTCTACATTCAAAAGGATCGATTGAACCGTTCAAAACGACTTACATAAACATGCAGCAATGTTCAAACCTTGCGCGAAAATGCACATCGTCGGAGGAAACGTACCAATAGAACTGAAGTGGAAACGAGATTTGTAAGCCTTAATAAGAGAAAAGTTTCTTTGTTAAAATATGCTTAACCAAAAGATTTTGCCTCGTGTTTTTAACGTTTTACACATACACCTTCGAAGCAATGTTGGGTGTCAATTGAAAAGTACTTCCGCAGAAAATCAAACCTAGATCGTCATAACGCAACTGAGCAAGCCAGGAGTCTGTTGTAGAGCCTTTTTTATTTGTCTAACGTCGCAAATTTAGTGTAGAAAGTGAGTTGGTTTAGTCTGGCCTTCTGTTCTGATGACTGAGAGATCTAGAAAGCTTTAGTAGGATCAAATTCGTATTCATAATTTGCTTTATGTACTTTGCGTGAATTGTCACACACTTTGCGCTCATACAAATAGCAGCACATTTGTGCCATTCAGCATAATTTTGCATGGAGCTGACACTTCAATTTACGGCTGTCCGAGTGTAAAGGAAACGACATTCTCCCGTTATGCAGTAGTTCACTGGCTTGATTCCAACACACTGGAGCGTCAGCCCGTTTACACTACTCTTATTTAGGCTAGATATTTTGAGGGGAGACGGGAGAGGGGAACGCTAGTCGTTCAGTCCCGTACAGCACTGTATAGTGCTTCTCTGCCTTTCAGTGAAAATCGGCTTCACGTACAGGACAATAACTCCATTATAATCCTCAAATTTACTCACATTGCCAACAAACTATGAAGGGTTCAGAGGAGGAACAATTTCACTTGATGGGTCAAGCTTCCTTCTGAGAAGTCATCACCTGCGGAGCCAGTCAATACGCGACAACGTGATGCGGATCTTGTGGCTGAAGGATGAGCAACGCTTTATCTCGTCCAAGTGCGAGTCAATCACACTGCTAGTCAGGCGCTCTTGACCGGACGGCTGATTGTTCAAACTACCAGCCGACAGGTTGCAGTTTCGAAGCCTTCTGAGTTTCGTAAGATGCGTACTGCTGATGATTCCCGATAAAGATGAAACAGTTATACAATCGTTTTCGACTTTTCAGCATACATTGGATACATTTACAGGACGAAATCCCTGTTATTAATTGTCAAATTTCCCCACACCAGCAATTATACCGTTCTTTTCGGGGTAGTAAAGATGCTTCTGGTAGACTTTTACAAAGCTGGTCAAAACTAAGGTGCTGGAATCTACCCGAAGAAATATCAACTCACCTAATCAGAGGTAATTCTGGCAATACGTTGCCGGTTGCTACGGAAACAAGGTAGCTAAAATTTAAAGCATTGAAAAGAAGTATCAGTTAATCAGTTTTAAGTTTCAAATAATGGAACACATTTGGCTTGTCAAAACAAAAATCGGTAACCCATTCTTCGTAGAACTCTTAACTAATTTTGGATGGTGGATATCCAAAAGTATCCAAGCTTAATCAAAGAATATCCGAGTGTATTTACATTGCTGCCTTGATTCCTCCAAAACAAAGGTTGGATTCTCGATTTGCAAGTGCGGTCATCTTTTCTGGAAGATAATCCAATTGCACATGTGTTTATGAATGTGGTGAAAGCCAAAGTCGCACAACTAACATTTTGTCATGGAGCTAGAGGACCACTTTCATTTTGGAGGTCACTTGATAGTGCTCATCAGACTGACGTTCACTGTTCAACACATTTAACGTTATCCCGTATTTAAGGCCACTAATATATTGACCACTAAAAAGAAGTAATTTACGTTCTGTGCCAGTCATGGTGTTTGGTTTTTGTGTAGTTTGTCAATTAGATAACGAAATGAAGTAGCTAAATGAGCCCCCTCTGCTCAGCTGATATCCAAAAGCAGTAGTGAGGAGCCAAAAGTTCGCTGATGAATGAGGACTGAAAACAGTCGATGATTACTCACATGATACGGGTTGAAAACAGCCCCTTGGACCAGGCTATGCACATAGTGCAACAATGGGTTTATTTAAAGCTATAAGAAAACCTGACGTTGAAAATGTTCAGTGCTTAGAACAAACCCAGATTGTGAGAACGCGCAACTTAGCATGAGATAACTGATAGCAGAGGTCATTGCTACAAGAGCTGTTTTATTGTGTAATTACGACCCATACCTGAATGGTGTTTTCACTACAACCACCGTGGACATATGACTGCGGGGAAACACAGAGGTGGGTATGAACGAAAAGTCGCGTGACACGAAATGCTTCGCCAGCAATACCTACTTCAGACTGGTTTTTCAGCAAATTTCTAATTTCCGTGCATCTTTGAAAGCAAGTAAGGTAAGTATAACTCACCCCCCTAATTGTCCGAGTGAAGCTTGTCTGAACACACTGGCAGACAAACATTACCGCTTTCCCTCTGAAACTCAACGGATGTACTGCGCAATATATAACGTAACAAAGGCTCACTCTTTCTTCACTCGGTCTATGGATTCTCTTCAGCTCCATGCTTTAAAGATGTAAATCATTTGTTAGGTTTGCATGCGGTTAGGGATCGTCGTGCAGTGGAAGTTAAAAGCGTATGTGAATCAACGTTCCATGGATATTTGAACACTTACTACGCACGAAGACGGTTGAACAGGTACAGTAATCCTTTTATTGAAAGTAAAATCGCACAAGAAGAAAATCGACTGCCGCGAACGGTACATACGTAAATCTGTTTTTGCCAAGGGAAGGTCAGTCCAGAAATATCGGAGGCACCACAATGTTCAACTGGGTAGACTTCCTCAAGTCGAGTTTTGTCACAGAAAACGATAGCGTACGACCATGTTCTAGTGGACTGCAGTCACAATCGAGCAATTAAAATGGTTTCACAGATGGTTTTACAAATGGTTTTACAGACAAATATGGGCTAGCTGAGTACTGGCTCAGATGCCGCCACAGCTTCACGCATGTTCGGCTCTGCCGGGCTCCCTCGCTTAAACTTTTAAACGCGTTTACGTGTAGGTCACAAAACAGCTGACTGAGAGGTTGACACAGAAAAGAAGTTTCAAAACCCCGAAGAAAAGCGAATTTGGGCAGTGCTTGAAGATATTAGATAAAGACACTAGATATAGGTTGAGTTAAGTATCCGTTTGCAAATTTTGCTGGCCTAAACTTAAAACCCAAACGGAACAAAATATATCTTTTATCAACCTTATTTGACGTACCTTAGTGATGGGAAATAGGACTGCTGTCTGATAGACCAGATAACCTTGAACAGAACGGTAAACCTGGTTGGTCGCATAAGCGTTCTCAGTAGGAGGAAACCACCGTACATCATCAGTTGGTGTTTGGGGTATTCGTTTTGCATTTGTATACAAGTCAGAAGCACATTTTTCAGCATATAGTAACCATTCTACCTAGCAGACCACTGTGAAAGTTCAGTTTGTCTAAAACGAAGACTTCCTGGAAGTCGTGTTTTATTTTCTCTGCACTAAGGTCATTACTCGCACACCAGTGAATTCGCTAGACTCTCGGTACGGCCCATAGGCGCGGAGAAACAGTTCAGAGTGAAAAGCTTGGCGGTTAGTTGTAAGACTGTTGAATCCAGCGAAAGTAACCAGGAAACCCACAGCCAAAAGGACAAAAATGGTCTTTGGTGTTTGAAAACACAATAGTCTCCTCACCTCCGCAACACAGATACCATCAATGTGGACATAAACCGTTAAATTATTCTGGTAATGAATATCTCCTCCTAACATCTGTCACTCTCCATACTTGATGATTTGAAACCCAACGTATTTTTGCAACCAAATTGTCACCTTTGTTTATGCTCAAACCACTTCCACTTTTCGAAGCTTCCTGAAAAAATGTATACGATCCAGAGCCTCCATCAAACAGCTCGTCATTTTCACTGCTTCTGACACTGACTCCAAAAAATGTGATAACTCTATCAACCTAGCCTAATCTAAAGATGGAACGAATAAAAGACAAGGGCAAAAGAATCCGGACACTTATTTTATGGTAAAGATGTGATCAGCCTCAAAAACGACTCCACACAGTCAGTCTTTCAAACTTCATCGAGGTCTACCATGCGCGTGTAAATGGAATCGAGATGCGACCATTTGGCTAGTAATTATAAGCGTCCGCCGACCAGTCTTGAGCAGCTGATGATTTGTTTATGTGCAAATGGTTCCATTAGCAGCCGGATGGAATAGCTGTATACGACAATCCGTTTTGCTGAAACTTTATACTTCTGTCTCGTAGGACAAGCCACAAAGATTTACTCCACCCCATTGGTAGCAGACACCAAAAATCTTTCTTTTGTACTGACGGAGTGAGACTTACACTGTACCCCGTGCAGTTTGTTCTGTCTTTACCTTCGTCTTGGCCTGTTTAAAAGAGATACTCCATGGTATAACGCTATCTCGTTTAAGGTAAAAACCAGCTTAATGATCAGTTTTCTTCTCTATCCGGTATTCATTAGTGATACCTCAAGACACTTTCACGGAATCCAATACTCGATTTTCAGTCCAGAACGTCAGTGACGCCAAGCGTGTGCATTGTCAGATGTCACTCACAGAAGATGGGCGAGTGCACTTCAAAATATACGCCTAATTTTATAGAACACTAAGGCAGCTGCAGGTACTTGAATGACCTAAAGCTAAACATATTCTGAAAGATGACGTTAGTGACAGTGTTATTGGGTGAAGCACCTGTGAGTTGCTCATCCCCTAGTTGTGCTCGTGCGAAATTAAAGGTCTTTTTGGACAGTAGTAACGCCATATTACTGGAAAAAAGCAATTTGGACCAAAAACATTGTTCGTGATGTAAAACGCTACTAAATCCAACACCTGAAAATGATTCAGACAAACATTCATGTAGATAAAGGTAACTCACTTTCAGCAGGATAAGGGAAGTGGTGTAACGATGTGTCACAGAGAGTGCGTTGATACTGTGGTAACAACTTGCTTAAGCTAGTTTTTCCCCTTATGTTAAACTATAAAATATCCGTCAGTTGATGCTCAGAAAATATGCCTTTAAAATGCCCAAAAGATATTCTGCCACATATTTTGTTGCTCTATCAACCTGTTAACTGAGTGAGCTCTCTATCGACGTTACGTTTTTAACGTTAAACAATGCGGTTGTGCTTCTATGCTTACGTTTTATCGTATAGTGCAAATTATGTATGTAAATCGAGAAAAAAGACAATCTGTGGAGAACTAGTGGTCAAAGTCGAGCATAATGCTGAAAAATGTAGATGGCAAGCAAACATGACTAGACTCTCTTCATTGATAAGTAAGAAAACACTATCCGGTGAAGCAGAGTTTGAGATGGCTCATTGGTTAAGGACCAAATCCGCTAACCTGAATTTTCGCGGTTCGAACCTAACGTTAGCATCTCGACTTATCCGGTCAAGGCTATGGGAGCGTACGAGGAACTCAGACCTCGTGTTTTCTTCGTGTGGCATGACAGCTACGCAACAAAACGGTGCTACAACCGAATGATTATCAGTGAAAATGTAATGCATATGAGGAGGACTGACTTGTCGTTCACAGAGTTTAGAATGTACGACCTATTCCATACATCTGTTTATTTAGCCGGACGACTGATCTACTGATAATCCCATCAAATACCGACCCATCGTAGCCAAACATCAAGTTATTCAACCACGCAGGAAAACGGTTGCGGGCGGTTACGTGGGATATAAAGTGCTGGTGTTTCTCAACGACAATGAAGCATTGATTTCCAGACTAGTTTTGATTTGTTTGCACAAAAACATCCACTTTGACACTTCAAAAACAGTCACAGATAGTCTCAAATAGTCTACATCAAACGAGGCTTCCGTCGTTTTCACACAATAAGCTTAAAGGGATTTGTTTTCATACTTAGTAGATACTTACACAGGACTGTTGAGCAGTCAACCACGCCTTCGTCAGTTATTTGCGAAGCAGGTAAATCTGATTTAAGTATGACTTGTAAGCGTAGAATTTTTATATATATGCTGTTGACCAAGACTGTTGAAATGTGGATGTTCTATAAGACGTAACTTCATACTGTTGCGTTAAAGTTGAGTGAAGACAGCTAATTTCCAGAGCAGAAAAACCGTGACTAAATTGCTAACGCCAAATTTGCTGTCGATATAGTTTGCACCTCACTGACTTTGGATGGTGCATTTATCAATTCAGTGACTAGATGTGCTCCCGCCTACTGGAAACTTCATGATAAATTCTGACAGTGCCAACACTATTTAAGGGTCTTAAAACATGGTTCTATATATGGTTTAGGCAATTTTTAAATGTTCTTTTGATGATTTCAATAACTTTGAAGAACAGAAAAGACACGGGTCCACCTCTCTAGCACTGATAACAACAGATGTAAGACTGTGCCTTGGGATTGTAACTCTGTTCAAGGTCACGACCAATACTGACAATAGTAGAAATTACAGCTGTCTTCTTAAGGCAAGTTGAATTCAAATAAGTCTTGGGAAACCGATCTTTTGTGATAGAACCGCAATGTTTCACTGATCTTTGCAAACACAATCCTTTCTATCAGTTGTTGCAACTTCTGCACACCTTATTTTGAGGCGCTCAACAGGCCAAATGAAGGCATCACCATAGAATGATGATCCTAAACCCCTTCTGTAAGTTTGCGATTATTTATACATAACACTGAAAAATGCAGCCGTACCCCCCCATTGTCTTCCTTTGGCTCTAGAGAGAGCGACGTGCGCCAATTTTTGGCGGAAATCGAAAACGGCCGTATCTGCTAGGCTGGCATTCTATTCATGGATGCGTTCACCAACAAAACAAGTAGTGTGTTTTTTCCATAGAAAGCAAGTGAAATATTAAAAAAGTAATATAATCACATCAGCATTGGTTGGTTCACCGAAAACTTGGCACCTTTTGCGATTGTTATCCACAATTAACGATTTCGCGAAACATTTGGTAAATGGAATGCAATGACGACGGTGAGGCTGACAGTGATGATGCGGATTCTATCCGAATTTTTTGTTGGTGTAAGACCTGACGTCCGTGGTAATGGTAATGGTAATTTATAAGTCGGCCTTACTACACTCAAATACTAAGACAACCTAATCTTAAACTGAATGAGGATGTTTCCTTTCTTCTCCCTAAGAAAAAGATTGCGAGGCAAGTGGATAAGTGGTATGAACATACGGCATATCTCTGTCCCTGAAGTTCCTTGGTTCTGGACCCAGGGTGCTTTCTAATAGTTTCTCTTGTCCCTCTATATCAAACAAATTTTCGTACTTCAACGATGGCTTGTAGGCTTTGGTCAACTCATCAGAGTCTGCCTCTCCATCTCAGGTTCAGCAAGAAAACATACCAGATTATTTAATATATGCACCACATTCTAATCGAAATGCCTTATGCCCTAAAGGAATTGAAGAGTACAGTTTCTTCTATATAAAACTCTTGCTGCTCAGAGCACTTTTGCCCAAGATGCACTGATAATTTGCAGTTCCTAGCAAATACTAAATTAATTCAGAACTCCCAGGATCTTCCCATATTCTCTTAAGGATGTGAAATTATTTGACAGTGACAAGGTGCGCATTAGATAACGGTCATTGGGAAAAACTATGGGGTTCAGGTTCTGGGACAGCAGGAAAGGCATAATATCCGGTAGAATAGCAGCCAATTGTCAGGGGGATATGCCGGCTTTTTAGGTGCATTGCTGAGGGTCAATAGAACCCCCTCCATATAATGTCTCCTCATCCCTGTAACCAGTAGTCGGCAAACTGTTTTTCTCTGACAGTAGGAACAGAGGCACATAGCTTCGTATATGCTCTCTAAAGGATAGGAAGCGTAAACTTTTGTTTTCAATGTCAGCAAAGGCTTCAAGTAGAAGTCACCAGTGACCTATCCTCTGATATATTCGATGGCATGTCATATTCTGCTGCTGTCTGTCTCCCCTAGAGTACAGACACCGGCTCTCAAAATTACCCGATTTATCAACATCTAAGGTGGGTTTTGGGCCAAACACATTATTTCCGGAGAGTTTTCTCTGGCTTCAGGGAAGTTCCTCAGAAGTAATCTTGGTAAAAGCATCTCTTTTGTGATATTTGAGGATCAAAAGCTTTCAAACCAATCACAAATGGGGCAGTTTTACAGTCAAAGTATTGAGCTTCTATTGGATGGGCCCATGGCTCATAGAAATTTATCACATAGCTGTCTTCAATTCAGAGCGAGACTGAAACATTCGTTTCGCCACAAACTGGATTCCAAGTTACGTCTGGACAAAGTGAACTTTGAAATAGGTAGCATTTTTATTGGGTGTTGGAAGATGAAGACGTCGTGGGTAGGCTTGGAGGCGCAATGGCTATCACGCCTTCTCCTTCTTATGCCCTCCGAAGTTAAAGCTGCAAAAGAATGCTGCGATATAATCCCTTTTGTGTACGCAAAACAACCCAGAAAGAATGGGACTGACTAACTAGATATGCCCAATCGCGATAGGCGGGAGACTGTTTGTGACTAGTTAGCGTGGATTTATACACCATACAGTAATAAGCCGATAATTTAAAGGTTGTTTGGCTAAAGTATCTTTACTTTACGTTTAACGACCACACTCTATGTAAAGAAATTACCACAATAACAATTCACGAAACTGTTACACTTTACAAAGCGCTGCAACTGGGAACATGTGCACAGTGAGAGAGTAACCTGGCGTCATTAGATTTCGTGCACGGTTTATTGCATTTTCGTTCTATTTTCCATGAGGCAAACATGGATTTTTGTCACACTTTGTTTTTCTTTTATCTTTTAGAAAGGGTAATGTTTACTTTGTAGCTTAGTCTTTGTTGTTTCCAAGATGCGATGAAGTGTCCGTCACCCGGTCGCCCAAAACAGTGTAAAGTGGGCTTTGTTTTCAACTCTTTAGCAGGAGTGACGTAAACTTGAAAATTATGCCAACTGGCTCACATCTACACGGGGACATGGCCAACAGATATCATTTGGTCGCTTAATGGATCGAACCCACGTCATCCAGATGGCATCTAATGACTGTATCCAAGTGACCATTGGGGTTTCCTTATGTACAAGAATCATCATCAGAAATCACAAGACATCTAAATTGATCGCATTATAAATGTTTGCGATCATCCTTTTCAAAAATAAACGATAATAGTAGTATATTAAAAACTTGTGCAGAATTTCACAACAGACTTTTAAAGCACCACATCATGTTTTCCCGAAATGCGCTTATTTAATCGTTGGTCAGAGAAAGTGCAAATTCTGCGCTTCCGAGAATTTGCAGAAAGTATATTTGGATTCCATTTTCTGACTAGCATACATTCATCTGCCGTAATCAGTTTAGTACCATCCATCCACCACACAAATAAAACGTACCATATAATCATTGTGCTAGAAAGCGTCAAAGCAAGAAGCAGTGGTATCCAAGCCAGACCGTAATGGAAGAATGTTGCCGTCATTGTGTTAGTAAATGCTAGGCAGCAACAAGCTGAAAGGTGAGAAATAAAAAGAATCATCCTGGAAGATTTCACCTCCGTGACTACCTTTACCAGAACGTATCACAAAAATCACGTGCAATTTATTGATAAAAGCGGTTTTTAATAGATTTACCAAAACCGATAGAGCGGTTCATTGTATATGGGTTGTTGTTTAAACTCGTGTGAATTGGATCAACAAGTGGGACTGTCTGCCTGGTTCGGTGAACAACAAAAGTTAAAATTCTGGTATGATATAAACCGACCTTAGTGGCTGGTGATGTGGGTCCTCAGTTGCGTAACAGGCCTTCATCTTTGTAGGTTAGATGTCGTCATCCATAAATCCTCATTTACTGGAAACGGTAAAGCTAGCCTTTCACAAATAGTTTCTCTGGAGGTAGAGACTCCGACCAGAACGCTAATAGCGTGAGTTAAACTTGGTAGCCTTCCCATTTCCAAAATAAGGCATCTGGTATGTATTGTTTTTAGTGGGAAACGACCCCATCCTATTTCTTGACGAAAAATCCTTCAAACCATTGGAAACGAGTCTCCATACTGGTGTAGAAGGCTGACAGTGTGTAAAGCAAAGCACAACTAATTTCATACACAACCGCAATTTGGGACTGTTTCCGGCGATCTCCTGCTTGCTGTCCAGTGAGACAAAAATGTATACGCAGAAAAGTGCATAGGTGAGTTGCATATTGGAGAGTGTTTTGCAAACACAAAGAAGTATCTGAGCATAGTCAGTAATCAGGAATCAGAACCACCAGTACACCGTTTGTGGGAACGTAAGTCCTTTTAATTTCTTTCTACTTCTATTAGGGTCGAATTAGTTATATTAGCTATCATCACTCTTAAGCAAACTGGTTGTCATCGATGGTTCAGTATCGTGGATCACCAGCATTGCCAATACGAAGGCGTTTGTAGTTCCTTTTTGACAAGTCATCCGCAAATTCCGCTCAGATCAGCGGCCTAATAATATTCCTAAGCGTTCCACTTCATCACCACACCTTATAAGACGCACAGTGATTAATGCTTCCTAGAAATTTTGTGTGTGTACAGAGTGAACAACATTAGGTCAAGCATTATTCCTTACAGTAGGCAAAACTTCTACACAAAGCTCAGAAGTGGCTTCATCATTACCGATCTGAACAAAGCAAGCAGAAAGACAGTGACTCTTGGGTATTTGTTTCCATGAGTTTTTTCTTGTCAATTGCAGTGGAGTGTCCAGCCAGACACTTTGAACAACATTTTATTCGACTAATAATGACCCTATTTAGAAACTCTTAACAATTCTTTTTTTGAGGTGGGCGTAAAATTCGTTGCCTTGTCTCATTTACTGCCGGCACTGGTAATTTTTCTTGCTGTATCGATAAGCTGATCACTCCTTTGGTGTGCCGAACTACAGTTTTTGGTCACATTGTGGCCAGTGTGATACGCGAATGGATGAGCTCTTTCCTTCAATTTGATAAAATGGTCACATGTTGTGTAAAGACGCATTAAAAATCTTCCCGACGTTATTTGTGTCGTTCTTTGGAGGCAATTACCGCGAATAAGGAAAAAGTTATACGCACATGTCTCATTTTTTCTAGTGTCCGGTTTCTTGCGGATAGAAAAAGGCCTTCGTACCACTGTCGTCAACAAGAACTCTGGTGTGTTTATTGTTTATGTGCTGTACATCTTTGCTGTTTCTATTGCTTAAAACGATTTGTCCTGTCCTTTAATTTCAAGTGAATATTTCGGAACGTGCAACCGATTCAACATTCCCAACTACTTCCTCAAGGTTTTCCATACTGAACAACGATTAGATTCCGCAGTCGGTGCTAAGGGTGATGTTTGTCTCCACGTAATCCGCAAAAGTCATAAACTGCACATTTTTTCAAACGAGTCACCCAACCACTTTGTATGGAGACAGTAGCCGACTGAAATGACAGTTCGAATTAAACGGGGAATATTTTGCCAAAATATTCCACTATTAGTCAAATGTCCCAAAAGAAGTTATGTACGCTTGTTTCATGACGTTTTGCAATCCTCAACACTATGGTGCAATGTCTCATGATAACCAAATTGACCCGAAGATTTTCGACAATCCACCTTGTTAGCTCACTTCTCGTATCAGGAAAAAAACTACTTAAAATATATCCGCTTATGTTTAAGTTATAATGTGCGCTTTTCCTCCCATATTTATTTGAATAATCTAGGTGTTTTTATTTTCATCATCTCCGCGATTTTAGGGACATCTTTATTGAAACACCTGTTTTAGTCTATCCGGATCATTCCACTCGCGGTTTTCCTCACCAACCGAGGAGGGAAAGTTAATCAACAAAGACTTTCCCACATTAAAGGTCTTTTTCATTGAGCACGTCTGATTAGGCTTATTAGGATTAAAAATCTGAAGCAAAATATCATCTTGCATTCGTGATGACCTACAAAGTGCGTGGACACTTCGTGTTAAAAACAAGACGCCTAAAGCTGCCATTTGGTTTATCCAGAAGTCCTTCCTAATTTTTACATTTATTCCGTGTAGTGTGGAATGTGTAGCAGTTTTATCAGTTTTATCATTGGTACCACCAATGAAATCCAAAGTTCATACGTTATTAGGTGCGATAACATGCACAGGATATTTCCGTCTTCGATTTACGGCACGTGCGCAAATACCGTCGGAAAACTTGTCAATGTAACCGATTGATCTTCGTTGTTTGAAAAAAATGACCGCCGACAGGTGGCTACAATAACGCCAGTGTCGAAAAAAGAAAGATTGAAACGTTGACCTGGTGCTTAGGAGCTCTTCTATTTCAGTCACTGTCGCCCCGAATTGACCAATGAGAATTATATGACAATTATGCACCAGTATGTTTTACGAGTGTACTGCTGTAAACGGGAGTAGCAGGCAGAAGCAACACACACAACACTTATTACGCTCCAGCATGGAAATAATGATGTACTTGACGCTTTCGGCTTCCATTTCGTTAGACGGAATCTCAAGCTTTGTATTTACTATTCTGGGTGTTGACAGCGTTGATGCGAGTTATGATGAGGTAGGTATGTGGCCCCAAATTAACTCAAGTTCACTGAGTACTACGTATCGGTCACACAAGCTATAAATATCTGGCTGGTCAAATTTCCTCTCCTTTTCTGGAGATACTGCCCTTGTTTTCCTTGTTGTTCCACGTCCTGCCCCTCAAAGAAGACCTCTTTTAGTGTGAACACGCTGGCTAGTTTCTGGTGGACTAAAACTACCTTGCTCCTGATAGGCGTGCAAATCTCCATGACGGAAACGCTGGATTGCTGATAAGATTTTGTTGACACTTCTAAATAGCGTAAACTCCAATTATCTATGAGTGTTCGACTGATTAAGGGTACAAATAGTGTAAACAAAAAACAAAGTCCATAAAATAAACTCGATTCGGTAATTTTAGACTACTGAAGATTCTATTCATCGTTCGGATTACGTGTACCTGGGCTTACGTTTCTCCCAAAATAATTATGGAAATCATAACGTTTACTGCAACACCATATACACTAACGTGGGCTAAATAAACATTAAAAGCTTGTATATTGGCTGAAAAATTTCGGATGGGACAAAATGCAGTGAGATGAGAATTAAGCGGACGTCACAGAAGATTTCAGTGACTAAAATACCGGGATGGAAGGTTTGGTTTGGGTTTTCAGTAATAAAGCAACATACTTCTTGCAGAAAAGATTTTATTCTTATACAAAGTATACATGGTTCCTCTCAGTATCAGATGCTTCAGATAGAAACAGTAGAGATTTTCCGTAATTTTTATCACCGAAAGGCGCGCGGTCGGTCACTGGGTAAAAAACACTAAATTTCTCAAGTAGTCTTTCTAACTATTGATTCGATTGACCTTTTAACACGAAAATATTTCTCTGGCCCCAAAGGGATACACAGCTTGTATGAAATCTCAAAACAAAAGCATTTCAAAAGCATACCTTACGAATTTCGCGAAAAAATCTGTGGCTCATTCAGCCCATTAGTATCCACACAACTTGTACTTATCCGAAAATGACCCGTAATGATTTGTGTGCGTAGACTGTTTTCCCAGTCATAGTTACCATAGCATTGCTGGTCGTCTGCCTGTATGCTATCTTCCTATGTTAAGATTCGTCACCGTACTCTCCAAAACATTTGGTAAAAGCAAGTAATGTTAGCAAATTAAAAGAGCTTGTTCGTCAACTGAATAGTTAAAGATATCCTATCTATATTGAGTTTACTGTTTTCGATGGCTCACACATGGCAGTGTGGGTGAATTCTGTGAGAGACAATCAAACAAACTCACCAATAGTAGAACGTCTCATAATTTCGCTACCCAGAAGCACCATCCGGAATAATGAAGACACACAAATCATCCCCACTAATGACCCAACCAACTGGAATTTCTTCGCCCGAATTTCTTCACAGAAAGATCTGTCAATACTCCGTGTGTGGGGAGATTCCTTGGAGTGACCGACGTGAGAGACAGTGCAGTACCGGTTGAAGTATGTCATTCACATCATATTAACTTGCTCATCAATTAAAGCGACGACCTAAAAACCTCAAAGGAGGTAGTTTCTAAATTCTGACTCGCGTTCATTGGCAGAACTCACTCTCGCATCCTGCGTACAACTTCTTACTACAAGGCAGTTCAGATATGGCAGAATGTGGCAGATTTCTCTGAATATCTGATAAGGCCGCATGTTCCTGCTGCAGTCTTCGAGTTTTTCATTTTATCGCCCACCCCTTTGTGGGCATCAGACTGAGACCTAAAAGACATTGCTTTCATTAAAGGCTTTATTTTGTGCAGGTAACGCCATCTTGGAAGCTACGAAGTGGTTACAAATGCAGTATCTATAGATTCCGCCATCACATGTGGCACATAATTTAATAGCGGCCATTGCCCATGCACTTGCCACGAAGTAGTTTGCGTTGGGCTATAGGGGTAACGCATAACAGAACATCAGAATCCTTTGTGGTGATCAAAATATCTCCGTCGCAGTTAAACTCGAAGAATCCTACTCCGACGAGTTTCTCTGCCAGCCAAGGCTGTGTCAGACCTCAGTTTGAAAGGAAGTAATCTGCTATCTCCATTCAACTCACATGCCAGTTCGCCGCGAAGGTATTTACTCAAATTCAGCAAGCCCCTGTTCGAAAATGACTGGTAAATGGAAACAACGCCCCTTGTCAGTTTCTTAATGACAACGGAAGACAAGCACATTCACAGACTGTCTTCATCTTATGCCCTTGCTTGCGTAAGACGGTGTCATTGGCGTCCATTTCAATTTGAACCCCTAGCTATAGATCTATGTTGATGACAGCCTGCAACAGTGTTTTGGGGAGCCAGTGGTAACCATCACAGGAAGCGGTCCTATAAATGCTTTTCATCTCATTGCCAATTTTTATGCCCTGTAAGCTGTTACGGCGTGATTCTTTGCCGTGGAACAAGGTCAAAACCACATTGATTTAATTTCACTGTCAAATTCCGCTAATCATTCTCTCATTCGATACGACATAGCAAAAGATAATCAAACATCTTTATAAGGTTACAGATGGGCATTGCGTCTAGTGCGAACAACGACCTTATATGACCCGGTCAACTTTATTTCCTTTAAGTTCTGCATACGTTGCGACAGCGAAAAGTTGGTACCTTCATCAGATGCAAACTTACCGACGCCAAAATCTGGCTTAACAATACTCTCCCCAAACCACCGTCGCCGCTCTCGCTTGTTTCTCTTTTGATCCTCTGGGAAGCAATTAACAAATTGATAAATCACGTCCAGTGGCGTCGTCTCTCACGTTTTTGCTGTACATCGTCGACCTGATTTTTCTGCCACGGGTCCCCAGATGCAGTATAGCGGCGACGTTGAGGTGCACCGGGTTTCACGTCGGGTATTTTCGGAGTACAATTTGATGACAGACTGATTCAGCCCCGACGTAATGAGTTCAGTATACCGCAGCTATCTCTCAATGTTCTGAAGCTTATTGTATTTGAGATACACCGCAACTTAAGTCGAGTGACGCGCTTCCTGACACTTTTTGATGGAAGTGCACAGCTAACACACGTCTGTAGTTGTGCGCCGTAATTAAGTTGGGTAACGATCACCAAAAATGTTGGATCCATTAACTGCTTGCGTCTCAGCCTGTCAGACTTCCTCAGTTCAAGTTGATTTTTTAAGGTTCATGTACATCGCTGTATTCCGCTTCTTCTATGAACATAGAGTACTTTAAGATATGTCTCCACTCCTTGCTTTTCATTTAATAGTTTACTAGCGCTTTTGCTCTCCATGGCTGTGTAGCAGCCAACCATCAGCTTCCATTAGGAATATGTTGTTTATGAGGAGTATGATAACCTGACGTCGGATCAGATAACCATATGTCATAAATTAAGCAGATGGTCATCAAGGCTAATTGGAACACATTGTTCAAGGGCTGGTGTGCAAAATTAGACTGAAAATGCTTTCAGAGATTGGTTGCTCCAGTTGACGAACGGCAAGTTGTGTTGTTCTATGAAAGCTAAATTATCTCACAATGCTGTCAATAGTCTCAGGCATATATCCCTTAAATTCCTCAGAAAAAAATAGTTATGAATGGGTGGAAGCTATGAGTGGAAGTTATGTATGAAAATAAGGTTGATATCCATCTTTTTGTGCGGTGGTGTAGAAAAAATTGCCGGTAGTCGGTTAAGGTTATTTAAGACAGTGCTTTCATGAATGGTTGATTTCATAACAGGTTTCAACTGTAAACCACTTCCTGTTGTCGCCAAAAAGCGGACTGGTGTGCCTCACCAGGTGTCTGGTCCTGCAAATGTGGCCATGGTATCGAAGCTTTTCATCTGCTTACGCAGTTATCACCGGCAAACTGTTATGTTTCCTTCTTTACCTTTTGCATCAATGCCAAAGACGGCGTAAGTTGCCATATGTTCCCTTTCACCGCACATATCACGATATGTCGTCATGTTTGTATTGTTTATTAATGTGGCGCAGCGGCAAAAAGATATGATAATGCTTCAGCTCATTTATGTTGTGTTTTCTTCTTGAAGTCTCTAGTTATAGAGCTTATGTTCATAATTTTTTTATTTATAATGCACTTTAAAATTTGACTGAATGTTGAATATTGTGTTTTTGTCGGTGACAGCAAAGGAGTGTCCCAGTCATCCCAACAGAGAACATGTCACGCGGGGAACTGTGGGATGCATTATCTATTCATTCGGTGCACTAGTCAGATATCTGCCTGCTGTGTATGGTAAAACCTCAGAAACAGTCCGCCAGAGGATGTCGTGGGGCTCGGGAGACTGGCTGACGCCCAACAGAATGGAGTTTTATCAGCCCTTCACTAGGTGAAATGGGATTTTTTTGAAGTGGTAAATACTTTAAAGATAAAAGGTAGGTTTTAGAACGAGTGTAAAGTCTAACACGCGGAATGGGTATGTAGGTTTGGAGTAACTGGCTTTTTTAGGGTTATAGGCCGAGAGTGAGATAGCCAAAAAAGTCGGAAACACCGGTCGTGTAAGGACTAACACTATTGTAAGAGATAAAATTTGATACGCTTAACAGAGGAAGGATGAGGCGATGAGAGCATCTGCCCATTTTCTGGCCTTGAGATGTGTACTGGTAAGTGGGACCTTCGTGAAAGTTTTTGGGTACTGATCGTGTTAAAGTAGGGATAAAAACTACTGTCTCGTCAATCCGGGTGAGAGAAGTAGCGGCCGAATGTGTCACTGGAGGAGCTTTAGCGTAAACTGTCTTAACCGGTAGCAGGGGAGTTTCTTGACCGATTCCACTAGCAAAGTCTGGCAGTGATAATTAATCATTATTGCAAGTGCTGAGAAACGCAAACAAGCAAACAAGTAGAAATGGTCAGGATGGTTGATTATTCGGCGGTGATTAAGAAGGGTTAATCTTTGGAGAGGAGATTTATTTAATGAGCTGGCAAAAAATGTAACTAGCCGCAGGAAGCAAAACTGCAGCGAAATGTGTGGAAGAATCGCTTGGTTCCTGCGATCTGAATTGGATAGGTCCCGTTGTAAGGTGGCATCAGAAACCTAATTCGCAGTTAGCCTGAATGACTGCAAGACAATAATTTTTGGCGGGGGAAAAGGCAGTGACAAGTGACAAGCGGAGAGCGGGTAGGACCTTCAGTTTGAAGCAACAATCAGTTGCAAGGTTTTGGCCGTTACCAAAGGATTATGGAACACCTCAGGTAAGTAGACCAAGTTTTGTATGGCCAGGTCAGATTTAATACAAGCAGCGGTCTCGATCATACAATGTATAAACTAATCGGCCACTTTGCCATGGTAGTCGGTCTCGGGTGTTGCTATGATCTTGTGGACTATATTGATTAAAACTCCGTTTCACGAGGTGTACTCATGCCCAAAACACTAAAAAATAGCCAGACGACGAGCAGCACGCCACAGCACTAGGGACAACGGTAGTATGAGACTGTCTGGAGACAGTCATACTGTTCCATACAATGGGAACATTAGTGCCCTACTCAATGCGTCATCGTCTGTAACAACAAATTAGACGAAACCCTTCAGTCACTGATTTCCTGTAGATTCCTTCAAAACAATTCTAACACCCGCCACCTTGTATGTTAGGCATTTGAATCAAGGACTCAATATGAAGTACATCAAAACACTCCTTCCTTGATCTGGGTGACTAGAAAATATCAGTTTCTCCTGAAACTCTTCAACGGATTACCCGCACAGCCTCTCCCTTCGAATCCAAATGCCAGTTTCTAACAATACTTTTGCGCATAAACTATTTCAAATTGGAACAAACCAAAACAGACTATAAATAAGCTCAAAGCCGCCTTATATATACGCGCTTTCTGTCAAATTTGGTAATGGGTATCACTTGCTGATAACTTGCTTCCCCTTTCCGTCGGTGTGTTGTTTCAGCAAAACGCGCACACAAGACGCACTTCAACTATACACCCTTAGCTGAGACTTTTTAACTTTCAGTCTCCAAGCACCTGGTCATTCGGATGCAATGGTCGGCGGTAGCCCTGCACTCAGCCACAAGACTGGGAACGCTTTACTCCCGGAAAACATTCGTCTTTGCACCATATGGTTGTCTGGCTCAGTTAAGATCAGTGTCGGTCTACGTGTCAAACGATGCTCAGTTGTTCTGCGTCATATGCGTCGACATACCCCAGTTCTGAGTCTTGGGCATTTGGTGTAGACTTGACGTGCAAATAACGAGAAGCAACTTCTTCCGTTGTCTGCTGAACATGGATTGGTCAAACTTCCAGCACGATCGCTTACACTGAGTTACTGGTCAACGGGCCAAAAGAAAAAGGGTGTCGGCGGTCTGGCTTTCACAAAATATAAAACGGCAGTAGGCTAAACATTTTAAAAGCGATTCAACACAACCTATAAAAGAACCTTCTAAAGAATGTTCATATCAACCCGCCGTCAACAACAGACACTTGGTGTGAAACACTATTTCACGTGACAAAGCATTCAGCCTGGATGGTCTGTGCTCAGCATAGTAAAAGAAAAAAGGCGGGGCCCAGATAAACAGTCTGAAAACCCTACTTCGGAGGATTCGGGGCGAGGCAAGATAACAGCAAAAAAATCGCCTCAATAGTGATTTTACCCTCCAAAACAGACGCAGAAGCTCCGCATAGCACCGTGATTGCATCAGCCTGGCAGACCTGGTATGCAGGTTCTCTCTGACATTATTTCGCGCAGTCTGATTGACAACTGAGTGAGTAACTCGTCCTGACCCAAGTTGACCCTTACCGTGAGGTAAGATCTCGCACAGCACCATTCCTTTTGTCGTTTCCCATTTACTGTTTTCTGACTTTCAAAACTGCCTTTCTATCCGTTGATTTCCTATGAGGGCACATGTGAGCACAAACATTTATACAGCAAGCTTCCGCTTGAGTTCGTCAGGTCCAGTGTTGTAATACAAGCTGCCCTCTCTCACTATTCTGCTCCGATTTCCATATTGAATTCTTGCCTGCAAATTTCCTTCCTGCCTTCGATTTACCAGGGATTGAAATGCTATCCGAACTTTTGCTTCACATTATGCAGGCGATAGCTCTCTGCTTGTTTCTAATCCCCGGAAATTTAAGTCACTTTAGATAACCTAATTGTGCCGTACCGTTATGCTGCACTAACGGCGAGATGGTTCGGTGGTCAAGGCGTGAACTTACTGATTTGAAGGTCGGTGGCTCAAACCCAACCTCGTTATCTAGACTGCTTCTAGCCAGGTTTAGGCAACCTAACATCTCAGACCCTGTTCTTCCTTTAGGTTGCAGTGCACCTACGCACCGAAAGATTGTTACAGCTGATCGCTTAATACTAATCATTATTACATTCCGGCTAAGTTCTGTTGCAGTAATGGGTGCAACCAAACCCGAAACTTGTGCTTGCAAACCAGCCAACTTACGTAGTCGACCTAAGCAATTGTATAGGTTCCGGTGGACTGACTAGAGGCGGAATTACCCCTCGAATCGGATAGTCCAGGGGAGCTTCCGCCAATCTCTTTACCTATGGTATCTATGTGACCTTAGTTTGCCTGTCAGGGACAGAGCATACACTGAGGCAGTGCGATCAGTACCGTTTCATGGATCAGAAACAACCGTGTTTCTCATCCATGAAACAGAGACCTAGGTCTCTAAGCACGGCGGATGTACGAAGGCTTTCAGTGTTTGGTCATCAATGTCTTGAAATCCTTGCAGGGTGTGTTTGGAACACCAAATTAGCATTGTCGAAGCACGCTCGATATTTTTTTTCTGAGAGGAACTCAGTCAGGAAGAATCAGCTGAACTGTTCACGGAGGTTAAGACGCTTTCTTTGCATACTGCAGGACTGCCTGCTTCAGGAAACTCTTTCTAATTAGCCGTGTGCCGAATGGAATTGTCGGAGAGGTGTGTAGCCTGTGGTTTTGGAAGAAAAAATGAAAGCACAAAGCAATAGACAGTAAAACCACTTTGGATGGATCTTTGGCGCTCAGTTAATACATGGTTAATTACTTTGCGAAGAACGTAAACAGTCTCAGTGTAACGCGTAGCTGTCCAACCTTCTCAGTTATCTTATCATTTATCTGTGACCATAATTTGGTCATAGAGACAGATCATCAAAGGTCACATGATTGCTCCGCGTTATTCATGCTGACCTATAAGCTGATACGACAGGGTTTTGAGTCCTTTCACAGTATCTACCTGAAATACGTCTATCAATTTTGTACACTTTTCAGTTGCTCGTACAAAATGGCACTTTTAAAAATATAGCCAGCATGTAGGCCCCGGATATTCATTCACCATCGAGTACTTTTTAGTTGAACGCCTTACGCGTATATGCATTTAAGGTTTGGAAGATACCCGTTTAGATTGGAAAATATATCAGAAAACACAACGACATACAAAACGCGATGTTTCAAAAACGTACCAAGCCTGTCTAGGGCAAATTAACATAAATTGATGCTAACAAAGTGTGCATTGATTCGGTCCGTTAAGTTCAGTAGGTTGCGCTCCCGAGTTGGAATTCGGTCATCTCAGGCTCGCTTCGTTGCAATGCCAGCACTGGAATACGTGCCGAGAAAGTGAACTTGGGGAACAGGACCAGATCTCATGAAACGTGTCTTAAACACGAAAAATTTTGTCCAATACAAGTGTGAGTTCTTAACTTGAAAGGCCTTTCGACGGGTCCCGTCGTGTATGAATGCTTTCGAAGGTGAAAAAGTTATCCGCCAGACCCTGTTCAAAAAGATGTTGCTAAGAATCAAGCCCCCTTGATGGTGATGATAGTATAGGGGAACTTTAACGAGGGTCTCCACGTGTTTTATAGTCAACGTATATTGGGCCGGCAGTTATCTTCGTAGCAGCTACTTGGAGGTGCTCGATGAAGGCCACTTGCTTTCTGCGTCCGAATTAGGTAGCCTGTTCAACAGTCGGTCTGGCTTGGTTTCCATTAGGTGGCTGGAAGTCGATGCGGGCAATTCATGGATAAGTGCCCCGAATCAAGCAACGTGCAACGAACGCCTTTTGGATCCGTTTTTCGTGGTGAAGAGGCGCTTGACGAGTAGCCTCCAAAAAATATATGAACAGAATTTTCGTCGTTCACAGTGAAGTTCTAGTCCGGCGACCATTTTCTTGCGGTGCCAACAACGACTTCAAATGTGCTGGCCTTGGAACACAAAAACGCCATGTAGTTCGCAAAAGTTTGTATGAATGTTCGTGGACACATATCAGAAGGTGGAGTAGTCCTATGATGGAGTACTGCGAAATCCCGAAGAAGACAGTTGCAGGAGGACAGTAAGTTTATTTGGTTTTCCCTCGGAGTCTTCTTGAAAAGAGCTTCCCCACTCAGCCTAGACTTTACCAGGAACCCACAAACCTCAAGATTGTCTAGAAGTTTGAAATGGGAATCACGGTCAAGTGATTTTGAGAAAGAAAAGTGTCGTTCTATATGAGCCTTTCATCGTTAGCTTACGCCAAGGTGCACTACCTGGTTCGCCACTTGAAGACGCTTTGGTAAGAGTTCGTGTTTCCTGAAGAATGTAGAGTTGTTGATAATGAAGTGAGCTTCAGTCGGCCACTTCAAAAAGCGTTCCGTCAGGTACACTAGAGAAGCCAGCAGGCTGCAGACCTAGGGCAGTAAGTAGGCACAAATTCTATGAACTGGTTAATTTTATGAGGCCAAATAAAAGCCTGTATAGCACTCTCTGTGGGCCTTTACGAACTATGTCAAGGCTCGCGGGTTTATCTTATTTGTCCGTCATGTAAAAAGCCATGGATAGTTATGACCCTGTTTCCAAATGACGACGAGTCCCGCGAAGTAGCCTTTAGTTGGTTCGATTGCGAACTACTTTCTTCAAGATGAACACTGTATCAGTCTCGTGAATTTTCTGAACAACTGTGTTGGGTTTTTCATTCATTGAACGGGGTCCCTGTTAAGTCTGATCAAAAATTTACTCATTTCGAAGACTTGTGCAGGCTAAAATTTTGGATGGACTCTTGAGAGATAAGGTTCCTTTCTCCGTAGCGGGTGAAGGCATGAATCTTCACACAGTGGCCAAAAGTTATCACAAGACAATGGATGATTACTTGGTGGACGAAATGTGTTTTAGTGACGGTTACCAGATCCATTGGATGGGAGTTGGTCCCCACGATATCTGGTTGGTGCGCTAAAATGCCGCATCCACGCCCTCTGTCGAAGCAAATTATAGGAGGAAAATAAATGTTCACTAAACCTCAATTGGCTAACTTACATCGTCGTGGCCTTGGAGGCATTGACGTCGCCCACCAGAAAAGGGTACGCAGTGTGGTTTCTAGAGGAGATGTGCACGGCCTTTTGTGTGATAAAGCGAATGCCTTCTAGCGGAGTTGAGTCGCAATGGTAAATGACGCCGGAAATCCAGTGGGTCATTCGCAGCAGTAGATCAACCCGCAGTGTACCATAAAACAATGCGTCTTCGTCGGGTCAAGCCGAATGCGCAGGATAGCCTTCAATGAGAAATGACCACCCCATGCACTCCCGCCTCTCCGGTGAGCCCATGACTTCGGGTCATCCTTACCATGCACTCAGTCTCAGAGACGTTTGACGTTAGTCAGATCTGCGTAAGCGTGATTTTAAGTGGTCATTGAGCTGAGTGTATAAAGGTTGTTGAAAGGTCTGGAGCGGTTTGTACGCAATTAGTCCAGCGTTGGCTTCCGAAGCTGGAAGCATGGAAAGTGTGAGGAGTGAGCCACCGGAAAGGTCAGCAGGGAGTGGGTTACTGGAGTATACTTGCTTTAGCTTTACCCCAGCGCTAAGAAATGCCTTTTAACCGCACATGCTTGATTCCTGCTTTGATGAATTGAGCGCATCTTGTTTCCACGTAAGCTACATTTCGTGTACTCGGCACCAGAGTTGCGCGCATATTCTGCATTTCTGGGGCGCAAGTTGCATTCATTTGGACAAGAGCATTATTGGTTGTTGTCCACAGCGCTCGGAATACAACCTTTAGCAACCTTAGATTCCCCAGATTCAGATGTGTGCGTGGGGACGCGGTCCGGATGTATGTTGCCATCAGGGCAGTTATGCGAGATTTTGACGGACCGCTTCCTCTTCACGCCGACTCATCGGGCTTTGGCAGCAGCACCAAGGAAGCTGTTTAACGTAGACGACTTCATCCAACATTCCGCGGGCAGCCCCTGGATTTGACTAGGTTTATGGGTCTATTCGATCGCTGACCTCGTCGCTTCGCCTTCACGCTTCCCCATTTCCGTCCATTATCTGTATGAATAAATCTATTTTTGGGTAACTTGTTGTCCGAATCATGGCCTCAGCTGTCTGACTCACCAAAGACGGTCGCATCTATAGGCTTGCTGATGGCTTTTGACAGACTGGAGCTGCAAGTTCCTGGTCCTATATTTTCAGAAGAATCGCAGGTGAACCTTTCTAAGTCCACCCGTGGAATGCGAGCCCTGGATCCGTATTGCATGTGTTAGCAAATCAACATTTCTAAGAACCTCACGCCGGTCCCTATCTTCGAGGTCAACTGCTGAAGTTAAGCGGTGAGTGGATTTCTGTGCACGTTCTCGCACTGCAAATTCAAAAAAAATTTTCTAGGCAGTGCTATGAGTGTGAACTTTACTGCTGCGCATTTCTTGTACGTTGACTAAATAAATTAAAATAACTCCCACAAGCAGTTCATTCCGTGCTCGCTTGGTGACGCTATCGTTGGCAGACGGCGGGGCTGTTAATGTCTAGCAGATACAGCAATCTGGCGTTACGGTCGGTCCAATCAGTCTTCCTTAAAGGCTTAAGAAGTTACCCTACTTCTGGTTTTTCAGGAAGTTTAGGATTTTTTATTGCCGGGATAGTACTAGTGTCGAGCATCGCCTCAAAACCAAAGGAAACACTTCCTTCAGAATGTTCTTCACGGAGTATCACGATTGAGCTGCGAAAAATCATCGCTTTGGCGCGATGCTATCGGTTATATTTCAGATACTGTTTTAACTTAAGGTCTTATTTGCCCTCCGAAAGTCGCGGCTCTGCATTGCCTCTGAATAAAAATTTCGCGAATTTGTTCCTGCACTGGTCCTCATGTTTTCGACATTCCATCACACCGGCCGCGTTGTCAGTATAGCTCTTCTTCGAAACAAGTTGCCACATTATTAGAAAATTTTCAGTTTATCTTCGGGCGTTGTCAGTGTTACTGTCTTTCATGAGGTGCAGGGCTCCCGTTGAAAGATTTCGGACAGACCGCTGAAAAATTTCCGGGCATGATGAGAATTGAAGCCATTGAAAAACGCCCTGCAGCTGAGGAAGATGGCAAAATACGTTGGGATGCAGAAAATCCCCAAATTTTACTTGTCTCAAATTGTGCACGTAAAGCAGAATTTTTCTGGCACGCGAAACCCTGGCTAGCGCCCTGAAAGTTGCCGCGTAGGGACAAAGCTCAGCAAACAAGTTGATCCCGGAAGCTCAGGAATTCACAGATTTAAGAAGTGATACAAAAGATCGAAGCTTTGGACTAAGCCTCCCTGCTGGAGTTTGTAGTTGTCATTCTGCGACCACTGTTCACCTTAAAGGCACGAGCGAAAAAGGACATGGCACTGCTCTTTAAGTTCTCTTCAGGGCAACAATCCTGCCAGCGTCAGGACGTGTCTAAATGTATTGTGAATTGGTTACTGGGTGAAAAGTTCACAATCGGCAGGAGATCACTCTACTCACCATCCCCTCGAAATGAAAAGTCTGTCTGCTTACAGAAATGTGCGCTCTGAGCTCAAAAATCTTCTTACCATGTGCCCGCCGTGTGTTAATTGTATCAACGGTAAAAATCCTGTTGGCCAAGCCTTGTTCGAGCAGGACGTAAGTTATTAAGTAAGTAGGTACGTAAGCAAGTACGTAAGTAAGTAAGTAAGTAAGTAAGTAAGTAAGTAAGTAAGTAAGTAAGTAAGTAAGTAAGTAAGTAAGTAAGTAAGTAAGTAAGTATCAGGTCCCCTCGAAGGTGACGATACTCTAGGGGAAAGAGGTCGAGCACCGCGAGACGCGTTTCATTATCAATGGATATAAGTTTGGTTGCGCACGCTCAATGAGAGTTACATCTTTCTTGCGTCCTGAGTAGATAATCTGGGTCGCATAATAAAGAAGCGCCTTGATGCAGGCTGCATAGAATATCTGTAAGTCTGTGCAGGTAATACTGCGAGGGTTCGCCGAACCATCCGTAGAACGACGAATGCCTCTTGAACCGATTTTTTTACTGCAGTTATGTTTGGAGAGATCCAGATAACTAAATCCGTTTTGGTACCTATCCTGGTAATGTCTTCTGGTCCATTCTCGCCGGGTACGACAATGACGCTCGCTGAGTCTCCTCAGACCGATATACTGACGCCCTTTTCGTCATTCAGAGAAAGGTGCCAGTCCAACAACAACTGCATTGCACTGTATCCACCTTTTTGGCTAGCACTGGTATTTGTGTCCCAGGATATCAAGTTGTCCGCAAAAAGTAGATGTGGACTTGAAAGAACAACTGAAAGGTCGTTGTCGTATATCAGGAACGGAAATGGTCATAATACGGGGCCTCGAGGAACTCCACTAGAGACCGGCGCCAAGGACAAGTAGGTTGAACCTGTTTCCAGTCAGAATGTTCTATCTTATAAGAATGCAGTAATCCAACGTTGAACTTTTCTTTGAATAACGTGGGACTCGATCGTGTGGAGCAGCGGACTTGTGGAACTCGATTGATTACCTTTAAGAAGTAAAAAACATGGCATCCGTTATGAAACCTTCTTTTCCAGCTGTAGTTAAGCTGTTCATAAATACGAGCATGTATGTCATGCGAGAAAGGTTAGGGGACAACCCGTGTTGCATTGGGGATAGGAAGTTACTTGTAACGAGTCGAGTTAAGATGGCACGCTTTAGAATGAGTTCCATCACCTCGAACGGCACGCTGGTGAGATTGATAACATGTAGCTGCCAGGCAATAGAAGATTGACGTGAAAGTTGCTACTTTGCAAGCGAAGGGAAGTTTGCATTCGCCGAGCGACTGACGAAACACCAGGTAGATTTGCTTTGTCATTGGGAGTAATGTTTCCTTCAGGATCCTTGGGCGAACTGTTTCTGGCCTGAGCGCACTGAGGGGGTTTGCCTTGTGCAAGAGTTCATAAATGTCCTCCTCAGTGAAGACCACAATGGTCGGAGGCAATTATGAATTACATCTTGACAAGTTTGGGTGTGACGAGGGCGCTTGGGCAGAATGCAGGCCTGCAAAATGTTTTCCCTAGGCTTCAGATTACACCACTAGGTCGCTTGTGGGTTCTCCGCTCCTGCCCTCAAGGAGTAAGCGTTCGTATTATTTCTCCGGCGGCGGCTGATATGCTTATATAACATTGTTTTTTTCCGGTAATGATCCATAATCGTGGTTTCAGTGGCGGATTTCTGATTTACGGCGGCTCCGCATTTCACGACAAACCAGCTCTTCTGTGTCACCTGTTTTCTTTTGAAAGAATAGTTTGGATCCCATCCCCAGAAGACATCCAAGCATTTAAGGTGTATTTTTGTCCATCCGACTGCGCACTGGACTTCGTGGACAGAACAGTGTGTCAGCCTCAAGAATTTTTAAGGTTGATTGTCTTGTATGACTACCCAGCTGGAGCGGTTTCCAGTTTTAGTTGCTCGATGAGCAACTGATTACTGGGAAGCCTGCACGTCTGTGGTTCCGGATTCCTGGCGCGGTAGCAGATGCTATCAAACGTCAGCACGCACTGGTGAGCAACGAAGTGTCTCTCTGGTGATACTCAGATCCGGCAGGGATGGCAGTTGGCCTGCGCGGTATCTGGTTGTTTTGACGACATGTTGGGTTTGAACGTTCTGTTGAACGACTTCGTCAGAGTCGATGCAAAGTGTCCGCTAAGCCCAATTTGATGGAGTCCGCTTTGGGAGGCTTTTGGAGCGGTAGACTAACCTCCCAGCAAGAAATACGTGAAGTGGTATCTGGAGGAGAGTTGCTCAAGCGTTTGCAAGATGGACCGTTCATCTTCCGGTGCACTCGAGGGGAAACGATAGGCCATGCGGAGAAGAGAATCGGTCCAACGCAGCGCGAACTAAATCCAGTGCACCACAAAAGGTCACAGGAATGGTTTCGAAAAGAACAATCTGGATAAGCGAGGCCGCATGTAGGCATAAAGCGACCCCACCTGCCCTCCTGCGTTTGGGCTCAGCTCCGGAAACGGGATAGCCGTCTATCGAAATCTTCGTGTCAAAGACGCCAGGTGTGAGCCGGGTCTCTGCAGGTGCAACTGCGGACGGCTGCTCGACTGTTTGCTATAACGAAGTTTGTTGAAAAGACTGAGGTAGTTTGTGGATAGGCAGTTCAGCACAAAATATCTATCTATTTCGATGGCTCTTGTTTGTATTTTGTACATCATCATCTTTTGGAGATCTAGATTTGTTGTTCTTCAAGAATTTGCGAGATTCGTGCGTCCGGTAAGAAAATAAGTAATAATTTCGCATACTTTGGACACTAACTCCATGAGAGGCATGCCTGCCCACGAGCACCACTTTGGTAGCCGAGTGGTCTGCGGCGCTCAAGCAGAAACTGAAAACCGCGATCACGGCCGTTTGCGTTGGCGTACTTTTAAGTGTCACGTTGGTCCAAAACTGCCATAAATTCGGGGTCGGTTGATGTAAAGCCCACATGTTTTTTAAGCACCTCCATTCAAGGATTGTGTTGGCTTGGTTTTCGCGCCTCTAGTGGGCGGTCCTCAGATATATGCTTGAATGTTTGGTAGGTCTTTAGAATAATGGTAGCCCGTGCCGAGATCTTTTCTGTGGCATTTGGGACGAAAAGGGTGATTAGAAGACCAAATGTTCGCTTAGTTTCCTTTCCGCATAACCATTCTACGTGGAGATTATTTATTTTCTGGCCTTCCGGCGAACTCACCAATGAGCAAATATGCCAGTTTTGTTGGCGCGCTTGTTCTGGAAAACGACCCCCAAATGATCGGTCTGCTCTTCCTTATACGCTTGTCAACTAGAGCCGCCATGTAGGTCTTGACTACGTATCAGATTGCTGGATAACCTTGTTTGCAGACAACGAATCGGATTGCATAGCGCTAGGTCCTCGTTTAAGAAGGAAATTTGCCTTCGACCTTCGTCCATGCCGCTTAATTTTTTGTGTTTGTATCTTCCAGAGCGTTAGAAAGAAATATTAATTTTTTCTCCAACAGCGGAACATTCGCACTGGTCTTTCCTACTCTGGAGTAGACAATTGGTTCCGTTTTTGATAACCGGCCTGTTTGATGTGAACTGTGGCAGCTCGTGCACACAAACGGGTGAAGAGAGGTAATTATTTGGCTTATCTGGTCGTCCTGCAAACCCGCACGGTTTAGGTGACACCAGGCCTGGTAGTCATGACATTGCATTTCATGTCTGACATTTGATGGGCATCCGTTTCCTCCGCATCTGTGGGTGTCTACCGATAGCAGTATGGGAGAGCAGCTTTCAATGACCTGGCTTATGAGTGAAAGTGGGTGCACCGCAGAAATGAAGGGCAATCTGACAGGAGTTTACACGCACAGGTAGTGTTAGGGTGAAAAGTTCAATGCTGTGTCAGTAGGTGTTAATCTTGTTACCTGTGCACAGAAAACAACACCTTCAAAAACCAACTTCGAACGTGCCGCCACGTACGGTTTATTGCGAAAAATTCCAGAGCTGAAGAACCCAGTAGACCCTTCGATGTTTTAAATGCCAAGCTGCGGCGGCAATCAGGCAGACATAATTATTTCGATTTCAGTGAACCTTCGCTAAGTATTGGAATCACAAGTCCGTGTCTATGTGCGACGCTGATTATGAGGCCTCGGCTATGCACGGTAAACGAATTCAAAAGCCAAAGATGATCCGTCCTACTCATGACTTTATGCATTATCGCTTATCTTTGCTTCCTATAGAAAACACCAGGCCAGTATCGATGTGGCCGGTGAACATGAGGCATCAACTCTGCCTGATGGCCTAATCTAACTGCAAACGCTGACCCGTCACCTTCATAACTGTCCTCAATGTCGCTTATCTTGGCCACCTATCGTAACTGCCTGGTCCGTGTGTATGTGTGACGCTGATTGTGAGGCCTGATCTATACACGGTAGCCTAATCCAGTGGCCAACGACGGCCCATTATAAAAATGAAATTTATTATCAGAGGAAGCTGAAGGGGGGTGTATTTCAGTTAGTCGTAAGACAAAGTGATATAAACATGAGTCCTAGGATTCAAGGACCTCATGCGTCCTCAAACTACACCCATGGATGTAGCCTTAAAGAAGAGTTAGTAAGTGCGTCAGTACTTGATTGCACTTCTGTCCATTTAGAGCACCAACTCCTAACTTCACTCCACTTCTTCTTCCAAATAACGAAATCATGTAGCTTAACAGGATCGGGGGCTCCGTCATCCTCAACATAACCTGCAATCATCTCACATCTATTCGCAGTAGCACTCATCAACTAAGCGCTCCTTTTAGAGAAACCTGTCAGCAAGCGTGCTTGCGTCCCAACACCAACAATTTTGTGAACTCCAGCATTCACATCTCAGGCAGAAAACACGTTGGAAGCTGCAGACTATTTCAGGCCACTCTGATGCTTTATTCCATGTTTGTCATATAGGTTGGGCTTAGTGTTCGGATTTACCGGCACCAAGCAAAATGAGGCGTTTCTCTGAGACAGCGGTTACAGAACAACTGAAGACGCCTCAATTCCGCTGCCCAAAGAGGCAGAGTCTTACAGCCATACAACAAAACAGACTGTTCTGCAACCTGACACGCACATCCTTTGAGATTCAAGGATATACCGCTTTGATGCCATAGGTGTCTCAAATTAACAAACGCGACCCCAGCCTTGCGAATTCGTGCATTGACTCCATCTGTCACTAAAATCACAAGTAATGCAACCTTCAAGATGCGTAAAACACACAAAAATTTACAGTGCCTCTTGTTGGATCGTAAGTGGCGTGTGTAGTGACTGCATGTTCGAGAGCCTATTTTCCCACTTTGTAGGCTCTCTGCGCAGTTCTCCGCATACTCTCACACAAGCAAAGGTTTAATAATACAAAGAACTTACTGTGATCAAATCCGTCATGTGTGTCCACCCATTCCATGTCCACCCGTTCCACAATTCCGTTCCCCCGACGCTGCGGAAGAATGCACCGTTAACAACTCGCAATTCAGCTGCATGCCCTCTCCCCAAAGACAATCCTACCCTATGCTGAACCTAATAATCAGCCTTCTGCAACGGTGGAAACAGAAAACCAAAGCGAAAGCAACTGTAGTCGGATGATTGTGCCGCCAATCTGAGTTGGCTCCTGTTGTAGCACGTGCCCAGGGCGATCCTGCTATGAAGCCAAAACGTCATTTATAACAGAGCAAAAAATGCTGACGGAAACTCATCAGAGGTAACTCGCTCTACAAAGCCTCCGCGCTTCACCTTAGGCCGTAACTGCGCCATTCTGAGGTTACGTTATCGCACAAACACGCAGCACCGCCAGATATCGTGCGTTTCCCCACGATCTCTTCTCCCTACTCTAGTTGAGCACAATTTAGCTAATGCACGTCACTCATAATCACATAACCTTATGCCCGTTTGCGTCGGCATCATACTTGGTATTTCACCTGAAAGCCGATTACCATTTTTTCAATCGAACAGTTAGACAATCAGTTGCAGAACTTAAAAATTGTAACCGCTGACTGCCTGCTATTTCGGGCTGCAGTCTAACTCATACCATAGTGTTCTCTAGAGACATTTTGACCCCACCCTACTTCGGTTCCCTAATGTAGACTCGGATTCCTTATTGAACGACAGCAATCAAACACCGCGCACCCTCAATGAAGAAAGGTTACGAGTCGGTTATAGGACGGTTAATGTCGGTTATTTAACGGTTATTTAACAGTGTAGCTCCAACCCCTCATCATAAGCAGTTGTTACCACACCTGTTCACATTATTATTTCTTATCATATAAAGTCTTGGTATACCATGACAGTGCCTTATTCCAGTTGATTTTTATCAACCCCTTCTGACATTTTTTGTTTATCTGCATCAGCGTTTCAATAAACGACAGTAACCGCCACGCACAGTTCCCGGATTGCCGTAGGCCCTCGTTGCTGCGGTTCCGCGAAATTCTATCAAGAGGAATGGCACGTCATGAATGCTGACGACTGTAGCCTTTCAAACGTGGCTTGCTTATTTCTAGGTGAACGTTCAACCGGAAACTAAAGTGTGCAAGAGAGTTAGCCTTCAAGCAACCACGCGATTTGACAGGCGCACGCGACTTTGATCGCGCAACACACGTCATTGGTTCAACAGCAAACAGTATGAAACTTCTTTAGATCGGTTCTGTGTAACTGAACAAAAAACGGGGCGAAAAATAAAGGGGAGGATAATCTTTAGCTTAGTTTGGCGGACGTTTAGCGAAACCGAATGATTTCGACCAATGTCCCTTTCAGTACCGTGAATCGCCTGCTTGTACCACTGGAACATAGGCTTCCGAAACTGCTTCAGTGTGCCCAAGCACTGATGACAACACCCCGGTCATATCCAATTTGAGAAAGCCCCCAAGGAGAACACGTCTACTTGGGTATAGCACAAGGGGGTCGCCGAGATTTTGCTGAGTTTCTCGCCACTGCAACCTGAAGTTGCGTAGTTTCGTATGAATGAATATAGAATACAGCTGCATGGTAACGGTACCACTGTAAACTGTCTGATGTTTGCACGTTTTGTGTGGCCTTGGACAAGCTCTGTGTCCCTTGTAGGTCTTTATGGAGGACTTCGCAAACCCGAAGATATTTTTGCATACCTACCTAACGCAGTGCGGGAAGTTGAAGTGTACCTGCGCCTTGAGGTTTTCAACAACGGCCTGCATAATTGTGTCATCATGGATGCAATTATTTGTGGCAAACCAGCAGGCTCTGTTGTCACAAGAAATAAAGGCCATGATTCCTACTACCAGTGTAATAAGTGCTACGTATGGGGACATTAGTTCCATGTGGGGATAACGTTTCCACGTGCGCGCATTCTTTGCGAAGCCTGTAACGACCCTTCTTCATGTTTCACATTACTTATTGACTTTGTGCACCGCTTTCATATAGATTATGTGCACGCCGTATGACCCGGTGTTGAGAGCAGATTGGTTTCCATTTTTGTAAACGGTGATCAAGCAGTACTTATCGAGCCTGCTGGCTTAAACAGGGTATATCACATGATTTGAATTATACTTGCCAACATGCTCGTGGATTACCCGCGTAAGTTGCGGGAAATTACACTACTCAAAGGGGGGGAAGGCAAGAGGTTCGTCGACTGCTGTTTTACAATGTTCTTAAGGGTATTCTTCCCCAAGAACGTTATCAAATAGATCCATTGTTACCCGTGTATGTGATTTCCTATGTTTGCTTTAATTTTATGCTTTTATTTTACGACACATTTTGCTGGTGTTTGTTACCAAGTTCCAGAAACTGTGTAATTTTTAGTCAAGAATATACAGTGTTCATCGTTCTCAGCAGATGCTGAACGACGCCCCATCTATACATAAATTTTCAGCTTCCCCTTACCTGTCATACATGCCCACTCTTAAGTGGATGGCACAAATGCCCACCTGTTCTTTTGTGCAGATCTGTAAACCCCCGCAGGGGTCAGGGCCGTATGTCAAATATGCCTTAGTCAACCATGCCGACTGCAAAGTCGGATTCCCATTGAAACATGTGCCACAAAACAAAAAGCATTTCTTCTACTTTGGTGAAGTTGCCCTCTCTAAAACCACCCTCTCAATCGTGCAATGCAAGTGCCCAATGCTTCCACATAATGAACTGTTTGTATGTCTTCCCAATATCACACTCCATACAGTAATATCCTCCTTGTTACTCTATGCGTCGAACTAGAGTAACCAATCTACTATATGCAGCCCACCACTAACTGTTTCGTTTCTGGGCCCATTGTCAAGTACAGTTCTTTGAACAAAGGCTATGAAAGTATGCAGTTTTCAGTTCTTCATAGAATGATGACAGTTTTTCCACATGACTAATGGTCTTCTACAAGGACTTTTATAAGACCGTACGTCTTGAGTGAGAGCCACCATCAGGACTATTAATGCTTACTTGCTAAGTGATCCAGCATTAGGCTGAATGGCACTTTGAGTGCGTTATCTTTTCAGAAGATTTTAAGAGAGCGTAAGAACACAAGAAGTAATTCCAGCGTGAATCCGACTAGGACGCCTTCATTGTGACCTTACAGATTGGTTGAAACGTTTCTGATCGTAAATGAGACTACAAAGCAGGTTGTGAAGACACATCAGAGAGCGAGGCTCCTCCTTTTCCATTAAACCATCTCCGAAGAAACCAGTGTACTGGTGCCGAGTTGCCCGCCTTACCCCAGCTTCTCGCAGACGCCTTCCCGCTCTCTGTTGCCCTGAACTCCTGAGCCCCCCATTACAGGCTTTCCGTGTATCTAATTCACCTCGTCAATCGCTTGTCAACATTTCATCCACATCCCACCAACCCGCACATTTGATGCAGAAGACGGCACCTGTTCTACCTCAATATGTTGTTAACAGCTTCTCCTCGATGATTCCTATGTTTCTCGTATTATTTCCACAATCTGCACCCATTTTTCAAACGTCAGGAGGCGCTGAGTTGGTCCAGCAGAACAAGCAGCTTTTTCGAGAGGTCAGCGCGACCGCGGAAGGCATCCAATATCTTAGGACTCGCATTGACCACTCATTGAAGGCAGCTCATCATTCTTCTGGAACCAGCGGTTTTCTTTCCTCTTCGGAGCAAAAGTTCGTGCGACAATCTGGAGAGGGACTTGCTAAAGAAACCCCATCTGCTGGAATTAGTAACTCAATGTTGTTGATCTAATTTATTTGCCGCAGATGAAGTAGTTTAGGTCCATCAGTGCAAACGTCATAGCGGACCTGGTGCATCTCTGTCCCAGATATGCTCTTGCTGGCGAATTCGCAGTGAACGTCGCCCACGCTGAGTATGTGGATGAACTTTTCTTCCGATACACTGGACTGTATTTCTTGACAGAAGGTAAGTAATCAGAGATAGTTTGCTAGTCACCTTTTCAAAAAACGCTCTCTGCTCGTTCGGGTTTCAAAGACTGCACGCATCAGGAATTGGGTAAGGATACCCAGAAGCGGTTCGGTACTCGCCCGGATGAGTTTGCGGTGAATTTTGTTTTTATACTTAGGCAAATCAACTGCCAATAACAAAGCTGATACATCGCATGAATAAACGCATATTTTGTCGCCGTTTCAGTCCTTTGCATTAAACCAAGCGGCCGAGGTGTTTCACTGGATTTGCCTTCATCGGACTGAGCCAGGTTGATTTAAAAATTATTTTTTATATTTAATATATTTTTGTTTTATCCCTTTCTTCCGTTCTTCACCTGCACTGCGTAATCGGTCATTGTTGACACCGGATCACACGGGTTATTGAGCCATTTCCTCAAGCCATCAGGAGGTAGAGCCGAGCCTCAGAGGCACTCCCAAAATTTCTCGGAAACCATAGTTCGGAGGAGGAAGACTTTAAAATAAAGTTTCAGCATTTGATGGCATGAATTCGGTCCCTTGAGATCTGCCCATGCGGCGCAGTTTTGTTGAAAGTTGTTTAAACGTACTCCAGGTCCACCATGGGCGCGGAATTTATAATTTAATGGCTGCCAACAGCCTCGCGTGAGGTACCCCTGATGACGATGGGCAATTTGTGGAAGAGCCGGTTCCTTCACGTGTTTTATTTTGCACTGCGTTTGGAAATAATCTCGAACGACGAGGACAATAATTTAGCCCTCTATGTCACCGCAAACTCAAAATTGTGCAGCGTTTAACGACCTGTGTATGAAAAGTCTCCTACCGTTTTGGCAGGTGTCCTGCAAAGGAAGCCAAGGAATTCGTCACAGCTAGTAAGTTTTTTGTTTTTTATGATGGTTGGTACATGCTATATCAGGCGCAAGGCTATACCGAACCATCTATGTTGATGTTGGTAGAATTAGTGTGTTTGTGGGCAGAACAAGCATACAGCACAATAAGGTGCCCAGTGCTTTCAAGTCCTGGCACAATTTAAACGGATTGAGGCCATCTTGTGGGTGCACGTAACACCCACATCCGGCAAATATTATGGATATGGTGAACTACGGGTAATTCATCTGATTGGGCATGGTAGTCGCGGTACCGTCATCGCGACGCCGTACTTGGGTCCGTGGACAGCCCCGTACATGAACATCTTGGGTGAAACGTTTAGGGTTATTATTGTAGTTACGATTCGCCAAAGACCGGCATGGGTTAAGGGTATTCCTGGGTCAGTTGAGGGCGCACGGTGGTTCATTTCTGTCATTCAGATTAGGCAATAAGACAGCCGTGACCACACCCAGCACACAAAATAGGAAAAGTCTCAGAAAGACTTCTAGAAGGCACCATGATGTGAGTTAGACTGCGGCCTGAAATAACAAAGCGGCCAAAAGTGGTCACAGTTCCTGACTAACTAACGTCTTCTGGACCCCGGCTTTCAAATAGCTGAGGAAAGCCTTGTCGATATGGAGCATGCACACGTCGTTCTCATCTTCAAAGAGGAGGAAAGGGTGCAGCTGTTTTTGAATGAACTGACCAAAGTCATCCCGTCCTATGGTATGCACCGTGCACTCACAGTGTAAGGTAATAATAATGTTTATTCACAACTGGTGGTTAGCGTGATCATAAGATTACATTCAGGATGAAACATGAGTTTGCTCGTGGTTGTAACTAATGGGCCAAGTTGGCGAGAAGGCATGGTCAAGTGTAGGAAGGGCTTAGTTGCGGGTGTGCTATCAAACTGAGTATGGCAGTGCCGTGCCATCGTTGTACAGTCGTACTTCGGTTTCTGGACAGCCCCGTAACGGACGTCATGTTTGAGATGGTTGGGCTTGGACGTGCAGTTCTGTAAGCGGCGGGGTTTCGGAGTTGGCCAAGGGAATTTGCAGAGGTAGAACGAAGCCAAGGTAAGAACGGGGGTATATTTCTGGTCCGATTGAGGACCTCTGGAGATGTAAATCACTGACGAGGTGGGGTGGATAACAACAAACAGGGCGTCCAAACCAGGTATTGCCGGATATTGAGCAGACTTGACATCTAGTACCCGCCCACTGAATAGGTATTCGTTATCCCTGCATCCATGGGTGCAAGTATGATGACGCACGTGTTCCTTGGATCCCAGGGCTCAAGTCTATACCACTTGGTCTACGGCTGACACACCCTCATTACCTTTAACTTCGCTGCGCTCCATAATGCATACGGTTGCCGAATATCACTATTGAATAATCGATGTACACACGGGACTAACTGAGCAACTGGCGGGTTTACCTTTATAACAGTAAGACTGCAGCTTCATCATGGTCACCCATTTGGAATTGTAGACAAGGGGGTTTAGTAAGCACCTAGTGAGTTGGTCAATGCAACTTTGTTAAATTATGTTTTAAAGGATGTGTACAGAGTGTATACGAGTCGTAATTGATCATACATTTTTCCTTTCAGAAGTCCCGTCGAGTAAAAGCGGCTTCCTGAAACTGAGAACTGGATTGACCACAAATTACGTTTGTACCGATACAACCGATAAACAGAAACATGGCTTTTTAAAGATGGTTGTGTATTTTTAGGCATGAGGTTGGTACACGGATGACATGGATATGAAGGACCGAATTTGGTCGTTGGATTGGTATTTTATGCATAGTTGGGGCATTAGTCAATTACGAGCGTGTGTACGGGCCCTTCAGTTACTATAAGTAGCCCGGTAGGCGACGTCGAGCACGGTTATAAGCGTGACGGGCCGTCGCTGGCCATCGGGTTAGGCTGCTGAGCCTAGTTGGGGCCTCATATTCAGCGTTGCACCAGTTATGAGTATGACAGACCCACGTTGTGCGTTAGATTAGGATACCACGCATAGTTGATGCCTTTTTACACCGGCCCACATAGATTCCGGCCTGATGTTTACTATAGGTAGCAGAGATAAGTGGTATCGCGTACAGGTGTACGTGAGAGACATTCGTTGGTCATTGGAGTAGGTCATCGTACATAGGTGAGGCCTCATAAGCAGCGGCACACATAGAAGTGGGCCTAGCAGTTACAACAAGTATTCGAGATGATTGAAAACGCGTACAGTTATGATTATGAAAGACCTTCATTGGCCATTAAATTAGGTCGCAGTGTATAGGTGAGGCCTCATAATCAGCTCCGCATATTGACACGGACCTGACATGTTGCAGTAACGGCAAGTAGTCGGGGTGAGTGAAAACGATTACCCTTATCATGATGACCGCTTTGTGACGTATTTCACCTTTTGTGAGTAATATTCCTAATAAAATTGGTACCATTGTGTTGGTAATTTACCGAAAGTTACCTCCCGATGCTGTATTGACACGGGTTGGTTGTGCATAGCTGAGAAAGGCAATCATCCACAGAGCTGGTCTTCATATCTCCATTGCCCAATTCATGCTGTTTTTTGACAATGTTATATTTAGTGGAAACTGAGCCCCATAAGAAAAAGTGCTGTGATGAAGTTCGCCGAACAAAATTATCTTGTCCGTTAAATCTGGGGAGTATAAAGCAAACAAACGTTGATGACTGATTTTCCTTGGTGGAATTTGCATAGGATATTCTGTAGAGGTTATTTTATTCTTAAAGAACGCCAAACTATAGTAAAGTGCGATTTCCTGTTTTATCTCTCGTGGACCGGTAGCAAAATGCGAATCAGTGATTGCCCGTGACCTTGAAATTTCACTCACTTAAACAAAATGCTATGAGCAACATAACACCTACAAGTGTAAATGGATTAGACTAACTCCCCATAAAAGTCACAACCTAGAAAACCCTATAGTTCCGGCGAAAATAATTTGGGTGTGCTTCTAGTGAGTGGCGGAGGTAGAAATGCAGCAACGTATAGAGATTTGGTTGTCAGGCCTTACTTGGTGCAACGGGTCCGACGAGTTGCACGCTTAACCGTGTGATTACAGGTATAGGTCGTAACGTTACAGTTATGTTGCAGTTTTTATCCACAGAAAATGTTTGGATGCGGTTAAGACAACCGAGAAACACGGTTGTTTGGCATTTATCAGTCGGCTGTTTAGCCTCGAGAAAACACAAAAACGGCTATGTGATGATTTTGGTGGTACAAATAACCACTAATTAACCAGTAATTAACCAAAAACTCGTTTTTTTTATTTTGCATGCTCCCCGGGACGTCAGTCTTAATTTGTCATGATCCCCTGGCCAGTCGTAACCTTGGAAATCCCAACTGACTTCCCCAAGTTGTTCTTCCACAGGGCTCTCCACGAAACTACCTACAGCGTCGGAATGACGGCACCGCAGTACCATTCCCAGTCTGATGGCTCGCCCCAGTGAATCACGTCCGTGATATTTCTTGGTCGTGCGCGTTACACGCGTCCAAAAAGCCATCCAACTCCTCTGAATTTGTGCCAGTTCTTCAAAGCACTGGCCACTTTATTGTGTTGCCTTCCTTTTTTATCAATAAGTCAGTTAATACTTCCAATTGCACTATCAGGTGGTCAGTATATCGGTGAAGATAAAACCTTACCGCATCCCAGATAAAGCGTGTGCTGACCATCACAAAAGAAACAGAAAGTTTCCGGGTGCGGCGGATTGCTTGGTTTAGTTTGTTGGGAATCTACTGCAACCACAGAAAACTCTTTCCTATACAGGTTATGAATGGTTGCTCCATTTTGAGTTTGCGCGGATATAGAGGACTCAGTGTTTGTTTATGTACCCATCAGAGTATTTTTAAATCCAATACAGAAGAAAACACATGAAGCAACAAGCTTTTCCACTAAATTATCCACTGTCTTCACGGAGACATCATGCAAAGCCATTGGCAGTCAGTAAAATATGAACTCCGCGCCCATAGTGGACCGTCAGTACCCTTAAACAACTTCCAGCAAAGCTGTGACCTCCTGAGGAGATTTTAAGGGTTTGAATAAATGTCATCAAACGTTAAAACGTTATGTTAAAGATTCCTCTGTTTAAGCTACGCTTCCAGAGAAATTTGGAATGTAACTCTAAGAATCGGCCAGCAAAAGCCAAAGAGAATCTAACACCAACGCTGCAAAGGATCTGCCATGAGCCGTAAAATCCGCTAATAAAAGTAATCCGACGTAAACGTAAAGCTAAATCACGGAGCTGTTTTCCGGGAAGCATTAAATTGAACATTTTGCGTGATCAGGTTCCACTTTACCGGGAACATTCAGCATTGTTGCCATCCATTTTAGTACAGTGAGCTGGACGAAACCTTAGTAACGCAAAACGGGCAAAGGGAACCCACTGTTGAGGTCCCTAACACTGTTGTCTCCTGGCCGCAGACATATCAAAGCCGCCAACGAATTATTTTCAAAATCCCAGTACTACACTTACTGTCCCTACATAAAATCAAAGGACCTATGATGAAAAAGATGGTTTTGTTCCTCCAAAAACTGAACAGTCACACTTCCCTAGAGTGGTTCATCCATCGTGAGGGGTAGTTTCCGGACTCAGCTGGAAGAGCACGGTCAGGTGTCGCTGAAATGACACGGGCTCATACAAAATTGTCTCCCTCCTTAAGCTTTTATCTTGAAAGAACACCTTCAGAATACAAGTAAATAATCCCACGGTAAGGTACCTCTTTGAGGACGATCGACAAAAACAACCGCGTGGCCGACTCTACTCTCTGTTTCCACAAACAATATGTTTGCGCGATATTTTCGGGTGTGAATCGAAGTGCTCGGCTATTTTTTCCAACGGATTAGTTTGAGTTATACTTACTTGTGTCGCTCACCTTTGATGGTATGGACAAGTTAATTTCAGGCCGACTAGCCAACCCAGGATTAGAATGCTTACAGAAAATACTTGGTGAAAAATATCTAATATTCCAATATCCTTCTGCGCAATAAAGATGAACGAGTTTTCGTTGATAGTTTCACCCTGAGTTCTAACTCTAAGCATTACTGTGCTTGTGACGTGTACCAGAATGTGTGCACCCCACACGTGTCGCATGTTTAATTATTGACGAAATCAAGTCCTGTCAAGGGATGCTCTTTGATGTGCAGCAATGCGATTCTGGTAAAGCCTAGAAGACTAACCCAATTAAGTAACTGATAAAGAAGTTATAACGATGAACCTTTCAGCCGTTGTGTTCCTTTTGTGGGTTAAATAAGCGATTTCAGGAATCATAGTTTACGGTCTTCTATATTTTTCTATCTGATCTTAACTTTAAGAGACACTGCATAAAAACTCACTATGTGCCTTGAAAATAATATCCTGGACAATTTATATTTTGTGATGATGAATGTCATCTGTGGTTGTCAACCAACGAAACTTATAGCATTGGGAATATAAACGGACGATAGGCATAGGCTGTATATTGCCTTTTCAGTGTGTGTCAGGGACGTGGGGTAATAAAGCCGCATTTCGCAAAGGCTCTCAATAATCATAGCTCATGTTCAAGCGATTAGTTCGGCTCCATGAATCCGATAATTGCTTTTACATGGCAAGGAATTACTCAGTTAAGCAGGACAGCCTTCGATAGAGCTATAAATCTAAATACCAGCAAAGTGCTATTTGGCAGATTTTTTTCAAGCCATCTGTTTTAGACACTTGAATCAAAGCCTTTAGCAGAATAAGGCTTCGTCCCGTAAATGAATTTATGAAATAATCTTTTCCAGTGAATCTACAGCTAGGCCGTTCTGTGATCAGGCGGAGGTCAGATACATACTTATATACGGGACACTTCCAAACTTCCTTCTTAACAGCTTTGACTGAACGCTAAAATAACATTTGCGACCTCTACCTGGGTTTCCTCCAGGTTTCAAGACATAATAATTCAGCAGGTGTTCATGAAGATAAACACATTGACCATACTCTGCTACTTCCTCTTTAGATATTAGTGCCGAAAACACTGGGGGGCACGCCTGAGTTAAGTTATGTTCTCCAACCCTGAACATCGCGGCATTCGGATTACACCAGCAGCATGGAAACGCAAGGAATAGTCTGGCTTAAAACAGATAATATTCACTCATGAGTTACTGCGATCATCGTTCAGCAAAACCACTGTTGTCCCAGTGACCCATAAGGAAGAGACGTGAATCTCGCTTTTGGTCATTTAGCTTTTTGTCTTGCGGAGGATAGGGTTCACCGTCTTGCAGTCACACAAGGTGGTAAAGTCATCGTGCCATCCTATGGATCTTGATGATATCTTCTTTACACTACGTGGAAATTTCACGCAACTCAATCAAGTAGACCGCCAATGCATAAAATTACATCCCTAAGAACTGTTCAGCGGTTCGAATAGACGATCAGCATCACTGATGGAAATTTTTTCATTAAAAGTTAGGTGAATTGAAAGTTCGAACTGACTTTTGATTTATCATAGGTCCGGTGAAGCATACTAAACACTGAGAAAATACACATTTTCAGGAGCCAAGTTTTTGGGCATCATGCAGGCGAGTGAAGCCATACCGTATCAACACATTTTCTGACATTAAACTGCTTGAGAAAATTTTTGGACGGCTTTATTCAGGTTGTCATAAAATTGCAGTAAAATTCAACCACGCAACCGTGTTTCTCCAGGATATACCACAAGTAACTGTGCGATTAGATTTTCCTGGTTAGTTTACATCATATTTTCAAACGAACGATAAATATCACAGCACCGATTGTGGGTACAAAACTCCGGGAAATTTGGGCCTATCGTTCTGATACAAACCGGTTGATACATTATGAAATCAGGCTGCTGTGGTGCCTTAAATCTTGGATCAAGAGCGCTAGGAGAAACAAATTTATTCAGTCAGCCAGCTTTCAAAACCACCAGCAACACCTTGTTGGACCTTTCCTAAAGATATATCTTGATCACGAATTTCATGACCAGATGTCTCATACCCAACAGCAGCTGTAAATTTAGTCTGAAATGATATTTTTTCCCTTCTTCCTTTTTCCCTTCCCTTTATTCCCTTCTCAAAGGAGAGATATTTAGCGAACTGTTGTTACAGACTAAAGCGCATTACTATAAATGTTTTGTCTCACAAATTATCACGAATGGTCCTTAGTTTCAACTTGTGATGCGTTCATATTTTTTGCCAGGACATTTATGTACAAGCTTGATAGATATGAGTAAATAATTTGAGGTTAGCTTAGACTTCGGAGAATTCTTGACAGCATTCGATTGAAAACATTTCCAATGACACAACTAGATATCTACACCGCCGTTGAACTCCGACCTTAGTAAGCATAAATGTCGAAAGACTGGGTGTGTTTACGAATGAATTAGATCAAACTGTGAGGTAACCTACGGGAGTTGTATGCCCTAGAATTACTCATGAGGCAAGAACTCTCATTACGTGAGGGTGATAAGGTTGGAGTTATTCACGGGTCATGATGAACGAAATGACGAAAAAGGCTGCGCAGATACGAAGCATAATATCACAGACGAAGCGCTGGCAAAACATCTTAGGAAAACTGAACTGAATAACGTCAACGAATCGGAATTTGTCTTTTGTATGTCATTAAAATGGCGACTCAATTGTTCGCGCAGGATCTGGAACTGATGAAGGAACCAAATTCCTAGTAAGTTTCTGGCTACGAAAGATTGCGATTTGCGAATGTGAAAAGAACTGATTTTGGCAGTATGGTTAAAAGCTGGTAGTTTGAGTGAGTTTCTCGAATTTTGATAAGGTAACACTAATTTATTTGCCCAGTCTGATAGTTGGCTTGCGAAATTTTCCCCACTATGCCAGGAGAGTTCGTGTGCGGTTTAGTAGTAGTAGCAGTAGTTCTCAAGTAGTGATAGTATCACCAACGTAACTGTTTGTTTAGAGATTGATTCGGCGTAATTTGATTGGAGCTTTCAGGATTCGTGTTAGGTTGTAGTTTTCGTTTATTTGTGTCTGTTTGGTTCGTTTAGTCCCACAGTTTCAGTAGTTTTTCCCTTTATTACAATTTGCCATCTTTGTGTTTCTAATATGCTGTGATCCAGCCAGTATTTTTCTCTTCTGACTTAGCAGCCAAATATCTGTTATTTCTGTAGTACTATTTTTTTAAAGCTTTTTGACCCGTTTGACGTTGCAGTTGTGTAATAGATCACAACGCAACCCGGATCCCGTAAGGGCCAAACAAACTGCATGATAGCTACCCTCCAAACAACCGCTCACGTTACAGTTATTGACCATCTAAAAAACGTTTATCAAAATAGGCGGAATTGTTGGCAATATCCAAGCATCAACGCACGGATGAGGTCTCCTCGCATAATGACGAAGAGTTTACAATCCAATTGATAGGTTAGTAGAACAGATAAGCTTTAAATTGCTAAACTGCCGAAAGACGAGCTCATTCATTCTAGTGGACCTTATCATTCTCCGCGATAAAAGAATCACACAGATTTGCTTTGGTGTGGGTGGTCTGGAGAAATTAGGAAGGTGCAGGTTGCTAAAAGTGCCCGTTAACATTTGTAACCCTATTCAAGCATTGTTGGCCTGTTTCAACTATATGCGCTACCAGATTCGCAAAGGGACTACGTAGCTCCAATTCGTCCAACCGTTTGAATGCAACTGATGTTACTTCAGACTGATTGCTTAAACGTCATGAACTGATCCTTGAAGTCTTTATAAACACTAAACACCTAGCTAACCACTATTGTGCTGTGCCGCAATATTCGCTGCTAGATCCCAGTAGTAGGTACTTAGCCTGACAGACATGAGATTTATTCTGTCTAGGGAACAATGAATGTACATTGTGATAATGAACCGGATTACCTTAACGACTTACCAAGCTTTGGACTTCGTAAACAATATACCCCAAAGTTTCAAAGTAAAGGAACCCAATAAACTACCTAATCAGTATTTGATTAATTAGTCAGAAAAGCCCATGATAGTCCGTTTTATTCGTTGCAATTCTCTCACTAGCAGAGCATCATCATCACCGATACTCCTGTCAGTTATGATGACGCTTGATACTTCAAATCACATATGGCGGCATGGTTCTTTAAAGAGAACTGTTGAGTTAGATGGTGAAAGAAGATTGTCGTAAACCCGACTGCTCAAGAACAATTAACCGTTATGCCGAAACCAAACGGTTACTATTATTACCTCTTGACGTAACACCTCTTACATGTAGCTGAAAACTCTTCAAAAAATTTGAGCAATGTTTGAGTCGTGAGTTGAAGTTTGAGCGGTACCTTTCTTTCAAGTTTATTAAAATTGCAGATCTGGTTGATAATCAATTTACTATTCTTTCGTTAGCAGTTTTATCTTATGACGTCTGTACAACTCAGCTTTGACGTGGAATCACCCTGTGATCAAATGTGGCTGCGGTAAAAGCTGAACTGTGTCAACTAAGGAAGCAGTGGATTGATTTAGGCATGACTACTTGATGTGAATTGCGTCCTTCGTACAGAACCACATCTTGTCCGTAAACTCATAATATCGCAAATTTTCTTGTCATTGCTAACTATGCTTTTCAATGGATTTTACAAACATTGTATGGTGACGACAATAAGCCACTTTGGTCATCATTGTCTTAGTTGTGGAAAAGTTGTTCTAGTAAAAACGGCTGGTAATTTGTATACGTTTTACCAGCGTATAATATGCAACACCTCGAAAGGATGACTATAAATTGCTTAGTGATTCCTTACATTTTTATACTGAACTGTGGGCCATATACGAATGGAGCCATGAAGAAAACTTGGCTCCACTGCACCTTGCAACTAGACTGATAGTTATCCAAACGGGGTAGGTTTCATTTTTTTGTGAGATTCTACGTAGAATTAGGCAATGATACTGAGCAACCCCAAAGACCTACTTCAGTGTCTTGAATGCCCCAAAACCACGCAGTGAAAAGAATTTTAAGTTTACCAACACGGTGTGTTTAGACCTCCACCTCTGAATGAATTTCAGTGCTATCTTCAGTGACCGTCAACCACTGTATTTACTAGCACAAAAATGGATTGGAATGAAAAGGCCCATGACTAAGCTTGGCTAATTTGGAGTACTGCTGTGTATGACAGATGTTGGGACAAAATCCGTGACTCATCACTCTATATGGAAGTCTTCGCCAGGGAACTTCGACAGGGAACTGTCTTCGGCAGGGGTGTGTCCAGAGCAGATGAGGAATCTACATGTGCACGAAGTCACGCTCTGAGACGATGCGTGGCACGGTATGCTGTTTAGAATATTGACTAAACGGATATCCCAATTTTGTGTTAAGTCAGAGAAAACTCTGTGAATAGAGTCAAGGATGACAATCTTTAGTTGGAAATTTATTCACTTTATTCAGCTGGTTTTAGCTCGACGAATGTCCACGGATCACACAAACGAATTCATGGTATACAATTCCTTTTCTCACAATGCTGTCTTTCCAAATATAAACTGGGAGAAATAACCAGTGGAAAACGAAGTTCAGGGGAGTTGACTAGTTATTAGGGCTACAAGACAAAGGAGCTGCGAAGGATCCGTGAATGCGAATAATAACGTTTATGCCGCATTGTAAATTCATCTCAAACAAACCAGGCGGTGAAAAAAGTAATTATATTGTTTCGTTGCAACAGAAATGCCGTACGGATGGAAAGGTTGCGCTATACCATTTAAGCAAGATGGAATGGCTCACACAAAGAGTCATAGCGAACTAAGTCAGACTGCACTCTTTGGAAGGCAGCCGGACCCAGATCACCCTAATCATGGGTAACTATGACACACAAGTTGGTAAATTCAGTTTAAAACAAGTCTTTGGCAGGCTACTTGTCACTATCCCGCCTGGTGTGTCCCATTGAATACATTGAATAGGTTGCAAGTTGGCTGTATTATCGATAGTGTTTTTTTCTCGTGCCTGCTTAACAAAAATCTGGCCGCCTTTGCTGTAGTGGGTCGATGTATATTGCACCAAATATGTGTGTATGAAAACAAACGCACTTCAGGTTTTGCGCCAACCAGCGACATTGTAAACGCACGTATACTCATGAAGCTGGAAGAGACTTTAGCCACGCCGTGTATGAGGAAGTGTGGCCAAAATTTGATAAACCGATAGCATAAGAGTGATTCTCGAATGGTTGGGATTGTTGCCCGTAAAAATGGCAAACAAGATGTTGGCTCTGATGCAGTTTTGTTCGTTCGCGTGTGAAAATGTGTGAGTTGGTAAACAGTGCCAGCAGCAGAGAACAAACGAATATGCAAATGAATGTATTTATAAAAGGATACAGCGTTGAACTTGTCAGCATTAAATGATGTAATTTTGGGACTCCTAGAAATTATTTCGCTTAGCTACAGGGTGTGGATGCAACTCAAAGTCTTTATCTACTCATCGAGTTGCTTGACTTCACCAGGTGGAGACTTACTGAGATCATTTCTTCAAAGAAGCCGGACGTTTTGTCTGTAATGTACGTGGCGTATAGGGACTATGAATAGACGAATCCGAAAAAATGATTCTTTACTTCAAAAATGAAGATGTGGCAATCAGTCGGGCAAACCTGCAGTTCGACAGCAACTCGTGAGATAATTTGCAGGGTTTCGAACTCGATGAATGCAGCACCGTAAGTAGCTGCAATGTACACATCAGCTTGTCCACTGAGAAACGTTTTTCATACACATTGAAGACCAATCGCAAAAAGCCATATAGAGTTAAAAACACATATCTATTACTCAAGAAATCCCTGTTTCTTGACATAATGAGAAAAATTTTTAATTTGTTCCTTTAATTTATAGTGCACTTGTTTATAGATTCTTTGCAAGCCTTTACCACAGCCTCCGTTTCCTGGGGCATTATTATCGTTTTTAAATGCTAGATACGTTTGAACAGGGTTTCCTGGAATAACGGACAGGTTAAAAAAAGCGCTTTGTTTATAAGATTTCCAAAAGCTTGTCCACAAATACACGTTAAGCGCCCCAGTTTAATTTAGTCTCAGGCAATTTTGTGCGGGTATCAGATGAATTTGGCAACCAGAAATGGAACTTTTACATAGGCTACTCTTATGAAACACATAGCAGCTGACCCCCCTAGCTTTTACATAGGCTACTCTTATGAAACACAGCAGCTGACCCCCCTAATGCGTTAAATACCTCGAGATAATGTTATCTTCTGAAATGCCCCGGAGTGTTCACGCGCTTCTAAAGGTCCAATGCATGAAGTATTCATCAGACGGCCGTCTGCTTGTAAAGTGATTTTGACACAATCCTACTCCATCTCTTCCGTTTTCTTCATGCCAAAATACGAAACCCTATCCTCGGGAGTTCACTGAGAAGCACTGGCACAATTTCGCGCATAAGAACCACCATTTATGAGAACTGTACTTGGTTTTGCATAAAAGTGATCACGCGGACAGGAAATAATCCACGGCCCACGAAGCATATCCTAACGGAGATGAGCATCCTGAAAGTACATGTATTACTTCGCGTAAATGATAGTTTTCAGCCCGTTGATAGTTCATCCGTCGTAATTTTCTAACAAAAAGTGATATGCTTTTTGTGTTTTTTTGAGTTTGCTCGTTTGTAGTGAATTTTCGGGATCGTCAGCGCGTTCAAACAGAGCTATTTAACTATCAAAGCGTTGGGTAATAAAACAGCAAAACATATTTGACGAAACTGTTGAACCTCCACTATAATTGCAGCCGTAGGGATAGACACCTTCTGACTACATGCATTCGTAAATTAAACACTCAATAAGTTTTTGCTTTTTTCAGTTGCGTCCACCTCACCGACTGGCCGAAATGTATAATTATTATTGGATTCAACAAGGACAAAACCGGACTTACCAAAAAAGTTATATAACCACTCAAAAAATCTGAGATGTCCAACAAACGTCGGCACTATCTAGAATTAGTTGATTTTCGTAAGCATGACTGAATGGATTAAACAATTAACAGCGTTTTTTCAAAGCCAAAATACAAAAGATGCTTGCCTGGTTATGAATATATGTCAATGATAGTGAGAAACAATGGCCGGTAGTAGGTGAGTTAAAATCATTTAGGGTTCTCATTCGACTTCTGTAGATCTTGAATTTGTTAATGAATCGTGATTCTTCCATGGTTTTATCTGAAACACAAAAGTAGATCAGCACAATTCGCCTGATAAAATAATACTGTGTTTGATCGTTGAAGACGAAATTATCTAGAGCTTTACCATTGGCTCCTAAAACGCCTGCTTATTTGAAGGTTTTAGGGGCTCTGTCTGCCTTCCAGCTGGACGTTTAACACACAGAAATGTATTGGAGGTCCCGTCTTTAAGCACAAATTGCTTGATAGGAATGGACCTATTCGTATTGTGATAGAATACTGGTGTTCGTTCATCATAAACATAAATTTTACATGGTAAATGAACTGAATGCTCCGAAATTTCAGGAAATACAGTATAGATGCCTCAGTTTGACTAGGAGTTCTCACTAGAATCCAACTAATCTCACGAACATCTCACATCTACATCTTCCCAGTTTTTGAATGCAGACTATATCCTTCGGTCACCAGTGCCCGATCAGCAGTGTGATTAACTCGCATTGGGAGAGGATATGGCGGAGTTCATATCAGGTGGTCATCTGCTGACTAGCTCTACGGGTGACATGATTTGCCAAAAGGCAAGATATTAATTCTAAACAAAACGTGGCTTAGCGTTCAGGCTGAAGTATCCACTGAAATTTCAGTATCTGCGCGTAAGGCCAAAGCCCCAAAATGCCGAAGTCGTGACTGCCGTTTGTAAGAAATTCTATCAGCCTATTTAGAGCAAACCACGAGGAAGTTTAGTAAGCCAATTGGGCAGCGTCCATGAAATCTCAACGGAATCCTAAAAATAATTTGTCAAAAGTAATTCTTAGTTCCCACGAGATGGACAAAAGCAAATTGCACATTGCCGAGTTTGGCGCGGCAGTGTTCAGATGCTTACATATACAAAATTCACATTTTAATTGACTGTAGTAGTAAATTGGACGCTAGTGGACTATGTCTAGTATACAGCCCATGCACACTCCCAGATGCTATCGGTTTCGTGTAAGCTTGATGTTGTGATACAGTCTCAAAATTCCTATTCTACAAGTCGATGCTGTATGTTCATTCTGGTTTTTGCAACCAATCAAAATTTTGGAAAAGTCAATAACCTGCAAACCTATGACGTACTACATCTGTTTCGCACTTAGCAAATCTAAACGCGACAGGTTAGTATACTGCAAAAAAATCGATCGCGAATTTATTAATAATGTCTTGAGTCTATTACAATTATAAACTTTGGACATTTGGCAGAAGTTAAGTCACAATACATATCTGACAGGGATTCTGAGTGCCTGCCATTTGATCTAGAAGTGAGTATGATTTTGCAATATAAAACCGTAATTGATAACTGTAGTGCATGCAATCTCTTGTGTAATTTGCTGGGTATAATGAAGTGCATAACTTTCAGCTGATTTTACTCAATTAACCGTTTTCACTATCCAAACAGAATTTCCACATATGTGTTTATAAGTACAGATACGACGGTTGTTTGTAGTAGGCCAGAAGTTTTGCTCACTTTCCTTTTCTCTCCATCAGTCTCTTCCATAAAATTTTCTCGTAAATAAAGTAGACATCTTTAAAACTGAGCAGAATACTGCTATCGCCAATCGTGATGCCTGACAATGTGGCTGTAAAGACTTCATTGCCAGTCGAGTTGACCTCGGAAAATCCTTCACTTTAGAGGGTGAACCGGTGGTAAACAAATTAATTCGGCCATACTCCAACAACCTGGACCAATACCTGCGATTAGCAAAAGGCAAAACCTGCCGCAGAAAGTGTCCGTACAGCACAGCACACAATACTGAAATTGTTTGGAAATATTTTGAAACCGCAGTAAAAATCGTCTGGCTGTAGTATCCTATTATTTCTCTCCATTTCAGCTAGAGACTCAACACAGTCTAATCATGCATGGTCACCTAGAAAATACCAGTGTTTATTCCACTACAATTACTAAAGGATTTGCCGGCTGATTTTACGGCAAGAAACTAATGGTTTTAACCAAATCAGGTGAACAACACTTCCAGACTTTGTCAATACTTCATTTCTGCACCAGTTGTTTGCCTACTGCACATAGATGTAGTGTTTGCGTGTGCAACTACCGCTTGTCATCAGTCGTCTCAGTCGCAGCAGGCTGCAGGACAAGACGCCACCCCTAACTAGAATCTGTAACTTCTAAATCTGGCTGAGAAGAGGGATCGATATATGAGAAAGAGTGCTGTTGCTGCAAGAGTACTGCTGAGTTGCAACATTTAATCTCAGATTCACCCGCACTCCGTAAATTCACTGGACGAATGAAGGATAATAACTGGTAGTGAAGCCTTAGAGAAGAATTTCAGCATTGCAAAGGTAGAAGCCACGGAAATATTTACTTCATCGCTTCTTCCATGGAAGCACCAAACACAGACGCCGCTATAAGCAGAACTGACCTTCTCAGATCGCTCCCTCAGGCAAACGTAATCGTATTCCACATGTTCCAATTAAAATGTACTTTCTTGTTGTACATAGACTCACTTATCCCCTCAGCTCCAAATCTTAGTGATGGAGTTTGTTCGTGTATGCATTTTATTGATTTGAATACCAATAAGATGTATGTGTATGTGTCAAGCCAGAGGAGTGTCGCCAATGCTGGCCTTATCCACTGTGCCATTTACTATAACGGATTTCTTGTAAAATATGCAAATATTAAACTTGACCAGTAACGCATAATGAGGGTTGCATAGTTTTGATCAATCATGTGCTCATAATTTCCTCCAGCTGAAGTTCTCCGTAGTGGCAGGTTGCTTCAGTATCTCAAAAGATAGACTCACCAGTGGCGCCTGGAAATCAATTCGGAGAAATTCCGGCACCCAAAGGAGGAAGAACAGAGTGATGGTGAGACCCAAGGTCCATTCAGACGCAGGTAACAAGTAAAAAATCACAAGGTTTACTGAAGTCATCTGTGAAGTGAGAAATATGAAAAATCCATTACCAAAGTTTCAAGTCTTCTGTTTATCGGAGCTAACTAGAAAATACGGAAACAAGGTGACATGATGAAAACTCTCGGAGTAAACTGCTAATATGATTGTTAAAAGCTCCCCAAAACTGCAAAGCGGGTTTTACCTTCTCTGGGGCTCATCAGATAGAGACCATTTCCAAGTTTCCATCAACCTTATTTTCAGGTTGAACCCAAAATTTACGCAAATAGCAAAATGCACTCGAATTTTGAATTTCCCTAAAGTTAAAAATACAACGGTAAAGTCAAACTATATAACCAAATTACGTCAGAAAAAACTTCCCAGATGTCTTATCAACGTTTCCGGCATTTCCTACCAACCGTAGCTGTATTGGCATGAAAACATGTCTTATCAACGTTTCCGGCATTTCCTAACAACCGTAGCTGTATTAGCATGAAAAGTGAATCATTAGAAGCCGAGCAAAACGCTTGGAGAATCAACGACGATAGAGACAAAACTAACAACTAAATAGATAAAAAACAAGAAGTCACGCAGCAACCCCTTTACGATACTGAAATATCTCTGTGACCTGTTGATTTTGGTGTAAGTGGACAAACTAATACCTTCCTTTCAGCGCCTTCCGTCCTTATTTGTTTGAGATCCTTCGTAACAGCCTTTCCTGTACAATGAAAAAGCTGACACTGATCACAGCAAATCATTATGCTTTTTGGCTGTGTTCAAGACACCGACTGAACAAAATGCCTGCAACTTCCCCGTCTTTTTGTAAATACCTCGGTTTTTTCATCGGATGGTTTCCAAATTTCAGGGGAGGTAGAAAAACGCTTAGTAAAAAATGTGAGTTGTAATTCAGACCAACCACTGAAGATACCAAATACAAATAAGTAAAACATAAAGTGACATTTGAAAGGCACCACTGACTAAGAAATGCACCAGCATTTGGTCTTATGGACAGGTACGTAACTACTAGGAAGCTGTTCATCACTTTGTTGGTAAAACGAGACTCATATACCTCCTATTAATGAAGTATAGACTGCAAGAATTTATGAAAGTATACCGTAATTGTAGTGTCCAAGATTTTGTCGTCGTTTTTATCACGTTTACATGACTTCCATCTGGATAGTCCTCTTCGTGTCCTTCCGCAAATATACACGCAAGCACACACCATGGGGTAAGCAGTGAGTCCAATTTTCACTCTTATTAGAGCTCATCAGCAATGCATATGTTTGCCCGTGTCGGGTTGTGAACTCCGCCATTTGACGTGCGAAAACACTGCTTCAGCAATGCCCACTGGACGTACCTGAATTATCACTTCTAAACATGCGGACGGGTTGATTGCTTGAGCGATGCTATTGGTTGGCCGAACGACGCCCCAGTAACTCTTTAAACGAGAACGACGCGAACGTGAATTCTACAAGTCCCACAACCGGCTTTTGCCGTGGACTCATCAGAATAAGTGCGCCAGGAGAGGATATGTAATCAAAAATCGCTCAGCCGGGTTCAAGCGTCCTTGGTGTGACCTGATAGGGAGGTTTTGACACGGGAGTCCGAGCTACCGGAAAAAACCGTCATGTTGCTCAAGTATGAACACGTTTGTCTATTCAGACGTGATAGTCATTATGGTGTGTCCGCGGTGCACTAGCGAAGTAGTGGTAACCCGCTGGTCCTGCAAATCTGATGTCCAGAGTTCACATCCAGACCCGGTTAACTGTGTGCATTGCTGATGAGCTTAAATAAGAGTGAATCTCGAGTCTAGTGGTTCCCCATTTTAGTATGGACTTAGCAAAACAACTGCACCAGGACTGGAGGAAGACTGTTCAAACGAGAGTGATGTTAAAGTGGACTCCACAAATTCCGCAAACATCTGCATTTGTTTCTACCAGAAGAAGCTGTCGGCAATTCGATGGTTTACGAATCCGCCTAATTTGACACCATAGTGGCTGTCATCTTGAAGCTAGGTTTGTCGAATTGGTGCGCATCCTCAAATATGCTAAGAAGAAGATTACTTGTCGATTTTTGGACGGATATAACTGTAGTTTGCTAATTAGTTATCAATACTGTCAGTCTTCTGCCTGTGTAAGTCGTTGCTACACCGTTCATCACGAAAGCACAACAGAACCTGTTCTGAATTTTAAACCTCCTCCCCTAGCATGTTGGACAATCCCGATCAAGCAGATTAAATTTGTTCTCGACTGCTAACACCGAAATCGTCATTTGATTAACTGAGTGGTGAACCGTTGAACTTATCGCATTATATCTTTCATGTTTCTTTTCCTTTAAGGCGCCCCGCCTACCCTTCTTGGTCTCTTTTCTGGAAAAGCATACAGAAACCTTTTGGTCCCCCTATACAAGCCTCGAAATCTGTAACCTGTTTGAAAATTAGGTACTGCTTTAGGCTTCAGGTGCTTGCACTACTCCTCACAGCGGGTTAAATCTCTACTTTGGTTTTCATTCAGCACTGATAAGGCCTGCAGACCAAGAAACTACGTACCGTTTTGAATTGCACCAGAATATTCACTAATTAACTGTTTTCGGTTGCAGCAGCATCCCTGAACTCCTTGAGAGGCCCTGTCGATATCAAGCTCATATTCAGTGTGTAATATTTGCCACTGAAAATGACCCACACTGCTTTGGTCCGAAAAACCCAAAACTAACTGGATAGAGCATAAGTTTACAAACATACACAACTCGAACCGAACATACACCAAAGCCATTCAGTATTGGCATTCACCTAAACTGTTAACATGTTCGTGCGTTGAGTTGAATCGACGGGCGGTTGTACCATCTGATAGCCTTTCTTCCACGGACAATAGCGGCCATGTCATGCCAGGCTGCATCTACTACCAGAATAGTCGCGTTTCTCAGCTGCATCTGCTTTGTGACAAGGATCGTTGGCCTTACGATAAGCAAATGACCGGAGTACCTCCGGGGAAAGTATTGGGGAGTGACGAAAAAACAAGAGGAAACATTGGCCTATCACAGTTACGACTACCGTATTGGCATTCACCTAAACTGTTAACATGTTCGTGCGTTGAGTTGAATCGACGGGCGGTTGTACCATCTGATAGCCTTTCTTCCACGGACAATAGCGGCCATGTCATGCCAGGCTGCATCTACTACCAGAATAGTCGCGTTTCTCAGCTGCATCTGCTTTGTGACAAGGATCGTTGGCCTTACGATAAGCAAATGACCGGAGTACCTCCGGGGAAAGTATTGGGGAGTGACGAAAAAACAAGAGGAAACATTGGCCTATCACAGTTACGACTACCGTATAGTGTTCCGTTTGTTTTTTCATCTTTTGCGTTGTTGATGCTGTGTTTCGTTTCCGCGTGAAGAGTCGTAACAGAAAAGCCCTCCCTTTACCAACAGAAGCTTGATCAAAATAGCGTCACTCCAGATCAGAGTACACCACCAGGGTTATCAGTCAGATTTTCAAGCATCAAGTGTCCTCTAGATGCTAAATTACCGCCTCTTTAGATTTTCTACAACCGTTTCACGTGGAGCAATTGTACTCCGAAAGCAAATCCACAAACATGTTATATACCGGGCAATACAGTGAAACTTCTACATTAAGACTAGAGGATAATTTTAACCGTCAAATTTTATGAGGCAGAATGACGTGCCCATGGTTAAGCATCGCCCTCACACTGAAGTTAGATCCATAACTCACTACTCGAGAATTAACTATATTGCAAAAGATATTTCATCAAGGCGGGGTTTCAAATTTTCAATTTTACTTCTTTTGCTCACTGGTTCGAGGATTGGTAATCAGGTTATATTTGATTGTCCCAGAATGTTCGTGTGCCAAATAGCGGTTAGAAGGATTGAAGCTTTGTATGTTTTTCAAGGCAGATTCAGTACCAATAGCAGCATGTCGGTAGACACAACTGGTGCAGAAAAAACACTGTGTGAAAACCTTTAACAAAGAGTTAAGAAGAAGATTATTTGTGGATGCCTAGTGCAAAAGGTTTTACATTCATAGGGTGCATTATTAGCAGCCGGTTGTTCCTCCCTTTGAACAACATTAGAATGAATATATCTGAGCTTCAACTCTGTCGTAAGCTGTGTCATATAACGAAGTTGCCTGAGTGTCCAGTCCAAGACAAAAGTTAGCAGAACAGTTTGTAAACCCACCAAAAGGGTCCGTAATATGCTGGTGATATGCTGTACGATTCATCAGTCACTTGCGTGGATACGAATGCCTCAAAGCGATTCACATGACGATGGCCGCTTTCACTAACGTTACCATTTCATAGAGCGTTCCCTACGAAATTTTCCATAAAGAGGGCTTGAAGTGCAAAATAAAACTTTCTACGTCAAACGACATTATGGCACACGTAGTGCATTCTAAAAAGGCCTCATTATGATGAGATTCTCCTTTGCGACTGGTAACGGTTTTCCTATTAATCAAAAGGCCTCATTATGATGAGATTCTCCTTCGCGACTGGTAACGGTTTCAATATTAATTAGTGAACACCTGATGCGACAATCCGCCAGTCGGATAGCTGAGGCCTGATTACAGATATGTTATCTTCCAAATCAGAGTAGACTTCAAGTCACTGTTTTCCGGCCATTTTACAGTCGGTTGTGCAGGGCATATAAACCTTGCAATATAAAATACCAAAAGCCTGATTTTTGGAGCTATTCAAAGCTAGACTAGAAGGTGTTTCTTGACTGATGTTTATTTTTAAAATAAATTTCCGATGAACCTTGTCACTATTCCATATGGCTTTAAGCCAATGGCGCATCGGTTCGATATGAGAGGAGAATTTGTCGGGGGCTTTTAAAAGAAAGCAAAACAGAATAAATCGCAGATGACGTTAAAAGACCACCGGGAAAAGTTTGCATTCAGGCGGCAGCTAAAGCTCATGGCTGAAACTTTCGATGCGCCGAATGAATTTCCTTATATATAATCATAAGAATCCCAGAACAGGTCTCTTAGTATTAAAAAGTCGCTTTCAGGATCTTTCACACATGTTTTGGAGAACGTTCAGACCACACTAAGTTTGGATCCTATTAATTTCTGCCTCGGATGTTTTATCCCTTTATGTGGTGTAGGAACGCTTCTTTTCTCAGATGAACAGCTTTGGGGTACAATACCGTACGCATTTTTGATTGCAATATTCTCAGTGTGCCTTGACAGCCCAACAGGAGTGCAATTAGACACTGCATACTAATATTTCTTTTTTTCGCTTTCCGATATCTCTGCAATATCGCTCACTCACTTGAGACATCCATTTGACTGTTTTTCAGGAATGTTAATTTTACTCAGGCAGTACATTTTCCACAATCTTCGAGCTCAACCACCAAACGGACTTTTGTCTCGACTTCGAAGTACATCAGTCCTGTCAAGTGTACCCAATGAGCGAACATCTTTCTTATTTCCTGTTTTAGTCATCTCTTTTCTAAGGTTGGTCCTTTTTTCTCCATTCGTTTCAGCATCCTTGTCTTATGCAATTCGGCGGGGGCAAAAATGAACATGTTAGGTCTAGACCATTTGTGTTGCCGTATGTGTGGTATCAATAACGTCAAACATATAATCGATATGTGGTTGTGATAGGCCACCCACCGGATGCAGTGCCGGTTGGAGCAAATGAATATTTTTCCAAAACACCAATGGAAGTTCAGAAGTGCTGTGAGAAAGGCACCGTAGTTCCAGTAATGCATTTGTCCCAATTACTGAGGTCCTTCAGTGGTGCGTATGCCGTGGATATGTTAGTGCTTGGTACACAAAACTATTATCCGCTTAGTTTATGCGATGCACAAATAGGGTAGCCCAGAATTCCCCAGGGAAAAGGTGTCAACCGGGCTTTGAGATTCTGGGCCTCTTCAGGCAAGCGAATACTTTGTAGAAGACATTTTAGGGAGTATTCTATGCAGGACTTGCGTCAACAATCTTCTCCCAGTTCCCACATATTCGCATTATGTCATTTCTGTCCGCAGATTTTTGAGGAGCGCCCAGGGGAATACAAAGAAGAGTACACTGACATGGCCCGGGGCAGTGTTCGGCAGGGTTATATCAAGCGTTTCTGAGTGAAAATACAGTGTAGACAAACGGAGCACTTGTGCCAGGTGGAGCGTTACCGCCATCTAAGTGTGGCACGCCCCAAAGGCCGTTAGGCTGGTGGCTAGTTTGGATCCTATTAATTTCTGCCTCGGATGTTTTATCCCTTTATGTGGTGTAGGAACGCTTCTTTTCTCAGATGAACAGCTTTGGGGTACAATACCGTACGCATTTTTGATTGCAATATTCTCAGTGTGCCTTGACAGCCCAACAGGAGTGCAATTAGACACTGCATACTAATATTTCTTTTTTTCGCTTTCCGATATCTCTGCAATATCGCTCACTCACTTGAGACATCCATTTGACTGTTTTTCAGGAATGTTAATTTTACTCAGGCAGTACATTTTCCACAATCTTCGAGCTCAACCACCAAACGGACTTTTGTCTCGACTTCGAAGTACATCAGTCCTGTCAAGTGTACCCAATGAGCGAACATCTTTCCTTTTCCTGTTTTAGTCATCTCTTTTCTAAGGTTGGTCCTTTTTTCTCCATTCGTTTCAGCATCCTTGTCTTATGCAATTCGGCGGGGGCAAAAATGAACATGTTAGGTCTAGACCATTTGTGTTGCCGTATGTGTGGTATCAATAACGTCAAACATATAATCGATATGTGGTTGTGATAGGCCACCCACCGGATGCAGTGCCGGTTGGAGCAAATGAATATTTTTCCAAAACACCAATGGAAGTTCAGAAGTGCTGTGAGAAAGGCACCGTAGTTCCAGTAATGCATTTGTCCCAATTACTGAGGTCCTTCAGTGGTGCGTATGCCGTGGATATGTTAGTGCTTGGTACACAAAACTATTATCCGCTTAGTTTATGCGATGCACAAATAGGGTAGCCCAGAATTCCCCAGGGAAAAGGTGTCAACCGGGCGTTGAGATTCTGGGCCTCTTCAGGCAAGCGAATACTTTGTAGAAGACATTTTAGGGAGTATTCTATGCAGGACTTGCGTCAACAATCTTCTCCCAGTTCCCACATATTCGCATTATGTCATTTCTGTCCGCAGATTTTTTCAGCGTCGAGTGCCACAAACTAACCGAATGCCAGACCAAATAAGTAAATGATTAGAGCCATTTGACGGGATTGGTGTAGATGTACGGAATCAACTTGTTGTGGGGGTTACCGAGGTTTACAGATTAAGGTTCCGTTCCACATAGTTGCCAGGAGAACGCCTAAATGTGACATACAACGAGCTAATGATCCAAATCTACATATTCACGCGCGACTCAGCTGCATTTACTCAAACTAAAGTCAAGTTCTGCTTACCTTGCATATACGCGTGTCAGATCAATATGACTCATTACTCACTCCAAAACACGTTGGTTAAACTGGTGAAAACTACATAAACATTTATAGTACCTTGGATAAATCTCAGACTAATTTGCATAACATGATAAGGAAATAATGAATAATTTCTCACTCACAGTGTCAAACAGTGATGGATCCGGGATCCAATCAACTTCGTCGCCACGTCCGATTATTCTGCAAATCAGAACTACAGAGAGATTTCGTGAGAAAGAGTTCAGTGTCTACAGTAACTATAACCGGAACAAATTTGGGTTCAAAATAAACCATGATCACTGGCACTTTACTGTGTAAAGTGCTTACAGACATAAAAAGCTGCTGAAGAATATAATTAAATGTTGACTCTTATTGGTCAGGCTTATGTATGCAGCAACGCAGGGTGTTGAATATTAATCAAAAATGGCCACAAAAACATGGACATAAAGTGGTGCTGCCTTTGAAGATAACTAAAGTTACTCGAGTCTGCTGCGATGGAGGACAAAAATCAGTTATTCCTCAATTGAGTGACAAAACCTCTCTTAGTCTCATTTCATCAAGTACGGCAACTAATGGAATGCGATAGTACAATCCCTCGTAAGGGAACTTCCACGAAACTGAAAGCCTAAATAAAATGCAAGCGGTCAACACGGGTTCTAGCATGAAGGAGCGTGCCAATCGAGGGCAACTGTCGTTGACAGCCAACATTACTTTCATCGTGGCTTCAACCGGAAAGCTTAGTCGTTCTTTGCCATCAAGCCGAGGAAAACTGTGCAGCTAGTTCTTCCTTTGTTGTTTGTTTCTTTAAAAACCCCGTGGGGATCTGAGTCCACACCTATGAAATCTACCCCATCCGTACACCTCCATTAACATCCCGGTCACCCGGCCATCTGACTTTCACACTAAACTGGATAATTTTCACTGTTCGAAATGATCGTTCTACTTAATTTTCGGATTAAGAAGGTGGAACTTGTTCATCCACCTGGACGTGGCTCTTAACGTCTACCATTTTGAATACATTTTTGTATCATCTCAACGATAGAAGCCTTTGTCATCGTGTAAGGTCATCAACGCCTGCTTATTCCAAGATTTCTGTGATACTCGTTTGTTGACCACTTTCGTTGCAGCACAGTTTCCGAAACCGGTGAATAAGTCAAACAACAACGAAACATTCGGAGTTTTCATTGACGTTTGCGCAAATGAGGCAAATGTCAGTAGCTCAGGAAGCATGAGTGGTTTTTTGCTTAGCTGTCTGAGGTAAGCAGTTTGGTAGCAAACATTTCATCACCAATCGAGATGACTTCATCAACGCAGTGTTAGGGAACGGACTAGGAGGTAGCGGTAGCGCAGTGGTTTACGCATTGACGTATTGACGTATTCCAGCACTCCACTTTGCTCTTTAAAAATACAGTGAAGATGCCACTATGACCGGTGATGAAAGGTTTGCGACCAAATTACCTAAACTCGGTGAACGAACTAACGAGTATCATCCTCGTTTATATTAAATTTCTGTGCCGTTTAAATCAGCTTCCACTCATTTTTGACGCTGCCATTTCGGTATACCTGCGCCAGGTTTGGGGAACTACGTATTCGAATTCCACTGTGGGTTTAACCGTCAGTTGCACATATTCTTGGTCGTTTGGGATTTGAATGCCGGACAGCTGTTACTCGACGAAACTGTGTTGCCACCTGCATAGGTTGAAAACACTCGGTCGTTTGCATTCGAATATGAAAGTGTGTGCGCACTCTGAGCGAGTTGATTGGTAAAGAAGCCAGCATGACCAACACATGAAGTGTACTACATGCATTCATTTGGATGCTATTGAAACCTCACAGGAGCAACGACAGTTCACTTCGAACTTAGGCAATGTATACGTCAGTTTGTACTTGTTTTTCCGTGCAACAATTTGCGTTTTATGGGAAAAAACAATACGGTTTTTGTGTTCATGAAAAAGTATGGTAAGCGGTCAAACTAAACAAATGTTTTGAAGTGCAACACCTCTAAAATAATACAAGGCCAGTATATAATCCTGCTTACATTTCTATCCACTGGAATGACAATAGGGCCCTTGAGAGCTCTAAAAATCTGAGGAACGCACCACGGCCGTTTTATTCTCATTGGGATTCACCAACAATGCGCATCTAGCGAAACAGCTGAAAGTCTCTAACCTGCAACATCCCGGCTAAGAAAAGAAACTACGCACAAGGTTACTGTAGCACATTCAGTTGAAGAACGTCATAAACAAGAGATTTACTTGAGTCTCCCGTGAAAATCAAATTGATTCACAAATGAGTGTATTTGTCTCATTCCCGGCTAACATTCTGAACACTTGACCATTTGACGACGAGCGGCTAGTCAGCGATGCGATTAGCTCTCAATTAGACAGGATATAGCCCCACTCACCGCTTAGTCACGAAAAAACACCCCACATGGGCACGTATTGACTGGCTTCTTGAGTGGCGACTATCGTCAATATAGTTGAGAAACTAGAAATTGATGTCCAAAACAAGGTGATTAACAAACACTGCTGTCACTAGCCGTAATTTCTCAGAAGGAATCAGCTACTTTTCTTGCGATCTTCACTCAGTGTATGCAAACATTTTAGGGACATCCTTTTTAACGTAGTCTAACTGTCAAAGGCCCATTTTTAAAAGCTGTTTTAATAAATCTCATCGAACAAAAATGCTCGAATAGTGCTTCTGTATTTGACAGCTATATAACTAGGCATGACCACTGCTTGGATGTGTATTGTACATAAATTACTTTGCTGCAACTTACATGAAATAGCAGCTACCGTGCCAAACACAGACAGCAACCAACGAAGGCCACAGAGTACCGCTGGTTGCCCCAGATAAACGCTTGAAATAACGCTGACAACGAGCATGTACCCGACTGCTCCCGAGAATGCCACGCCCGCACCGATATAATGCACTATTGGAACATTAGAAACCTATTGCGGTGCACAAATTAGGACAAACAGCGAGCAGGAACGATGATATCTTTATTGGTTATTTCAAAACTCAAAGTAAGCACTGAAGTAAATTATGCGACAATACAGACGAATACGATGCAAAAAGCAAAACGTTTTAGGAAAGAATCTTTATGTGCGAATCTGTTCTAGACAGTTACGCCTGAAAGATGTACTCAATGACGGTTTTTGAGCAACCGGAGGGATTAAATAGCTTTGGTGAGCGGTTCGCCGAAGACGATTTTGTGCAACATGCACTGTAATAAAAACCGTCAAATGATGGTAGTTGTTGTATGCGAACCAGTCGGCGAATTTTGAAGTTTACGTTTACAGTGGATAGTCAAAAAGCAAGAAAAACAGGTCCTACTTAACAATTCTAGCAGATAGTTGATCATACGTTGAGTGCCTGAGGCGTTCCCACTACAAAACTAATGCAAGAGATGGATGGCTTGGTCTCCACGCACTAAATTCCCGTAAAGCGTACCGATACCTGAATTGAAAAGAAACTGCTGAGAATTGTGTAAGAAAATGGGATCAGCTCTAACTGACAACACATTGCGCGTTTGGCTACAGGGCCCATTTGGTAGATGAAGCACACTTGGTCATGAGTAATACTGGTTGAGTCAGTATAGTGCCCTGCGGTCCTGGACAGGGACCATGAGAACTTAGGAGTAAACACTGGGCTACTTCCAAAGTAGTCGAATTTCACAATAATTACGTGAGTTTGGACTTATTGTAGGTTGATACATAAAGTTGAAAACCATGCAAGAAGACGTAATTTGGAGTTTCCTTTTAAGAAGCACAAAAGACGCAAGGTGTTTCAACCAGTGCTTTCCGCTAAATATCGGCTCATTCTGTTTCTCTTACGCTCCGTCTGATTTTTAGGAGAGCACACCGTTAAAATACGCCTCAAATAATACATACAAGTGTTTTCAGATACTGTGGAAAAGTCCACAAACTTATGGAAAAATTACTCATTCCTTCTCGGAGCATTTTTTCCCCTAGTCATCTCAAACGACTCGAGGACAGTAAACATTCGGGAGGTTCTCCTGGTATGTTTCTCACAAGCGACCAGAACGGCCAAGCTGCGAATACAATCAGGCTTTCATGTGGATAAACCGACCAAAAATGGTCCAGAATGATCCCCACCTGAAAGCAAGCCGTTACCGACAATCCGATAGAGGAGAGCAATCCAGTCAGTGTCCCAATATCAACTAGGGCTTTGAAAACTTTTGTTTTCTTTTCCATTACCTGGTCTGCGTAGACATGCCATATGTAAACACACGCGACAGCTGTTTGGAAGAAAAGTCGAGAAGAGGTACGTAAATAGTTACGTTCGGTGGTGAAAAACCGCATGAGAATTGGAAAAAAACAAAACCAAATACGCTGGTTCCTGAAGACCATTTAATGGGAATATATGTGGTATGTTTATGGCTCTCTTCATTGATTAGGCTCACTGGTGAACTTGAGATCCTACTAAATGCGAACGATAACCTCATCTGTGTTCGATACATTCTGATCAACAAATTTTCCCACATTACGATTGGATTGTCGCAACATTTGAGTTAAACTGCTGTCGTCGAATAGGTTATTCAGTGTATGCGTTTTCACAAAGACTAGCCTTATTTCGAACATGATGGAAACAATGTTTTCACTGTCATCCCTCATATCTTGACTCCATACATCTAACATCCAGTAAGAAACATCTCCTAATGTAAGTTTGGCACAGACAAGGTATAAATTCCTGCAGGTGAACTCCGAGACACCGATTTTAATAAGCGCTGCACAACACGCATCTTCCAATGAGCACATTTAGGCTCTGCTGAGTTTGTGTTCGTCTCTGAATTGCTTCTCGAAAAAAACATGCAACTTAACGCCGAGAAAAGTTTCGAGTCAAAGTCACTTTTGGGTAGCCCAGGTCAGGATTGATTCTTCAGGGCTTTCTCATTCATTTCAGCACACTTAAACATACCAGTGCATACAAATTTAACCCTGGTGGGGAAATAGCTCAGGAGATTGTTTTTGACAAATTTGGCATACAAAAGAAGTTAGGGGTACTACAGGCCAAATACGTTCACTCGCACACCAATTTGGTTTCAACGTGAGAATCACCTAAATTCCAACTGAACCCCTTCTACACGATACCAACTGAATGTGCTAGACAAAGAACGCCTCGGCTTCACCCTTTAGGTCCCCTTTTTGGATGGCGCCAAAATTAATGAGGAGGGGCCTAACCGGTCGTTGGCTGCCAGAACGTTCTAATTAATCTCGCAACCAAAGTTTCGGTTACCTTTTCCCTTTTTTCTAATACACAAAACGATTTCAATAGATCAAACCAATCTTCAGGCTTGCCTACCCATCAAATGAAATTTCAGGCTATTTCTTCTACGTGTTGGAAATTAAAGCGTGGCCCGTAAGCTTAGAAAAGCATTTGGTTTATAGTACACTGTATCTGCATTCAGCACCCCTTCCTTTATATTCAACATCCCAAGTCTAATTCTGATATCAGGAGACTTTCTCAAGCATCCGTTATGTATGCTTGTACTTGTGTGTTTTGGATCATACGACACACACCCTGGTAACTCGAATCTGTTGATTGGACCTTGATGGAAGAAGTCAGCAAGAATTATGTACGTGGAAATCCCACCGGAATACGTACTCCAAAGAACACGCAGCGTAATGCCGTCAAACTAATGCGCGCTGTTTAATTTGTTTCCCGTTCCTGAGGCGAAAACCGTAAGGTTCGGCTGGGCATCTCACCCAGTTAATATTTCTACATGTCGAAAAAGGATCCAAACAATTATTTTGTCGTTTGTTGATTTCACTTTTGTCTATTCAAGGTTTACTTTCTGGGTTCTGTTGAACAATTGGTGAGACGGTTACAACATGTAATCTACGAATTTGTGACAACAACTTGTAACGACTTGTAGTGCTATCCCTAAATATTTCATCGTGCTAGTGAAGCCACTCTATGCTGAAAAGCCAAAAAGCAACGTACGGGTTTTTCATCGTCACTGAGATTCATCAGCAGTGTGTGCACCTCAAGAAACTCAGTGTTACGAACCTGGTACCTTCCGTCCACTGGGTCCACAAGACCGCTAATCCCAAGCGGCTGTTCAGCACAATGATCAGCTCTCACTTAAAGAGGACATGGAGCCAGTTATTCTTCACTCAAGGAAACCATATCACATGGTCGCTCTATGACTAGCTTCTCAAGCGACAGCTCTCAAGACTGAAGATTTGCTCATATCAAGGACTCATTCTTCCTCTGATAGACTGATGTTCGTTCATGATTTGGCAATTTTCAAGAGATCTCATCCTGTCAGTTAAGCCGGCCAGTAGTTTGGATTTGATAACAGGCTAAACTTAATCCATCCAAAATCGCTCGTAACAGTTTTTAATATCTAGACAAAGTACTGAGATGTCTTGAATATCGTGCAAACTGAAAAACGAGGCGGCCAGCTGCAGAACATTCAGCTGAAAGAGATTCTTATAAACGATAGATTTATCTTAATGCAGTTGAGTCCTTTTTACAGAAACAAAATCATGTGCAAACGAAAGCAGCTGTAAACTTCTATCAAAGTTGCGTTCACTTAGAACATAAGGTGGATGGAAACCCGGGGACTATGCAGGCCTGAACAGCCCAAGGAGGGGTGAAGCCGATAGTGGGCTTCCATAGGGTTTTCAACAACCTTAAGAACAACGTGTTGCCTCTAGGTTTATCACTAAATTCCACATTGATATACACAGTTGTTGACTGACCTGATAAACTTTTCGGATGTATAAGGGACGAACAAAATAATATCGCTAAAATTTACACGCTTGTGATAATTTTTAAGACAGCCCGGTTTTTCTGCCTATATTGGGTCCTCTCAGAACAGAACGCTTTATTTTAAATTACGACGGAGCAAGTACGGATTGCTATAAATTGGAATTCATCGCCCCAGTCGACAAAAGTCAACTACTGACGATTACAACTGCATTTTGTTGATGCCGATTAGAATCTTCGAGGAAATATGCACGCGATATGAGCAAAGAAAGGTTTCATTAACCTACTGCATCAATAGTAGCTGGCCTTTAAAGTGTATATTCCTATATAGGTGCCATCATATGCAACGAATACAAGGCAACAGAAACACGCTGCTCGGACATTTTGTTCAAAAACTTAGTGATCGGGTTGACTAGGTACCCAAGAAAATTGAGGACAATCCCAAACTCCTCATGACGCTAGGAACCAGCCAACTCAGGTCATCCACAGTGACTATGGTGACAAGAGCTATCACCGTCATTTTCCATCAGGTTCTTCTCCAAGAAAGCAGAGGGATTTCAGGGATTTGACCCAGGCACTCATTTTTCGGATGATATGCTTGTCGACTGCACATAAAATGTTCCTCAATTTACGAATGTACAAATCAGAGGCGGGACATCAAATCCCTGGCCATATTTTGTGAAGAATGAAATCGCTTCGTCGTAAGAAGTGGCGAGATTCCGATATGGCTGCAGCGCTGAGTATTAATGAGCAACTCTAAATAGGGAGACAAACAAATGCTTTATTTATATATACGTGATTTCTCCCCTACTAACGCAAAGGCATCAGTTAAAGGTTTATTGTTAAACTGAATACGCAAATAACATAGCGGCTATGGCTATCTCAAGAGATTCGGATTTTGTTACAGTACCAACAGTCTGATGCCTCCGCTTGAAGTAAGTGAAATTTCCGTTAAAAGGCCAGTCTCAGGCAATTTGTCTGGATTTCCTGCCCTGTTGCCATCAAAAAGCGTACAAAACCAGTACATTTTTAAACAGGTCCAAAAACAGGTCTTGTGCCGAAACAAAGAAATCCCTTGAATGAGCATCGTTAAGGTATGTTAAAGTCATTATGCATTCAGAAAATGCACAGCCACATGAGGAAACCTTGTCCACAAAGATGAATTAAGCCTGCGCAATCTGGAGATCAGCAGCTAAGGTGTTTAAAAACCGCTTCTGCCTGATTAACCAAATAACAATAAATTAATTTCTGAGGTATTTAGTGCTGTGATGCAGTTTGGGTTTCGGATGGGTTCAGGGAAAACTGATGCTGGATATTTCGAGGTCCATCTTCCGCTTTCCAGTTAATGAGCTCTGCTTATTTGTTGTTTACGACATTTCTGAATCGTTGTTTTGAACGTTTCTCGGAATCACATAAGCCAAACGTAAATTTTGGTTTGTTCTGTACTCTATGCCAATGCTAAGTGCTAAAAATTTTCAGAACACCGGAATCCTTTGAATTCTGTAAAAAACCAAACAATAACTTTTCTCCAAAAGCACCATGCACCATAAATCTGTCAGTAGATGTCTTTAATTAACAGGGCTTTCCCAATGGGCAGCTTCTATTTAGACGCATTACTCGCTGATATCGCAAACATCTTCTTTCGGTGGGTTTCGTAGGAGTCCGTCGAATGTATAAAGGAGGTATCTAAACTTTTGCTCGATAGCTCGGCTTTTTCTCTTCAGCAGCAATAGAACCTATGTCAAACGTCTTTTGAAAACTGTCGTTTTTAACCGAAATTTCGCCCTGTTTGCGTGGTGAATTTCACCAAATTTCAAGCCCGTACGTTTACCTCCGACAGGTATCCAAAGCCTGCCTAAAGGTGCCAGTATTATTGTCAAATGCATTTTCCCTGGTTTCAAGGTTCTTTCTAGTGCAATGTTGGGTTCCATCGCTGATGTGCACGCTGTAATTTTTAACAATGTTGCACAGTTTGGTATGACAAGCACCAAAGCTACCGACAGAATAGCGTCACTTTTGACGTGGTCATTTCTAAGCTGACGTGTTTTTAGTTGCCTCAAAAGCTGACAGTGAGCGGAAAAGCTGACCTGTCATTTAAACATGCACAAATGTAGAAACATATGCGCTTCTGACATAGAGCATACTGGGAAAGCGCTACCGGTTAAAGACAGCGAGTAGTCAGGTAGGGTGTTTAGACCTATTTAAGCCCAACTGGCTCCAAACAACAAAATCACTGAAGGGACTTTTAATTGTTTTTAGACAGAAATTCAGCGATAGAGATTAGCGCATTCAACCCCAAGAGGATGAGTATTACCCAGGAGTGAATTTATTATCAATTTCAATCTAGGTATGCGACAAGAAATTTATAGTGTCATCTTACTTTCCATCTTATTTATCGTCTTTCTGTCAAACATTCATCAGTGGATGCACCCTTATCTGAATTTTTTAAACACGGGATCAACATCTTTGTTCCGTAAGCAATGAAATGGACATCTGGTCCTGATGGGCTTTTCCTTAAAAGACCACCTTCACCTCATTCGTGAGGAATGACCAGACGACCGAAGAGTAGGTAGCTCAAATAAGCGTTGCAGTTTCACTAACATCCACTTCCATGCATCTATTCTCTAATCCTATTGAAGTCTAAAAATGTTGCTGCAAAGTGGAGGATACAAATACATAACCCAAAGATTCATCACTTTTGAGAAAAATGGACAGTCCTCTGGGTATTTCGCCTACCAAACATAAAAACCAGCGTGTACCCAAAATGAGTGAATCGCTGCTGGCGAATTTTTGATGGAGCAGATTCAAGGTGATGACACGACTCGGAGCTCTCAATGGCTTCATAATTAGGCAAACTGTAACGGCTTTGCCACGCCAAAATCACCATAACTGGAAATTTTCATGAAACTTGTCAACTAAAGCCATATCTGAGTAAAACCCAACTAAACAAAAGACTTGTATTCGTCCTAATTTTCATGGAGGGTATAGGTTGAAGATTTCTTACTTGTGGTTATTTGTTTCTGACTTTTTCGTAGTAGTTGTTTACAAATAGGGCTAAGTGGGAACTATTTAGGTGGCTAGACCACATGTGTGATGGTATCTGAGTGGCTAGTGACTATTCAAGGAAAATGATACTGCACCGGCAAAATGTTCAGATAGACCAGCAGTAAATGATTCACTGTGGCAAGCGCATTAGCTTAGACATGAAATAGATAAACGTATCAATCTGAATAGATAAACGCTGGATAAAATGTGTAGAAATAATAAATTCACAGAAAAATACACATTTACGCAGTGACTTCTGCGGAAGGATGGCTAAATCATTAAAACCCCCTTGAATCGCAGGTCTGTGCACACAAAATGAAGTTTTCCTATTCTGCTGCTCGGAAGGTAGAGCTCTCAGTGGTAGCTGAACACAAAGATTTCTTTAACGAAGTCGCTGTTGTAGCCATACCGCTTAGCGCCATTGAGGTCGGTTCAACACTGAGTAGGTACTGGCATAACAACCGCGTTGCTTAATTTTGGCCCTAAGGAATTGGAAATCGCTGGGATATTTTGGTCTAATAAGCGGCTAGCAGTAGGCTGATCAGAAATTGTCTGGCTGACTTAGCCGTCTGCAACCATTTGAACCCATGCAGAAGATCCATCAAGAAGCTTTTGGTCAACTGAACCTGACCTTTGCGTGCCTCGTTCTCAAAGCTATTCCACAATTTTCTACACGTTACAAGCCTGAACATATCAAATAATAATAAATCTTAACGGAAAAACACTGATAGATTGAATCACAAGCCTATTTTGCTACCCCAAACATCCTCTCGTTTTTCACACCAGTTCTGATTATCTTTCGCTAAACTTCCTTGTTTTTTATCTATGGACCTTAACTCTGCAAATGCACATTGGCAATGCTAATAACTGCGGGTTCTGGCTATCTTGAACAAATGTGAACACTGGGGTCCTTCCCGAATGAGCCAAACTTCATACAATCCCTTTCTAAAACAGGTGAGTGGTATCAGTTGTTTCCTTCAATATCTGTTGGTCGTTACACAAGTAGCTCAAACTTGAACTGAGTCTACTTATTATTTTTGGTACGTATGTTTCTACCTATCCAAGCGGTTACCTGTAACCAACGCTATTGTAGTCAAGGCAACCTGCAAAATCATACTCGTGAGCGTGAAGGCAGGGCACGTGACTGTGATTTTTAGTATTATTTGAAATTGTAATCCTAGGCTCTTTTTGACGTCATCTACATGACAGAATCATACATTAGAGCATTTTATTGACTGCGAGAGTTAAGAAATATTCTCAACATCACGTCATTTAAGCACGTTTAGAGGAGCTGGTATGACGCATGTTACCGATCAGATACAACACAGCCCTCACATACAACTTACCAAATGCTGCCGCCAGGGTGATCCCCAAGGAAAATATGCAGCTCTCCGGAGGAAAGGACCCGGTAGCGCTAGAGAATAAAGTGTAATTCAAAGGTACTTGACAAAGAGACCGTTGTTTAATTTTTCACTTGTATGCTGATGTAGATGATGGATGTGCGCAACTACGAAAACACTTTTAGATTTGTCTGTTTTTTCTACATCGCAAATTTTTGTTTGTAAATTAAGTCTGATAGGCGTGCTTCTGAAACTAACTGCGAAACGTCTCTGTTTGTTCAATTGGGCTTTCATCCTATGACTGAAATGCATCTATGCTTTTGGTCGGGAAGAATTACACAGCCATGTCATTTGTATTGGGAAACATCACACCTCAATAAACTCTATGGAGTCTTGAACCCAATGAAATTCGGCTAGTCGTTGAGGCAGTTAGCCGTTTGGCTGGGAGAAACTGATCATCAGTGCAAATAACTAGCGCCTAAACGAGATATGGCGCCACACTTCCTTCACTCAAGGGAACCACACCACGTGGTCACCTGTCGACTGGCTGTTTGAGTGACGACTTCTCAAATAAAAGTTCCGTTCGTAAATTGATACTCTTTCTGTTCTACATTGTTTTTAGCTTTGCATTTGTTTCCATTCTGTCACGGTGACTCTTAGGAAAACCTTATAAAACTCTGTAAGACGCAATCAAAGTGCTTAAAAATACCAGCATTCTTCTTGAAGCTAGACACAAAAGACAAGCGAACCTGCTCTTGATAAAAGCTTTACTCTTTCTGGAGAAAAATAACGGTGGAATCCACCATGAAACAAAAACTCTTTGTTTCAAATTCTTTTTAACAGTTTGGAAAGCATATTTTTCTCTTTTTCAGCTATTGTCTCGAATGGTTGAACCATGGGTTGAGCTACTCTTGCACCAAGTTTACTGAATCTAGGTAATAAAATATTCTTTCATATTCAAAAGGTGTCCAAAAGAAACCTCAAAACTTTTTTCCTTTTCTCCACTAAAACTTGGTTCGGGTTGGCTTTACTCATTTCTTTTATAAATTTTTGCCTCCGTTGGACAATTGGCAACTGCTGCGGAATTTGTACCGCCTAAAATGCACCCAGTGGGTTAAGAGAGCCGTTTTTAACGTAACCTGATTCAGAAACGCTAGTAGTCAGTATTCACGGGCTATTGTCATTGGTGAAAAAAACTTCCTAACCGGATGGAAAGTGTTGGTTTATAAGCTGACTTAAAAGAATTCTAAATTTGAAAATTCCTTATTATTTCAGAAATCTTCCTTTTTAACCTGTTGCACTCTGTACTACCGTAAAGATCTCAAGTCGTCGGACTATGATTCTCGCCTGGAGACTTGTTCGACTGTTATTGTCTTACTATCCTAAATATGCTGGAAGTAAACCCAGAAATTTAGGTTAATGCGCGATCTGTGTCTCATTTATGGATGTTTGATTTTTCGCTAAAATGTCACTAGGACAATGCTAATACTTGTAAATGGTAATGCACACAAAACAGTTTTTGTTCAATTTGAACTGATATATGCAGGTGTCGTAGACTTGTTTAGAAGTTGCACAATGACTCAAGCGTCCAGACTACCGAAGAATGCTCGGGGAGAACTCAAATCTTGATTGTTTGCAATCTAACTAAATGTGGCCAATTTTTGAACACTGTCCTCGGTTTGTTACAGTGAGACTGCAGCACATACTCGTCAGTAGAAACACGTCTTTTAGATCCCAGTGCATCTAGCTACAGATTCTCAAGAATTTACGTCCAGCATATCACATTTAAAAAGCCAGGAGAAACAAAATCACAAGAATAAAGTGGATTTTGAGGATAGGTCAAAGGACTCAGTCAGTCTAACATGCGTCCGACTGCCTTCCTACAAGTCACAGAAAAATTTGCGGCTAGAGCCCTTGGTACTGAATAAAATTCTAACTGAATTAGGTTATAATTAGTTTCATCTTCTGAAAAAATGGCTATTTTCACCACTAGGTCACGCATTTTATTAAATAATTTCGTGAAATTACAACAACTGACACCCTCAAGAATGAAAGGATTGTAGTGACCCACAACAAATTTTTCAGAGAGTAACATGTGGTCTACTACTAGGCAGTAACTTCATTGCGTTGAGAAAAAGGTCTGTAATTTTATGGGTAACATTCCTTTTTATGGATTAATTTCTTTTTATTGCGACCTAAATTGAGGCACGCGATAAGCAATAACCCGTAAACTATCTCTCCAAAGTTCAGAACAGAAAAGGGGTTAGGTGGTCTTGTCTAACTTTCGCCTTGATTTTCGCAGCACAATGTCTCACCTGATTGTTGGGAGTGCAGTGACCACGTGAGCCGATGATTTAGAGACATAGTAGCTGAAAATAAAATTCAACAAGTGAATGACCGGTTTGAAGAGAAATCCGTAGCTTGACCCAAAACGAACAACGTTGTTATTCGTTAGCAGTTACACCAAATACTATAAATCTTTTAAAGTGTGTGAAATATCTGGTAGGCAGTGGGGATGGACACACCACGCCCACACAAAACAGGCTGAACACAACGGATTTTTCGGACATGTAGGATAGCCCAAAATCATCACTTATTGTCTAAATGCACAATTTATTGGGAGAGGTGGAATAGGTTCTTTGGGGTGTACTGTTGCTGTCCTGGGCATGATCAATTTTATTTCAAAATCTGTGAAACAGACCATTGAAATATGGTGACATGTGAGTGCTACTCTCAGTGTAACTTACCAAGTGAGTTGCGTAATGCACAGGGACAACGACACCGAAATTGGTAACCAGGCAAGTCCAATAGGATAGCACGGAGCCATTTCTTTGTCCACCGCAGTTAAGGTCTCTCAATTAATTATTCTAAAAATGGTACATTGTAGTAAGTAAATGATTGATACTGCACAGTAAATTTATTACCATGTTACCCAAAACTCAATCAGTTACACCAAATTATTGACAGAAAGCAGCATAATTTCACGACTCCGCAGGACGGCTTGTACGGTTCAGACCCAAGTTATCCTTCGCCGTCAGATATTTGCAGAGCTATTACTGTTTTTGTAAGATGTGGTCTGGACATTAAGCGCTGCCTTCTTTAGAAGTGCAAATTATCAATACACCCTTTGCTTCGTTGAAGTAACAACATTCATAAAACTGATAAGATCTTCTCGAATGTTCAAGACGACTTTGGTCTTTTTAAAACCCATCAGGTAAAGGCAGTCTTCCCGAATTTCTGTCGACGTTATGTTCTACTTAAACGCAAACGACGCAATTTGTTAAGGGCTGGTATTTTGCCTATAATTTGGTTTTAACGGTTGACTCAACGGAATTTAAAATAAATTCCTCGTTGTGATATCCTTTGATGTGTTTTGCAAGTAACACGATGTCCAAAAAATCCTCAGAAACCTTAAATATCGTATCACCTGGCAAAATGGCTGTTTTCGTGCAGCATGTTTAGGCAAAGAATAATACAAACAAGGAATTCAGCTGAAATTTAGCTGAGTCCCTTGTTTAAAGAAATCCGTGTGCATGTGAGTGTTTTGCTAATCTGACACTTAGTTAAAGATGTGGCAAAAACGGCGCACAATGCAGGGGTGTTGCAACACGTAGAAAGTAGAAATTCTCACACTTAATCAAAGCGCCAAGGGTTCGTGCAGTTAGAAAAATAAATCTATTTTATTACGTTGGGTTGCAAAATAGGGTCGGTAAAAATAAAATTTGGTCATCAGTAGGCTGTCAAAAATAGATGCACAAGGCTGTTTGTTTAACTTTTTACGCGACGATGCCAACAAAGTAAATATTTTCGACTAGTCCATCATTATCAACACCATCAGCACCGGAGAGAGTAACGGCAATAAGGATGTTGACATTTCACTGCCTTACAACCGCAAAATTTAGTTATTACGTCAAAACAGTAAGGACAGAGTAATGAAGATATCTTGAGTTGGTCTACGGCAAAAATTCTGGCGTACCTACATCTCCAAATCTTGAGTTGGTCTACGGCAAAAATTCTAACGTACCTACATCTCCGATAGGAAGTGAAGCATGAATGCTACTGACATCCGTTAGATGGGTGGTAACTTGAACCCTTTCCTAAAAGGAAGGCCGCATAAATAGCGAGCAAACGCTTGATAATCTCTTTCACACCGTTTTTCGGGTCTCGGTTTATATCAGAAGTTGCGCCCTTCCGACTGAGGCCCTAGGGACAACACCTTTTGGTAGACGACGATCCAGTACGCCTAAAATATATATCCAGGGCACTGCTTTTGATGGTGTGGCTATAGTGCTCCAAAATTTCCGAGAGAACTAGTCCCTTTGTTCACACGGCTCTCCCTTTTTAAAAAAGCTCTCAGCATGTTAAACCCAAAATATGAATGCGCGTTTTAGTTCGTACAGTTTCACGGTATCAAATTGCATATAACATGGACTAAAACCGAAACCACACAGCTAAGCAAAAACTAAAGATCTCTCACGGCCTGATACCGAAACGGTTTGAAGGCCATTACAAATTCCGTGACCGGATCAGCTAAGCATAAAAGCACTCGAAGTAATAATATGGTAAACAAATGGAAACAAACACAAAGTCATGATAATTTATTGTATAAGATACTGCATGAATCTGTGTGCCATTTGCTTCCAGCCTCATGATTCATGCGGAAGCTGCCGTACGAGGCCGCGAGAACCGTGCCTAAGTGTCCATGTTTTTCCAATGATATCTGAATGCTCCCATGGTAGAATCGTTCATGTTAGGCACCTTAAGTTGCCAGCGTTACCCTCCTCTTGCGGACCCGAACTTGCCGGTTTAGAAACAATCTGGACCAATATCAGTTTGACTTACACTTTGGCTACTTTAGCAAACTAACTCACCATCCAATATACGAAGCAGTGTTGTCTCAATACGGGTGCTTTATTGTGACAGATGTGGAGTGCATAACAGAGCGCAATTATTTGCAACAAATTATTTTGGATTCCGTTTATACAACTGTACTGTCATTGACCTTCCAATGAACCTCACATAACATAACCAAAATTCAATTTTTGCAATCTGTCTATTTATTCCGGGAATTAAGCGTTGAGGTAAGCAACATAAGTCGTGAAGACATTCTGCAACTTTTTTCCATGAATATCCCAACACCACTTCAACCTTCTAAAAAGCATTCACAACCAAATACCTGGTAGAAACAGCTATGAACAAGAGACGTATGTGCCTCAGGTATCCTGATAAATGAAAAACTTTAGAAAAAATGTGGAAAACTTGAAATTCGTTGGCATATACGACTGATAAAAATGGAAGGTAACTCGAAGAATTTCAACTTATTACCAAAATCAATGCATCCGGATATGACAGATACTTTTCACACAGTATGTTGGCACAATGCGTTGCAGTGAGTCGTGTCAGGGTGATCCGTTATACCTGCACAGTAATATTCCTCTGACTCCCTGTTGATGAAAACACAGTTTTCATTGAGCGAATTGATACATTCAACGGTAAATCACCCCACCACTCCTTCAGTCGAAAGTCAAACAGAACACGCGACTACTCAGACTATCGATTGTCTGGTTCTATGACGTCCTCTCTGAATAGCGCAGTTTGTGTTGCTGTAATAATCTATTTTTACCTATATGGAATGATTACGAGAAGCAGATGATTGGCGGTGGAAGTAATGAGTTTCAATTCATACCGTGTTGCTAAAGAAACTAACGTCGTTATTCTTTTGCGTCATCACATTTTGACAGAGCAGCAAGTTGTCGTTTGAGGAAGTTGTTTTGTTGTATAGCTACATAGGGCATTCCTTTGTCTCTGAGAACACACATGTGGCTTTGAATTATGTAGCGCATAAAATTACACACTTGGTTGCAATGTATGCGGTGTCTTGTATTGCTTATATTTGCTTGAACCTCTCAATTTGGTGGTCTTTTATCGGTATTTTTCCGTCATTTGTTGGTGATTTCAACAAAATTATCCCTTCATAAAGTAAACGAGCTATATGTAGCACTTCACTATTTAGAAAACGATCCAGTTTTGAAGAGGAGCATGCAAGTCATCAAAAACGTCAGTTGTGTGTCATGATCCATTAGCTGCATATAGCCGTTTGTTACCGCGCGCTCTGTCAGCTGAGATCTTTGTGACTCATCTGAAATCTTAATGAATCTGCTACCTGTTACTATTTACATCTATCAGCTCCTTCACCGTCAATATAGCGTAGGCAGTAGTAGAATAAATCCCATATGTGCCTGGTTTTAAATTAAAACTCAAAGATAAAATTGGTCGTAAGTACTTGGGGTATTTGTCGAATTTGCATTGATATCACTCTCGTTTGAACAGTTCTTCTGTCCTCCGCAATTATTCTCATCAGTATGCATCAAAGGGGGAAGAATCGAACTCGAGTTGCGCTCTTACTAGAGCTCATATCTTTGATCGTAACGGGGTTTTAATACCAGGCATTTGATATACAGGGTGAGCCCATAGCGCATGCTGGCCTCGCCAGAATGAAGGGAGACGTGTCCACAGTTGAATTTACCCAACCTCTAGAACGACGGATCAGTAACTGTCCTGGATGAAACAATGCTACTCGGATTTCAGCTTGGACCAATTCCACACACAATACCAAATATCCAGTGAAGATTACCAATTTTCCCCACACTACCAACAGAATATCAATTAACTAACTTAGCCCAGTACCTGTTATGCCCATGTGAACTTAAGCGGTATTCCTCCAGATAACATTCATCTTGACACATGTTTGAAACACTCACTTTCATCAAATGTCAAGTTAACCTTTGAGCTATTTTCCGCAAAATCTTGCTGAAGCGATGTACGCAAATAATGGTTGTAACTGAAGTGACTGTACTTGCAAACGCCACCTTAATATTCTCGCACCATGTTTTCCATCACATTTGTACTCAGTTGGAAACCACCAATACGTAGACGTGACCTTGTTCCCTCAAACGCTATTCAGAACCACTGGGGGATAATGTGTCGTTCATCACGTCTAGCCCTATGTTAGCACACCACATGGTTATCGGTCACTAGGTTGGTGCTAACTAAGTGGATGTGTTCATCCACATCGGTCAAAACATTCGAGAAGATGCTTTTAGGCACTAAAGAAGCCATAGTCATAGACCTGTTACATCTCACGCAGTGCGTCCAGAAGATGCACAGGCTTTGTAGTTGACATGATAACGCTGCATCGGAGCAGGACCGAAGAATTTTTACTACTTGTCGTTGGCCATATGAATTATCCAGTTTGCTTTAAGAGCTTTGTTTCGATACCGCGTTGCTTCTTAGAAATCGAAATATATTCACTTGTTTTTTTGACTTCTTTGGTCATTTTATTTCCTAGGGTATGGTTTTCTCGTCGTGGGGAATGATCAGAAACTGAGTTCGATGAACACTGTTGCGCCCACCAGATTTTCTCTGTGGTTTCAGAACTCCTAGATTATCAGTTTCTATGATATGCATGTTTAATAATCAATCCAATAGTGGTCCGCTGACATGCTAGTGTTCCACGCGGACGCCGTCAAAATAACTTTTGAACTCAAAAATCAAACACCACTTGCGTATGCGGTTTTCAAGAGGCAATTTTGATCAACATTGTCAGGATATTCCCTGGCACAATACGCCAACGCCGGTTTCTTACTAGCTGTGGATAGCGTCTAGCCTCAAGAAAGTACATTGCTATGCTCAAGAAAACCCACCGCGAAATTTGGTTAGGACACCTTAAGCAACCGATTTCTTTCATGCTTCCCTAGAGTCTAATGTCAAACTTGTCTGCAGCTTCTGACAGCTGCAATTGTGCAAAATTCTAATTATTTATGTTGTGTATCAAGCATAAACGTTTTACGCTCTCATAAAGAAATTACTTGTACCCAGAAATGTGTGCTCATATAGATTTACAGCAATATAGAAGTGCTAAGCAAGTGTTGCTGTCATTTGGTGGACCACGTCCGGTTTAATCAATCCAACCGTAACGCTGACGTGTTTCGCTGAACTGCCAAACTTGGTTTCATCCAGGGAGCAAAGACAAAGGCTTCAGTATTTAGTTGCACTTATTTATCTTGTATCAGCCCCGTTTTTTCTCACATATGAGTTGTAATTCCTGGTTGGCGTTTCAAAGAATGTTTTATTTTCTTGACCTTAGCTTAAAAGCCCTGATATACTCAAACAATCTTAGTTTTTTCCAGTTTTTCCAAGGGTATGGGCTAGATGTATTCATAAGCTAGTTCGATTTCTTACTGCTAAGCAAGTTAGCTTGTCCGCCCAAAACTCCCTGCTAAAAAGCTCCTAATGTGATCTTTCAATAACCAACTTTCTAACGAAAAACTACTCCCGATGAATCCAAAGCGTGACCGAATAGTTGTTCATACCGAGTGAAGCCCACAAAATAATAAATTCCGATAAAGGTGAATGGCTTCATTATGTAGTGCAACGTCTATAAAACCTTTTCTCAAAAGTTCCTGCTGTTATGTCTGCTGTCTGTGACTGTAAAAGTTTGAAGTGTTCTTTGAACAAGGAGCTGTTGTCTTATGTGATCTTTTATTGGACTGCAAAATATAAAACTTTCCAAGCACATAGCATTTTTACAGTTGTGACCGATTAAATCTATAAATTTCAATTAAATGCTAACCAGTTCATCTGTAAGAAGTCGCCATTACTGCCCACATTACAGGAACTTCGCGAACATTCCATCAGGTTTTCTTTAAGCACCAATGAAAGAAGCTCTAGTCAGCCTGTTATCATCAACAGAATCTTCAGCCGGTCCTTAGCATGTAACAAAGCTGAAAGATAATCAGAGAACAGAATTTAATATTTTAGAGGATCTTGCTACATGTTTTTTGTTATTAAAGATTGCGTTTGTAGCTCAGGTAGATTTGTTCACTAAACTGGGTGATTTGGTTGCAAAAGTTTCATTACCAAATGAGATAACATCGCCAGTGCGTTTTTAGGAAGCGGAGCGACGGTTCGGTGGTTGTGTGTTGAGCAATTGTACGTGTGTTGATATAGACGTTATTGACCGGGTGCTGACTCTCGAACACGATTAGGTTTTTCGGTTTGGAGGTTCCATTGGTTCGTCCGTTGTCCTGTGTCCGGATTGGTCGGAGAGCATGGGCTGCCAATTTCAAAGGTCATCTGGTCACCGATCCATCAGGACGCGGGAAAACAGAACGACTCAGCCGCTATACCCCAATCCGCTCCTAAACAGCGCTCCGATGATGTTGTCTGGCTTGATGATAAAACGGTTGAAGTCAAATGGATCGGTTCGGCGAACAACCAAATGACCATATTTTTGTAGTTTACGAAAGGCCGAATTACCGTAAATTAAATGTTCCAACAGAACGATTTCTGTTTCTTCCAATGCTGTGTGTGGAGAGTTGAACTGCTCTAATTCTGAAAGCTGACGTCTTTGGTGGGATACCAGTTAAAGGAAGAATGTACACAGTCTAACTGGCAAACTTTTACCGAACGAATTATCAAATGAACAACGTACGCAGAATCCGTGGAGTAAATAGTTCATAACTTGTTTTCATGGGTTGGTTCATCGAGTCGGTTTGCCTGAAGATGCAGAGGCTCACGTCAAGATTACGCACAGAGTTATACCTTCAGTTGCTTATAAGGCTTGATTAGACTGGTCCATTCTGTGACTTACCTAACTTATCTGACATACCTGATATACCTACCAAACAAACTCCAATTCAGACCAGTAATATCTGACAAAATGTGCTGTCTTCCAGTCCAGCTGGTGTTTACGGTAAGCCCAAATGAATCTCAGTTAGACCTCTTGCTATTGTTCAGTCATTTGTCGCGCCGGTTGCTACGGCATTCAGGTTAGCCCTAGAAAGGTCAATGAAACTTTCCGACAGGCCACTATCTGTTTTGTCTCTCTTATAATTCATTATCTAGACATGATCCCTAAGTTTTCACCAATCTTGCTTTTTTAAGCTTACATTAGTTTTTAAGCCAACCTGATGAGATTCTAGGGTTCCAAGGCCTGCGAGGTTTGCAGAAGGCTATGGAACAGTTTTAACCAGCCGCTTGAGTTACGATATCTTAAAAAATTGGATATTTCAATCGTCATTCTCGCTAGAACGTGCGGCGGCTTTGTGCAAGGCGCATAGTTCATGTACGGCACAAATACGACTCTCAGCTGAGATCGAGTTCATTCCTTTATTGAGACCAGGTTAAGTTGCAAATGGGTGAACAGATCAACAGAACAGCGCTACTACTACTGGCGCTAAACTAGAGAATAAGAGTTATGGAATCTCAATAGCTTTGCCTCTCCGATAAGCACCAAGAAGTGTAAAACTAGCACTTAGCAGTCGGAGATTTTCCACCAGCATTATAGGTAGTGTTTTGTCAGGACAGTTGTTCATTTTTATTTCATATATATCCTATTACTTTATTCAGAGTAAAATCCACTTCCTTTACACTGGGAGCATAGAGGGGAGCTTTGTTTCAAAACAAAAATGTCCATTTCTCACCAAGCGATCTTTTCCATCGTCTTACAAACGGTTAGTTTATGTCACGTCTCCTTTTAAACTTTCTTGTGGTCGTCTGTGAAAACCTGCAGCACATTACGGTATAAACTAAAACAAACAGGCTTACTTATAAGAGGATAGACTGTCAGTGCGCAGTCTGCCTTGCCTTCTGGCTGCGCATTCAGTACCACCATGTGCGGAAGACTGGCCTGGGGTTTCAGTCCACTTGGGTTTTTTAATTTTTGTATCATCTAAACAACTGAGCCCTAGCCATCACAAAAATAGAACATTTTAGTGTGGTGGCAGTGTTTCGCAGGTCATTATTTACAAAACCTATTGGCATTTCATGCAGGAGGGACATAAATATTTTTTCTCCCATGACTTGATCATCTTAAGCTTTCACCCGGTAAAGGTGAATGAACAACCTGCGCAGCTGTACTATCAACGAGCGATTAAACCAAACCGTATATTCAGGTGTTCTAAGCGTTGGTTTGACAACTAGCCCAAACACTCCTTTGGCCAGGGTTGCATCCTATGATACGCTGTAACACAAACGAGATTTGCGCCCGATCTTTTGTATCCAGCCCTCGTACTCCCTGTTAAAAATTGCTTGTATATAGAAACCCCGGCTCCTCAAGTGTGAGCAGACATTATGATTTTTTCGGGTTTTTGGAACGTGGTAATTTCTGAGTAGATTCAGGGCTAAAATTTGAACAAGGTGGCTCCTCATGTAGAGGATCCTTAGGATCGCTGTATTTTTCAAATAAACAAACAACGTTTATTAGTAACTTCTAGCATGAGTAAGATACAAAAAATTTTTTGTTCAATTTTCGGTATGTGAAATCTGGCTGTGGACATTTCGGCTGCTGAAGCTTCCCGACAGGACATGGTGAAGCCAGGTGTGAATTGTTAATCAAGCGTCGCAAGACCAATTTCTGACATTGGTTTGCTGAAGGTACCAAATGAAATATCGTTTCAGTTTTTCCGTTTTTGGCACAGCACATTTCAAAGCATCTGGGTTACGCAAGTTTGTAAATGAGCTTGCATGGAGCTCAAGTGCTCCACTTAAGTTTGACAGTGTCATTTGACCAACCACAAAGTAGGACAGAACTTCGTCTCAGTTAATTGAAAAGGTCTAATTTCGTGTAAATTATTCTTGCGGTTTTCGTCTTCCAAATTAAGAGGAACACATTTTGAGAAATAAATCTCTAGGTAGCTTTGCTTTTGTGATAGAAAAATGTAGCTTTTGCCAAAGGTAGTCTCACTGCTTTCAGTAAAGCAATAACGATACTATATTGTTTGACAAATATTGCGCGAAATTTTCCTTGACTATGTGCATTTTTACAGGGTGTTTATCCAAATTTTGAGTTCCAACTGCAACGCTGCTCTCTAGAATACCATAAGAAATCGTCTTTTCTCTTCAGATATAAGACATAACAGTGGAAGGATATTTTTAATGCTACTGTTTTTGGAAATGGCTATCAACTCAATGATGTTGAATGATTTTTTCTCCAGAAGTAAGTCTTGTTGTATGACAAAGCAGCATTTGTGCCAGAGTGTAGTTGCTTTTAAGAGCCTTCTCAACTGTTAACTAGATATGAAGTCAACAAATCTAAACCAACGACTGCAACCGCAAACATTTGGTTCATTCGATCTTTTGTTGTACTGGGTTTACTTTCACTCGCTGTTAAGTTACTATTATGGAAACGACAACTGCATGGCTCATTTATTCGACGACAACACATTAAATAAATAAAAAACATTACATTTTACTCTACAGGTTTTGTCAATGAATGTATTTATGTCTTCTTGCGAGTTTTCCTTATTATTTTCTGCAACTACTATTTCTGGTAGGTCTGTAATCCACAGTCTCTGATTGCGAGACTTTGATTTGCACATAAGATTTACGGCACAAACAGACGTAGGGTTTTGCTTCGTCGTACCTATAGCTTTAGGCAAAACGCCTGCCTCGCCGGGTAAAAGATCTCAAACTCATTTTCTTCCTCGCTCCGCTGAAAGTTCCTTTCTTGTAAACAGGCAAATAGGGATCCTCTTAAGGATTTTACCTGAAAATAATGACAATTCTAACTGGACCAAACTTACAGTCCCCTTAGGTTTTGAAGTGTCCAGCAGCAACATGTGGTGCCGATCAATATATATGAAAAAGTTTCGCTTTGAAATAATTTTATCACCATTCTTCACAAACGCAAACCCAGCAATGTAATTTTTTACAGCACATAAATACTGTACATCTGGAACTATTCACCAGCACGCAGCCTTCATGATACCCGTTCCGCTTTCACAACAGAAACCCAATGCAAAATGCTCAAACTACTAGGTAATTGAAGTAAACATGTGAAAACATAAAGAGACAAGTTGGTGTAAGAGATACGGGGTGGTCTGACACATTTTACCGAAACAATTCATTTATGTATATTTTTCGGCGAAAAAAAGGACAAAAAGCAGCTGCTCTAGACAGATCAGACAGATTTGGAATCGATATCAAACTTAGGAGAATAAACTTTTGAATGACCGAATAAACTACCAAACGGATAAGTAAATTGATAGGCTAATTAATAAACAGTAAAGCAGGATTCCCTGTTACATTTCTGTAGTGTGCTACTAAACGGTGCTTCGTCATTACTAATTACATAACTGTATCAAGTGGTCTAAGGTACTCAAGGTATTCGTGCATTTTTCTGGGTACTGCCTTACATATCGCCTCTGTGTCTTAGAGAAACACTCCCCACGTATCATGTTCAATGCAGGGAAAGACGTGTGAATGTTGTATATATATATAATGTTCCCAGGTCTCTCTTCGAGTCTTTCTTCACAGTATTCTGTCTTCGGGGGTCGCGTATTGTTCTTTCAAAAGCCGACATTTTGTTCATGCATGCTAAGCCTTCTTTGATACATTAACTGATGTATTTTAAATAAGCTTGTCTTCCCTTTTACAACGTGAATTCCTTAAAGCCCAAAGTGCATTTTTCAAGCAGTGAAGTGAGTGCTTTTGCCATAAAACGCACCGATTTACTGAGTGCTGGCGTTTGAGTCCCTCATGAGCTCAATTATGCTTTTATACTGCCCGTTTTAGATGATTCTGTTAGTATCAAGCAAGGATTTGTAAAACACTGTTCCGGGCTTTGAAGTTCAAAAGTTTATTTCATAGTTGCGCCCAACCTGTTTTACACGCAGTGGTTGAAAATCACGAGACTATTATACAGGCATATCTTTTCATAATTCGCGGCCGTCGTGGGGTTCACGGACAACTCTTCATGGTTTGAAACGGGACTTTTTGGTATAGGTTCTTTTCATCTCAAAGAACGGATTATTCCAGAAAGTAGGTAAATGTAGAAGGTTTACTTATGAGAACGAATTTGCCTTTGAACACGTAAAAGTAAGAAAGATGTCAGATAGTTGCCATTAAAAACTAATGTCATATTTCTCTCGCATAAGGAAAATGCCCGTTTCCATGACTATGCGTGTGACATTCCACAGCATACTAGCAGTGACCTTAAAGGATTTTATTTGGTTCCGCAATGTTTTAGTAGTCAAAAACTTGTCTCAAAGGCAGAGTTGTTATTCTACCCAAATCACTTAGTTTGCAACATCTAAAACGAAAATCTGCTGGTGCACACATATGACCCCTAGAATGCTAAACTAACTATTGAGCACTATCGAACACAATCAGTGTATCAGGGGCCAGTCATATAAACGTGGTGACATCTTTCTGCTCCAAGTGCTTACTCACTCCGCACTTTCAAAAAGTTGACTAAGCAGGAAAGAGAAGGATCAAAATCATCCTGGTAATCAAAAAGCATCCGAGGTTAAGTAACATCAGCTTCACTTTTTGGGTTCGAAGAAGGTTCAGTGGTTTGCAGTTCGAGAGCCGCGTACCTCAAGTTTTGTAAAATGATATGAACTGACTGTTCTGCATTCCTAATGCGCGATGCTTATTTTCAGTGCCATTGCAAACCAAATGGCTAACGTTTCAGTCAAAACGTAAGGAGATTCTAGAAGCTGAACGGCCGCAAGTTAAACAGATCTGGAAGTTTTTGAGTTTAGCTGCTGTCAGATCATCATGTCTCAAATGTAGGAATCCGAAATGGAGCAACAGGATTCAGTGAGGTCCAGGTCGATTCTGGGAATTGCTAAACGGAGAAATTCCTGGGCAATCACGAGTTACCCCGTAACCGTGAACAGCAGGCATGTCTGAGGTCTCTCAAATGAAAATGCCGTTAGCCTTAGGGCTCTTGTACCCAAGGTATAACAAATTAGCCTCGACGTTAGCGGATTTTGTGTTCACAAAACTTCTGTTCCAAGTACGGCACAACCATTGAAGAAATGGTGTCATTACCGCAGTTTACAAACCGCAGTAAGCAATCGCTTTTATAACCTCACATATCTGAATCGAGCATCCGAATTCCCCCTTGAGAGCAGTAATACAAAACTTTAAAAAGTTCAGTTAAAAAGTTCATTTCTTAACCAAGTCACATATGTCAGTAAGTGTTAATTAAAACCTGTCCCTTTCGCTAATAAAATGTCGTTGCATGCTTTGTTGAGAAAAACGCACACGAAAGCATTTTCAAAGGACTTTGAGTGCATGCTGATTTTCCTGAATATACTTCACGTTTGCACAACAACCTAGGCTAACAAATAAACCTTCTAAACCCATTAGTGCTTGACCTCCGTTGTGGGTCTCTTCCCAATTGGATTGTGATTTAGATACATCATTAAAAACTTGTCACAACCAAGCCGATTTCACATGAAAATAAGCAACACAAAGCAATTATATTTTTAGACCTTTGGTGAGTTTTACTACGGTCGGCTTGTGCAGGAAAGCGGAATATAAAACGTCCTTCGGCTGAGCTGTGAGAATGCACGTTTTCTTTTATGAACGCAGTAACTTCACCTAGTCCATAGTGCTTATCCAGTCAGTTACACATTCAGCCGTGCCTCAAAACCACGGTCAAGGTGCGCAACGTCTCAAAAAAGCTAAATTTTAAAGCCCACTCTATTATTGGGTGTATTGTTAATGCCATCATTAGCTGGAAAAAGAATTCCACACTCTGCCGAGTGCCCGAAAAGACTGGTTTTTATCGTCTTTAATTTGGCTGAGTATTCAGAATTTGTACTTTTTCCTCCACAGGACTTTATACCAGTAAGTAAACTTGCATATATAAGTTATCTCTCCTAATCTCCAACTGAAGGCTGCCAAGTACATGAGCCGGTGGCGATTCATTAAAAAAGTTGAACATTCTCAGAGCGATCTTTTACATCGTGAGATCTTTCAGGCCAGCAATTGTGACCACTAGATGAAGCAAGAAGTATCAGGCAACACACCACTAGCATCTTTTACGTAAAGACAAGCCCCGGAAAAGCGCAAGCTGCATTTGCCTTTTTGAATCATAAAAATGTGATCAACTAATGAGGCCAACTCTCAGCTGTCTAGAACAGATATGTATTACTTAAAAATTTACTCCTTTCCTTCCGAAGTTAAGCTTTCGTTTGTCATTAGGTATGAGATTTGTGGAAGACAAACAGTACTAACCACAATAATGAAGAATTGTGTCACCCAAAGAATCTGGATAGTAATATTCACAACCGGTGCAAAACGCGTGAAAACCAAAAGCAGTACATAAGCGCTAAAACCAATATTGTCCTGCGTCCAAACTAAAGCCAGAGGAGTGAACAGCAAAGAACTATGAGTAAAACCAAAGTTATTATGCGCAATTTAGTTATTGAACCAAGTCGGCGTTCGTCTTCGTTTTTGGTCATATAGTGTGAGTTTGATAAACGAGGGTCGTCAAAGGCTAGTAGTACGCTGTTTGACATTTATTGTCATCTTCAAGAAGTTCACGCGCGAAAATCTTGTGTTACCTCTAGTTAAACATGTCTGTGTTTGGAATCACATACGTAATAGATTTTGAGGGCGTATTTCCGTATGCTCACTTCTTTAGTCATTTGGGGAATTTATACAAATGCAAGTCAGTATAGTACAAATAGCATGCTTTTCCGTAACCCATATTGCGCAGTTAAACCAACTAAAAACTTCATACCCAATTGTATTTGACAAAGAGGTGGAACGTCTGTATTTTGCTTCCCGTAACCAAAATCTTAGGCGTAAAGTGCAGCATAGGTTTACGTAACCCGAGTGGGTCTGTCATGTTCTGATATTTTTGCATGCTAAAAATTACCATCGTCAAAGTTAGCCAAGAACAAGGGCTTGTTTCCGAAATGCCAAGTAAACTTCGACGATGGCGTTCTCTGTATGCACGATTAAAGCAAATAGGAATGTGCAACAAATGAACAACACAAATAGTGTTTTTAGGTGATTATTTCTGACCATCCCCTCTTATATTGCCCCATAGTGTGCCCGCTACACTCTGCTTGGAGGACTAGAATAGCTTAAGTGTGCAGTTTGGATACGCTAACAGAAATATCAAACTTGGGATCTGTGCAAACCAAGATGGACGCAATGTACACATCATCAAGAGGGGACAGTTCGCAAAAGCAAATCATCTTTGGCCTCATGAACAAATATCAATAAGGTGTGCAGAAAAGTTTCCAACGCACGGCCCTGTTTTGGGACTTTGAGTCCTGATATCTATAATTTAAGATGAAAAATTTTAAATTTCTGATCGCCGATGTCTCTGTAGTATTGCTGGTGTTCACTGGGTGCAACATGTATTTAGTAAAACGGTCTGTGAGCCGTAATTGGGTGACATGCGGAGTTTGCATTAGGAACCACTGAAACTCATCGTAATAGGATTTTTTAAGCGTGCACCACGTATGATTGATTACGGCCCACTCCGGGCCTTTGCTGGCAGTAAAGAGCCGTCATCTGGCAACAAAAACCGAAGGTAGCAACTGTCAGGGTGAATGCTGTGGATTCTTCGCGGCTTCCTGAGTGATGTATATATGATTCTTTTTGTGCTTGTACAAATACTGTACAAGATATAGCAGCCAACTGGCTCCAGTGGTGAGCTTGCTGTTATCTGTAGACTATCGGCTAGTGATTCTTTGTCGTCATATATTTAAAAATTGTTTGATAAGGCTCACAAACGACATTGTGTTAGACGTTTTGATGATCTTTTGCTAAAAAGAGGATTCTCAGTTGTCTCCACATCAATGGACTTGAAAAACACAGGTAATGCGTTCCTTTCTCGAGGCCGCTTTTTTCGAGTATATATGGATTTCTCTTGAAGTACCCAAACCCCTCCATTAAATTGTGTGTTCCAAAAGGAACAATGAAAATGCAGAGCGGTAAACACATGTTCCTAGTAACACTGAACTGACCCTTCGGATGACAGTGATAATGAAAATACGGTTAATCGAGCAATATAGGCTACCGTAGACTATGATGAGCCACCTTGAAGAGCTTCATAGCCATTCATTGCTTCGTTGTTGTTTGCAAAGCTCAGTATATGCACTCACCTTATAATCAGTCTACTGGCTAGTTACATGCCTGCTTCTTAGCTTGTACTACAAGGAAAATGCACGAAGACCTTGCAGTGCACGGCAAGTTTAACCATTGTAGTTAACACAGTTGTGTCACCTGGAATATCCTGAAGCATGGAGTTCACCGTATTAATAAAACTGTTCGCATTTCTGTGGTCTTCTTGACATATTTGCTAGCAAGGACAATTGTGACGAGAGTTGTAATAAATGCTGTATTCCGCTAAAAGTTTTGAACAGAGTTTATAGCCCGCTTGCTAGAAATTCGATAGTTTTAAGGTATTCGATTTACTACCAACGAACTTGAACGTGCTTGTGAATTTGACTTACGTCAGCTTCTATAGGGCGTCTGTAACGACAAATATACTCATTTACAAAGCAATTTGGTAAGGTTGACGGAAACTCGGCGACTGCGCCTACCTGATGAGCACCAAGAAGGGCGAAACCATTCGTGGGCTGTCGAAGAATTTTCAGTAACCTTATGAGTAGTGTACTACGTCTGTAACGATATTCTCCTACATCCCAAGAAAACAAAGTAATGGCAGTGCAGCTGGGTTATCCTTGTGGTGCCGCACAAGGCAGAGGAATGAAAAGACCTGAAATATTATGTTTAATCAGGCTTAGGAAGACAAAATCAGGGAGCGAAAATTAAAATGATCAACTGGCTTGTCAATCACAAGCTTTTTACACAAGACCTCGTGTTATTTTGAGTTTAGTAACTTGGCATTGTCAGAATGACACTGACAGCTCTTTGAAAACTTTCTACGAATTGACTGCTTGACGCTCAGCAGCAATTTTCGCGCATAAGATGCTCTGGCCCCAGATCAAAGTCTGTCGGGATTTTCAGAAGGTACGTGGCGTCTGATCCGTAAAGTGTGATTTAACTAGTCAAAGATCTCTGAAACGTCCAGGATTATCGCCGGTTTCTAAGTTTATTTAGATATCTAAAGCCTGTCTGGAACGGCGTTGGGGCGAATGTCTGACTTGATACGACTGCGATGACATACCTACATTTTGTGACAGGTTGAAAATATATGCCATTCTTTTTGGGGCCCATCAGGTGGATACATTCCCCAAGTTTTGTTTTACGGCATGTTCTACTTGAAATTTGATTGCACGAAATTAGCGTGATACACTCAGTTGCATACCATAAACGAGAGATCCTGCTGGGTTCCTAGTGAGTCTCCTATCGAAAGCAAATTAGTATGCAAATGATTGTATTGCACTATATACCATTCTTTTTGCCGTTTTGTTGCAGTTAGGTTGCATTGCGCCTGAGTAAAAGAATAAACGTCACTACTTGTGACAATAATAGTTTCAATGTGGTGGTATGTATGTGTAAAGGTTTGCTTAAACTGTAAGTGTTGTGATGTGGGCAAGATGGGTCTGGTGACCTAGTACGGCAGTTGATAGTCACAAGCAGCAACCTAATTGCCGGTCATGCAGTTTTCAAACCATAGAAAGTCGTACAAATGCTCTGTGTAAACATGTAAAACCTTTTATGCAGTGTCACTTGTATATACCCAAGTAGTCTGTGAAAACATCTCATACGTAATCCCGGTATAATCGGAAGTCTTGGGATCGCAGTATCAGATTCTGTTACTCTTTATCGCATTTTGCAGGAGCTGAAAAGCTTGGGGCCCAAAATACAAAAATAATCTTGAGTGGCAACTGCAGAAAAAAAAGTCGTAATGCTCTGGCCACAATATGATTCCAAATTTCGGATCTCGCTGACATTTTACTTTTATTCCATGGAAATCAAAATTACTAAACCTGTGTCAGTAAAGAAAAATATCTAAATCAAACACTTTGGCCGGACGCGCGCATACTGTTTTCTCCTATATAAAACTTTGAACACCTGACGTCATTGTTGGCCTAGTAATCATGAATTATCCAAATGTGAAGTTGAAGAAACCTACTACTGGTAGCAAAATGTCATCAGTTATTTGTAAACAGCCATTTAAATTTGTTACACACAATAATACTCTGAGTGATTTTGCCACAAAATTATGCCCACTCCTATGTTATTCATTATAGTTGATATCTCAAAAATGCCCCTTCACGCCTGTTATGAAATTAATCCCATATATTCTAACAGCCACAGGGCCCTTGAAGCTCAGAAACCCCTATGGATGTACAGGCAGTCAGCCGACGTGACATGAATATTTCTTATGCGAACCGTCGAAAGAACTGATTCGTGGATTTCAGTGACTTTATACTGAAGATACTTAAAGCAATTAGTGTGCAAGATAACAGATACCATCTGCCAAGAATGAAAATGATGATAGTTTCAATTGGCTTAAACATGCATAATTGTGCTAACTGTTATTTTGCACTGCGAGGTTGTTTGCTTTAAAGCCATTATAAGTTCATCAATGATGAATTTTGCGCGTTGACCAGACAGTTTTGGAGACCGGGCATTTGAGTCCTTCACAGTAAAATTAAAAATTGTTAGCTTTTTTGAAAATACATCGCGTTTTGTCTTATAATTGTTTTTTGTTGGTAATCCTGTCATTTTGATTGGAGAGGAATTTTTACCTAATTAGAGATAGTACCTACAAGATCCTTGATTACTTATTAAGGATAGCGGTCTCTGTTCCATGTTTGCCTAGGCATGATTATTAGGTTGTACATACCAAGCTATTTGGTTTGCCATCTTCTCAATGATGGCTGTCGTCAAATTCTTAGCAAATAGATGCTGGAATGTTTTGACGTTCTAGTCTAAATCACCAGCGATGACAAATTGTTCCACTCCGCATATGAACGTTTCGAATTCATTTGGTAAAATGCTCCATCAATTCGGTATACAATGAGGTTGTACTCGTAAATCCTGATGTGTGTAACAAAGTCCAACCCCCACGGCTTCCGTAATTTAATTTGGTCCAGAATTGGGCACCATCCCGTGGAATATTGTCTTAAGACTTTGCTTGCGTAGCGTTTGCCGTTGTTTTAGATCAAGTTGTTTATTTTTGGTGCACGAGTACGTCAACCGCCCGTGTGCGACTCCCACTCGAATAACCATGGCGTCCAGAAGGTTTTGAGTTTACTATTTGGGATCGTGAGCATTCAAAGCATTTTAAGGAATTTAGCTCGTGCCTGCTTCATCAGTGCATGGATTTTGAGATTAACTTATGAGCATTGCAATGTCATTTGTGGTCTGCGTCAATGCTCTGCACTGAACCAAACCCCGTGATTTACGTGCCCATCCTGCTCCTCGTACCAAAAAATCCTAGACGTTAGCATTCATCGGCAGTGCGTATCTTTTTCAAAACAGCGCTGGTGCACTTAGGTTGGCCTGGGCCCTGTTTTTTAGGCCCACATTAAAATCTCTTCTTAGGCCTTCCTAGCCGCCATCATCCTGCAGTTTTGAGCTTATCTGCTTCCAAGTACGTCGATGCAACCCCCACAGTCGGCAAGTAGTCCGTCTTCCATAAGGCTGGATTCGTTTCACCGTCCCGATATCTCATCATTATGACAATTATATCACGGCCATTCTGTTTAAAAATTTCCTCTCTGTTGCAGCATACGATGGCGATAAGAAATTTTCTTGAATCAGGACCTGTATCAAGGAATAAATTTGGTCAGTGATTTGAAAATGTACTCCCTCCTAGGCGTCTCCAGTGCGGTCGCATCAATCGTGCGATGGTGAATTTTTCGTTTGTACTTTCCTCTGCTATCAAAGTTTCTGTCACCACAGCTGTGTTTAGTCCCAACTGAGCAGTAAACTCTTCAAAGTCAACCTGTTTTCTAAGTACCTTGTCGTCCAATGCGATCGTTAGCTTTATTCCTCCGCAGCGTTGCACACTGTATTTGCAGCCTTAAAATCATTGGGTGCCACCATGTTTGTCTCCTTCAAACTATCTAGAAACGTACAACGTTAAATCCCGCCTTCGAGTGGTTAACAGTTCTACGAGCTGCGTGATGGAAGAAAAGGAGGAAAAGGTTTTGCATTCTGATTTTTGATGTCCCTCTATTTAATATTACGTGAATCTATGTGCAGCTGCTGCATCCCATATATTGTACCCGACACATTGCAACACAAGTGTCTTAAAAAATACAGTTTTAGCGAACCAAACAGAGGAGGCATCTCATCAATCCGATTTTCTTGCTTAGGTATGATCAGCCTTAGAGTATTATTTCCACTGATAGTCCAACTAGCTTTCATAAAAAATTTTGTTTAAGATTTTTAAAACTACAGTCTCCCTGGAAAGCTCTCAGGCGGCGCGTCTCTGAAGGCGTCGCAGCAGGTCAAACACTCCCGGTTTGCTGCTAACTTGGCATATGAACAGGAAACACAAATGTCCGTGTACGTATGGAATGCAGGAACTCTAGTTCCTGCATTCCATTCTTTCCCTGGGCGTAACTTGATAGTGGTGGCAGCCCTGTTTTGCTTGCAGAGGAGGCCCCGGGGATCCTAATCCATTTCCAGATTACGATGATGATCTTTTTTTATTGTTTCAGAAGGAACAGACCTTGTCGCCCACATTATATCTGTGAGTTTCAGTGGTGTTCATAGTTGAACTGTGCACTGGAGGAATGTACCTCTGATCGCCACTCCAACAAACTCTTCAACTTACCGTGGAATCACCAATACGCAAGAGATAAGCTCGCACTAGCGATAATCCCCTACACATTTGAATTCTTGCAGCTTTGGGGGTTAAGGTCAAGGTCAAGATCTTTAGATTCAACGACTCTGTACACACGTAAGAACACCAATGTTCGTAAATAGCTATCAGTTGGTATCACATCCGCAAAACAGCATAACTTTCTTGGGCACCCTCAGTTACCTTCTGCACCGTTTACTCTCATTCCTGGGATTGTTGCCTCATCCGCACTGAAACAGAAATAAGAATTCTTAGTTTAGATGTCTTGAACTGGCTAGCTTATCAGCAGCTAGCTACTCATCATTAGCTGTTCCACTGCAAGTATCTCACTGGCTTTTAAATTATAACCCAGTTCCGGAAAATGGCAGAACTTCGAAAAATCCCTAGGCGTACAAATCATCGCACTACGACCAAATGACTATCTCCTCATGCCGAAGTGTATTATTTCGCACCCAAAAACGCACGAATATCCAAACACCTGACGAGTGCATCCGCGAATCTAGCTGTATTCGTTCACTAAATGATCACTGGTCTTTGTCCTTTCTGTAGCACCTAAAATGCCCGAATGCTTACCTCCCCAAACGCCCCGGTGACCCCAAACTACCACAGATTTCGGCTTATTAGAGGTGTTCCGGACAGTGTGCATTGTCTGGCACGCGCGGATTACCAAACTAGCTTTGAAGAAGATCCCATGGAGATTGTCATCGCTACTCCCAACGACCTTTCTGCGTTTTTATTGATGCCGTGCATCTCCATAAATGCAGCCCAAATTCAATGTCTCATTGGTTAGGTGGTTCATGGGCTGAACTTCCTCTGTCCTTTCGTCACCAAAGTTTAGTTCGAAACCGCGATCGAGTCGAATTCGCCTCATCTTTAACGCCTAATCCAGAGAGCATTACAGCCAACAGAGAAACCTGCTCACTGGTTCTAACTTTTGATTCCCTAGGACCCTCTGTCAACTGTCATGGCATTGGGCCACTAGTCCATAAAGCACCCGCAATCCACACTTTCGGAGATCCAATTTGGAAAGCATCCCCCTGATAGTTTATGGACATGGTCAGCCACTACCACTGGTATTTGACCCCCGGCGCTAATATGTTCACAGAATCCTGCCTATATTCCCCATTACCCTACAAGTGGTACAAATAAATGATTATCACATGCGGTGACCAATTTCAAAAGGGCCAAAAGGACACTAGCCTACATCTCCTTGCTGCAAAGCATTGAGTTCGGGGCCCCATCAAAAACCGATGCTGAAGCTTTGGGGTTGTCACATGAAAAGCTGTGCAGCAGTCTATTTTTGACGTTCATTGTCAGGTGGCTTGTGCCAATGAACAATATACGCTTGCACCTTCGTTGATCACAACCAATTTCCCCGATTCTTCTGGCATTGTAACATTGCTAAACCTCTGAAGGTCCGGAACCTGACTTTCCATTGGCAGTTGTCACGTAGCTGGCAAGAATAACTTTATGACGAAGGCGTCATTGGTAACTGAAACGCCGTCGTTTTCACACAACACGCAGATATTCGGCTACGTCTATCCCGCTAGAACAAAGCAATGACGCACCCACCAGCCAAAGCCAATATCTGCAAGAAAGTCTACCGTGCGTTTGCTATAGGACATCCTCGGTATCCCGCGTAGCATTCGTCGAACTAACATACGCGCTGCTACCATACTTTTCTCCCAAAATATTATTTTTTCGCCGGAAACTTTCAGGGATAGGCGCGCCTGACTCGTATACATGCAGGGGGCTAACAGCGCGACACCAGGGCCTTGGTTGGCCGCCTTCCACCTAGTCTTTGAGCACAAATGGGAGATGTAATGCCTCTATAATCAATCGAAAATTTGAAGTGCATTTGGTGTGACCAACCCGTTAAGCGACCTTGCGCCAAAAGGTTCAAAAAGAACACCCTCAAGGAAGTGGGTTGCATCCCACTGATGCCAGCCACCGTCATCACAGACCCTTAACCTCAGTTTGTGAACGGCTGCTTCGCAGATGCTTTGGAAGTAATAAGAGAACGACACAACACGGCCAACCTGCGCCGTCACCCGCTGAATGCCCTGTTGTTTCTGCTAAAACCCAAGGCCACAATACGTGACGCGGAGGAGATTCGTTAGAGAGCGGCATCCCCAAATACCCCCGCTATTCCCAGTTTACTTGGGGCGCGCATAGTCGTCGTTATCTTATATTTCATCGGATTAAATTCCTCGCGAATCTGGTGATTAGTTTTTGGAAGCCACAAATTGTGTTAATTATTTGTGAGCATAGTTAGAAAAACTTCGGGCCAACGTGAATACGCGTCAATAACAATTAAAGCATAGTATTTACCGAGAAAAGGACCACAGTAGTCGGCATGAACTCGTTGGAATGCTTCACAAGTGACTGGCCACGGATACCACTGTGAAGACTTGTTATGAATCTTATGTACACATTTAACACAATTCTTAGCAGTATGCTTGATATCAGCATCCAGTTCTGGCCACCAGCATGACAAGCGTGCAAGGGATTTCATTTTGTCAACACCCAAATGACCAGAGTGCAGATCTGCAAGAACAGCCGCTCGTTGAGTCGGTGGAATGACAACTCTATCCTCAAAACACAACAAACCATCCGGAGTAACGGACAAGCTTTCGCGCCGACAGTAAAAAGCAGGAAATCGGCGTCGTTCTTGCTGCGTCCAGCCACGTCGTAGTGCAGAAAAAATGGGAGCAAAATATCTTTTAGTATCAGCAACAAGCGCATCCCGCTTGACTGGTAATGGTTGAATCAATAAGCAATCTGAATTGTTTGAATCAGAGTCGCTTGATGGAATTCTTGACAAGAAATCGGCATGGGGAATCATTTTTGCACTACGGTGAACAATCGTGTAGGTGTACGAACTGAGTGCAATAATCCACCGTTGCACCATAGCGGCAGATGACTTCGCTAGAGATTTTGTTGGATGATACAAGAACTTTAAAGCCTCGTGATCAGTAGCAATGGTGAAGTTTGATCCAAAAAGGTACTTATGGAGCCGTTTGACAGCCCAATATACAGCAAGTGCTTCTCGTTGAGTCTGAGAATATCCACGTTCGGCTTTTGAAAGCCGACGGGAAATGCAGATCACGGGTCTATCACACTGTTCAAGGATTGCTCCTATTCCAGTGGGAGAATTATCAGTAATGATGGTCGAATGATGTTTGGCGGAAAATGGTTTCAAAATAGCTGAACTCTGAAGATAACCAAGCAGTACACGCAACGTCTTTTCATGGTTGGAGGACCAACAAAATTGATTGGCAGATATAACATCAAACAGGCAACTTGCATGTTTAGCAAAATTGGGAATAAAACGAGAGTAGTACTGAAGTGCTCCTAGAACTGAACGCAGTTCTTGTAGATTGGTTGGTGATGGCGCATTTACTAAAGGAGATAGGCGGTTTGTATCGGGTTTAAAACCGCTGCCATCCACAATGTAACCAAGGCATGAAAATGATGGGACACCAAAAGTGCATTTGTCAGGGTGAATAGCTACATTGAACTCAGAAAATCGCTTCAGTAAAGACAACAGATGCATATCATGCGTAGCTTTGTCAGCAGCGTGCACTATGACGTCATCTTGGTACGTCTCAACACCCTCCAAATCTTTTGCAATAGTATTCATAACTTGTTGAAAAACAGCTGGTGAAACGTTCAGACCAAAAGGAAGGAAATTGTATCGGAATAACCCAAAAGGTGTGTTAATCACGGTAAGGTTACTAGAGGCTTCGTCCAGTGGTATTTGAAGGTAGGCATCTTTTAGATCGATTTTTGAAGACACACTGGAACCTGATAAACGATATAGTACATCTTCGGGCTCTTCCGTGGTGCACGTACGTTGTAGTAACCGCGTATTTGGCGTTAGCCGGTAGTCACCACAAATTCTCGGAGTAATACCATCAGCCTTTAGTGGGGTAACTATCGGAGTTGCCCAATTCGATGATTCAACAGGAGTCAGTATTCCTTTCGCACACATTGAATTTAATGCTTGACGAACAGGCTCGCGTAAGCCAAACAGAATAATTCGTCTTTTAAGAAATATAGGATCTCCTGTAACTTCGAGTCTCACCTTGGGTATTTGCATGCCACCTGTAGCCTTAGAACATTTAAGAATCAGTTGTTTGAGTTCATTCACATTCGCAGAAGTCAGTAAGGTGATACTAGTTCGCAGTGAGCGCAGAACTTTGAGTCCGATAATCGATGGTCCCGAGGTTGAAACCAAAAAATTACAATCGATAGAGGTACCTTGGTGCAATCTCACAGGAATCGTGCAACTACCAACTAAAGGTACGGAATGTCCAGTGATACCACGAATGTTAACATCTGTAGGCACTATCACGGCACTGGGGTAGAATACAGTTAGATCTGATTGTGGAATAATGGACTCAACACTACCAGTGTCAACAATGAAGTCATGCTTTTGACCAGAAGCGGATATCAAAGTTTTAAAAACATGTGACGAATTCTGGGACAAAATCGATAGAGATAAGGTAGAAATGTCTTCAGATAATGCTTTCACTTCGGTATTTGGGTCAGAAGTTAAGTGACACACTTTTTTGGACTTACAGACAAGTTGAATGTGTCCCGTTTTACCACAGATAAAACACTTGGCTTGCCTGTGAGGGCACGAATATCTAGAATGATTTCGTTCACAAGATTCACGTTTCCCAAATTTTTGAACCATCGAATTAGAGTTACGATCTGTGAAGCGACGTATCAATGGATTTGGAGCACGAAAATTTGTTCGATGTTTGAATTTGTTGTTCGTCTGCATCCTTGAATTATTTCTCTTGGAATAATTTAACAACACTGCTTCCTCAGTCTTCGTTACATGCTTGACATCTTCATACTGCTCACACATTTTCCGAATAGTTTGAAATTTCTGATCCGGACAGAGCAGCAGCTTCTGCTGTAATTCGGGCAGTTGAATGCCAGCAATGAGCCTATCACGCGGTTGGTCTTCCAATTGGGCGCCGTAGTCACATTTGGCTGCCTGTGTCTGCAGCTGCAATACGAAATCACGAACCGACTGAGAATGGGAGCGGGTCAACATATTGAACCTAGCTCTTTCGGCTGCTACGAAGTTAATCGGTTTGAAGTGTTGAAGAACTTTTTTCTTCAATTCATTGTAGGAAATATCGATTGGAGATTCAGGATATACTAAATTCTTGATCAACGTATACGCCTCCTTGCCAACGAAATGTAGGAAATATGCCGTGAGTTTCTTGTCATCCATATCAGATTTTGTGAGACACCATATGTCGAACCGTTCCAAATAATCTTCTACGTCTCGCGCAGTTGAATTAACATCTAATGGTTCCATTTCGGCAGGCATGATGAATTGTTCCAATCGCGACGCCAAAGTGTGAGAGTTAAGTTCCGCACGTATATCAGTATAACCAGACGAACTAGAAATCCAGAATTCAGTGCAGCGCAACAAGTAGCACGTATGTATTCGAATTGGCGTATGTGTACAGCATATGGAATAGTAAAACAAGAGAATAATGAATAGAGCAATGAACAGAGTGTCAATCATGTTCATCACATTATTCTACCCCGCCGTCAAGCAGCCAGGCGCTTGATGTGCCACATTCGCGCCACCAAAATGCGTACAAATAGGCGCGAAATTTCCATTCCAAATAGACCGCAGGAATATCCCGACGCTACGTTTCTCGCACATCAGTCAGAGTAGACAGGACCGATTCGCGTTCCACAACGCAGAGAACCGGGTGGTCGGCACGGGATTATCGGTATTCTTCGCTGCGGCAGCCATCCTCCATGAAAGCTGTTATGCGCATTTTCGGTACCAAAATCTTCGAGGTCCCCGCGCAAGAAGTCGAAACACTCGTAGCTTCGACATCGGGTTCGACAACTAAATCAGCAAAAGCACCCATCAGAGAGTTAGCGGATAATTTTTATCTCAAAGAATCTAAGAAATAGACTTGTAAAACATAAAACGTTATGAAGTTTAAACAAGCGGGACAGCGTTCAGGGGACGGCACAGGTTGTCAAACTGATGCAATAATACTGGACCAAAATAAAGTCTTTCTGAAAAGCCCCAAATTTGTTTAATACATCCAGATAAGTTCGTCACGATCACATTTCTGGCTAGTGTTGATTCATGCCTCTGACTTACACCTGGAGGAGACTTGCAGATTTGATGCATGATCCCCTCAACGCATGTTGTGAGTAGCCTGAAAGGATAGCAGTGAAGCTGGAGATTACTGTGTCCTGTGTCGGCTTTGGCGCATTCATATCTGCATTCTCCTTACTTGTGACATACACCGTGTGCTAATTCTTTTCTCCCATTCTTATTGTATATAACGGGATCGCCCGGCTTACTTTTTCCGCCTTCTCTGCCCCTGGTACTTTGAACCGAAAGTGAGCCATTCTTTGGACATTTCATCCCACGTCTTGTTTAAATAAAAAACGTGGGGTTCTCCATCTTGTGGTCAATTTGCCTTGGGTGTAAACCTTCTAATCCTGTCTGCAATTAGCAGTTCTTAAAACGGTGTGTGTTAGCCGGCGTAGTTCCGAGATTTGAGGTCTGAACAATTTTGCCATTTTATCGTTATATTCTTAGCACCGCATTTGTTGATAAACTTCCGTTAGAGCGACTTGGGTTTTCGTGTAATTCAGCATAGCCCAACTGGCTGCCTGAATCAATCAATACCGAGTATGAAGTATACTAAATCTCGAGCCGCTTTTCATCGTTTTTAAGCAGGAATTACATCACTGAAAGCCCTATAAGCTCCAGGCACACTGGTTTTTTCTTTCACTAGCGGACTTCGGTTTCCCAGGAAGGTTGCTTTTTATACCTGTGTGCTTCATGCGATATTCTTTAGTATCAGGACATTGAAATGCTTATAATGAACTCTCCTTCGCAAGCGCAGAGTGGTTGTTTTAAAACTGCCGTTAACCGCTACAGAAATGTGCTGTTAAGGCTTAAGGCGTAAGGCTTCCATGAAAAAGCGAGCGTGCTTGTTTCAGTGGCCTATGTTGCTGCCTTGTTTGAGCTCCGCTCCGCCGCCATTCTCAGCGCATCCCGTTCCTCCAAACTCGACGTTTGCCGGAGGGACGCATCTAAACATCTGTTTTGGCGTGGTGTTGTTGCAGCTGGCACAAATTACCTATGTTCAAAATATAGCGATGCTTCTCCCCACTTTAGCTTTCAAATTCTGTGCCTAACCTCTTGACAACAATATGAATTGCAACCCCCCTGCCTTTTTATATTTCTATTAAAATCTGCGTATTGCTGATACTGCCTATAATCACAATATTTAGTACTGAATTTGTGCATAAATGCATTTTACTTAAATTTGCAGGGCTTTGGCGCACGTCACTTCTGTACTGGTTGAGATTTTGGCCATGTACTTTGACGCGCAATGGTCAATCACATGCGAACTGGAGTATATGCCCAGTCTGCGGTCACAGACGAAGAAGTATTCAGCTTCCGAGACGTATTTTACTTTATTCGATTGAAACCAATAAAACCAGCTTGCTTCGCTAGCTTGCTACCGTAAAAATCAGAGCTGTGTCAACTACTTAGAACTTGTACCAGAATGTAATTCGGAAAAAACATTCAGTCAAAACTTAGAGGCTCAAAAAATGGTGCAGTAGGAGTGCAGTTAAAAATCGGGGTGCCGGTTTGAACGGCTCCCAAATGTGCGTTTATAATATTAATCGGTGTCACCGAAGTGCCTTGGCGCATTGTATTAAATGCATCTGGCGATCAGTGACACCAGTTTAAGACTGGTACAAAGGGTGCCGCCAGCAGGCGACTCGAGAAAATCAGAAGGCAGGATCGCACAACGAAGGATCTTGGGAATGGAATGGATGCGCCTACATATAGGGACAATACTGCAAAGCTATCAGGATTGGTCCTTACCAGCGACACCCAGAACTAATGTTGTTCAAATATCTCACTGCGGAATAAGAAGCACATTAGCGAGTCAAACATCGAGCTCCATGAATAAATAATGTGCTGCCATATATGGACGGCACCAAAGGGTATGCCAACAACAAGTAATGCTGTCATATGAAGCAATCCGTGATAATGCTCTGTCGCTTTTCAAAAACGGCTATCGAATAAACGCTTTAGCCAAAGACAACCATTTCCTTAAGTGAATCAAATCTATATTCTAGGCTAAAGCGTGAACAATTCAAAGCGTTTTAAAGAAAAACGCACGCAAAAATTTTTTCCAAAATCCAGTCAACCAAAATACTTGCCTTTGGACAGACGAATTGATAAACAGCATATGAAGCAATAAATCAACACGTTGTTTTGAGTGGGGGTCATCACGATTCTCTTGACGTCCTTCACATATTGGTTGGGTGAAATTCAGGTCCACGTCTACTTTTTCCGGAACGCATGAAGTGCTGGAGTACTAACGCTAGCACCTTCCAAATGAACGCAGACTGCAAATAAGTGTTCACTGGGCTGGTTTATTTTTCTGGATGACGAAGGTTGCGTCCACATATCTCTCGGGGGAGGCTCAGCAAACGTCTTCATTGTGCACGGTTAGTGTCCCAGAAGATAGACACCAGAAAGAATTTATGTATATTGCGCACTTCAAATATGTCCTTCTCAATGCACCGTGAAAACCGCTGAAAAGACAGACGTCGTTCTACGATTGATTTGGTGCACCTTTCCTTGTGCGTGCAAAACGTTTTCCAGAACGGTTCACTCTGCGTCTAGCACCCAGCCTAAAAGCACTTTTAGATGCTTTTTATGAGTCCTCGCGCCGGCAAGCTTACTGCCCCGTGCTGAGAACTTAACTAGTGGTGCCACACCCTTTTTCACCTATGCATCTCGGGTGAACTGAAGTTGATGAACGATAAGAACGAACGCTACCCGGGAAGTTTGTGCAAAGGCTCCGATTGTGCGCATCAGTCCATGAAATCACAATACAGGGCCCATTAAAAATAGAGGCCTGGCTAAATGTATTCTTGTCGACGCGCACCTTGAGTTACTCTGAAGTCATAGTTTTGTAAAACTTCAGCTTTTAACGGTATTTATTCAATACCTTAAAATATTCCCTGAGACTCGCAGGTTTCGTGAGATTAGTTTCGGTGTACTCGAGGTCTGCTTTGGGCACGGAGTTCATACTTTTAACGACTCAGCATGATGTCCCCGAGTGAGCGGTTCAAAAATTTCCACAGAGATTGGTTTCTTCACATGGTTCCTTATTAATTTGATTCGAAAATACTTTAAAAGTGCACATAAACTTTACTTGGTTTTGCTTTTTTTGTACAAACAAAGTTGAGTAAGAAAAAATTTCTTATTTGGCAGCAAAGGCCCGGCACAGAAGACCGAAACTACGTCGCAGATAGCAGTTTGACGGATTTTTCTATGGTAGCCAGTACGTGCTGTATTCGGTACGGGGAAAAAGATTTATATTGACCGGTATGATGAGTAGTTAGAGTACGGGTAGCACGAGCAGAGTACAACAGTTTAGCGAGTACTTTAGAGTTTCGGCACAGGTTCAGCGGGGTAAGACTATCTTTTGGATGCATGTAAAACGCCTGTTGGGGGAATGGCAGAGGCCAACTGAACTACAAGCAAGCCATCAGACTGTGTATGGCATTTGCGGTGCCGTCATCGCGACGCCCTTCTTGGGTTCGTGGACAGCCCCATACGTGAACATATAAGGTGAGCCAGTTGGGTTTGTCAGAGTATTTAGGATTGACTTGAGAATCTTTACAAATTGAAACCAGCACGGACCAAGTATATTGATGAGTCCATCGAGGAGGCAGGGTTATTCATTCCTGCCATCCAAACGAAGCAATGAGACAAGAGTGTGAAGACTGAGGACCCAGAATGGGAACGTATCAAACAGGTCTGCCAGCGAGTACTGGGTTACAAGCTAGACTATTGCGCAAAATAGTGGACAGTTAATAGTGATTACAAGTTGTAACTACTGTAGTGAGGCTATACTGCCCGATTTAAAGAATTCAGGTGAGATAGTGGGGAATGGCGGTATGTGGTCAATGCAAACGGGTGTGATTTATGTGACTATTCGTCAGCTAACCGGTGCATCAATAAAGTCATTGCTAATTGGGTAGATGATCGCGAAGCTGTGCACGGGGTAGGATGATGGCCTTAAAAACCGTGGTTGGCTTGTGCCTGACTTCGTAGGTAGCTCGTGTAAAATGGGGGTGTTCAGCTGGTAAGCAAGTAGGTCTGTAGGATTATTATGTTCTGGAGGTTGCTAAGGCTGCTGACGCAGACAAATTACCAGTCAGGGGCTCCACTGAGCAATAGCATATCGACTAGGGATATGGACGGCTTTCTGATATTACTTGCCGTTCGGGAAGGAGAGCTCATTAACCCTAAAGTTTGGGTGAGTATATACGAATCAGTAGTTCAAAGCATGCAGGGACAAGAGCTCGGTGAAAATCTTAAGGTGTAGGGTCGTTTGGGGGGTGAGGTGAACTCAGCTTGGCGCACTACAGCAAAGCAGAAGTTCAACCGGGCAGAGGTTGCATCGATCATATCTTCAACACCGTCAGGTGTTAGAGGGAAATTCTATGTGCAGACAGTCGAAAATCTTGGTGTTTCTTGACTGCAAGAGTGTGTTCCATTCTGTCCATTGTTCAGTATTGTTGTTCACACTCAACTGACAGCGTATGCCCGGAAGTTAGTGGACATAATCCGGTCCAAATATTTACATACCTCTGGAAGTGTGAAGCTATATGTCGAGCTCTCCAAAATCTTTCCCACAAAAATTGATATCCGACGGGGCTATCAACTCCCTTCGTTCTTGTTAAACGTGGCCGTCGAGGAAATAATGAGGCGGAAGCTGGAAGTTATTCAAAAACCCTGCCATCAAGTTGCTGCTGTTGACCCTGTAGATCTAGAGAACGCGGATGACATCGCCCTCAGCTTTGGAGACAAAGGTCAAACAACGTCTTGTTGAATAGACTGACCGCCGCCGCACCAAATTTCAGTACGCGACTAGCACCCTGAAAGTGCAAGGCCACGCTTCAGAACATGCCGCCTCCGAACATTTGTCGTACAATTCAACGAGAATCACTGGAGGTTGTGGAGAATTTCGTGTACTTAAGTGGCCGTCTTAGCCCTGAGAAAAGTGTATTTGATGGAATCACTGCAAAATCCTACGGTTCCAAATTACGTTTGGTAATTCGCGTTACTTATGGCGTCAAAATGGCATATCACTTGGTCTCTATGGTCGCGTACACAAGGCTACATTAAAGGCCATATTGTTGTGGGGCTGCGAGATGTGGCCTCTGTGGGCAGATGACGCTAGACGCCTTCAGGTAGTTGACAGTCGATGCCCTAGAATCATTGCGTGCTTTGGATGGTGTCAAATGTTTAGCAACGGATTACGCGATTGAGCCATTTCTGCCAAGGTCATTTACCGGCGGTGTGGGGAAGGCGGCATCAATGCTTCCATATAAATGGACATACTTGTCACCTGTGGGAAAACGCTTAACTGCGTTCACGCGTCTACCGCGCAAGATGGTGCGCCAGTGTAGTATGTGTAGCCGGAGTTTATTGGCCGCTTAGAGGAGGCCGCTGCCGAACCAAATAAATGCTAATATTTTCCTCGAAACACGGCGCCGGTTCTCCACCGCTGGCGCAAGACCAGCAGTTAGTCTGCACAAACAGTTCACCTACGTAATTTATGAAGAATATATTGGTACACCTTCATGGCTGAATACTTTCCTCAATGCTTGTTGTATAAATCCAGCACTTAAAGAAGTTGTTAGAAAAATTTCAGGCCAACGCGAATGTGCGTCAGTAACTAATACAGCGTAGTATTTACCGAGAAAAAAACCGCAGTAGTCGACATGGACTTGTTGAAATGTTTCACAGGTAGCTGGCCACGGATACCACTGTGAATGTTTGCTGTGAAGTTTGTGTGCACACTTAACACAATTTTTAGCAGTATACTTGATGTCAACATCTAGTTCCGGCCACCAGCCTGACAAGCGTGCAAGAGATTTTATTTTGTCAGATGAACAGAGTGCAAATCTTCGAGAAAAGTCGCTCGCTGAATCAATGAAATGATAACGCTATCCTCAAAGCAAAACAGACCGTCCGGAGCAATGGACAAACTCTCACGGCGACGGTAGACGCGCGAGATCGACGTCGCTCTTGCTGTGTTCAGTCACGTTGCAGTGATTAAAACACAGGAGCAAAATATCACCTAGCATCAGTAACGAGCGCATTCCTTTTGACCGACAATCGTCGAATTAATATGCAATCTAAATTGTTAGAATCGAAGTCGCATGATGGAATTCTGGACAAGAAATTGGCATAACAAACCACTTTTGCACTACGAAGAACATTCGTGTAAGTATACGAACTCAGTGCAATAATACACCGTTGCACTATAGCGGCAGATGACTTCGCCAGAGATTTTGTAGGATGATATAATAACTTTAACTCGTCGTGATCAGTAACATTGTCAAAGTCTGATTCAAAAAGATGCCTACGGAGCCGTTTGACAGCCCAATATACCTCAAGGGCTTCTTGTTCTAGCGGCAGATACCCACGTTCGGCTTTTGACAGTCGACATGAAATGCAGATCACCGGTCTGCCACACTGTTCAAGGATGGTTTCTATTCAAGTGGGAGAAGCATCAGTAGTGATGATCGAATGATGTTTGGCGAAACATGGGTTCAAAAAAGCTGAAGTTTAAAGGTGACCAAGCAATGCACGCGAAGTCTTTCCCTCGTTGAAGGACCAAGAAAATTTATTGGCAGATATGACATCCAACAAGCAACTTGCATGTTTAGCAAAATTAGGAATAAAACGAGAGTAGTACTGAAGTGCTCCTAGAACTGAACGCAGTTCTTGTAGATTGGTTGGTGATGGCGCATTTACTAAATGAGATAGATGGTTTGTATCAGGTTTGAAACCATTGTCATCCACAATATAACCAAGACGTTAGGGTGATGGAACTGCAAAAGTGCATTTACCAGGATGAATGGCTGCTTTGAACTCAGAAAATCGTTTTACTAAAGACAACAGACGCTGGATTCTGGATAAATATATCAGCAGCATGCACTGTGATATCATCTTGGTACGTCTCCACAGCCTCCAAATCTTTTGTAATAATATTCATAACTTTGCTGAGATACAGCTGGTGAAATATTCAGACCAAAGAGGACGACATTGTATTGGAATAACCCAAAAGGTGTACTGACCACTGTAAGAATACTGGAGGCTTCGTCCAGTGTAGTTAGAGATAGGCATCTTTTGGATCAATTTTTGAAAACATACTTGAACCTGATAAACGATATAGTACATTTTACGGCTCTTCTGTAGTGCATGTACGTTGTTGTAACAGCGTATTTAAAGCTAGCCAGTAGTCTCCACAAATTTTCGGAGTGATAGCATCGGCCTTTAGTGGGGTAGCTGGCGGAGTTGCCCAGTTTGATGATTCAAAAGGATTCAATATTCCCTTCTCACACGTTGCATTTAATGCTTGACAAAAAGGTTCACGTAAGCCAAACGGAATAATTCGTCTCTTGAGAAACACGGGATTTCCTGTAGCTTCAAGTTTCACCTTTGGTATCTGCATGTAACCTGTAGCCTTAGAACATTTAGGAATCAGTTGTCTGAGTTCACTCTTCCTTGCAAAAGTCAATAAGAAGGTAGAAGTTCGTAGTGAGCGCAAAACTTTGAGTCCAATAATCGATGGTACTGAGGTTGAAACTAAGAAATTACGGTCATAAGAGGTACGTTGGGGCAATCTGACAGGAATCTCACAACTACCAACTAGAGGTACAGAATGTCCAGCGATACCGCGGATATTAAACTCTGTAGGTACTATCACAAGACTGGGGTAAAATGCAGTTAGATCTGACTATGGAATAATGGACTCAACACTGCCCGTGTCGACAATGAGATAATGTTTTTTGCCAGGAGCGAATGTGTGTGTTTTAAAGACGTGTGACGAATTTTTAGGCAGAATAAATAAAGAAATGGTAGGTATATCTTCAGTTTATGCATTCAGGTCAGTATCAGGAGCAGACGCTGCGTGACACACTTTTTTGAGCTTACAGAAAAGTTGAATGTGTCCGGTTTTTCCGCAGATAAAACGCTTCGCTTGCCCGTGAGAGCATGAATATCTGTGAAGGTTCCGTCCACAAGATTCACATTTCCCAAATGATTGAGCCACTGAATTATAGTTACGATCGCTTAAGCGACGTGTTGATGGATTTAGAGCACGAAATTTTGTTCGAGGTTTGAATTTGTCTATCTGCCTCTTCGAATTATTTCTTTCAGAATAGTTTAACAACACTGCTTCGTCAGTCTTTGTTAGCTTCTTCACATTTTCATACTGTACACATATTTCCCGAGTAGTTTGAAATTTTTTTATTTGGATAGAGCGGCAGCTTCTGCTGCAATTCGAGCAACTGGGTACCAGCAATGAGTTTATCACTCAGTTGGTCTTCTAGCTGGGCACTGTAGACACATTTGGCTGCCTGTGTCTGTAACTGCAAAACAAAATCACGAACTGACTGGGAATGGGAGCTGATCAACATATTGAACCTGGTACGAAGTTAGTCGATTTGAAGTGTTGCAGAGCTTTTTTTAAGGCATCATAAGAAATATCGATTGGAGATTCAGGATATACTAAATTCTTGTTCAATGTACACGCCGTCTTGCCAGCAAAATGTAGAAGATACGCCGTGTGTTTCTTATCATCCGTATCGGATTTTGTATAGCAAGCCATTCCAAGTAATCCTATAAGAGTCGCGCTATTGAATTAACATTTAATGGTCCCATTTCGGTGGGCATGATGAATTGTTCCAATAGCGACGCCAAAATGTAGTAACTGAATTAAGCACGTACATCGTAACCAAACAAACTAGACATTCAGAATTAAACACGGCGTAGCAAGTAGGACGTATGTATTAAAGTTAACGTGTGTACAGCACTGGGAATATTGAAACAAGAGAATAATGAATAGAGCAATGAATAGAGCGTCGACCATGTTCATTACATCCATTCATTACTCGAAGCATCAAGCGCCGGAAAGTGGATGGTACCCCCTGCAAACCAAACATCCGTCTTTTAAATGGATATTGGATGTCGCGAACCGTGAACGCTAGCTAGTCGAACACCGTGAAATATCGGGATTTCCGATGCAAATCCAAAATCTCAATCTGGCTTAAGGCCAGTCCACTCAAACACCGGATATCGACGCAAAACCGATACTTCCTGTCCATTTTCTTGACAAGCACGACCGTGGAGTTGTACGCGCTGTTCGCCTCCTCCATCATGCCATTTTCTAACATGTCCTCGACCTGTTCATGGAACTCCTCCCGTAAATGGAGCGGTAGCCGACGAGGCCATAATGTCGGGAACAATTGGGGATTTCGTGTTCGATACACGGGCAGAATCCAAAAGGGTATTCATCACCGATGAACACAGACTGTACTGACGAAACATTACAAGACAGGTGCTTTCGGACACGCAGTTTCCTCACTGAAGTGGTTGTGTAACCTTTACGCTTGACTAAACCATACTTTATCATCAATTAACCCCGCATCAAGGATTCCCGGCTCTTGAAAAAATAGGCCAAATATCGTGCCCAATACACCAGCTCCTTCAAGACCAACTGGCCGGTTGCTCTCGCCGACCGCAACTGGACACCAAGTGCCGGCTGCACACCTTTGACGAACTGATCAGACACCAACTGCTGATGCGATACTCCTTCGGGTCCCGGCAAGACACGGTCCAAACACTGCTGTAGACTGGCAAAGAACACCGTCGAGTTGCCTCCTGGTTCCATCCTGGCCGTTTAAACCGCCTCCTGACCTCCTGGTGGTTTGTCCACTTCCCTTGCAGCGGCTCAGTCCATATTCCCAAGGCCGCCTTCAACCAGCCTGTGAGGAGGGTCTTCAGTGCCAGCCAAATTACCCCGGTCAGTTTACTGTCTAGCCAACTTCGCAGCGTCCTCAAAATCCTCAATCCTCTAAAAATTTGGCCCACAAGACCCCATCGGTATTTTAGTTATGGCACAAAATGCAAGTAGGAAAACCCTTAGCTGCGAAGTTATTCACTAGCAAACACGAACCAAGTGGTAACAAGTGATGTTTGCTTATTTTTGCACCCAGGCGTTATAACGTGCACATTATTGGCAGACTATTTCGGTTATTTACGCTCAGTTATTTCAGCAGTAGCTGCAGGAAACTGCCAGGGGTGGAGATCAGATGCATATTCCCCTGTTGAACCTGAAAATAAGTCGTTGTTTTTTGCCAGCCGTAGTCCTCTGATTTTTCAACTTACAGTTGCACGGTTTTGATTAAGTCATGCGCTTTACCGGGCAGTGATTGGTAACACATAAGCTAGCAAAATACTTGTGGCCTTAACCTTTTTGCCGAAAAGCACAACACTTGTGGAGACATCATCAGCAACGCCGTGGTGAAGACTGACAAATGGCGTGGGCCGCCAGCAACCAAAACTAACGATGGGGTGCCTTAAACTGACCTGTCCACAATATAGCGATAAGCTTAGCCAGCATAACACTCGTAAAAGCTTCAGTAGTATGTTAATGAGCAGGGTGCATGCAAATAATCAGGTCTCCAATTGAGTGCAGTTCTAAAGAGTAAGTGAGATTTTGATAACCTTATCATTTCAAACCCTATAGTGTTTTCGGTGTAAGTTATTTAGGCCGTTAATATACTAGTTATTTAAGCTTTCCTAACATCTAGGCACTATGTAAAGTGTCGTAGAAAGCGACCTAGTATGACCTGATGAAGAATGGTATCATACAGTATGGTGCAACTTAGAACGGTCCAAAATAATGTAACGTGGTCTAGCGTAGCATATTGTGGCATAGTGTGGATCATTAAAGAACGAAAGTTGTTTTTTTGGACACAGGATGCAAAAGATCGTTGGTTTTGAAAGAAGGCAAGATTAAGTAAGGCTGTCTGAAAAGATTAAATTGCAGTAGAACAGTAGTAAGGGAGCTAATCTAATTAGCATGACAGCGCCCCTAGTAAATTCCATCAAAAATGTACGGTTCAGGCTCAACGGACCTGGTGTGTTTCCTTTTAATTAAAAAGTTCAGCATTGATGCGGTGCAGCAGCCACTGATGTCCAATAAATTCGAATATTCCACGCCTTTGTAAGGGAGCACTTAAAGTGTAACATTCATACGTCACTTCCAAAGCATTTTGTGACTCCGAGTGTTTGCACCAAAACAACAAGTTTCATTTGCGCTACTTGTGGCGCCTCAGTAGACAAAACAATTTTTATAGACGAATAGGTCACGACGTCAAATTTCTGCTTGCCGTAGAATACCATCAGGGTAATTTGATAGTCACTGAGTCAATTAGTGGAAAGGAATGTTTGTCTCCAGAAGGGTGGTGCGAATATCTTCCAATTTTATTATCTTAGGACCACCCCGGCAAATTCAGTGAACGTGCTGCCTCACATTCGCGACGTGTCGGCTTCATCTGACATATAACAGCTAATGGTATGAGAAAATCTGTGTAGTTTGTGTAAATAATATTCTGTTAAACATGAATGTCTATGCACAAGACACTATCTATGGATATTCTGCAATCAAGTCCATTTTCATTTTTACTTTGATTTGCGTAAACCTGGCACGAGGCCAACAAATATGTGACAAAAGATGATAGGAGGGACAATGCCATCGCCAGCACAAAAACATTAGCGTTAGATACAAATGCTTCGCCACCACTTCGTGGTTTGTCTGTGGGCAGCCTTTCTATAGTATTGTCTTTGCATCTACATTCTAATCGAGGAGTTCGTCCAAAGCATTGACATGATGCTTTTGTATACTTTTGTACTTTTGATACTTTTGTATAGTTAACGAGGCTTCTTTGTCATAGCAGTATTCTGTTAAAGATTGGACGGTATGGAGTTCACTCTATAGGCGTGATCCGTGGTCCTAACTGACTTCGTTTACCTGTTCCATCTACCATTTAACAGCTGATGATTCAACTAAAACCTGTAAATCAGGTTAATTTGTTTAAAACACATTTTTACACGTCTAATGGCTTTTCTTCTCAAGAATGAGGACAGCCTTGGAGTCAAATGCAAACATTAGTGCTTTGGTTCGAATGACATCTCATCTCCAACTGTAGGTTTGGGCAAGAAGTTGAGTGCAACAAAGTATTTTGCTTCGCCGTGAAACACAAATAGGTAACCAGCTAACAAGGTGACACTTCCCTGACATTCTGTTACCGGTTTGTCATTCCAGGTGACCTCCATACTCAAATAACCGGCCCTAGTTTAGACCGAATAGGCTCCTGCACCTAGCTGAACCAGTCTCTTTACCACAGGCTGCCGATTACTCCAGTGGAAATCTAACAGTATATTCTAGCTAATCAGTCTGGTCAGCCGAGATGCACGTCTTCCTTACATGATAGAACAATTGTTTCCAGCCCCCGCCTAAATATCATCAAACCACATTTCAAAAGCTGCTCCCCCTCCATTATTGAAAGATGGTTATAACTGATTCACACTTTGAGTTGATGCATAAATTGCAGAAAACGACTATTTTTGGAAAATTGTTCGAAATAATAAGTAGCCTGTTTCGTTTTTCTATCAAACACGGCAGCCCGCTAAATCTTGAACGGTGCATTACAGGAATGCACCCGTAACCAATGAATTAACTCCCATAGATGGAATTGCGGTAAAGCATTTCCTGTTCCTAACTACTGCATCAAACCATACACATAGATCTTCATTTGCTTTTGCCTATGTTGGCCTTTACACTTACCGTTTTACGTAAGTAAAAAAAGGCTTGCACGGTTACTTGAGCCCCGAAACTGGCAATAATCTCAGATCAATTTTGCATTTTTTGGTCTACCAATTAGACTCAAGCTGGACCGTGGATGAAGTATGCAGTGAAATATGTACCGACGATTTTGTATTTACATAAAACCCTCGTGTGGACCCTGAAACAGTTCTTGATGGTTCCCATCGTTTTTTTACGCTTTAACGTTATATGTTTATTCCATCTGGAAACATTAAAATGCCTCCATTTTGTTGATAAAGGTACTTACGTGTAACCATCGGCCGATAATTAACGAACATGAGACACTTATACGTTTTGAAAGGTTCATAGCATCAGAGCTGATTTTTCCGTGGAGTTCCAATTAGTGCACCACAACAAAAAGCGTCATGACACACTGAGCGTGTTATTTATCCCGCATTTTTGGCATTCGTAGGCAGTCAAAACGCTGGTAGGTTGGAAAGCTTAGGACATCGTCCTTATGTTTTGCGCACCAAGGAAGCGCTGCAAGACGGTAGTTGTGTAAAGCTGGGTTGTTTTTATTTACCTAGATCAAAAGAACGACTTCTACATAAGCCAAATTTTAAGCTGGGACTTATCTACATTATCTACAAATATCAAGCATAACATCAAAACTTTACGTTATTTTTAGTTTCCACCCAATTCATAGTGTCACGCGGGATAATCACACATATAAGAATGCTCCCCCAGTTTGAAGGAAACTTTGTAAGTTTGTGGAATTATCGTAATTTTACATTGCGTCGGGCGTTACGCACTAGAACGAATAAAACTGTCTCATACTCTGTTGAAGCTGAATTTGACACGAAATTGTCAAATTGCAATAACTCATGAGTTTATGTACGAAGACAGATTCCTCTATCACTAGGAAGGTTCACAAAATGTTGTAAGAAACTTAGGAATGCTCGCGCAGCTCTCGCTTATTTTAGTGCAAGAAAGCCAGACAAATGTCTGCTACAAAGGGTTTTATTTGCACGTGTACTGCGCTTTATGGTTTGTGAGTTCGCCTCTTCCTGTGAGTTTCTACCCGTTTGGTTGAAGACAGTGCTCAATGTAATCTTACAGTTGTTAATCGTCATTTGCCCTACGCTAATACGTAACCGTGCCCTTATAATTGTTTAATGCACAGACAATCAGTCGTCCCATTTTTGGTACCTTTTTAAAGGACCTCAAAAATGAAAAGCCCAAGTTGTGCTTACATAACCGTTAAAACACATCTACTGGCGGACTCAAACAACTAACCTAGGTGAGGGTACTTGGGTTATCAAAAAGGTCTTCTTTCCGTCATGCTGAAGCACTTACACTTCACAAATAACGCTCCCAGATCCGAGGTTAGTGCGACTTGCACGGTGAACAACCTTTAATATCCTCAGTGTACGAAATGCTTAGGCTGAAAAAGGCTACATCACAGATGGCGATCGGTTAGTTCTAAAATGGGCGACAACCTTCAACTGTTCAAACGGTTGGCATAACCCCGTCCCCTAGGCGGAAGGCTAGCTGTTTTAGTATACTATCGGGCAAGAATTTTTTCTCATGCTGTATTTACTTGGGCTTTTCAAATCCAGATGTTCCAAATATATCGTGGGAGTGTGTAGCTTTTGTAACTCCGCAAGACAGTTGCAGAGCAAAAGACTCAAAACTTCCCAATTCTTTAAAGTAGGAAAGCAGAAGAGTGAGTCCATCGCGGGCGAAGCTCTATGTTCGATCAAACTCATAAGTAAACCAGCGTGCTCGTAAAAAATTACCAAATCAAACAAATACTGGGTTTTTCGGTACGCAGTTGTGTGAAACAAAATGTAACTGATATGAGTACACTGAACCCAACGGTTTGGGGTAGGATAGGATCGTTATTATGCGGATCAGGTACCAATATTTACAAGAAACGAAAGGGTTGGAAAAGTTCAGCAGCAGACCAAATCCAGTAGTCAGCTTTTTAGAGATTTCACGTATCAGTACAAACGTTTACCGCATGCGGTTTTATGGCCCAATTTTCGGTAGTCGTCAGTTTGTTAGTTGAATGAAACAGTGACTGACTCAAACAATCAGTTATCAGAATCAAACAGTCCGTGACTTTCGTTGATTGCTAACTTTTAATTCGTTGACGAATTGTGCATAAATCCATTATGCCAGTCTACACTTTGCATAACACTTTACTGCATCCTCAAAGTTACCGTGATTTTTACCCTGGTTCAAGCCTAAATTACCTGATTTTATCAAATTGGTTGGATTTTGGACACTTGTATCAGAGGGCATCTTATGTCCAGTAATCCGAATCTAAAGTACTATATTAACTGGAAGATGTTCAACGCAAGTAAAGTAGAGATCAGAGTATCACTGACTGTTGCTTGCAAAAAGATGTTTTTCCTGTTGTATACAATTCTTTTTTATCAGTCGCCACCAAAGAGAATTCACATAGGCGAAGACCACTGTGTAACTTTCTTGGGGTGATTTCTTCACCATTTAGGTATTTCGAGGGCAGGTAAAGGCCTCAGCTGGGCCCTCTGACAGTGGCACGACTGAAATTGTCGAGTAGCAAAAGGTGCCGTTTCTAATAAAACAACTTCATGTGCCTTAGGAAATGCGCGTCTAATAATCTGCTCGATTCTGAAACTTTCGTGAGGCATTAATAGTACGACAATATTATGAACCGTTGACACTAGACATGCGTGCACCAAAAAATCGTTTATTCAACCCGAGGACGTTTTTACTGAATTATGATTGCGAGTTAGCTTGCCCCTAATGGCACATGGGTTAAAACATCCTTTGCGTATATGTTGCAATATATATTAAATGACGGTCATTGTGCCTCATCTTGCGCTAGAGTAACAAGTATCCACTAAAAAGCGATGGTTTTCGACGCCAGTAATGCCATCTACACGGCAGTACGTTGAAAATAAAGGTCGCAGTGTTGTAACCGGGGGTGACGAATATTCTGCAGCTTATGAAATTGGTGTTGCAAAACACGCACGCACTCACAGAACCTCAACAATGGGTGAACAGATTTGTTTTTTTATTACATACCGCGGATAATACATGCACCTCACAATCAAAATCGTACTAGGACAGCTTTGGCTGATGTTGACTTGAGACGCCCTCTTCATCAACATTACACAGATCTGCTTCGAAAATTGCAGCTTTCTTTATGCTGGCTCCGTGCTGGTAAAGACTCGCCAGAAAGTGTTGGTGAAATTTTTTACCTATAAAAGATGTTAATCTTCAATAGGTTTTGGGAAGTTTTGGGGTTTCCTCCAGCGGGCTTTCCCCCATAACAAGGAAAGTTCCGAAAAATACCAATAATGTAGCAAACGTTTAAGTAGAAACTCCCAGAATCTTGCCATCAATTATTATTTTATTAGACTATGATAACTGCCGGTCTATGTTCTTTGAATAAACTCATCTGACGTGTTCGACTGTTTCAGAGCCGTTTCGGTCGGGTTAAGCAGTGAACGCTCATACTCTACACCTCTTCGCTTCAGTATTTCAAACGAAGTCGCCGACAACCAGATGGTGTGGCAGCAAGGCTTTTGCCCCAACGGTTTTACTTTGTTCCTTCGCAAATCCTATTTCAAGAGTTTTTTATCCATTACTCCTTAAGTAAATGGATTCTTAGTCCAGTGAGTACAGCATTCTTCCTTACCCGAATATTGAAGTTCTGTCGAATCACTTACCGGACTTACATGGTAGGTCATTTGTCAAGGAGTCTATCCGATTTATCATATATCGTGATGAAGAAGCACAATGTGGAAATATCTAAAAACACGTGTAGTGGCCAGGGTGTCTTCTTGGTTATCCCCTAGAAATATTGGTCTACCTTGGTCAAATAAATCCTGGTTTCATAGCTTCTTCAATTCCTGTTACTTAAAACAGAGGCACTGCGAACAATTGTGGACACCAGTGATGAAAATAGTGTTTAACACTGGAATCCAAAATTTCAAAAGCGTTCAACTTCACCTTAAAACGAACTGTTGTCATACTAACATAAAATGAGGCTAGTAGCTTTCCAATGAAAGTGCCTACTCATACCCCAAAACGCTTGCAGAAATATGTATAAGTGGCCAATAAGAACGAAGCTCATAAAATTGATTCGATACACATTTTGCGGCGTGCCCAGCCCAGCTGGATGGGGATGACATGGAATCTACAATTTCGTTTTTATATTATTTAATCCAGCTGTGAAAATGCGTCTGGAATCAAGTGTAGAATGGAAAATCACTGGGATTCCTGTTGGACAAAGTTGTGATTTACCATTAACCCTCAACAGTTACCAGTGCAAAGTTATAATACATTTTGCCAGCAATGAAATTCTCACTCCGCAAAATCCTGAACAACAAGCTTTGACGATATTTTACACAGGTATGTTTCAAACTTGAGGGCTTCCGCTGCTCAAAGACAACAGAATAAAAATGCCCATTTTAAACTGGATCTTGAAATTATTAGGCTAAAAGATACCCTTGTTGTAAGCAAGCAAATTTTGGCCAACTTTAAATTATTCATAAGATGACACAGGAAATTTTTCCCAGTACATATTGTTGATGTAGCCTGATACTTGCAGTTGAAGTCAGCATGTGAAACATTTTCTGAACACACAAGAAGAATGCCCGTTTCGAACGAAAACATTAATTATGGCTGATAATGTAGTCTAACATGTAGCTTTTACGGTGTTTTATTTAAGCCGATCATTGTGATCCTACCTCCTGATCGTAGTGGTTCGAAGAACAAATATTTTTTCATTCCGAGGTGCTGCAGCTTGCATCCCGAAATAACACAACCACGTGGTTTGTATTTCGTCCTCATCTACAATAGCTGTGTCTTGTTTGAGTCTTATTTTGCACACTTGCTCTTTATGAAATTTAATAACGTAAATATATTGACTACGTTTCAAGTAACCTTTATCATATAAATCACGTCTAGTCCGTAAACTTACTTTCATAAAATAACTTATGATGGATCAGTATATTCAATGTGACTACTACACACAAGAACTTAGGTCCTCCTTTTTGTATTTTGGCGGAGAACAAAAGAGAACTCCTTTTTGTGAGATGTTACCATAGAGTGGAGGCAAACGCTTCCACATTAAACAGATTATTTGTTCCGTTTTTATCTTTGTGTATGAGATATTGTTCATATCAGACTAAATGTTTGAAACCAGTGGACTAATCTTAGACCTTCTGACGTCCATTCTCAAAGCTGCGGGTCGCAATCTCCACTGTATTTCACGAGTCACGCAATAGCGACGAAAGCCAACAACTGCGAAGAACCTGAAGTGTGTTTTAGCACGCGTTAGCCTAACTCACATCGCGAAATACGCCACTGGAAGTTTAAATTTTTTCAGCACATTTTGGAGGTAGCTCTCCCAAGTCAGTGTCTGGATCCAACGTGGTTTATCGATTATTGTTTAAGCGTTACAAGTATGTGGTTACCCTCATGAGGAAAACTTTGGTCAAGAAAGGTTTAGTTAAGCACAACAGATAAGAAGACCTTTTCTTGAAACTCAGCGGTAGCATTTTGTACGGGCATCCCATTGATACCTTCAGTTTTGTAGCAAACACAAGACATTCTTCCATGAGTAGGTAGCAGTGGCTGAAAATTGGTAACTGTATACACAGATACATATCAGTAGTATTTATAATAGCATAACCAGTTTTTTCGGCAGTCTTTCAACACGGTTAGGTTCAAATTATGCGGCCTACCGTTTTCTTGCTACACGACGCTTGCATTTTTGTCGGGCAAATTTGGCACGCTAAGGTATTTTGCGTGCCCCAGTTTCCTCAGCGATTGCAACTCTAACTTCAATCAAAAGAATATTAATGTCCAATTATTTTGTCCACCCTACAGTGGTTACAGCGAATCCTACGAGCAGGGAATAGCTTGTTTTGCTCGCGTTGTCTGACCTAGTTGGGATACCCAAAAACACGAGAATAGTAGAGGGGATCAAGGTTCAAAATCAGAATCTCGGGAGAAATGATGCTGGCAGATAAATAATCAGCAGTAACATATCCTCCTAGTATGAAGTATAAGGGCTTTTAACGTGCCGAACTGCCAGATCCGTGGGTGAGACCGATACAATCCAGCTCCCAGGCATAAATGTTTTCTATGAACAATACACGCTGTAGTGTGACCCGTTGTCTAATATCGGTTTCAGATGGGAAAACCATATAAACATTTAATTAGAACAGAAATCTTCACCCCGAAGACGTCTGGCAGATAGAAGTTCTTTATGAAGACGTGGTCAGTGGAGGAAACAGGTTTATGTAAAATCTGGTGCTGTAGTTTGCTTGAAAACGTTTACGCAATACACAGCTAGCCGTTCCGTGCTCGCATACAGTATTTACGAGGGGAAACTCCTTCATTTTTGTGAGAAAGTGAATCAATATGATATAAATTTCTCGCAATCAGATTCAATAGTAAAAAATTATAAGCTACAGCTTCAAAGTCTAAAAATCCTCCTGCAATCCTAAGGGGATTGTGAAACTAACCTATCTCTATTATTGTCTAGGAAGTTTCAAGAGAACTAGATGGAGCCTGCGGAAGTTACTGCTACAGTGACACTCCGAATTCGGGTTTTAAACATCAAATAGTCACACACGATGATGAAGTGTTTCAGGCGTCCCATGTAAGTTTATGAATTTACCTCTAAAACGAGCTTGAACTGGTTAAATTCTAACTATACTGTTGTCTTGCTGCAAACCACTAAGAATCCCCTAGGCTGATTTCTTATTTTGCTTGCCATGTCAAATTTAATCAAGTCATGGATTTCAGAGTTCCATCAGTTTGTCTCTTATCCAGGGGGATAGGTGCAATTATTGAACAACAGTTCTTCAGCTGTGCTTTTACCAAATTAAAGAACGTTGCTATGCAATGAATTCAGGTTACCTATACAACAGAAAAACGGAAAAACAACTAGTCCCACGGTTCAATATTATCTGCGCGATTCGCTTTGTTTGACCAGGTCGAAAACTGGTAATTCTGTGAGACAAATTCAGTCAAATTTTACAAGTGTTTCACTAGGGAATGTCGTGAAGAAGTTAGGTATTTTATCGCGAATATAAGTTCACCAGTGGCTCTAGAGAAAGTACTAGTTTCAAGTAATCAAAGATTTTGATGTGAAATGGCAATCAGTTTGGTAGCAACAAATGGCAGTAGTCGACTGCGCTATGAGGCCACTGGGTGGATTGTTTCCAAGGCTTTCAATGTAGCTTAGAGGAAAAGTGTTCGGTTGCATTTCCATGCAGATTTTTCGCTCCTTTGAAATCTCCTATTTTGTGTTGAGTTCAACTGTTTATCGGAGATAATTTGTCGAGATTGACCTAGTCAATTATGCCCTTTGATATAAGATAATTACAATACAAAAAAGGGCTTGCCGGTAATGCATAATAAATGGTCCCCCTTCTCCATATTCATATTTTCTTCCGGCGTATTTTGTGAGGTGAAGAAGGAAGATAAAACTAAATAGTCTTTCGAAACTTAGTGAAGATTCATCTCACTACTAAAACTTATTAAACAATAGGTTTGTTCGGATGACGTCTACATTTCGTAGATTAGCGGCAAAAATCCTTGAGGTCTGAAGTTTGCTATTTCTTATGTCGAAAGAAAAAACAGTTTTCGCAAGTGCCTCTGTTACAACTATGCACACCTTATGTCTCACTATCCAATGGAAGGAAACATTCTAAGAATACAATGAATATATTTATCAATATCCAAAGCTCTGACATAGCAGAGAGTTTACTTAGAAAATGGCATATATAGACAGAAAATATTTCCTAAAAACAGTTCACTGTGGCAAAGCCAGTCGAATAATGCGATTTCTAAGTGTAAAAGCAAGAAATAAGCATCCAGCATTCAGTACAGGAACTCGTTTCTCCGTCACGTGATCTTCTTTAGATAGCAATGAAGATAGCGTATCTAGTCTGCTACACCATAACCTAACTATTCCATTTGGAAAAGTAGGTCGCTTATAAAATTTAAGAAAGTTTATTAATATCCAAAGCCAAGCGGCTGCAGAATTAACCCTCGAAGTGTAATTTTGGCCTGACGTCTCGGCCAGATTTTCCAGGCTGCATTTTGCTGTGTCCATTAGGCTGGTGACAACTTGGTGGATAAAAGTGATCACTCTCTGGTCAGATTTTTGGATTTCCATTGTGGCCACTTTCGATCCCAGAGCTTCAAGCAGTATCTGATTGGTTGAACGCCAGTAAACATTTTTCTCAGCCCCAGAGCGTAGGCCGCATGATATTGAATTCCAAATCAACGGTAGCCACACTGAAAGTGAACACCTTTGGCAGTCTTTGCTAAATGCCAAGTTGGTCCAATTCTGAATGAAGCGTTTGATATCATAAAAGATTGAGTTGTAACCCAGTAAATCCGTGACGTTGATAAGACCAAGATCTTGTCGCCTGCTGTAGCAGTTAGCAAAGAGCTCCTGCACTGATTGGGCAAACGTGCGAAGCAAGTTTGGCATTGAATGCTCAGAGTCACAAGTCTGATAATCAGAGTTGAATTCTAACTTGAAGTTTAGCATTTTAAGTGTGTTTTGCAGCTGAAATTCACGTTCTGCAAGTTGTTTCTCTAAGAGGTTATGCTAAAAAAACATGCACCAACCTGTATTTTCTCTGCTGCTATTCAACACAGGTTCAATGTCCAATCGACAGTTCTGATATCGCTGAAACATGCCAAAAAGTTGTTCCTTCCTCCTCTCTCGTGCCGAAAAATGGCGTTGAAGTTGGTGGGTGAATTCCCCAGCATCCATTCCCGGAGGGACATGATGTACGATATAAATGGCAATCGATAGCCTTAACACCTCGGTAGACATTTGTCCAAGGAATTTGGCATAGCTCTCACTTGATCTATTTGCAATCATGAAATATACATTTTCATTAAGTTGAAGATATTTGAAAAAACGGTTCAAGCACAACAGTTCTTTTTAAAAATTGTTCTCCAGTTTATTTGTACCCTAAAACGAGCTGTAAAACATTTACAACTTTTTAAGGCAAAAATAGTAACGTAGACTTGATAAGAAAATTCACTTTCAGGGAGATCCTACTGACGGTTTACAAGCAACATATCTGATGAGGCAGCAGCGTACGCTTATTGTCTACTAAGCTTACCATATCAGCAAAGCTGTTTTAGATGAATGGACAACGAACTTCGCGTAAAAATTCAGCTACTCAACGTGTCCCAATAAGCAAACGAAGTTTCAACCCTAAACATGCTCTTCAAATATTTCCAAGAAACTTCAACTTTTTTCCTTTGTCAGTATCCTACCAGTTTCTGAAAAGTTCTCACGTGTTACTTTCTTGAAAACCTTCCTGCTTAAAATACTGAAGCCAACTCAATCTGTTCTACAAAGCTGTCAGAAAGCTAAGATAACAGCATGACCTTTAAGGTTTTTGAACATCCAACAGCAACTGAGATCAGTTGGTCCTATAAGCTCATATCAAAACACCATTTGATCTGAAGGGCGTTTTTTTAAGGTATTCATTTCGCCTCGATTTTGAGCAAACTTAGTATCTCTTTCCCCTGTTGATCCCTGTCTATTGGTTCATTGTTTTCTTCCTGCCTTATGGCACCGGTGGTGCACGTGAAAAGTTTCTGCATTTCTACAACAGTCATGAATGTTAATTGGTACACGCCCGCATGTCTGACCTCTAGCAATGCCCAATAAATGTGCAGCAAACCTGTGCATTCGTAAAATTGTGATCTTGTAAGCTTGTTCTTTGGAAGGACTACCGGTTTCAAAAAGATGAGATTGACAACACCTTACCGAGGAAGTTAGAGCGATCTACCGACCAGTGCTCTGCAGTTTCACTGTCCCAAACTTTCTTAAGTCATTGCTGCTCTTGGCAAGCTTGAACAAACTTTTGGTAAAACAACATGTTGCAGTTTGCTTAATAATGCTAACCTGCAGCTCTATGCGCTTTCTGCTGCGTTGTGCTTTTTATTGCCTCCAAGACACTCATAACCATAAAACACGAAAACGTGCCCGGGGAAAAATCTGATGCTTATTATGCACCCCATGTTCTAAAATACACGCACTGCGCACCACTATTCACATACGGTAAAAACAAATTAGTTGGCCACCAAAATATTTGGGGAAACAAAAGATTATTCCCTTTTCCATACATTTAGTGTTGATTCCTTTGTCAATTCATCCATCTGCCCTGCCTACAAGATAAGATGTGAACACTTTACATTAAATCTTCAGGTTCCCGGTCCCCCTTCAGTTACTTCTCTGTCCCCATAATGATGGAAAAATTCCAGACTGTTGTGTTTTTCGGCTTGGTATGGTTCCTGTGCCGGGTATACAGAGTGTAATGCGTCCTCACCATAAATTACTCTTCACGGGTGGTCAACTGTGATCGTCGGACATGCCATCCAAAAAGGGGATACAGATATTTCACTTTCACCAACATGTTTGCAGTTTATTTTATGCTAATGGTTCGTGGAGGACATAAAAATTTGGGCCGGCTAATTTAAGTCTGGTTAAGTCCTTTTGCAAAGTTTCGTTTGTATCCTCCAAATACTCTCTTTTGCAAATTAATCTAGTTTTGACGAAATAGTCAGCTGAATCAATCTAAACCTCTCGTTCCCGCCACATGTTTATCTCGCACAATATTTGGGATATCCCAATACACTGTCTAAAAAGGGTTGCTGAAAACCCTTCGACAGCCCATGACCTGCTCCGGTTTTCCTGGAGCTGATCAGGTAGACGCGGTTAGCCAGTTTCACTCAAAGGTACATTTCACTTGAACCCAAAAAGAATAAGTGACACCCTCCCAACAATTTGGTTTCTGCGGTAGATCCGACCGAATTTAACTGAACCTCTTGTTTATCGTGGTCTTTTGTAGCACCCTTTTCCCACTGAACTTAGTTTTAAAAAGTTTTACAGTTTCATGTCAGGTGAACTAAGTAAAATACTAAATACACCCGTCTTTATCTTTCAATTTATTAGGCACCACTAATCGTTTCTTTTAGAAAAGTGGATGAGTCTACAAGCGTCAGCAAGAGATTCCCCGGATTCATCGCGCACCCCTTCTACCGGTCAACGAGAAAATTTTTTCATATCATGGCATGCAGCTATATTCCTAACAAGAGAATGGAAGTTATGACTGCCGCGTTGCTCCTTTTTTGCCTTCCACTGTTTACTTACATCATTCTATAGCAGCTTAAATATCAAGTTTTCTGCGCGGTGCCACCGGCAGAGTTTTATCTGGCTGCAGCTGACAGCTCATGTTTAGAAATATTGTGTGCTTTTGTTCCAGACTATTCCGTATCACCCTAGTAGTAACATTTATTCCTCATGATTATTAATGACGCGCCTAATAGCTTTACGCTTAACAGATGAACTTCCCCTTCTAGTTCTTAGAATCATTGAGCCACAAAGAGGGTATGCGTTCAAAAAAAGACAAAGTTTACTTGAATTGACTCTACTCATATAGTTACTTAAAACTCTTCAAACTCCCATTACGGGTTTCACCCTTCTTCAAGCTAATTAGGTAGGTGCGTCCTACGAGCTCTCTTATGTTTTACTTGAATCCTAATTGTAAGCAATTCGCAAAACATTACTTAATATAATGCTAATTTTGTTTTAACGGAGGTACTAACTGAAACCCAGCTGCATTGCTTGTCTATGATCTCCCCTCGATAACTGTGTACATAGGATATCCTGCCCTTTACCTATCTGGATTAGTAGCAAACCCATTTTGGATATCGAGTCTCGGGTTTGTACAGTTCTACTTTTTCCCTAGCTGAAGATTTTGTGCGATGTCTTGCCTCTAAAACACTTCCCACCTGATGATCAGAGCTGAATTTTTCGCCACCTATGGCTACACCTGTTGCTATATTTGGTAATTTCACTTCTTATTTTTTAACACTACTGTATAAGGCTCGCATGAGGCCAGGAACGCACACCAGATAACCTCATAAATGACCATCGTGTGTGGCAGGCATACTAAAGCCTCTGCGCCAGATCGATCACATATGATATTCATCCACATTATAGGGATGTCAAGATGGATAATGTCAGACTTTATCTGTTCTAGAGGTTAGACCCAGCCCTAAATTTTGACATGGCTTTTGCCAGTAGATTGGGTTTTTTCCTTCACTTTCTAAGTTGAGCCGTTAAACAAAACTCGAAAGTGATAACACCTGGGGGATAAAACTAAACTACTGGTACCTAGTTCAGAAGCAGTAGACAGATGGCTCGCAGAGTTGAGAATAGGTGGCAAACTTGTAGTTTCAAAAACGCCGGTCTAACAGAGTGTCCTCATGAAAAGTGTGACTACGCGTTGGGGTATTTCCTTCCGTTTTCTTGCCCTTCAATTCTCACATCTATGAACGGCGATATCCGATATCAGCATCGTCCAAAGTCAGCTAAGACTGTAATTTATTTATCATCTTTTTCACTTTTTTGAACCTGTTTTCGAGGGTTCTGAGATTTTTTTACTTAACTCTAACTCACACCTCTGTTGATTGAAATAACGCATGATGAGTGGAAGAACCTGAGTCTAATTATTAAAACTAAAACTGTAGAATAAGGATGAATGCCAGTGAGCGCCTGAAAAACTTGTTGGATGAAGGAACAAATCCCTCCCTATTTTTTGCAACAATTTTCCAGGGAATTGAGTATGAATTAAGCAAACAGCAAACAAAATCCTTGCATCCCAAGGCTCTAAACTAATTCACTAATCAAATGAATTAAGCGAAGAAGGAAAACTTCTAGATATTTTAGAATTCTTTCACATTTTCCCATAGAATCACCTTTCATAAAAGTCTGTGACACCCTGGTGTCGGATTATTGGCTGTAAAGATCATATACCACTGCGTTAACCCAGTTGGCGAAAATGTCCACCTGCATTCGTCTACTTTAAATGTTTCAACAACATACGAAGGAGATTGACATTCTATTTGAAACTTCAGTAAAAAGAGATTGACTGAGTCACCTATGCTTGGAATTTTTCTCGTGAACAAATGATGTCCTGAGTGATTCACCCCGGAATGCGAAAGGACAGAGCACCCACTCAACTGCCCACTGACGATGCCTCCTCGACCGGAGACGATACGTTTGCAAGCCTACTGCCAAGCTAAAACAAATAGTTATTGCATCGTTGCTTCTTTGGATCACCTTGGATCATGTCCGCACTACTGCACAGTTCAAGACAAGCTTAGACCTGCCTCTGATAAATGGACGTTACTAGACGTAGATGTACTAACAAACGAACGGACTAAAAGATTTTACCTCTTGAATCTTTAACTCTAGGAGATGTGGAGGCTGCCGTACAAGAGTTACCAGTTTTTTCAAAAGCAGTCTCATTTCTGTAGAAGGTACTATGTAGCCGTAGAGTAACCCATACGGATGCAAAAGAAGCGAAAAGCTCTGAAGTTCTTTCAAGTTCGCTTAACAGTTCATCTACACTGGTAAGTGCACATGCACAAAGTCTGAGCAAACCGCACGCTATCCAAAACTCTCTACTAGGTAATAATAATCCGTTCTCCCAGAAAAGCCTAAAAGGAACGCTTCGACACCCGCTGCACTTCTGTGTTTAATGCTGGTAATTCTAAAGCTGATTTATAATCCTCTTGGTACTTTGCTGTTGATCGATATACCAAGGACTTTGTCATGCACCAAACCCGCTATTCCCTCGTAGCCTTGACATTCGTGGTGAATTGGCCCAAAACCCGGTAAGAACGACAGAACGAAATATTGCTCAACACTCAATGACATTTATTTCCTGAAAACTCACACGTTTGCTAACTCCCTAAAAAAATAGATATTGCTAAACCAGCAGCCAAAACATATACCTAAAAATTCCGTCCGACTGCAGACTAACATTACTTATTTGAATTTCATTCTTCGTACATTTTTGCACGAAATTCTACACCAGGTGTTCAGAAAATACCTGTGACACCTTTACTTTCTTACTCTCCTTCCTGGTGGATTGAATAATGGAGTTGCAGCTTGTCTCTAGCCTCAAACTTGCTGGAAAAGTACATACAATCACCAAAAGGGAATGTTTTCCTATTACTGATTGTAGTAAAATAGTTGACATCGCGTTTCATGAATCGAATCTACAGAGATACGGTGTTACTTGAAGCATTGTGCATGAGTAGAATTATGATTATTCCAGAAAATGTAAACAGTCAACATTCAGCATTATTCTTCGTAAATAGTGGAACACCCTAGGGTTTAGGTTCTACGCCAAGCTCGCCGATTGGCTCTAGCTTTGGAAAACTGCTGACTGTATGGAAGATATAGTTTGAATTAAGCACAGAAAGCCAAGGAAATGGAAGAGGCCCAGAAAACCGGGAACGCCCGATGCCCGAAGATTATTTCAGTTGATCCGTGCGACCGGTCCCCGGAAACCACCTGTGAGCGAAACTATCAAGGATCGGAATGGAGTGACCATCTCGAATAAAGAAGGACCAGCCGATGGGCCGAATACTTCGAACAACAGTTGTAATGGCCATCAGCTGGCGCCCATCTAGAACCCACAGGTGAAGTAGAACCCTGCATGGTGAACGTGGAACCACCTACGGCCTCGGAGGCTTATGACTGCATATGTTCTCTCAAGCGCCACCGAGCATCTGGTCCAGATGACCTCCCACCCGCATTGTTCAAAGATGGGGGTGAAATCCTCAGTCAACGCTTGTCTGATCTGTTTGCCTGCATCTGGAAAAAGGAGTCTGTCCCAGACAACTGGGGAGAGTCGGTGATAGTGCCCATTTTCAAAAAAGGGGCTCGTAGTGAGTGTGGCAACCACAGGGGGATCAGCTTGACCCCGGTCGTAACGAGACTGTTGGCGTCACTTGTGCTTCGTCGCCTTACGGTGGCTCGTGAGACACTGTCTCGAGAGCAGCAAGCGGGATTCCGGCCTGGTAGGGGTTGCGTTGACCAAATCTTCACACTTCGTCAGGTGCTAGAACAACGCCATACGTATAAGCGACCCACAATTCTAGTATTCTTGGATTTCCAAGGCGCATTTGACTCGGTTGACCGGTCTGTTCTGCTTGACACGCTTGCCCACCAAGGAATGCCCCGGAAGTTCGTGAACATAATAAGCTCTTTGTATTCCAAGACTTCCGGACGTGTGAGAGTATACGGCGAGCTCTCCAAAAGCTTCCGTACACAAAGTGGCGTCCGTCAGGGATGCCCACTCTCCCCATTCCTGTTTAACTTCGTGATCGATGAAATAATGAGACGAACGCTGGAAGGTCTCCAAAACCCCGGTGTTCAAATAGCCTCTGACGAAAACCTTGTCGATCTGGAATATGCAGATGACATCGTTCTTATCTTTGAAGAGGAGGAGAAGGCGCAGGTGTTTTTAGATGAACTGACCAAAGTCATCCCGTCCTTTGGTATGCACTTTGCACCCAAAAAGTGTAAGGTCATGCTCCTGGACATGCAGTCACTGAACACGCCACTTACAATCCAGGGAGAGGCACTGGAAGTTGTGGAGCGTTTTACATATCTTGGAAGTTGTATTAGTTCTGATTGTAGTGTGACAGATGAGGTCAATCCACGAATCTCCAAGGCTCGGGTCGCGTTTGCTAATTTGAGACACCTATGGCGTCAAAGTGGTGTGTCCCTGAATCTCAAGGGACGTGTGTATCAAGCTACAGTGCGGGCTGTTTTGTTGTATGGCTGTGAGACTTGGCCTGTTCGAGCAGCGGAACTGAGACGTCTTCAGGTGTTCGACAATCGTTGTCTCAGAACCATAGCTCGTGTGGGATGGTGTCGGCGAATCCGTAACGAGGCAGTTAGAAAGCGAGTTTTGGGTTGTGCAACGGGTACTTCCATTGAAGAATGTGTCCAGCACCAGAAGCTGCGTTGGTTGGGACATGTGTTGCGCATGCCTAATCATCGTTTGCCGAAGAGAGTGCTATTTTCCGTGCCCAATTCAGAGTGGCTACTCGCCTTCCAGGATGGGGACCGCGTGATCCCCACTGCACCTGGTTGGAGATGCTGCAAGATATGGCTACCAACCGATGTCAGTGGCAATCTTGTTGTCAGTTTCTATCCAAATTGCCTGAATGAGTGTTTGGAGGTGTAGTCACCTTGGAATGATTGTAGTAAGGCAGCAATAAGTCCCCCCTCCGTCCATCTTTATTCTTTTCTTCACAATAAAGCTTTCAAATAAACCATGGTTGTACGGCAGCGAAGCATCGGTGTTGAACACTGATGTCCTGCTGTCGACGACGATGATGATGATGAATTAAGCATATTATTGATGCCTTGCATGAGTAGGCATTAGGGTGTTTGCCCTGGATTAGCCGTGAAAGCTGGGTTGATTCGAAGGGATAAGCTGGATCTGTTTGAAAGCTTATATGTCGGAAGGTAGCTTCTCAGGGATGCCTGCCGATAAACGAAACTTAAAGTGACAGAGTAATTTGACTTTTAAACTTTCGTCGACAGATTAGACAAGATCACTTAGACAAGACCCACTCAACCCCGCACTGATGATGTCACCTCGATCGGTGATGAACCGTTTGCAATCCAACTGCCAAGCTCGGAAAACAGACCAACAATCAATCAGCGCACCCGAGCTACCTATATTCCACAACATAGCCCAAGATCACTACCACTACTAGAATGTTGGAGGATTTTTCATCCTGATTGTTGACTCTCTCGTAAGTGCTAATCGTGACTATGGTCTTTTTCGCCACATACCTGCTCACAAACACGAAATTAACAGTCGGAATGAAGTAAATGAGAGGGCCTTTAAATCACCATTGTAAATTTTAGACCACTCTTGTGAAGCTCGGCTACGGATAATTTTGCTTAACTCTCATCTTAGACAAGGATCTCCAGTTTATTTCCAACTGAAGCTAAAGCTTTTTTGTCCCAGGTGGAATTTCACCTTTGAAAATGGTCCCTCAACACAAAACCGTCGTAAAATCTGCTCCTGCAAAAAAATTCGTTCAGCTGTAACACCCTTCCGATGCCTAGCTGCCACGCCGCCCGAAGGAAGCACGAGGGCTGGGATACTGCCAGGTTGCCCAAGCCTAGACAGGGAAAGTCGAGAGGCAGAGGTGGAGTTCGAACCACGGACCTTGAGGTCAGTAAATTCGATCTCTAACCACTTGAGCCATCTCGCCAAGTATTTCATTATTTTCCATCTTCTCGAATAGTGAATGGTTGGAATAGCCTCTTCGATTTGTCCATTAAGGAATATTCCAAATATCCTCTTGACGCAGGGTTTAGCACGGGTCCGCGAGTTTCTCCAGTTGCTCCAATGACAGATACTCGGGTTCAACTACTTATTCGGCTGCCTGGGCTACTGCAGTTTCGGAGATGCAACAGAAATTATTGGAACTGCATCAACTGTTGACAACCGCCTTAATGAGTTAGACGTTTGCATGTACCCAACAGCCTTCAAACAGTATGTTCTGGGCATATGTCGCTCGCACAAGTTAAATTTTGGTATTCCTGGTCACAAATAATCACTACTTAAAGGTGGTTTTGCTCTGTATACTACAGATGCCCCCTCACTCTGTTTTTGCACTTCAAGCAGGAATAGCTCACGATCGTTAAAAGACTCAAAATCAGAAGCGGTAAATAAATAATATCTGGATATCCAAGGATCCTTTTTGCGAGTCAAACCCAAGTGCACTTGTCAGTAAAATTTTCATGAATTTCCTCTGAATTTCTTGAGGTAGAACTACCCATGGGATAGCTTAAAATATTTCAGCAACCCGTGATTGATTTTGCCCTTTTTACAGCCAACCGAATAGGCAAAGTATCCAAGCTCCCTATTAAACTATGTTCCACTTAAATCCAAATTAGACTGAATTTGTAAAGCGAACCCACCCTCTTGGTTTCAACGGGACACTCGACTGAATATCATAAACGACTCAGTCAAAAGTCAGTTGAGATGCCCCTTATAGAGTTTAGTACAGCGGTGAGTGTACTTTGCAAACTGTGCCCAAATTATGTACTGGCAGGACATGAGGTTACTGGAGACTCAGTTACTGCGCCTACATGATGTGTACCAGGATAGACGGAGACTGTCATGGACTGTTAGAAAGTCTCCAGCCAATTTATGGATAGTGTTTCCTCAAATAAGTACGCCCCGATACTTCAACTGTCAAGCCAAATAAAGAGTGAGGCGACCCACTTGCGGAAAATTTGGTTAAAGAACGTTTTAGACGAGAAACAATTGAGATTCAGTTGAGTCTTATATTGAAACCAAATTGTGCCAAAATTATTTCGCAGTTTCTTTTAAACCTTGCGGTGTAGCATACAAGTGTCGAGGCAAAATGTATTTTTTACAAACCTATGGAAATTTTTTTCTAGTATTTCACCAGACATGTTCATCTTACTGTTATTCTATCTTGGATGCAGCCTAATGGTTTTTTGATCACATAAGTGAGAAGGATGTAGGTGGCTTAAGCCTCAGACTGATAAGGTGTTTCGTTTTAATATTTCTGACCAAGTTCGTTAATGCAGCAGATTTGTCTTGATACAAAGAATTATTTCAGTTACTTGATATCCTTGCTGTAGATGCACGTGCATTTAATAAGGCTATCCGACAGCTTTCCGTATATTTCAGATGTTTCCCGATACTCAACTGCAGTGGGCATTCGTTTGCCTAAAACAATAAATATCAGCGTTCAACCACACCTTAAGGCTTGACTATCAGCAGTTAGAATAACCATTAAGCTACTGGGGCCGCAGAGCTCTAGGGAAGCAGTCAATGAAAAAGAAACTAGGCAACGTTTTGTTTGGGCCTTGTTGCCGATCTTCCTTCATACCTGCGAATATTTGCAAAGCTGTTGGAAAAAAGGACAAAGCATTCAAGTCACTCTCGAAATGTGGAAAGATTTTATGTCAATTTAAAATTACTGAAAAAAATCCCGTTAAGCAGGATGCTTGTGGGGGGGAAAAACCAATGCTTTTCTGTTTGGTCTTATACCCGAATCTGTACTAAATTTTTGATGCATTGGCCTACATTGGCCATCTGCATGTGTACAGGAATTAAGCTTATTTAGATAACTGAAAACACAAACCCAGGATAAATGTTGTGGTATTCACACGACGTTAAACTCTGACCAACTATACGCGTAGTTGATCAGGTTCTTCGAAAATGAAGTAAATAACATGAGACTGAAGCTTTCAATGTGCGCCGAATTTTCTTGCAACACAATAGGCAGTAAATTTTTCCAGTAATCCAATAATTAGTAAAACAACTAATAAGATTGAAAAATAAAAGCAAGAGTAACTTTTAGGAGTATTAATTAGCGCATTTCGCAAGTCCCTTTCCGTCACAGATGAGTCAATCAGTAGCAAAAGGAGAGAAAATGTGGTCACTGTACGTTCACGAACGCTTCACCTTAGACACATATTCTAGAAGACCAAGACAGATGTGTGGACCTGATTTTTTGTATACAAGGCGGTCCGTTTTCGAGAAAGATCAGTGCATCGTTTTTACCTGAATGAATATTTCATATCAAAGAAAATTAGCACAATTTGAAAAAGACCTCAAAAAATCCAACAATCGGTTTTACTGTCCACAAACATATGAAACCGAAATCGGCCAATGTCTCTGAGGTACATACAGTCAACGATTTTAAGCAGACTGTATACAAACACCTTTACTGTGGCAATGAACTTACAATAATAATCCGAGTCCCCTATCCCTAGAGTCTCTCACTTAATCTAGAGTAACTAGAAGGTGGTGTCAATCTCGGAATTGGATAGCAGAGGTCGATTGTCTTTTGCCTTTACCTATCTATAAACAAGATATGGAACCCGGGCATTATTCGTTTTCTTTTACTGACCATTACAATGTGAAACAGAAGGATTTGGTGGAGATACAAACGATTCGGGCAAACAGCTTCGCTTCGTATCTTGTTGAACCCTATGCACTCAGGATATCCAAAAAAACATTAGTATTGACACACGAATTAGGAGCCTTGCTCTCGTAACGCCTGTAGAGGTCACTCATCAAATCACTCGTCACAAACACTCAAACCACGTGACAATTCCTATCCCACTTGAAACCTTAGCCGACAACTTGTACACTACAAATGCTCATCCATTTTTGTTTACGCGGCTATCACTTGCGTAAAGCGCCAGGCTTATGAACTTCAACACATCAGGTCAAGTTGTATTCATGTTCGTGCAAGCATCAAACACGAAGTGCACCTAACTACTGTATTCATCACATTCTAGTAAGACAGACATTTGTTAGTGCTAGTTACCTTCTGATAATCAAATTAATTACGTCACAACTAGAGCACTAACACGCCCTGTGATACGAGTTTTGCGATAGACCGGGACAGTCAAAGCGCTCAGCTCTTTACCACTGTTCACAACTCCATATGGTCACATCTGGCTCTGAGCAGCTACTATATTTCTGTACTTGCTGTTTCGGATCAAGAGTCGCCAGTGTTTTGTCAATAAAAAGATGCGTTTTCTGCTTTGTGGGGTTCTGATATTTAGGATTCGAAAGTCGAAAAACACTGACAGACCCCTCACTCTTTGGCTGGATTATTTACCTATTGATGCCCACAAAGCTGCAGATAGCTAAGTGTAAGACGCGGCAGAATGTTGAACACTGGTAAAGTAGTCGTTGGGTTAAGTCTTGAGAACTTCAAGCGCAGAAAAGTGCGTAAGAAAACAAATAACACTTCGTGCACTACTTTAGTTGATTAATTGTCCACCACGAAATAGGTGAAAACTTCAAGACGATGCTGAAGACGCACAAACTACCATGTTTCCAGTATGTGACGATATTTTAAGTCTGTCGAAGGAAGGCCTAGTGAAAGATACGGTGGTGACATGCGTTGTTTGTAAGCACTTGTCACCAGTTATGAGCCCGAAGTAACTACTAAACTCCAAATTAGGAGTGCTAAACAACCGCATCTACAAAGTTCTAGACCGCTAAGAATTATACTGAGGTGTCAAAGATGCTAAACGGCTTTCGCACCGACGGTCTTGGCTGGGAAGAACACAGGGGCTCATACGTTTAGTTGTTTCACCGCAGGAACAAGAGGAATAAAATGAAACTCTCCAAGTACCTCAGGCTCCGCGGATGAAATAATCAGGTGATTTAAGTGGTCCGTAAAAACTGATCTAGGTACTCATCATTCGCGGGCAGAAGACGGGGTGGAGTTCTCGTTCTGTTACACGCAAACGTTTGTAGCCTGCTTATCAAACAGGCTGACTTTGAAATCTTGGCTACCAAAACCAAAATGGATACCTTCCTTAAACTTAGCTACTGAATAACAGTGAAGAATCTTCAGTTCCTCCAGCAGGCCACAAACTACCTTAATGTGACCACTGCATTTGCAGTGGAGTTGATGTAATTTTGTACCCTAGCTGAAACATACATTGCAGCTTAGTGACAGTAGTTTGACCGAACGGCTACCTCTTCGAATACTTGTCTTGTGACATTTATCTTGAGAATGGCCCCGCTCTAAACGCCGCAGTATTGCACCACACTCCACGAGACAGAGAAACCTCATAGATTACACACCTCAAAAATGTTCTCGAACACTCAGGTACTTTATCAGCAGCAGCTTTACCGTTACGAATATTAAATAAACACCAACTCTAACATCATTGTCCAGCTCTAAAAACATCCTTCAGTAAGCAGCTAAAAACGTGCTAATGGTACGACCCACCAATGTTGCTTCTCTTAGAATAGTAAGTTAACATGAGTACTACCTCAAGCCTCTCTTCACAAAAGCACTCTACAGCAACTCAATGACCCAAGTGACTGATTCACTTGATACCGGCGACCACACGATCTTCTTTTACTGGCTGACAACCTACATGAAGAGCACACGGCCATACCCAATGTATTAAAGGCAGACTATTTAAGTCTCCTAAAGGAGACCAACGCCATCGACTCCTCAGAATCCTCTAAAAATTACCCTACCTATCTACAAAATATTTTCAGAGAGCTACCAAATACAGTGTCATAAATTTGAGGCTCTAAAATGAACAATCACAACCATTTACATGACCATATTATTTAGACTCCGACCTATGACGTCAGCTTAATTCAAAATGAGGGTGTGGCTAGTTAAAATATCCATTGAATACTACGGCGACCAGTCGAGATACAAACACCTGATCCAAATACCTCTTCAACAAATACTTGCATTTAGTTCATGAGCAAAGCGTTGTTACACACTGTCTCCCCTGATTCTCTGGGGGCTCCTCGGTAAGTGGACTGACAAAACCGGAGCCCCGCGTCCAAAGCGTATGCATCCACTCACTCTTACTCAACGGGTGACTATATCACAGCAACCACAGCTGAGTTGTCCGCATGGACACTGTCCCAGGGAACTGGGATATAACCATCATTAAACTACTTTACAAGAGTACTGACAAATGTCGGCCATTGACGTGTGGACCGGTGATGATTACACCGGTAGTCGTAATATTCATGCATTCAGGATTACGTTACAAGTGTGATCTCCACATTGACCCATGGGTTGATAAAGGTGTATACAAAATGCCACCAGAGTGATGCTAGGATCAAGCGACTTCAGCTGCATTGACAAACGTTTATTCCCATGTCTTGAATGCATTCTGATGAATCTGTATCTGACTTTTATCTGCTGGACTGCCGCCTAGAAGTGCTTTTGTCGTTGACGACGGTGACACGCAGGAGACGGTACCCATTCAAAATAGGAAGTCTGTGGTTCTTGTGGGCCAACGCTTTATTTTGCGTCTCTAAACCATTTGTGACCCTATGAAAGGGACTACCATATTAATTTTGATCGATGCATGAAAACGACAGTGAACTAACACCTGCTTCAAGTACATATTCAAATGAATATGAATGATAACAGAAGACCTGGGGGCAACGTCAGTCCTACCCTCTATTTAAACTTCGCCGGAATTTGTTATTCAGTGAAGCCGAAAGGGTGTCCGGAGTAAAAAAACCTGAGTCCGTCTCACAAACCGATGTAGTGTAAAAAAAATGACAAGCCAAGTAAACAGGGCCATCGGCTTTGGGAGAAACCTCTTAGTTCAAAGTGAACTTATATGTGGCAAGGCCTATAACAACTTAGAGGATTTTCATGACGTCCCAGGGGTGTGCTTATAACATAAAATCACTGGTCAATGATACCAAGGTTATGAACGATAGTAAACATTCACGCAATGCGCTTTCTTTCTTGGTATTCTGTCAATTTGTAAGTGCCGACATTTGGTTGGATGGTTTTACGACCACCTCTCCGTCTTCTGTTCTGGCCAAGGTTTTTAGCCCGTCTGCTCTGGTGTTGCGCTTAACTTTCAAATCATCCTCTTAGTTTTTTCATTCCACAGGATAGGCTTCCCCGCATATACTGGGACGCTCGGGACCCAGTATCGAACCCTGATGCACTCTACTGCCCGCTGCTTATTAGTTACATTTAACCCCAGTGTTCCATCAGGAAATCTGCTAGCATGTTTATCAAAGTTAGTAGAAAATTATTTTCCCAAAGACGTGCAAGAAGTTTGTTGGAGTTCATCTTTCGAATGATTCATTTAAGTGTAAAAATCACGCATCCCGGTCTCCTCAGTACTCTGAATTTGCTCACCTATTTTAGCACACGCTACATGTTCTCAAAATAAGTTTCATTGGTTACTTGCTTGCAGGACACTGTCCTCAAACTTCCGCTGCATAGGCCTCTGTATCAATTTCTTCATTACCTACGCGATCACAAACTTGAAACAAACCAATCGAGTCGCGTATTATTTTTGTTCTTGTAGAACGGCTTTCTGATGGTTGAAGCGATGCATCCATGCTGTCTTCTGCCGTCACCAACCTGATATATATGTGTGTGGAACCACGCTTTCGTACATATCATTTTTACCGAGGCCAAGACCGCTTAATGATCAGTGTCATGAAAAACTGAAAAGATCTGCAACTTGAACTCAGGTTTTTCAGGAATTTTTATTATATACTCTTGCCCTGAATTAGCGAGCCTGCATTTACCATGCATATATGAAATTATAATTCCAAATACAGTGTAAACAATTAAAGAACACGGACCCCTCTCAGATGGTAGTCGAATGAATAGGGTATATGCAGGAGTCCAATGATTGCTACTTCATGTTTCGACTACAGTACGCTGTCTAGAATAGTGTTATTTACCTCAGCATCACGCGATAACACAAGACAGATTTCAAAAGAAAAGCAAAATTTAGCGTACAAAAACAACGCGCTTGGTTTTACTTGTAGGGTTGATACATTTGGTACATACGCGGATAAAATTTCATCGGCTTGTAAACTAAGATCGTCGGGTGTCGCGTCTGCACTCGGATTCTGGGTAGGATCAGCGAGCCTTAGATGCACACTCAAAATTTCTCTGAAACCTTAGTTCAGAGGGGGAAATTTTAGCATAAAGTTTCAGCGTTTGGTTGCATTTATTCAGTCCCTTAAGATCTCCCCATGCGGACACAGTTTTGTTGGAAGTTGTTTAAACGTACACCAGGTCCACCATGGGCGCGGAATTCATATTTTAATGGCAGCCAATGGCGCCAGTGATGTCTCCCCGATTATGGTGAGAAATTTGTGCAACAGTCGGTTTCTTCACATGTTTTCTGTTTTATTGCATTTGGGAATAATCTCAAAACGATAAAAACAATAAATGCGCCCTCTCTGTCGGCGCAAGCTCAAAATTGAGTAGCCTTTCACGACCTGTGTATGAAAATGTTTCCCATCGCTGTGGCATGTGTCCTGCCAAACGAAGCCCAGAAATTCGTCACAGCTAGTGGTTATTTTATTTTTTTATGACGGTCAATACAAGCCGTATCGGGCACAAGGCTATAACCGAACCATCAATAGTGACGTTAGGAAAACTAGTGTGTTTATGGGCAGAGCAAGCAGACAGCACAATAAGGTGGCCAGTGACTTCAAGTCCTGGCACAAACAAAACGGGGTGAGACGATCTTGTGGGTGCACGCATCCGGCAACTATTATGAATATGATGAACTACGGGCGAACCACCAGACTGGTAGACTCGGTCCCGTCATCGCGACGCGGTACTTGGGTCCGTGGACAGCCCCGTACATGAACATCTTGGACGAATTGTTTAGGGTTGTTATTGTAGTCAGGATTCGCCAATGAATCGCCACAAATTAAGATCAGCATGGATCAAGGATATTCTTGGGGGACGCACGATGGTTCATTTCTGTCATTCAGACGAGACAGCCGTGTCTGCATCGCGGACTCAAACTAGGAAAGATCTAAGAAAGACTGCTAGAAAGCACTATGATGTGAGTTTGATTGAGGCCCGAAATAACAAGTATCCGAAAGTGGTCACAATTCCTGACTACCTAACGTCTCCCGGACCCCGGTTTTCAAATATCAGACGAAAACCTTGTCGACACGGAGTGTGCAGACGTCGTTCTCACCTTCAAAAAGGAGCAACAGATGCACGTGTTTTTGAATGAACTGGCCAAAGTCATCCCGTCCTTTGGTATGCAACCTGCACACACAAAGTGTAATATCACTAATATTTATTCACAGCTGGTATGTAGCGTGACCATAAGATTACATTCAGAATAAAGCATGAGTTTGTTTGTAGTTACAGGTAATGGACCGAGTGGGCGAGAAGGTATAGTCAAGATTAGGAAGGGATTAGTTGCGGGTGTGCTGACAAACTGGGTATGGCAGTGCCGTGCCATCATGGTACTGACGTACTTCGGTTTCTGGACGGCCCCGTAACGGACGTCATGTTCGAGATGCTTGGACTGGGATGTGCTACTGTGTGAGCAGCAGGGTTTTGAGCTAGCCAAGGGAATCTGCAGAGGTAGGGCGAATCCAATGTAAGGTCGTTAGTATTTTTCTGGTCAGTTTGGGGATCTCTGGGGATGTAAAGCACTGAGCAGGTAGAATGGATAATCGCAAACAGGGCGTCCAAACCGGACATTGCCGAAATTCGAAGCTTGCGAATACGAGGGAATGGGATGAGGTCATTAAAGCCCGGTGGGTTTAAGGAGATAGCTGATAGGATATAGTGCATTAATACACATAAATAACTGAACGTTTACCATAATCAGTGTGGTGACAACAAGTGACTGAATGAGGCAGGATGGAAGTAGATTTTCACTTATTAGACCAGCGGTCAAGCACAGGTTGCATTCACTATTAAATGTTATTATTGTACAGAAGATCTAGAGCAAACCGGTATAAGCACACAGAGGTGGTATTGTTAGGGAAATCAAACATATACTTACTGACGGGAGTAGGACCTCCCAGATGATGGGCTATTTTGTCTGGCGTTTATTACGTGAGTTTGACACTGAACACGCAACTTACAGTCCAAGGAGAGACATACGAATTTGTGATGCGTTATATGTACATTCGAAGTTGTATTGCTTCTGATTGTAACGTGACAGATGAGGTCGATACAGGAGTCTGCAAGGCTCGGGGCGCGTTTGCTCATTTGAAACATCCATAGCGTAAAAGTAGATTATCCATTAATATCAAGGAATGTGTGGCGCGCTGCGGGACTTGGCCTGCTCGAGCAGCGGAACTAAGACTTCTTTAGGTGTTTGACAACTGTGGTCCCAACCGTAGCTCGGCGATATGTAGAGGTGATTTTGGAAGTGAACATGGATTGCAGCACTTCGGCATGAAAATTATTTGGATGCGGCCGAAACCTACCTGACAGGCATCGAATAGAGCCTCAGAAAAGCCTCAACTAGCGAGCAGCTTCCAACCTACGTGCTTGAAATGTGAAAGCTTATTTATATAAAATCGGATGCTGAAAATTACAAACGTAAGCACGTTAGCTGATCGGTTTCCGGAAAGTAGCCCCTAGCTGACGAGACAGCTACTGCAGCTGAGTATAGGCATTGGTATCGGGAAGCGGGTGGAGTGACGCTGGAGCTTAGTGCTCCAAATCAGCAGACTTACCACTGGGCATACCCGCCCACTCACTAGGTCTTCGGTTACTGCTGCATCCATGAGTGCACGTTTGATGACGCTCATAGTCCCTTGGATCCTAGGGCTCAGGTTTATACCACTTGGTCTTGCGACTGACAAGTATACAACACTCTTTAGCTTTAAATTCGCTGCGCCCAATAATGCATATGGTTGCCGCTTCCGCTATTCAATAATCGATGTACCACGGCGGCCTCATGATCGCCAATGAGATCAATTGAGCAAGAAGTGAGTTCACCTGTATAACAGTAAGACTCCAGTTTGAGCGCGGACACCAATTTGGATTTGTGGACAAAGGGATTTCTTAAGCGCTTGGTGAGTTAGCCACTACAACGTTGTTTAATTCTATGTTTTAGATGATATCGTGGAAGATGTGTACGAGTCGCAATTGATTATACATTTTCCGTTCAGAAATCCTGTCCAGTAAAAGCGGCTTCCCGAAACTGAGAACTGGATTAACCACACATTACGTTTGTACCGATGCAACCGATCAGTAGAAACGTGAGTTGTTAAAGGTGGTTGTGTATTTTTAAGCATGGGGTTGGCACACGGCTGACGTGTATGCGTATGAAGGAACGCCGTTGGTCGTTAGATTAGTCTATTATGTATAGTTGGGGTATTAGTCAGCTACGCGCATGTGTATGGGTCCTTCATTTACTATAGGTAGCCACGGTAGGCGACATCAACTACGGTAATGAGCGTTAAGGGCCGTCTTTAGACATCGGGTTAGGCTGCTGAGCATAGTTGAGGTCTCATATTCGGCGTTGCACACAAACACAGGCCTAGCAATTACGATAATAAACCAAGATGATATCAGCTACAGTTATTAGTATGACGGACCCACTTTGGACGGTAGATTACGATACCGCGCATAGTTGAGGCCTCATTTTTATCGGCTGGCACAAATACTGGTCTGGGTTTACTAAAGGTAGCGGAAGCAAGTGACAGCGCACACAGTCACGGGTATGGTGGGCCGTCGTTGGCCGTTAGATTAGGTTAGCATATCTGAGGTCGAATAATCAGCGTAGCATATAGGCACTGGCCTAGCGGTTATAAAAAGAAGCCAAAACAGGCGGTATCGCGCACACTTATGAGTAATACGTCCGTCGTTCGTCGGTAGATTAGGTTTGTGTGCGTAGTTGAGGCCTCGTATTCATCGGTTCGCATAAATACTGGCCTGGTGTTTATTTTAGGTAGCAGCGATAAGCGACAACGCGTATAGATATGTGTGTGAAGGATAAGGTTACGGCGCATAACCAATGCTTCATAATCAACGCTGCACATGAACAGGGGCCTAGCAGGTATGATGGGTAGCCAAATTAGGCGACATCGAGTATACTTTTGAGTATGACAGGCAAGATGGATCAGTGTTTAGAGCGCGAATTTACTGACCCTAAGGCTCGTGGTTCGAACCCGACCTTTGCCTCTAAAATTCCCCTGTCTTAGGCTTAGGCAACTTGGCAGTATCCTAGCCCTCGTGCTTCCTTCTGGTTGCATGGCAGCTAGGTACAAAAGCGGTGCTACAGCCGAACTTTTATGACAAGCAGTCAAACAAGGCCATCATGCATAGTTGAGGCCTTTTTTTAACTGGCCCGCATAGATACTGGCCTGATGTTTGCTATAGGTGGCACAGATAAGTGACATCGCGTACAGGTATGAGCAAGAAAGGCAGTCGCTGGTCATTGGATTTGGTTATTTTGTGTAGGTAAGGCCTCGTAAGCCGCGTCCCACATAGACCCGGGCCTAGCAGTTACAATAAGAATTTGAGATGACTGAAAACGCGTACAGTTATGAGTATGAAAGACCGTCATTGGCCACTGAATTAGGTTGCCATTTATAGGCGAGGTCTCATAATCAGCGTCGCACATAGACACGGGCCTAGCAGTTACGACAGGTAGTCGAGGTGAATGACAACGATTACCGTTAACATGGTGAACACTTTATGACGTATTCCACTTATGGCGAGTCATATTCCTAATAGAAATGATACCACTGGGTCAGTAATTTACCTATAGTTACCTCCTGACGTTGTATTGTCCACAGGCTAGTTATACATAGCTGGGAAATGCAACCATCAACAGAGATGGCCCTCGCATCTTCATTGCACAATACGTGCTGTTTCCTGACATGTTGTACTCAATGGAAGTTGAGCTCCATAAAAAAAGTATTGTGACGAAGTTCGCCGAACAAAATTATTTCGTTTGTTAAATCTGCGGAGCGTAAGGCAAACAAACGTCAATGAGCGATTTCCCTGGGTGGAATTTGGTTCTGTATATGTTATTTTTATTCTTGAAGAGCGTCAAAATATGGTAAAGTGCGATTTCGTTTTTTATCTCTCGTAAACCGGTAACAAAATACGAATTATTGAGGGTCCGTAACCTTGAAATTTCGTTCACTCAAACGAAATGCTATGAGCAACATGTCACCTACAACTGAAAATTGATCAGACCAACTCCCATAAAAGTCACAACCTCAAAAACCTTATATATTTGGCGAAGATAATTTGGGTGCGCTTCTCGTGAGCGGCTATATGTATGTATATTGTGTATATATGTATATATACATTTATATATGTATATTGTGTTCATATAAATTACGGAACAGTCGGTGGAAAGTGCAAGGTACAAGATCGAGTAGTTGGATGGGTTGTTCAGTGGAGGCAAAATGGTCGGTAGGCGAATGTGTAAAATTGGAGTGGAGGACGATGGAAAATGTGGCCAATAGAAGAGGGTCAGTGCTGGTTTCGGCAAACTTATGTAGACGCAACTGGATTTTGCCTTAACCCCCGTTGATGCTTCTTGTTTGGTAATGGTAGCCGAAAGTTTGTGTTGGAGAGACCACCGCCTTCCCGGGTTGGGGTACATAAGCCCCAGGGAGTTGCTTTTGGGACCGGAAGCATATAGATTACCCTTGGTTGTGTACTTGGGACTGATACATTATTTCGAGTGGCCTGGGTGTTCACAGAATCCATCCTAGAGAGGAGAAGCTCAAACACAAGGTCGGATTTTTTGGGAGCAGCTAGAGGACTTGGGGCCTGGCGATCAGCTGAAGATGGCCTAGTTCAGATCCTAGGAACGGTGCGGATGGAGATTACGGCTCGGCAGTGTTGTGGAATATAGGTAGCTCGGGTGCGCTGATTGATTGTTGGTCTGTTCGCCGAGCTTGGCAGGGGATAACGGCATTTTAGACGCTTTCTATTCGGTGTCTAGTTGAGGAAAAACAGACCTAGTGTCACTAACTGGAGGATGATGCGGCGGGACTGGAACGTTCTCTGTCGCTAAGATAGAAGTGCAAAGCGATGTATCGGTAGTTGAAGGGTCTTTTCTCGAAATTCAGAAGACCATTTTGACGCATAAGTTGGGGTGAATTGCCGGGATTGCAGAAGTTAGTTTCACTGCACTTCTACCACCTGAGGTAAAGGAAGGGCTCCACACAGTGGTATATATGGTCCTAAAGCATCAGCTGCAGGCTTGAACAGCACTTTTAATACAGCGCTGCCTGCGTTACCCGGTTGTTGGGACTGACTGCGGGGCAGAGAGATTGGTACTCGGGACTTCAAGCACAGCGTCTCAATGGGTGATGACTTTGATTCCCTCTGGTATATCTTGCAACGCAGATCTCTTATCGTCCACAGCTCTCGTAGCTGAGATGCTGAGAAACCCGGTTCCTGTGGCGGCGCTAAGCAGGTCAGCGGAATGACCTTGAAAAGAGCTGCAGGGACGCAAACGAGCCAATGGAGTTGGAGTGAGTCGTTTTGTTCACGATGGAAGGGTCGGAGAAAGACTAGCTCTTGATAGGGGTGGGGCTGAAGGTGTGGGTGAAGATGGTATTTGAATAGAAATAGTGATTTCGTGGGTAAGCATGGGTAGTGCAAATCACGCAGCGGCACCCACCAGCTAAATCAGACGGCCACACGCTGCTGTGCGGGGAAGCCAGCTTAGTTTTACCGATACCATAGGGAGCAGCGGTTTCAATGATCACCGGTGGTTTGTTGAAGATCAGACGTTTAAGAGGTTTTCTCTGTGGTGATACGATTTAATCCGGACACATATTTTTAAGTTGCTGATAGAACAATTAGTACAGGCGATTAGAAACTATGAACTTGAAAAACGAATACCAAACGGCCTGTTGAAAAATGTGCATCGTGTGCCCCGTTTTAGTTGAGGGGTTTTCAAGTTTATACGCCTGTCGAAACCAGCGTGTAACAAGAGAGGAAGGTAAAGCTTTTCTAACAAAAGTGACGGCCACAGTCAGGGGACCAACGTGTTGGGAGCCGAAGTGGTGACAGTTTAGGTTTACATTCGGTGACACGACACAAGCTACCAGCTATGGACTATGACCGAGGCACTTGCCAAGACGGGCGCCGCTCCATTACAATTAGATTCGGTTGCGCACATCCCCCACAGTGGCTACTTTGTATGGGTTCGAAAATGACTCAGTTGGCGCGCGTCCGCACATGGGTGCAGGACCTGTGCGGAATCTGGGCTGAAATTCTGCACTAATAGAGGGCTTTTAAGCCGAGGACGATCGAAGTCTTTAGGAGGTATCAAAACTTCTTTGTTTGTCTCACAGTGATAAAAAACCACAATACTTTGCATTTCCAGGTCCCTACGGAACGTAACCTGTCAACCGATTTATGTGGTCCTGTTTTAGTGCAGTAAGATATTACTGTGGGAAGCCCTGCGTTCTCATTGTCCTTACGTGTGACTGAGAGAGTGAGGTTCGTTGTACTGTAATATGCTATATGCCTGGTGTGTTACGTGTACGAAATTGCAAACGATACTTTTTCATTTCAAGCCCATCAGACCAGTTGTCCGGTAACAAGTGTAAGGTGTAGCCATTGCTCCGGAAGGCACAATCAGACAACGACCATTGGTGTGTGGGGAAGTGGCTTAAGAAAACACAAATAAATAACGTTTCTTAGTGCATAGAGTGGACTGGTCCGTGAATGCCACAAATAAACGATTACAATAGCGCCACATAATCCGGTGGAAGCTACAGTTGCATTTGCCGGCAGATGTCAACCGTCTAGGAGAACGTGATGGCTTGGGCCACAAACTGTATGTTCCTGTGGAAGTACATTTCCCCACGTTTGTTCCAACTCGGGCCATCCCGGATGGTGCGTACACAGCCTACTTGCGGGTGACATAGAGCCAGTCACCCACGGGGTATGAGACGAGTCTCAAATCCACGGGGGGGCATTATTTGCATTTCGTGGCGGGATCTGCGTGTCAGTAACATTAAAAGCAGAAAACTCACAGTCCTGTATTGCCTAGATGAGCAGGGCGGAGGAATATGCGCCGGCCGTTAGCAGTGTATATGATCGAAATACATGGGTTATATGACAGTACTTGCTTCATGGCAGCTACGCGAATGTAAGATTCGTGAAACATTACACTGCAGCCGATTACGATTCTGACCACCGGCGTTTATGCCGACAATTCGTCCGCAAACAACGCCTTCATTTTGTACTCTTTGCTCATGATCTCTCTAAGCAAGCTAAACAGCTAACTCACGAGAGCAAACTGCTATCTTTTCAGAATGCCATCAGTGATCGGGAGTCCGGGTCCCATGATATCCACAGTCAGGAAGATGTAGGGCTTTTTTCTATACCCGCACATTGTTGCTCCGTTGAAAAGCGCCCTAGATGCACTCTCTTCTGCCATCCGGCGAAGCACATGTTGCTGTATCGCGATTGCCCCGGTTGCAACACAAGAACCTGTTTGAACTCGTGAAGCATTGCTAGGACTGAAGGCAAATCATCTGCGACATATAAAACCAACTATCCGTCACTTGCGTCCACAGATCAGGTTAAGAATTCTAGTGTTAGCTGAAGAAGTCCTGAGTAATAATAATGTCACACAATTCATCGCCTGCAAACTATCGCACTTTATACAAGGGTGTTCTATATCTCAGCATGGGCGTGCAGCTGTCAGGCCTTCTCCGGTTAGCTCTCGGGTTACAGAACGTCTGTCTTAAAGAACTTGGTCACATTACGATTAGGTTTAAGACAACAGGAGCTGAGAATAAATGGTTTCCGTTATTTTTAGGCAGATCGAAACTGGAAACCGTTGCTGCGTCCACGAATTATCATTAGCAAATGCCTCCAGCTTGATTGCCATTTCCAACTTCTTCACCTCTCGACTTCTAGGGTCACACTCTGCATTTGTGGTATACTCACTCCTACTGCGAAACAACGTTGGTGCTTTTCTGCACGCTGCGTGTATAAGTACCATAGGTACCCCCCAATTACTCAATTAACGCATTCTCACATCCCCGAAGGAAGAGAACCCTCAAGAGAAATCCACAAATCACTGCATCACAGCAGTGCAGCTGTAACACTGAATGTGCGCCAAAAATTCAGAAGGGTATTAACTAAAGCAAATTTCAACCAACAAAATGTTTTGGCAAAATGCCCCTTTTAGAGAGCCAAGGTATTTCCAATAAATGCGACGAAATGCTTCAATTTTATCTAAAATAATCCTTTGTTCGAGCCGCAAGTTGGAAAAAATTTTTCGGATAATTCTGAGGTCAACATTTTTCAGCTCATCACTGGATGCAAAATGAAATTAGTTTCGCCAAAACAGTGGTGGTGTTGTTAAGTAGAAAGTTGTGCATAGATTAGTCCAGTCTGACCATACTTTTTGGTAGTATTTCGTCAACCTCTGTTTAGGTAAACGAAAATTCGGGGTTTCTAGGAACGGCCAATTCTTAAGTGCCTAAGGGTAAACCCAAAACTTTGAAAAGTTGACAAACGTTGCATGGCGGCGTTTTTCAGCGCATCTTCCACACAGCTGGATACCTGAACTAGGTTTCGATCGATTGTGCTGGCCCATTGTCACATAATAGATGGAATGATTCATGGAATTTTCTTAGGACGCTCTTTTTTCGTGTGATAATCAGAGCTGACTTCAGGTATTGTGTGATGTTGTGAACAATTTACGCTTTTGTATGCAAATGCTCGGGTGATGGTGATGTATCCCTAATGAGCTGCACACCGACTACAATCATAGTGGTGAGACATGTTTACAAAGAAACACCATACGGTCAGCTATTCTCAGCGTCCTCAGAAAGAACAGGAAAATTACCAGAAATCGTAGTCAGCGGTGATCTTTTAACACCGTCATTACCGTCGCTAACTCTCTTATTTTAATCGTTATTTCTTACCTGTTACCAATCATTATGAGAACTTACTTATGCATAAGATCCTGATCAAACAGCCAACGACGGTTATTCACAAACGGTGGTGTGTGTTGTCGCCCTATTGGTCCCTTTGACAATCAGCTGATGGCGATCTTTTTAGCTTTCCCACTGGCCTCAAAGTGGCTAGAGGTGTTGCAATGTCCTCTAGCTTCCGGTGCCTCTTTCTTCCGCTGCGCAGGTAGGTGGTTTGCCTATCACGTTCCTGCGTGTTTTTCGCTGTTAGGGAAGACCTTCTGGGTGGCATGTCCCAGGATATTGACGTGCTTCCTTAAGAAGTGTATTTATCAAGCTTCCAAAGTGAAACAACCCACGCTGCGTACGAATGCCCAGACTGCGGGGCGCTGTGGAGCCGGTTGAGCCCGGATATAAGAGGAAGGTTGCGTCGGTTGTATGTGGGATGTCCAAATAATGCCGAACTCCTCGTGGTTATTATCACCCTCAAGGAAGATAAATACCTTGTGCCTACATGCCAAAAGTCAGACGCTTCAAAATAATTTGCCCAAGACAATTTGTGCCACACGTGCTATCATCACTGATAACGTCTGGGAAACGTTGAGACACAGCTGCTTAGAGGTAAAAAGAAATAATACTAAACAGGCCTCCCTCGGATTCAGAGTACGTAGCCCTCTCCGCGTAGCCTGGAGACAGTTGAAAACATGTTTTCTACCTGGGTGAACGAGATGCATGCATTGTCCGAGGTCGGCACTTTGCGCAGTAACCGTAGAAATCGTGGATGGACAACGCTTTCGTGAATTCGTCAAGTGCATATTATTGCACCTCTGATCCCTGTGCTTCTTCTGCATTCAGAGCACTGTATTCGTGTGACTCGTCGCGAGTAATATGATGGCTGACGAGAGGCCTGTCAAAAGGAAGGCTGCCAACTGGGTGGTTTGGCTTCGTGTAGTTTGAAGTCATTCTCGGGAATGAATTAGACAAACTTTACTGGACAGACAGTGTTTTATGGTGTACAAAATTCACCGAACTGACTGCCTCGACAAGCTCCTCGGCTTCGGTTTTGATTGGTGGTTCCCCTGTAGCAACGGCAGGAAACTGTATCATAGATAATCTGTGACAGTCTAGGGATACTTGAGGTCCCCATTAAGAGCCCTAAAGTGCTAAAATTTCATACAAAGGTTTCTTTCGTCGGAAAATACCGCTTCAGAAGAACTTTGGGTGTGTCCATAAGAGTTGGTTGCGTCCGACTACGCCTGCAATTTTATATTACGCGGTGTGCTCTTTCAGTTCACAAGTCCTTCGACCTTGACCTAGGAATAAATAGCGGGAGTTCAATGTGGTGCATAGATAATCAATTTTCGGACATCCATGGAGCAAAATTGATGTTGAAATTGAGGACTTCGCTCTACGGCCTATCATAGTCGTCATATCACGTGACGATATAGTTAGCTTCATGCTGTGCGGATTATTTCCCCAATAAACATCCCAGCTGGTACAATTCACAATCTACTGAGAATTGTACGGGAAAATTCTGATGGAAGGCTTCGAAAACCGTCACATCCTTGGATTCCATGGCGGCGTTTCTTATTGTATGTGCAAGGATGTTGCAGTTTTTATCCGTCGACCGAAGTCTGGACGTGTCGAAACCTAAATATTCATAAGCATACGACATGTTTGACCGCGGAAGCCTAGTGTGTGTTGTGAGTACATACGTTTTGATTTGCATTCTGGGCAGCTGATACATAGTGCTGGTGTTCGTACGGTTCTCTTCGGACGTTGGTTCACCAGGGTTCTTTCCTTTGTCTAAAAAGGAGAATCTACAGTTGGTGCCTATATAGATGCTAGCTACCAAGCTTGTATCAAAAATACGCGCTTTCAGATACATCGAACCTTGTCTGATTTTTGGCTCATACATCCGTGAATAAAGACGGAGTGAGTTTGGGCCATGTTTTTATCTTAAAAAGTGTCTACATGAAGCTACACACTTAACTGGAAATGGCTTTGTTTTGATGGGGACTACCCGCATGAGGGAACCCAAGTTACGGTGCGCCAACCCACTATTTCTGGCCCCTACGTGAACCCGTTCGTTCAATGCATTCAAAGAGACACTAGACAAATATCTTTCGCATAATTTGGACACCTGAAAATGCGGTCCAACAGTCGGAGATCCATACCTTCTAATTTCGAAGCAAACGCATCTTTATGGACAACTCCAGTGCGGTGAACTCACAGGACATGAATGACACAAACAAAGTCATCTTTTACTTTCACCAACTTGAACATGGCCTCAACCTTCTGGTTTTAATGGATGGTCTTTCGTTAGTAGGCATTGGTTGGTCTGAGAATCACAAAATAGCTGAGCATTTTTGTAACGGTTGCGATCTGTTATCAGGTTGAGCTGACAATAACAGATTGCTGGTCGGTGTAAGTTTTATGTTTGTCTAGACAACCTCATGGCTGTTCTATAACAAAACCGTATAACGAACAATTCGATTTGCGACTACTTAGGTCGTGGTTTATAAATTCTCACATACCATGGATCTTCTAGCATTCGCTGCTAACTCCAAAGAAGGCATACTGCAGTACACGTGGACACCTTAAAATCCTCCAACGGGATGCAAAACGCTTGTTTACCGCGGCACCCAAAGTTCGTTGGTGGCACAGTTCACAGACTACCTTGGAGAGCGTATTGTTATCATACAGAACATAACATGGCGCTTGCCACCAGTCCAAAACTCTTGTGGCTTTACATACGACTAATGAAACCTGATCATATAAATGATCGTACAGATGTTACCGCTTTTCTATCCCTGTCGACTTTACGCCGCCCGTGCCCGCTAACGACCACTATCCATCCCGAAAAGTTCTCTAAAACGTACTTAATGAACCAAAGGAAGGACATCTCATGGGATATAAGGCTTAAATACTTTAATACGACGATTAATTCGCCTGTCACACTGACTGTCAACCTGTATCCAGGTCCTCATGCGAATTCAACCATAGTACACCTGCGCAAGGGACCTGTGTTTTTCATGTGCAAACACTACCAGGGCAAATGAACATCTTGGTTTCTTGCGGAGCGCACTTTAAATGCGCGAGCCACCAGTAATCACAACTCCATTAACAGTACATACCATGCCTCATTTGGAAGACGTCTTAAAGGTTTAAACCCACAACTTCAGAAAAGTCACAACGCAATGCCTTCACGTTTATACGTTGGATTTTCATATCAGTACCAACAGTAACGACTCAACTCCCCACGTTTGTTTTAGGACAGTGCCGGACAACTTTATACTTGGCTACAATGTTGTTACAGTCCACAGTGTCCCTTTTATGACATAATTTCTTCTTATACAGCATATCTCGCAATTTAAACCTGTATAACCAACATCAGCGGTAAAATGTGCAACTATTTTGTTGGTTTCTGAGTAAGTCGCTGCTGAGATGCATTTCTGAGGATTTAGTTTGCTTCTTTGTTCCCATCATTTAAACGTCACAAAGGGACCCCCCGTAGAACGCCATTCTAATATAGCATCGATTTCTCATACTTCTAATCAAATGACCACACTATGCCTTGTTTGGACTCTTATCCTCTCCTGTCTTCTCAGGTGAAGTAGTGGCTGGTATGTTCGGTGCTCAACCATTGGAAGAGCTCTGTGATGGGATAC